>OZ012736.1:425920700-426560700 GCA_963859935.3 Lathyrus sativus
ACTACAAGAATGAAAAACGTCGTGGCAAGAATGTGTCCTGCTGTCTTCCTCTCTTGTACAGGTGGTTCCAGAGGCACCTTCCAAAGACTGGGCCATTTATTGATACCGTTGATACTTTGGATTGGCCTTCCCGGTTGATGGGACTATCTGCTGAGAATATCATTTGGTTTGATCGGGGTATGCTTGGTACTGACATCATATATAGTTGCAGTGGCTTTCCGAATTTCCCCTTAATTGGACGGAAAGGCTGTATCAACTATAATCCTTCACTATTGGTACGACAGTTTGGTTATGCCTTGAGAGATGCTCCTATTGAGGTTGAGATACAGGAATCTCTGTATCTCACGAGCTCTTTAGACGAGGCTGCTTTGATCAGGTTGAAACAAGCATGGGTTGGCATCCATAGGAGGGGAAAGCTTTGCTCGGTAAGAGCAATAGCAGAGCTTATGATCCTTATTTGGCATGGGTCCGTGAGAGAGCTAGTATTTCTTTGATGCCTTATCCTGCTGTGGAACCCCTGTATCTTCCATTGATTGAGGTACCTCCTGCAGAAGAGAGTGAGAAATATAACAAGCTGTTGGCTGCAAATGAGGAATTGAAGAAAGCTAACGAGGAGTTAGATAAGGAGATCTTCCAGTTACGACGAGAGAAGAAGGAAGCCACCTTCACTGTGAAGGAACAGACCGAATTGATTAACAGGTTGGGATCAGAGCTGACAAAAGCAACCAACAAGAAAGAAAAAGTGGGGATAGCCCTGAACGGTGTTAGCAAGGTGCTTACTTCCAAGAAGGAACTGCTAAGCAAAGCTTATGCTCGTATCAGCAAGTGGGAAGCTTTGTGGAATGCCACACTTACCAAGCGGAAAGAGCGCGAAGACAAACTGAAAGTGCAGATTGCCACGCTGGAGGCACAGGTTAAAGCCCAGGAAGCAAAGATTGTTGAAGTGACATCCCTTAGGAGTGCTGCTGATCTCAGAGTAGGTGACAGTGACGAGAAGTCGAGAGGTTACGAGGAGAAGGCCGGTTCCAAGAGGTACATATCTGACGAGAGTTTGAGCAAAGGAACTTCCCGGGACGATGCCGCGAAGCTGAGATCCACTACCGAGAGGCATGCTTTACTGATTCAGGAGTTGATCTCCCGACTAGGGCACTCGGAGACGATGAGGATATTGGAGGACGTCCGAGCACGCCATTTGGCCTGACGTACCTTTGCCTTACCTTTGTTATTTGTACTTGTATTTGGGCCATCGCCAGACTTGTTGGTCGAGGTCTCTTCGGTTGTATTCAGTTGAACTCTTATACTCAGCCTCTGGGCATTTGTTATATATGAGGATTTTCTGGTTTATTGCTTGCTGGATAGGGACTCCATTTGCCATAATGGCTTTCTCTCCGAAACTAGAATCGGGGGAATATAACCTGTAGCATATTTACACATGTTGCATTGCATTTGCATTCATATTGCATTCACCAGGTAATTATTGAACTATATCTCATTTCCTACATCTCTGCAGGTTTTTCCAGGATTGAAAGTCAACACCCGCACCGATACTCCACTCGTACCAACTGCAAAAGAATTATGGACCAGATGCAGAGCGAGATGCAGGAAATGCGTGAGAAGCTGGCGCTGTTCATGCAGACGATGGAGACAATTATGAAGGGACAGGAAAACTTGCAAACTTTGGTGCAACCATTGCTGGTGAGAAATACTGGGCACGAATATGAAGACCACAATTCTGTACGTGTTGACACCCTTCATGGGGATGGCACTCCTACACCGGTAGTTCCACCTTTGGTAAATATACCTGTTGTGAATGTGAACAATGGCACTAGCGCCGGGAACGGTAATACAGGAATTGGTAATGAGACTGTCATTAACAACGTTGGATTCGGAGACGCCAATCTGGGCGGTGATAACAATGGAGGTAATGGCTTTGGTAACAACGGATTTGGCTATAACGACCAGGGGTTTGATTATGCTAACCAGGATGGGAAGTTTGGTCCCAACGCTCAGGGTTTCGGACAGGATGGATTTGGTAATGCCAATCAGGGCTATGGTGGATTCGGTAACAGAAATGGTGCTGGAATGATGGCTTTTGGACCTGCCGGGGTCGCTCAAGGGTATGGTAACAGGGGACGGGGGCCTGTGATGAATCAGACTAGATTTGGTCGTAATAATGGGTATGATGGGTACGAAAACGAGAATGTTAATTGGATGGAAGACCAACAAGAGGATGCTTTCTCTGGTAGAGGTTTTGAAGGTCCTGTAGACAACACTCAGCGAATCAAGATGCTCGAGGAGCAGATGAAAGGTGTTGTGAATCAAAGTGTTGTTGGTTTAGATATGACCACAATGGGTTTGGTGCCCGGTCTGAGGGTACCGTTGAAATTTAAGGCTCCCACCTTTGACAAATATAAGGGAGATACCTGTCCGAAGGTGCATGTTCGCTCCTATTATAGACGGATGTCCGCTTACTCGAACAATGAGAGAATGCTGATGCATTTCTTTCAAGACAGCTTGTCTGGTCCTTCCCTTGAATGGTACATGGGGTTGGATCCTACTCAGATAAAGACATGGAAGCAACTGGCTGAAGCGTTTGTGACTCATTATAAGTACAACAGTGACTTGGCACCAAACAGGGTCCAGCTGCAGGGGTTGTCACAGAAGAAAGATGAGAGTTTCAAAGAATATGCGCAGAGATGGTGCGACATGGCTGCGAGGGTTCATCCTCCTTTGGTTGAGAAGGAGATGAATGATATGTTCATAGGAACGTTCACTAGCATATTTTATGATAAGCTGTTCCCTGCTTCCTTGGGCAGTTTCTCGGATCTAATCTTGATGGGCGAGAAGATTGAAAGTAATATTAAAATGGGAAGATTCCAAGCTAGGGAGTCTACTTTGTCAGGCGGTAATAGAAAAGCATTCAGTGGTCGTCGTCAAGGTGATTCTAGCGCAGTGTTTGGCGGCCGGGGCAGAGGCAGAGGAAGACACCAGTATAATCAGCCGCAGCAGATAGCGAGTGTCACGATTCCAATTCCTCACCAGAGACAACAACAACAACCACCGCTACAACAGCAGCAGCCACAGCAGCAGCAGGGGCAGAATGCTGGCCAAAGAAGATTCCCGAATGCGAAGCCGAAACGAGTGTTTGAAGCGCCTCCTTCCATGTACGCGGAACTTTTTCAGACACTGTTGGGGCTGAATTTAGTTGAAAAAAGGACCTTGGCACCACCCACGGGACCAACCCTTCCTTATGGGTATGATGTTAATAAGCACTGTGACTTCCACTCCGGGGCACCCGGGCATGACATAGAGGCATGTCATGCGTTTAAACATAAGGTTCAAGATCTATTGGATAGCAAGGCCATAAATTTTGGACGAGTAGGTCCGAATATAGTACAGCAGCCAATGCCCAACCATGGGGCAAATGCTATTTTAACTGAGGAGGGTTTGAATCTGGTTATGGATGTTGATGAACTGAAAACACCGTTGTGTGAAATAAAGGGCAGGTTATTGAAAGGAGGTGTGTATCCAGGCTGCGATGAGTTTTGTCTGGAATGTTGGACCCAAGCTGGGGGTTGTGCTGAATTGAAGAAGGGTATTCAGACCTTAATAGATGAAGGCACGTTGCAATTCGACAGAACGGTAGTTGAGAAACCTGCATAAGCATTAGCTGATGAGCAAAGTGATGTTGCTACGGTGACAATTCCACAGAAGACGATAACCATAACGGCGCCAGCCAGGCGGCCGACAATCACTATAACAAAGGCAGGGCCAATCCCTTATGAGAGCACTAAGGCAGTACCATGGACTTATGGGCTGGAAGCATATTGTGATGGGGAGAAACTTGATATCAGTAAACAGCCAGCTGGGGTTATGGACAATGTCGTCGGGACTGGAGGGATGACGAGGAGCAGGAGAATTTTTATATCGCCTGAGGTAGAGGCTGAACGATTGGCAAAAGGTAAAGGAAAAGTGAATGAGGATGCTCTTGTGCAGAGGAATGAAAAAGAAACGGCACTGAAGGATGTAGAAGAGTTTATGCGTCTCATCCGTAAGAGTGACTATAAGATTGTTGAGCACCTTCAACAGACGCCGTCGAAGATATCCATATTGTCGCTGTTATTGTGTTCCGAAGCCCATAGGAATGCGTTATTGAAAATCCTGGACACGTCGTTTGTACCCCAAGATGTTTCTGTGAATCAGTTGGAGGGGTGATGGCGCACGTGAATGCATGCCATAGTTTGGGATTCACGGATTTTGATTTGACCCCGAGGGGAAGAGAGCATAATATGGCGTTGCATGTCTCAGTTGAATGCAGGGGCACAGTCATGTCCCACGTACTGGTAGATATCGGGTCTTCCTTAAATGTGCTGCCCAAGAAAGCAATGATGAAATTGGACATCAGGGGAATCATTTGTACGCCTAGTGATTTGGTGGTCAAGGCATTTGATGGTACACGGAGGTCAGTCTTTGGATCTATAACTTTGCCTCTGCAGGTGGGGCCGGAGATTTTTGAAACAGAATTCTTTATTATGGACATCCAGCCAGCATATAGCTATCTTCTGGGACGACCATGGATCCATGGTGCTGGAGCAATCACGTCTACCTTACACCAAAAGCTGAAGTACATGGTGGGGGACAGTGTGGTCACAGTTTGTGGGGAGGAGGATATACTGGTCGGCCATTTGTCGTCATTCAAGTACGTGGAAGTCGACGGTGAAATCCATGAAACACACTGTCAAGCCTTTGAAGGGTTGCGCATCAAGGACAAAGTCCCAGGGCCGAGTAAAGCATCAGAGGTGGCAGTATCGTCATACAAAGAGGCTCAGGCTCTAGTGAAGACTGGTGAGACCAAGGGCTGGGGCAAGGTTCTGGATATTCCCGTGAAAATGGACAGATTTGGGTTGGGATATCAACCGTCATCATCAACGCCTACTGCAGGGGCACCCCGTTTCAAAGGACCAATAACAATTACGGCTAGTGGAGTATATCACGAGACCATCAACGCTGTTTCAGATTCCGAAGAAGGAGACAGCGACTGCGACATGGACGCCTGGATTCAACCGAGCATGCCAGGACAAGGGCTTTGCAATTGGTCTATTCAGGAGACTGTTCCTGTGACAACTAAACAATAATACTTTGTTTTCTTAATTGTTGAACAATCCGGTGTCCTACCCGGGGCATCGTAATTTTGCTTAGGGCCGCTCTGTTATGTACATTGCACTGTTTAATCATTAAATAAAAGGCGTTTTTCATGAACAAATATTGTGATCTCTGTTTTTCCTGTTTTTATTTTTTACAATAAAATGGCAACGTGGTTATTCGCTTTGTATGTATTTTGAAGCATTTAACCATTTCATTTGCAGGATTACTGTTTCAGATGACATCTATAAACCGCCTATGACTCACTTCGACTTTGAGCACCCGGTATTTCAGACCCAAGAAGAGATTGTTGAAGATGGCGACGTTCCGAAAGAGTTATCGTGGTTGGTAAAACAAGAAGAAAGAATCATTCTGCCTCATGAAGAAGTCATTGAAATCGTCAATTTAGGGTCGGAAGGGGTTGAAAGGAACATCCGTATAGGGGCCGCACTGCAGAGCGATGTCAAGCGAAGATTGGTTGAAATGCTCAAAGAGTACAGTGATATTTTTGCTTGGTCGTATGAGGATATGCTTGGGCTGGATACAGATATGGTTGTGCACCGTCTGCCGCTAAAAGAAGAATGCCCGCCGGTTAAGCAGAAGCTCCAAAGAACTAGACCAGACATGGCTGTGAAGAATAAGAAGGAGGTTCAAAAGCAGTGGGATGCTGGTTTCCTAGCTGTTACAAAATATCCCTCATGGGTCGCTAATATTGTGTCAGTGCCAAAGAAAGACGGTAAAGTGAGAATATGCGTAGATTACCGTGATTTGAACAAGGCGAGCCCGAAAGATTATTTTCCGCTTCCTCACATAGATGTGCTGGTCGATAACACCGCTCAATTCTCCATATTCTCCTTCATGGATGGCTTCTCGGGCTATAATTAGATTAAAATGGCGCCAGAAGACATGGAGAAGACTACCTTCATTACTCCTTGGGGAACATTTTGCTACAAAGTGATGCCCTTCGGATTGAAGAATGCTGGGGCAACGTATCAGCGTGCAATGACGACTCTCTTTCATGACATGATGCATAAAGAGATCGAGGTTTATTTTGATGATATGATTGCCAAATCCCAGACGGAGGAAGAACATTTGGTGAATCTGCTAAAATTATTCAAGAGGCTTAGGAAGTTCAGGCTGAGACTGAACCCTAACAAATGCACCTTCGGGGTGAGATCGGGTAAACTACTGGGGTTTATCGTGAGCGAAAAAGGAATAGAGGTTGATCCTGCGAAATAAAAGCAATACAAGAAATGTCGACGCCTAAAACAGAAAAAGAGGTGCGCAGGTTTTTAGGGAGGTTGAACTACATCGCTCGGTTCATATCTCACCTAAAAGCTACGTGTGAGCCATTATTCAAGCTGTTGAAAAAGGACCAGGCTGTGACATGGAATGAAAATTGTCAAAAGGCGTTCGATAAAATAAAGCAGTATTTGCAGCAGCCTCCTATTTTGATACCTCCAGTGGCAGGGAGACCCTTGATTATGTATTTGACGGTTCTTGAAGGGAGTATGGGTTGTGTTCTCGGTCAACATGATGAGACAGGGCGTAAAGAGCATGCGATATACTACCTGAGTAAGAAGTTTACTGACTGTGAATCTCGATACTCAATGCTCGAAAAAACGTGTTGTGCGCTAGCCTGGGCCGCCAAGCGTTTGAGGCAGTACATGCTAAATCATACAACCATGCTCATCTCGAAGATGGATCCTATCAAATATGTATTTGAAAAGCAGGCACTATCTGGGAGAATTGCCCGTTGGCAGATGGTTTTGACCGAATATGACATCCAGTATGTCTCACAGAAGGCTATAAAGGGGAGCGTGTTATCAGAATATCTTGTTGAGCAGCCTATTGAGGATTACCAATCGATGAGGTTTGATTTTCCTGACGAGGATATCATGTACCTGAAGATGAAAGATTGTGAAGAACCGTTGCCGGACGAAGGACCAGAATGGGGTTCCAAATGGCAGTTAATATTTGACGGAGCTGTGAATTCCTGTGGTAGCGGAGTAGGGGCAATCATCACTACTCCACATGGGTCGCACATCCCATTTACTGCTCGATTGACCTTTCCGGTTACCAATAATGAAGCCGAATACGAAGCTTGCATCATGGGGCTTGAAGAAGCCATTGATTTGCGAATCAAAAATCTGGATGTATACGGAGACTCAGCTCTGGTGGTGAATCAAATAAAAGGAGAATGGGAGACACGTCAGTCCAATTTGATACCGTACATGAATTATGCAAGGAGATTGTTGCCTTTCTTTGACAAGGTTGAATTGCATCATGTACCGCGAGCAGAAAATCAGATGTCTGACGCCCTGGACACATTGTCTTCCATGTATAAAGTCAACTTCTGGAATGAGGCTCCCAGAATTGTTATCTCTTGGCTTGACAGACCCGCCTTCGTATTTGACATTGACGAAGCATCCGATGATAAACCCTGGTATTTTGATATCCAGAATTTCCTGAAGAACAAGGAGTATCCGGTTGGGGCATCCAGTCGCGATCAGAAGACTCTCAGGAGATTGGCTGGTAATTTCTATCTGAATCCGGACGGTGTCCTATACAAACGGAATCATGACTTGGTATTGCTACGCTGTGTAGACGAGAAAGAGGCGAAGTTGCTTATGGAGGAAATACACGAGGGTACATTTGGTACACATGCTGGTGGGAATGCTATAACGAGAAAGCTGTTGCGGGCAGGTTATTACTGGCTAACTATGGAAACTGACTGTTTCAAGTTCGCGAAAAGGTGTCATAAGTTCCAGATCTATGCGGATAAGATCCATGTGCCTCCGAGACCTCTGAACGTGATGTCGTCACCGTGGCCATTCTCGATGTGGGGAATTGATATGATTGGAAAGATCGAGCCGACGGCATCTAACGGACACCGGTTCATTTTGGTAGCAATCGATTATTTTACCAAATGGGTGGAAGCGGCATCATATGCTAATGTGACTAAGCAGGTGGTAGCCAGGTTTATCAAAAGAGATATCATTTGCAGATATGGAATCCCTGAGAGGATTATTACCGACAACCGTTCAAACTTAAATAACAAGATGATGAAGGAGCTGTGTCAGAGTTTTAAGATCGAACATCACAACTCTTCTCCGTACCGACCCAAGATGAATGGCGCTGTTGAAGCGACCAATAAGAACATAAAGAAGATTGTTCAGAAGATGGTGGTGACCTATAAGGACTGGCACGAGATGCTACCTTTCGCTTTGCACGGTTATCGTACGACGGTACGCACATCAGCCGGGGCAACCCCGTTCTCGTTGGTATACGGAATGGAAGCAGTGTTACCACTGGAAGTTGAGATTCCTTCCTTGAGGGTGTTACGAGATGTCCAACTTGACAAGGCAGAATCGGTGAAAGACAGATTGAACCAGCTGAGTTTAATGGATGAGAAGAGGTTAACTTCTCTAGCATATGGTCGTTTGTACCAGAGTCGAATGAAGAAAGCGTATGATAAGAAGATACATCCTCGGAGCTTTCAGATGGGCGACCTTGTGTTGAAGAGGATTCTCCCGCCACAGACCGATCACAGGGGCAAGTGGACCCCCAATTATGAAGGGCCATATGTTGTCAGAAAAGTCTTCTCTGGAGGAGCATTGTTGTTGTCCACCATGGACGGTGAAGACTTTACATCGCCTGTGAATTCGGACGCAGTTAAAAAATACTTTGCTTGAAATTGACCCGCTGGACAGAAAAAAGAGAGTCCAGGCAAAAATGGGGCATCCTGGCGAACCAAAAACAGAATAAAAGGTTCGGGCCAAAACTAAGGATAAAATTGAAAAGATGTACACCCGCGAAGTTGAAAACCTACACTGGGCGACTTCGGCAAAAAAGGGTATCCCGGTGAACTGAAAACCCGCAAAGGGCGGTTCACGCAAAAGTTAGGGATTTAAAAAAGCAAATGACCGCGGTCCGAATTTGATGTTGCATTGCTTGGTGGTTGGGAGAAACTTTGAGGGTTCAATTATCAGATACAATCTCTTCAGAAGTTTGAATACCGGGAAAGCGCCAGAGTCAGGCGAGTCATAGGAGGATCAGCTCATGATGTTTGTCTACATTACATTACCGACATATGTGCAAATTTGATTTGTCACTGTATTCATGCTTCCTACTTGTATATTTGTTATGCGTAACTTCCTCTTTTCAGGAGTTGCATCCAGTGTACAAAACTCTACCCATTCAGGGGCCCAATCAATAAAACATGTTATTCAGTATTTGATGCTTGTTCTTTACTGTTTTGTATGTGAAAAACGCCAATGTTTGATAAAACTAGCAATTGCATAACGTCGCTGGCCCTTGCCAATAATTGCTAAAATTTCGAATTGACTGAAAATGATGTCACTAACGCTAACTTGAATAGACTTGGTTGTATAGACTTGTCTTGTCTCGTTTGTGGTGTTGCAGGGTTCTTGCCCATATGAAGTGGACGATCAGAAGATTGTAGTCCTAACCAGAGACTCGTGACGAAAAGACTTGATCATTATGTGAAGTGAATCCCCGGGCAGGTTGCGCTTCATTCCCTGAAGCTGAGATGACAATGTTCTTTACTGAAGAGGGATCAAATTCCCCAGCTAGTCGCAGCTTATCCGAAGGACATTCTCCAGCAGGGTCGTTTACCCTCAGCAGAGTTTGGTGATTCCAAGATTGTAGGTTGTATTCAGACAGTGGTAGTTCTCCAAAAGGATTACCTATCTTCAGCAGAGATTCCCTTCCCAGTAGGGTTATTTATTCTCCCCAGCGGAGTCGGTTAATATTTCCCAAGAGAGTCGTTTCTTCCCCAGCGGAGTTTTCTCTCCCCAGCAGGTGTCTTCTTTCCTCTCAGTGGAAATCAAGGGTTTAAAGCTCTCCCCGGCAGAGTTGATTGTATGTCCTGGCATTTATTTTGCCGGAATACTTGGTGGCAACCGTTCCTTCCCCAGCGGGGTAGTATTTATCCTCAGCATCCGTAATGAAGCGAGCTTATCAGAGCTGTTCCCGGTAGCCCGAACCTGCATTTGCATTTGCATGCATTATCATGTATGCATCCATCTAGAAAACGCATAGCATTTCCATGTTGTATGGGGCATTACGCTATTGTCAAACATATGCATTTTGTGCATTTTGAAACATAAGTCAGGTTGGTTAACCTTTTGCTTTAAGGTATGTTTCTCGACAGGAGTGTGGAGTCCTCAAGTTCGGGGGTCTTTTCAGATAATCAAAGTCTTGACGTGAGACATACGATGATGCGGTTCAGTTTATCATCATCCCCGCAGAGTTAACGATTGAGGTTTTCTCGTGTCCGATCAGCGGACTGTTTTGTCAAGTATGTTGCTGCAGTAGCATCTCAGGGTTCCATGTATCAAAATTGCAGAAGTGGTCGCTTGTTGATAGAACGGGTGTCGGTCATTGGTTTTCAGAATATCCCCAGCTATGTTGATAGAATTTATTCGTGTTGACGAATTATTTTCTCCATGATGGTGGAATATGGAGTCCTGATGAGGACAAATTATGCCTATGTTGATAGGATTTCTCCGTGTTGACGGAATATAGAGTCCTGATGAGGACAAATTATGCCTATGTTGATAGGATTTCTCCGTGTTGACGGAATATGGGGTCCTGATGAGGACAATTTATGCCAATGCTGATAGGATTTATTCGTGTTGACGAAATTACTTTCTCCGTGATGACGGAATACGGAGTCCTGATGAGGATAATTTATGCCTATGCTGATAGGATTTATTCGTGTTGACGAAATTACTTTCTCCGTGATGACAGAATGTGGAGTCCTGATGAGGACAATTTAGGCCTATGATGACGGGATTTATTCGTATTGACGAATTACTTCTCCATGATGATGAAACATGGAGTCCTGTTGAGGACGAAGTTTGATTTCTCCATGATGATGAAACATGAAGTCCTGTTGAGGACGAAGTTTGATTTCTCCGGGTTAACGAAACATGGGGTCCTGATGAGGACGAGTTCTCTCCGTGTTGACGGAATATGGAGTCCTGATGAGGACAATTTACGCCTATGTTGATGGGTTTTATTCGTGTTGACGGATTATTCTCTCTGTGTCGACGGAATATGCGTCCTGATGAGGACAATTTATGCCTACGAGGATAGGATTTCTTCGTGTTGACGAAATGTGAGTTCAGAGATGTACAAGAATGGTATTCCTATGATGATAGGATTTATTCATGTTAATGAATCTATTTTCCTCGTGTTGACGAGAGGCAGATAGCCCATCCCCAGTGGAGTCAACAAGTTTTATCTCTCCATGATGATGGAATATGGAGTCTTGCTGAGGACAAGATTGAAAAGTACTGATAAGGGCAAGTTGTATTCCTATGATGATAGTATTTCCTCGCGATGACGAATTTATGGCTTCTCGTGTTGACGAAATTTAAGGGCAATTGCGGATAAGATTTTTCCTGTGAGGGTGGGATCTTTGCTCGTGTTGACGAATTTGTTTCTTTTCTTGTGTTGACAAGGTTAGTTCAGTTGTGGACAGAGGATTTTTTGCAAAGGTAGTTCAGTGCCCGTGGTGTTACATGGGTGGTGATAGTCAAAATCAGAGTTATTCCCCGATGAATGATCCATTGTTACCATAACAATCAGGTTCACTCGGCGAATGTCGTTCCTCAAGCAGTGGCGCAGTTTATTTCTGCAGTTGGCAAATTTCAGGGTTTCTTTGGTATTCAACCGTCTCGTACCTCGAATGTTTGAAGGTCGTCCGCTCTTCACCTAGTCGGGTCCAAGCCGCTTGAATAGGGGCAGCTGTTGCACCCTAAAATTTGACCAACTTATTTTACTAGATTTATGTTTCAAGAGCATTGTCATTTGCATAGTAGATAATGTCCATAGTTCAGTCATTTGCATAGCATGGCATAAGCAAGTCATCCAGCAAGGGGATCAAGTGCCATTATTCTCTAAAGAGGCACATCAAAAAGGGGTTCTTATTCAAAGTTAACAACTGGGGAGTTGAAGCCTTGAACAGTTAGAAGGTCAGGCAGTGGATCTATCTCCTATCTGGGGGGTGTGTTTGAGGATCATCAATGAGATATGAGCTATGAACTGAGGGTATGGAATGTGTGCTATCATCATGGAGGGCCTAGAGGGTCAGTTTGAAGATGAAGCAAGTCATTGGTTTGATTACAAGAGCTACAGTGGAATGCAGTCAACTAGGGTTTCATCTGGGTCAACCCTAGGTCAACCTTAGGTCAACTGAGTGATTGAAGAGCATCGAGGCTTAGTTGAAGGATGTGGGATTCATGAATGGATATGTCTATACAGGTTTGGTGTTGTGCCAAGGAGAAATCAAGAGGAATCAAGAAGAAGAGGAGTTACTAAACTAGGGTTTCAGTGTGAAAAAACCTAATTTAGGCCTATCTTCCAAGCCAGATAAGTCAAAATGCAAGCTTCAAATGAATTCTTGGTCAACATGAAACTTGTAAAGCATCTCATTAGCTTTAATTTGAGTACTATAAGTCTTCAAGAAGATTTGTAGAACTCAAGTTATTGTTCTTGCAAGTTATGGGTCCTCAGAGGACATTGAAATTTATTTGTGAAAGTCACCTGACTTCTAAGAAACCTTTTCCCATCAAGGAGTTTTCAAATGGATTCTTGGCCAACATAAGCGTTGTATATATTGATCTTAGCTTTAATTTGAGTACTAGAATTCCTCAAGAGGAGTTGTAGAACTCTAGTTATGGTCTTGGCAACTCAGGGGTATTTTGGGAAAGTTGAATTATAAGTCATTTTTTAACATGGACCCAAATCTCCATCTTCCACTCTTCAAATGAAATTTTGCCCAACATGAGATGTGTTTCAAATGGCATTTTTAGGCTATACAAGAGGTCATGGTGAGCTAGAAGGGCTTGTATCACAAAATGCCCAAAAATGGCTTGAATATGGAAGAATTTCAAATGGATTCGTGGAGGGAAAATGCAATTTTCAAGTTATGAGTCCAAAATGCATCATCCAAGTACTCAAATTGATTGGAAAACATCTTTTAGAGACAATGGCATTAACCCTTTTTTGAGTAGAGGTCAGAATGATGGACTTGCTTTGTAAACTTCTTACTTGAATTACAAGTCACACAACCAAAACACTACACAAGCTGATTCAAGCCAAGCTACCTATCAAAACACATTCACAATGATGCATATGGTTGATTAGCACCTTTGGAAGCTGATTGAAACAAGCAAAACACGACTGTGGTAATTGAATTTTCACTTCCATAACAGAAATTTGGATCCACTGTTTTGGGCCTTTAGAATGGATCAAAAGCCCATCAATGTGTTCTATAAATGGTTTAGAATGAGTTCAGATGAAAGGGGTTGGTGATTTCGTGCTGTGGAGAGAGAGAGCCATAACTGAATTTTGGAAGAGGAGTTCAAAATCGGTTTTGGAGTTGGAGAAGAATTCAAGCCAAATTGAAGATTGGAGAGTGTTCCTAGTGCTTCATTGAAGGTGTTTGCATCAATTTGAAGCTTGTTTCGTGCCTCAAAGACCTTCTGAGGATCTCATCCTTGTAGGTATGTAACTTTTCAATTATGCACCATTCTAGGATGAATTAGATAGAAATCTCCCTGTGGTTAAGATCTAGGATAGTTGGAGAACGATTCTGTAGAGTTTGGTAGCCATTGATGATGTTAGATCATGGATTGCAATTTCTGTTGAGAGTTGGTTATGGTGATCTTGGATGGATTAATCTTGTTTGGATAGTGGAAAGTAATCAGTGTAACATGAGGATTCGATCCATAGCTTTAGATTCAAGATTGGTGTTGATCAAGAATTGTGTGTATTCTGAAATTCTCTTCGTGTTTTAAGATAGGCTAAGATTTAAGGGATTCTGAGGTTGGATTGGTGATCTACGTGGAAAAACAAGTAGGATTGGTATAATTTGTGACTTGATTAATGACCTGAGAACGGAGGCTCATCGGAGAAGACAGTGGTTTCCACCGTGAACCACCGTCTGGTAATAGTTCATGTTCGCCTGAGCTAATGAAGAAGATAACTCATGGACCATTGGATTAGGCTTTGACTATTGACTCAGATAACGAATGGATGGCCACGATTGCACAAGAAAGTCTGAAGAGAGAGTTCTGAATGAAACGCACCGTTTCATTAATTCATTGGTTTTGGGCTTAAGTCTCAGTATGCTATTCACACCCCCTCCTGGGCCCAACCAGTGTTCTGAGTTGTTTTTAGTTACTATTTGCCACGCGTGTTTTTTTTCTTTTTTTCATATTTTCATTATTTTCATCATATTATTTTTTGTTCTTTGAAAATTCATATAAAATAGAAAAATAATCATTTTAATATGGGGATTTTTGCTACATTTCAATAATTGTGTGAAGAAAATTATAAAAAAAATAAAAATATTTTTTTAAGCATTTTTCTATTTTTGATGGTTTTTTACATTTAATTGCATTTTATTTTCATTTTGTTTGTACATATCATTTTGTGAATTTTGTTTGGTCATTTAAATTCATATTTTGATTCCATTCTTTTTGTGGTAGTTAGATTAGGACGTTAAGTTCCCCCTGGATTTATTTCATATTTTTGTGGATTAATTTTGATTAGTTTTGATAGAGAGCATTAGGTTAGTATAATTAGGGTTTAAACTCAACATAGGTGCATTCTAACATTTTATTTTGGGTTTTTTAGCTTGAATTAGAGTATGGTACATATAGGGTATGTAGGGTAGAGGTAGAAATCCCCTTTAAATAAATCTTAGAATTTTAAATACTATTTTATTATTTTTAGTGTATTTTGCAAATAGAGTGTTTGATTGGTGTTCCCACTTGGGGTTTATGTTTGCCTGTGTGGGTTTCTGGGCTTTTATTTTGGGGTGTGGGCTTGGTTTGGGCTTATGGAAGCATGAAGAATTAATGGAGAAGATTGAATACAAGGATCAAGGTTGATGCATGAGGATTGCTTGGATTGAAGATGTTGATTGAAGACTTAGGAGAAATAGGATAAAATAGGAAGAGCTTAGAATAGACAAATTCTTCTGTCAAACATAGAGTGCATTGTTTGCCTCTATCCTATCCAATAACATAAAGTCCTCCTTGGGAAGCTCCATCTCTCCTTAGGAGGGATGAAGGGTATGCCCAAGTGAGTAGAACTTTGAGGATACCTTTCATTTGCAATGTTAAAATCTTAGTGATTTCCTTTGGTTGTCATTGAGTTTCTTAACATTATAACCTGATCTTGTTGAATGATTTTCCTTTCGAGGTGCTTGTGAAAGCTTGGTAAAGAGAAATTTGAAGCTTATTGAAATATAAGCTTGTTGAAGCTGGTTGCTTGTTGAAGCTAGGGTTTTACTGCTTGTTAAAGTTGAAGTCAGGAGCTTGTTGAAGTTGGTTACTGGCTGGGGGTTTTAGCTTGCTTAAGCTGGGAGCTTGTTGAAGTTGGTGTCCATTGAAGATTGAAATTTTAGTGAATATTGAGGGGATAAGAGCATTCATGAAGATGAAGGTTGTTGCTGTCAACTTTCTGTTGTGTGTCAACTGTAGCTGCCAGGGCTGGTGCTGTTTGGACTGCTGCTGTAGGAGCTGTTGAGCTGTCAGAGCTGGCTTTGGGGTTTTATTTTCTTTGTTGTACTGTTTGTTAATCTTCCCCTTGTGTTTCACTTTGCCTGTTGTTTCCTGCTGCATTCATGCATTTTACTGCTTTACTGTATGTATCTGTTTCTTTTGTCGTTTATCCCCTAGGATCTCTGTTTCTCTCTGCGCAGGAGAGAAATATGATAGACATTAAGCTTTCACCCATGCATGACAACCTTAGGGTAGTTTTGATTCTCTTTTCAACCATAGGCTTTTTTAGAGCTTCTTTCTCTTCTCATCTCAGAACCATTCAAAAACACAGTGGTAAGGTTAATCGATGTCGTACGTTACGAGCCTTAAGCTATTTCAGGAAAGGTTGTTGGAGAGTCACTCTTCAGTAATCTGATTGCTTAGTGTGTTACCCTTAGGGTGACATATGACGTAGTCACTCTCAAATCATAGTCTCTAGTGCGTCAGAGATTGCAAACACAGTAAAAAACACTTCTTGCATAAAAGACTGTAAACCAATCAAAAGTGTCATTTTTTTCCGCTTGGACCCATAATCAGAAGAAAACCTTTTTCAGAAGGATAAAAAACAATCAAGACAGACTTGTGTCTTCCGTAGCTCGAACTACGTTTGCTCTGATCTTTCATGCTGTATGAAAGTACGTAGGCATAGGATGCGATATCCTAGCGAGCAACCTTCCCCTCCTTTCCCGTAGGTAGGCGAATTACGTTGACTCTGATTTCTCGTTCCAGACGGGAATACGTAGGCATAAAGTGCGATACTTTGCCGAGTCATTTTATTTTCTTTTAACCATTGACCTGTAGAATAGATAGAATAACAATCCGTACTAGAAAACAAGCGTGGATCCCGTCGAGTACGACGGACATGAGGGGTGCTAATACCTTCCCCTTGCGTAACCGACTCCCGAATCCAGGATTTGGTTGCGATGACCATTCCTTTCCCGTCTTTGCGGTAGGTTTACTTCGAGCGTTTCCTTTCCCTCTGTTGGGATAAATAACGCACGGTGGCGACTCTTCTGTTCAGCCGGCGCCGATTTTCACAATAGCGACAATCTTCACTTGAAGAATAATAGGAACCTTATGAACGAAATTCTCACTATTTACTTTTACTAGATAAAAGAAATAAGTCGAGAATCAATTTTGTTCGGTCCTAGATCCTTATGTTAGATCTGTTCATATTCTTATTATTTCTATTGATATCGAAATCAAGAATAGATCTCTAAAATAATCCCTATGAGTCGATATGCCATCAACTAGTATCCCTTAAACCCATATCAAAATTCAATCACAAAATAAAAGCGGAAGCGTACTTGAATTTTCCATTGAAGTTGTTGAAGGTTGCGGGTATGTGATATTCTGATTTGTAGAGTTACTTAGGGTTCCTTGAATCTTCTATGATAGAGATGAAGAGAGAAACCCCGATAAAACATATTTTGATTGTACTCTACAAATGGGGACCATAAACCTAAGGTTATTTCTTAGTTTTCAGTATTTTAATTTGGTCCCTCATCAAAATTAGATATTAACTTATGGTATCTACACAATAACCCGACCTTTCATGATATTTATGCTTTTATCCACAAACTTAATATTATATTAATTAGACCCTTTTAAGTCTTGACTAATTAAAATAATGACACTAACACCTTAAATGTTACATTTGTGACCCAAAATTCTAACAATCTCCCACTGGTCACATATGTAACTTTGCGTGCGTGTTAGGCTTTATGAGCTCAAATTTTTCATTAAATACTTCAAGCATATCCAAAGTATCTCGTCCATTAGTCATGCTAGTATACAGAATCAAAGTGATTTTCATTATATCAATCATAACTAAACCCTTCAATGATCACTAATACTGACAAAACTAATTGACATAGATCCATCATGAAATGTGCAGCATGAAAATCACATGAAGTTGGTCTGTATATGTCGTTTTTCAACTGGTCCTACTTTATTTTAGTGAGATTATTCAATAACTTTATTGTGAAAAATGTAAACTACTAAATATCAAAATTTATTAATTGGAAAATATCCAAAATCATTGTATGCATACATAATATCAAACACGAAACATAAAATTCATAATCGACTAACGCCCACTAAACCAAAGACTCCTATAATGATTAAACACCCATGCGAGCAGTGTGCTCATGAAATACCTTGGGTGAAAGACCTTTTGTAATAGGATCTGGTATCATGGAGTTTGTCCCCAAGTATTCTATGGAAATTTGTCCACTTTGTACCCTTTCCTTAACAACTAGGAACTTGATATAAATATGTTTTGACTTGGTCGAGCTCCTATTATTATTGAAATATCGGACGACTAATTTATTGTCACAATATAACTTAAGTGGCCTTTCAATTCCTTCCACAATTCGCAACCTAGTGACAAGATTCCTCAGGAAAATCCCAAGGTTGGATGCCTCATAACATGTTATAAACTTTGCTTCCATGGTAGATGAAGTTGTAAGAGTTTGTTTAGCACTGCGCTAAGAAACTGCACCACCAACCAACATGTAAATATAACCTGAAGTGGATCTTTTACTATCTTTGCATCCATAAAAATTTTATTCAGAGTATCCAGTGATCTCTAACTGGCATGAGCTCCTATATGTGAGCATATAGTATTTTGTTCTCTTTAAATACCTCATAACCTTTTTGGCTACTTTCCAATGGCCCATTCCTGAATTGCTCAAATATATGCCTAACATCCCAACTATGAATGCAATATTCGGACACGTATACACTTAAGCATACATCAGACTCCCTACTGCTGACACATGAGGAGTCTCTTGCATTTCTTGAATTTCTAAGTTTCCTTTTGGGCACTGATTGAGACTGAATTTGTCTCCCTTAGCCATTGAAGTATCTTCTAATTTACGTTTTTGCATGCCAAACATTTTAAGTACCTTTTCAATATAGCTCCTTTGTGATAATCCTAGAATACCTCGAGATCGGTATCGATGTATTTGAATTCCTAATATAAAGGAGGCATCACCAAGATCTTTCATTTTAAAGTTTCTTGATAGAAATTTCTTAGTTTCGTGCGTCATTCCTATATCATTTGTAGTAAGCAGTATGCCATCTACATACAAGACCAGGAAAATGTACTTGCTCCCATTCAATTTGTGATACACACAATCTTCAACAACATTCACCTTAAAACCAAATGAGAGAATTACTTTATGAACTTGTGATACCACTGACGAGACGTCTGCTTTAGTCCATAAATTGATTTTGTTAATTTGGAAACCATAATCTCTGAGTCTCCTGACACAAAGTTTTCTAGTTGCATCATATAGATTGTTTCATCAACATTTCCATTGAGGGAATTCGTCTTGACATCCATTTGATGAAGTTCTAAATCATAATGTGCAACAAGAGCCATGATTGTCCTAAAAGAGTCTTTCGATGAAACTGGAAAGAAAGTCTCTTTAAAGTTAATTTATTCCTTTTCAATATAACCTTTAGCCACAAGACGAGCTTTATACATCTCCACATTATTGTTACAATCCCGCTTGGTCTTAAAAATCCATTTGCAACCAATGGGTTTCACACCTTCTGGTAATAGAACAAGTTCCTAAACTTTATTGTCTTGCATAGTGATAACATGATTTTGTATCGTATTTTTTAGGATCACTTTGTGCATTTTAGGTCCGAGTTTCTATCGATTCTTTTGTATTTTATTGTGTTCTTACTCTGTTTTTATGTTGTCAGGTGTTCCTGTCGAGATTCTAGAAGAAATCGAGAAAATAAGTGAAAGAGAAGAAAAATCCAGCTAGAACAACAAAAATTAGCAAGACCTACCATCTTTTTTGATATGGCGCTCGCCACCTTCAAATGGCGTCCTCCATCTGCCCATAGAGACCATGGCGCTCGGCATGGGCACAACAGAGATCGCCGTACAGTTTGTAGGAGCAGTTTTAACTGCAGAATTCGGTTTTTGAAGCAGTTTCTAGCAGTTATTTTCCCTCCAAATCCAGAATTCAAAGTGGGAGTTACGACAACTGTATTATCCTCTATAAATAGCCCTCTTGGAGGGTAGTTCGGAGATCCAACCCGTGTAGAAGCGCTGCTGAATTTTTTTAGACCCTTAACCACTTATTCACTTTCCAAAGCAACAATTGCTCACACCGAGGAATTGTTGCAGTATTATACTTTACTTTTTCTATTGCGCTGTTGTATAATTGGATCGAAGATTAATAAAAGTTAGTTTTTAATTTAGTCCATTGCAATTTACAGGTTCTTATTTTTCTGTATTTACTGCATTTTACTTCTACGTGTCTTCAAGTTAACTTATTTTCAAAAAAAACCAAGAACTAATATTTTCTTAAAGTCAATTCAATATGCATGTTGTAATTTTCAAAATTGTTAACATGTTAGAATTAGAATTCATTATGTCCGGCTAAATTAATTAGAGACCGTCCTATGAGGACCGTCGTAACCAGCGGGACTCCGTAGTTATAATAGGTAGGAAATTGTAATGCATGCCATTTTGGTTGTAATTTCTAAGTCTAATTTAAGTAGCTTTATCGCGAGAGTGAGAGGTTACTTAACATTGTTTTGTCACGAGAGTGAGAGGTTACTTAACATTGTTTTGTCACGAGAGTGAGAAGCAAATAAAGGTTTAAGCTGAGATCCGCGAGAGCGTGAGGAGTGAGCCGGATAGTGGAAATTAGACATCAATATCTAAATACAGTGAGAGCGCTTTAGATGTTGATTAAGATATTATTGGCTTGCAAAGAGTAATTCTTAGTTACCGGGCGAGCGAGAGAAAAATCTTGGGATTAAGAAGTACGACTTAGTTAAGACCACGAGAGCGTGAGGCGGAGCCTTTAAGTCGGTATATTTTACGAAATAGGCATGTAGACATAATTAGTACCCTTTACCTACAAGGTCCCTTAGGTGCACGAAAATCATATTTCGGGCTCGTTTTAGTATTATTTTCATATCTTAGATTTCAGCCCCGTAATTAGTGTTTACTCCTGTTTAACTCAAGCCTTAGCTTTGCACAACAACCTTAGATAACATTAGCTTTATTATCTTTCCCTGTGGGTTCGACAACCTTTTTAAGACTACACGATCAACTGTATGCTTACAGATTTATCTATCAGTATCAGCTCAACCAAGTTTTTGGCGCTGTTGACGGGGATAGATTTAGTCAATATTGTGAATCTTTTGTTGCACAGTATAGACTAAGGAAACCTTTTCTTTTTATTATTTTCCTATAATTTTTCGATTGTATGCCAAGCACTCGCTCAAAAGGCGAAGAGTTAGAGAAACTAATTGACGAAATTGAGCGCTTTATTAACTTAAGGTGCCGAATAAACGAATTTCATATTGAATATAACCTTCAAAATCCTATCGTGCTTTACTTAAATTCGGAAACTGAAACAGAACCAGAGCAAATCATGGCCCAAGGACCTCAAACCCATCCCTTGAAGGATTTCGTTGTTCCAACGCAAGATGAACCTCATAACAACATTGCTGCCCCAACAATCAATCGAAACAATTTCGAGTTGAAACCTTCACTGTTACAAGCTGTTCAACAAAATCAATTTTCAGGAAGTCCTACGGATGACCCAAACTTACATTTATCGGTTTTTGTGCAATATGCCGACACTGTAAAAGTGAATAGTTTCAGTCAAGAAACGATTAGATTACGTCTTTTCCCATTTTCTTTAAGAGATAGAGCTAGAACTTGGCTCCAGTCTCTACCTTCAAATTTTGTCACGACATGGGACGAATTGAAGAGAGTTTTTCTAACCCGATATTTTCCTCCAAGCAAAACAACTATGCTGAGAGTCCAGATTAATGGATTTAAACAAAAAGACAATGAATCTCTTTTTGATGCTTGGGAAAGATACAAGGACATGATGAGGATTTGCTCGCATCATGGACTCGAGCAATTGTTGATAATCCATACTTTACAATGGTCTGTTGTACAACACCAAAATGAACTTAAACGCTACTGCAGGTGGTGCTTTAGTGGATAAACCATATGAAGAAATTGTTGAACTCATAGAGAACATGGCTCAAAACCACTTCCAATAGGGAGGAGAACACGTTGCTACCAAAATACCAACTCCGAAAGGTGGAATGCACGAAGTTAACACCATAGACCACATAAATGCTAAAGTGGACGCATTAACTCAAAAGATTGATACCTTAGCCTTAACACCACTAGCAGCTACCGTAGCTGTAGTTACACCAAGTTGCGAATTATGTGGAACCCCTGGACATACAATTGCTGAATGTCAGTTATTGGCTGGTGTTTCTACTGACCAAGTAAACTATGCTCAAGGAACCCCATATTCAAACACTTATAATCCTGGATAGAGAAATCACCCAAATTTTTCATATAAAAATAACAATGCTTTTCATCCACCAAGTCAAACACCTACTATTCCACCTGATTATTAGAAAGGAGGACCACCAGCTCCACAAGTACCTAGAAAGTTAAATCTGGAGATCATGATGGAAAACTTCATAAACGCTCAAGTTCAACAAAATAAAGAATTTGCAAATCAAAACGCTCATGCGAGCAAACTGATGAAACAAATGACGAGTAAACTTGATGCTATGGCTACTCACAACAAAATGCTAGAAACCCAAATTTCTCAAGTAGCCCAACAACAACCAACCAACCATAGCAGCCCCGACTGGAGCATTTCCTGGACAATCTCAACCAAACCCAAAAGGACATGCTAATGCTGTCACATTGTGAAGCGGAACAGAGTATTATAGACCGATTGATCCGAGGCTTAAAAATCCATCCATGTACCAAAATTCTAAGAAAGGAACTGATGAGGTAAATGGACCAAAAACTAATGATAATAATGATAAAAATGAAGAGGCCGCAGAGAAAGAAACACTATATGTGCCTCCACCACCGCATAAGCCGCATGTGCCATATCCTCAAAGGTTAGCCAAAACAAAAAATGAAGGACAACTCAAGAAATTCGTAGAACTTCTAAAATAGTTGAATGTCACTATACCATTCACAGAAGCTATTACGCAAATGCCTTCATATGCCAAATTTCTCAAACAAATTTTATTAAATAAGAAAAAGCTTGAGAAAAATGAAACGATTACGCTCACTGCTGAGTGTAGTGCTATAATTCAAAATAACATGCCTCCTAAGCTGAAAGATCCAGGTAGTTTTTTAATACCTTGCGTAATAGGAAAGTACGTCATAGACAATGGCCTAGGCGACTTAGGAGCCAGTGTTAGTCTAATGTCGTTATCCACATGTAAGAAACTCGATTTAGGTGAACTAAGACCAACTAAGATGTATTTACAAATTGAGGACCGTTTTGTCAAATATCTCATGGGTATGCTAGAGAGTGCGTCAGTTCACATTGGTCAATTTTACATTCCTACCGATTTTGTGATAATGGACATAAAAGAAGACTCCAATATACCTATTATTTTAGGTAGACCATTTTTAGCTACAGCTGGAGCTATAATTGATATTAAGAAAGAAAAACTAACTTTTGAAGTTGGTGAAGAAAAAGTCGAATTTATTTTGACTCAATTTCTAAAAGCTCCAGCTATTCGATTCATGCTGCTTATTAGATGTTATCGAAGAATGTGTTAAAGAAATGGAGATGCAACCATCCGAATACTGTGATGCGTTTAAAATTCCAGCACCTCCTATATTCGAAGGCGATGATTGGAAAATACCATTCAGTTGACAGTCTAAGAGAATGTTTTACACTAACATCCAATCCAATGCCTAGCCCAACGAAACCTGCTATAGAACTAAAAACACTACCCAAAAATCTAAGGTATGAATTCCTAGACACCGAACTTGAACAACCAGTGATAATCAATGCTGACTTAGAATAGATAGAAACTGAAGAGTTGTTACATGTTTTAAGGAAGTATCCGACATCATTGGGTTATAATATCTCAGATCTAAAAGAAATAAGCCCATCCAAATGCATGCACTGCATTATGCTATAAGATGATAATAAAACCTCTAGAGAACATCAGAGAAGGATAAATCCTATCATAAGCGATGCGGTTAAGAAAGAGGTGCAAAAGCTGCTAGAAGCAAGAATTATATACCCGATATCAGATATCAACTAGGTCAGTCCAGTACATGCAGTACCAAAGAAGGGAGGTATCACGGTTGTTAGTAATGAGAAAGATGAATCTGTTGTGAAACATGTTCATACTGGATGGAGGATGTGCATAGACTATAGAAAGCTGAATAAAGCCACCCGTAAAGATCATTTTCCCTTTACATTTATAGATCAAATGCTTGAACGATTGGCTAAACACTCATATTTTTGCTATTTAGATGGATACTCAGGATTCTTCCAAATTCCTATTCATCCTAACGACCAAGAAAATACAACTTTTACTTGTCCTTATGGTACATTTGCCTATCAATGAATGCCTTTTGAATTATGTAATGCTCCAACAACATTCCAGAGATGTATGATATCAATCTTTGCTGAATTTATAGACAATATAATGGAAGTATTTATGGATGATTTCTCTGTTTATGGGAAATGTTTCGAAGGATGTTTATCGAGCCTAGAATTGGTACTTGATTGATGCGTTAAAGTCAACCTTGTGCTGAATTGGGAAAAATGTCATTTCATGGTCCGAGAAGGAATTGTATTAAGACATATTGTATTTGATCGAGGAATTGAAGTAGATAAAGCAAAAATAGAAATAATACAAAGTCTTCAACCTCCGAAAATTGTTAAAAAAATTCGTAGTTTTCTTGGACATGCCGATTTGTACCGACGAATCATTAAAGATTTCTCTAAGATTACCAAACCGCTAATTGTTTTTGATGAGGTTGAAGACTTTGTATTATTTCTATTTTTGCTTTATCTACTTCAATTCCTCGATCAGATACAATATGTCTTAATACAAGATTTCTCTAAGATTAATGAAAGATGTCGAATTTATTTTTGATGAGGATTGTTTGAAAGCCTTTAAACTCCTTAAAAATGCTCTAATTGTTGCACCTATTATGCAACCACCTGATTGGAATGAACCATTTGAAATAATGTGTGATGCTAGTGATTTTGCCGTTGGTGCTGCTTTAGGATAAAGTAGAACCTTAGACAGTGCGCAATTGAATTACGCAACCACAAAAAAAGAGCTCTTAGTTGTTGTGTTCGCTTTAGACAAATTCCGTTCTTACTTAGTAGGAGCAAAAATGATTGTCTATATCGATCACGCTTCAATTAGGTATTTGTTGAGCAAAAAGGACGCTAAACCAAGACTTTTAAGTTAAATCCTGCTTTTGCAAGAATTCGATTTAGAAATTAAAGATAAAAAAACCGATAATGTAGTAGCAGATCATCTTTCTAGAATCGAAGGTCTAGAACCCGAACAAGTTCCCATAAATGATGATTTTCCTTACAATAAACTTGTAGCCTAGTTAGAAAATGGAAGCGAAACGCAAAAATGTTCTTTGAATTTTTATGACGCCGAATCTAATGAAATTGTGGAATCAATCTATACTAAAGCCACACTGCCTTGGTATGCTGACTTTGTCAACTACTTAGTAGCTGGAGTGCTCCCACTGGACTTAACTTACCAATAAAAGAATAAATTCTTTCACGATCCTAAACATTACTATTGGGACGAGCCCTTGCTTTTCAAGAGAGGCGCTGATGGAATTTTCTGTCGACGTGTCCCTGAATCTGAAGTTAACGACATCATATCTCATTGTTAAGCTGCACCCTATGGAGGGTATACAAGCACTTCTAAGACTTGTGCGAAAATTATGCAATCTGGTCTATTCTGGCCTAACCTTTAGAAGGACATCCATATCATTGTATTGAGCTGTAATCGGTGCCAACGCACTGGTAATATCTCTAGACGCAATGAGATGCCACAAAAGGGTATCTTGGAAGTAGAAGTCTTTGATATGTGGGGCATAGATTTCATGGGCCCTTTTCCATCTTCTTTTAGAAATAAATATATACTTGTTGCAGTCGATTATGTATCAAAATCGATTGAGGCGATAGCTTCTCCTACCAAAGATGCCCGAGTAGTTATAAAGCTTTTCAAGAATATCATTTTTCCTAGATTTGGAGTGCTGAGAGGTTTTGTAAGTGATGGAGGATCCCATTTTATTTCGAATATCTTTGGAAAATTATTGCTAAAATACGGAGTCCGACACTGAGTAGCAACACCTTATCACCCTAAAACGAGCGGACAAGTTGAAGTCTAAAATAGAGAGATTAAGCAAATACTTGAGAAAACCGTCTCAGCCTCTAGAAAAGATTGGTCTACTAAACTTCATGAAGCTCTGTGGGCTTACAGAACAGCCTACAAAACCCCTATAGGAACTACTCTGTTTAAACTAGTTTATGGTAAATCATGCCACCTGCCTGTAGAACTAGAGCATACAGCTTAATGGGTCATAAAGACCCTAAACACGAACTACATAGCAACAGGCGAGAAGAGAATTTTGGATATCCATGAACTAGAGGAACTAAGACTTAACGCTTACAAAAATGCCTGAGTCTATAAAGAAAGAACCAAAAAGTGGCATGATAAAAGGATAGCAAGGAGAGAATTCAATGAAGGAGACATAATTCTTCTTTTAAACTCTCGACTTAAGCTTTTTCCAGGAAAGTTGTGTTCCAGATGGTCTGGTCTTTTTGAAATTGTTAGAGTTCTAAAAAGTGAAGCAGTAGAAATTAGAGGAAAGTCGAATGAAACATTCATTGTGAATGGACAAAGACTCAAGCATTACCACTCAGTAGAGAATAAGGAGTTCAACACTAGTTATAAATTGGGAGAGTTTCCCGCTCCTCCAGATGAATGATATCTCCGTATGTTTCAATGTCGAGCTTCCGACATTAAACATAGCGCTCCGTGGGAGGCAACCCACGATCCTTAGCTCTTACTATTTTTATTACTAGCTTAGATCTTGCATACACTTTAATATAATTTTCGTTGAATATTTGTTATTATATACTTATTAAATTATTATAATTATTGTTACCATTATTGTTATTATTAGTATTATTTATTACTTATGTTATTTATACTAACTTACGTTTATGGTATAATTTTTCTAATAGTAAATTATTTTCAAACTTCAGGATAATTGTCCTTAGAATAACCATATTACCAAGAATATGTAGCCATTTGAGAACTACGTTGTCATCTTTAGGAATGATGTCTAGAGACGTCGTTTTGAGGCTCTTTCTCAGAGGGACTTTACTGTGTCCATCTATCTTGATGACCCTGCCATGACCACCTTTAGCATTCGGGATAGTGTTATTTATCTACTTAATCAGATAGGATGAACCAGTTTTACTATCACTAAGAAATTCAGCACCTACCATAATCTGACGTTGGAGTTCCTTAGCTTCCTTTATTATGATCCCAGAAATCATGAATAGTAGGATCATATATATATATATATATATATATATATATATATATATATATATATATATATATATATATATATATATATATATATATATATATATATATATATATATATATATATATATATATATATATATATATATATATATATATATATATATATATATATATATATATATATATATATGATTTGTTTGTATTTTAAAAGAGTCAAAGTCAAATAAAAATAAAAAAATGAAAGAAAGTTGATTACCTATTATGTTATTAAAAATATATATTTTATTTTTACATGGAACAAATTATTTTTTTAAAATATAAAAATAAATAAAATGAGCAAAAGTAAGTTAAATTTTAAATTTAGTAGAACTATGGGTGTAAAGATTATATTAGTTAGAGTGTATTTATTTAGTATGAGTCACTAAAGAACTTTCTTCTTAATTTATATTACACTTACTATATAATTATATTATTTATAATACTGCAAATTAATATTATAATGATCTTGGTGGGGGCATAGGCCCACCCTTTCCAACATATAGCTCTTTCACTAAAGTCCGCTAGGACCAATTATTTAAGATCGAGTAGTTCATTTTGACAACTCTAATTAGGCATGAATTTATTTAAAAGTCTCAAGATTTAACACTTTTTCTATATAAATTTCTAGATATACAAATATTCTATTGTCCATATAAAAAAGATTTAACACTTTTCTATATAAGTTTCTTGATATACAAATATTAAATTGTCCATATAACAATGATTTAAGACTTTTTCTATATAAGTTTTTTTACATACAAATATGTCATTGTCTAAACGTTTGATTTATAAACTTAGATATAACTTTATTATTCCTAAGTCCTTCATCTCAAACTCTTTCTTTAAGTAATTTATAACTTTTAAAAACTCTTCAAAAGTTCAAATAATATTTATGTCATTAACATAAATTTTGATTATGACAAATTATTTTTCAAATCTTTTCATAAAAATACAAATGGAGATATTTGTATATTCATCTCTTAACAAATTTTCACTATGACAATTAAACTAGATGTGTCCAAATTGTCTAAGTGCAAAGAGAGATTTGTTTAATTTAATAGACTAGTTTTTTCGAAATCCAAAATTATGGATCTCATATAAATACGTTGATAAATATCTATCGTGTGCAAATTAAGACCACCATGTACTAGTAGGCTTGGGTAATCATATTTCATTTCATTAAAAAAAAGTTAGATCACAGGGGCGTAAAAAAAACATTTAAAATCTATCTATTATAAATTAGAATTGAATTCTTATATATTATGTTATCAAATTAAATACAAAAATAAAATTTTGCATTATTTAAAAATTTTATAAAAATAAACTGAAAATAATTTATAAACAATATAATAAGTTATTTTTATAAGTTTCTTAAATAAATAACTTTATAAAATTTATGCTACATAATAAGTTTCTATAAGTAAATGCAAACAAAATTTTAATTTTATTTATCTTTTAAATAATTAACTATTTAAACATTAAATTAATCAAATCTTAAAAGAGAACGACTATAATTTAATCTATAACAAATACATATTACACATAAACCTTAAACTTTCTAACATACAAACTTAGGTTTGAAAAATACTATCTAGGTCTATTCCCACCTTAAAAATAATAGGCATGTGATGCACTACTTATTTGCCCCCACACGATTTATTATAGAGACAATACTTACTAAGAAAATATTATTATGCAAATAATATAGTCAATATTCCTTAACCACGTTTCACTAGATCTTAGTTTATTTATTTATACCTTAAAATTATGTTTGATTCCTTTCATTTTCATTAATTAATGATAGGAAAACGTACACGGATCTAATAATAATAATAATAATAATAATAATAATAATAATAATAATAATAATAATAATAATAATAATGTTCTGAATTAGGTTAGAGAACTCGTCCACTGTTGGGCACAGTCCAATTCAGCTCTCCGTCAGAGAAGGTCCGATGAAGGTTCAATCCATCAACTCATATGGGGAACGCTCACGCGTCTTTCCCACGTGGGGACACGTCATCAGACAACTACCCGCGTCTGAAAGACCACGTGTTGGTCTTCCCTACGCCACGTAGATCTTGGCAGTTATTCGTATTGGGCCTAGTGATCCAACCCAATACAAAATAATCGTTGGCCCAGCGCTTGGGACACATTATAAATACAAACTTTCACTAGAGGGTCAAGTATTCTATTCTCTACGCTTTTCTGTACTTGCTTTCTCTCTCTCTCTCTCTCTCTCTCTCTCTCTCTCTCTCTCTCTCTCTCGCTGAAACTTACTTTAGCATCGGAGTGTCTTGCAGGTACACCATCATCCTATTCTCCACCATCAACAAATTAAGAGCTCACGACGCGTTGCTGGCTATTGATCTCTTTCTGGTCCGGTAAGATTAGTGGCGCCGACTGTGGGGACTCTTGCTTCCCCGCTCTATCTTCATCAGAAACCAAAGAATTATAACACATTTCTTCCATCGATCATGACTAGCCCACGCATTGACGATAACCTCCACGAAACTGCCTCCACCACCTTCACCAACGACGACGAGCATGATTCCGACATGGTTGTCCTCGTCGAGGAGGGTGACCCCAGGGATGGGTCCACCGCCTCTCCT
This sequence comes from Lathyrus sativus, assembly GCA_963859935.3. NCBI lineage: Eukaryota > Viridiplantae > Streptophyta > Magnoliopsida > Fabales > Fabaceae > Lathyrus > Lathyrus sativus. Next base: position 425,950,459 of record OZ012736.1, read on the forward strand.
TCCTCCAATGATACGGTTCGACAGTCCCGCTGTTTTCCAACCCATTCTTGTGCCGCCCAATGCCGATCGACCATGGTGGCTTTGTTCGCGGCGATCAACTAGACGAATTTGATGATGTTCCAACAGAACGAACGGATCAGGATGCTGGAAAAGGAACGACAATCAAGCTCTGCCCCGCAGAAACATAGGCACCTCGTTTCTCGTAGACCATCCCCGAGACGCGAGAAACATGTTCCCTCTCTCCCCCGCAGAAACACCAACGGGACAAATCTCGAAGTCCCTCGCCGCGGCTGCATGGACGTCGCCTACGACTAGAAAGGCCTCAGCCCGTGGCAACCCAGAAGTACGACGGCAACCCTTCCCGGAAGGAGCGACGCTCCCTAGCTCTCAAGAGAAACAAAGTTGTCGGGCAGACGGCTAAGCCAAAGAGTCGATAGAGGAGCCCTCCCCGCCACGGAAGAAGCCCTCAGTACGACCCTTCCCCGTCGCAATCACCCATCAAAAGCGATGAGGATGACCCTCGCACTCCATTGTCCAGGGCCATCATGAAGACTAGCCTCCTCGTCGAGATGGAGAAAACACCTAGTCTGGCGACCTACGATGACACGACCGACCCGGACGACCATATTGAGAGCATCGATGCAATGCTCGATTACCGCAACGTCTGGGGAGCCATAAAATGCCGACTCTTCCCGACGACCATGAGAAAGGGTGCGATAGCGTGGTACAAGATCCTCGAGCCCGAATCTATCACTTCCTGGAAAGAGCTAAAGAGACAGTTCTTCAGGCACTTCACCGCCTCTCGGCGACATCCGAAGACGGAGGCCTCTTTGGAGGCTATCATTCAGGGGAAGGACGAATCTCTCTGGGAATACATAGAGAGATTCAATCGAGAAGCCATCCAAGTTTCCACGACAGACAACATGAAAAGATACCTGATCGAGCAAGGGCTGCAACCCCACAACGACTTTGCCAAGGTGGTTGGGATCAAAAGACCCAACATATTGGACAAACTCATCCACAAGACCCGATCCTACATCTAATTTGAGGAGAAGGAGGCCGCCAATAGTGCCCGCGACTCAAGGAACCTGGAAAGTACCAAAGTCTCCAGACACGAAGAATCTGCTGCTCCTCGGCGTGGTGGAGACAAAAGAAGAGAAGACCGGCCCCGCAACTCCCGAGAACAATAGGGGTCAACAGGCCGTTTCACCGAGTATACGCTACTCACCGCTCCTCGCGAGTGCATCTTGGCCGAGTGCATCAACTCGGAGTTCCAAAGAGGTGGATTCCATTTTCCGAAGCTGGTGCCCCCCAAACCTAACGTCGACAAGTCCAAGTACTTCCGGTTCTACAGGAGTCATAGGCACGTCACAGAATATTGCATCCATATCAAGAATTCCATTGAAATCTTGATCAAGGAACAAAACCTAAAGCAATACACTAGGAGAAACGAGGCTCCTCGATAAGAAACCCGCGAGACGAAGAAGGTCGAGGAGGTAACGCCACCCTCCGACGAGGTCGGGCTGCAGGTCGCTTTGTGCGTCTCCCAGCGGGAGGACTTCTACCTTTCCTACGAGGCCGACACACTTTTGTCTGCTCGTAGCCCTTGAGAGAACTTCGCAGTTGCGATGGTCGGCGGGGGTCCCAACAAGCTCTCAGTAGGCTCGGTAAAGAGGAAGTTTTATGAGCTAATCTACAAGAGCTCGAAGCAGTACGCCACCCTCGATAGGTTCAAGGGTAACTCAAACCCAATCACCTTCTACCTCAAGGAGCTACCGGGTGGCGCCCTCAATTCCATCATCCCTCTGCTGATCAGGGCTTAGATGGTGAACTTCGACGTTTGTCGCATTCTCATCGACCAAGGGAGCTCTTTGGACATAATGTACGCCCACATGTTCACCACCCTCCAACTCGACGAGAGCCATCTGGCGTCGTATCTCGGCTCCAGCTTGCAGGGTTTCAACGACACCACTACGAGGCCATGGGGCTACGTGGAGCTGCTCGTCACTTTCGGAGCCAAAGATACTACAAGGAAAGTCAAGGTCCATTTCTTAGTGATAGAGTTACCCTCTTTGTACCAATGCATTCTGGGAAGGCCGAACCTGGCCGAGCTGGCCGCAGTGCCTTCCACCGTGTACCTAAAGATGAAGTACTACACGACTAGGGGTCGAGTCGTCACCCTCCACGGAGACATTGAAACGGCTTAGAAGATGTTTCGATGCGGCCACCAAGGGGCTCAACTCAATCAACATCTCGCCCAAGAACGCCAGTAAGCCAGCTCGGTCCGAGGAGCAGAAGCCGCAGCCCTATGTCAACTCCTGGGCCTCGACAACCGCTTCGCTAACAAGCAGGAGCGAAACAAAGCACCAGAAGATGAACCTCTAGAAAATGGCGGCAACGGGAAGCCACCTTATCCAGTGCACCCCATTCCAAATGAAGACTTCGAGCTCATCACTCTCGGTGACGACCCCAAAAGGAATGTAAAGATCGACACAAGGCTCCCTAGCTTTGCGAGGGAGTAGCTGAAGGCCTACCTCGGGGAGAATGCTGACCTGTTCGCATGGAGTGCGACAGAGATGCCCGGGCTTGACCCTGACGTGGCCTGCCACCAGTTCACCATAGATCCTACTGCTAGGGCCATAATACAACATAGGCGTAGGCAGTCTCCTGAGAAAGTAGAGGCTGCTGAAAAAGCTGTAAAAGACCTCCTAGAGGAAAATTTTATTTCTAAATCCCAGTACACAACCAGGTTATCTAACATTGTATTAGTGAAAAAATATAATGGAAAATGGAAAATGTCTGTTGACTATACCGATCTTAACCGGGCATGCCCCAAAGATGCATATCCATTGCCTAACATCGACAAACTAGTCGACAATTCTGCAGGATTTTAAATTAGTGTCATTCATGGATGCGTATTCGGGATACAACCAAATTCCCATGGCGAAGGTCGACAAGCAATACACGACTTTCATGACCGATTCTGACAATTATTACTACAATGTAATGCCCTTTAGCCTGAAAAAAGCCGGTGCGACTTACAAACGGATGATGAACAAGGTCTTTTGGGGAGAAATCCGAGACATGCTCGAGGTCTACATGGACGACATGATTTTGAAATCACGAGAAGAAATCGACCACACAACTCATCTCAGGAAAGTCTTCGATATGGCGAGGAGATGCATAATGAGATTCAACCTGAAGAAATATACCTTCGGTGTCCGAGCAGGAAAATTCCTTGACTTCTACTTGACCGAGCAAGGAATCAAGGCGAAACCCAACAAGTGCAGGGATTTCTCCGAGTTCCCAACGCCGAACTCGAAGAAATAAATCCAATCCCTAAACGGGATGCTCGCCTCATTGTCCCGCTTCGTGGCCAAGTCTTCCTAACACGTGCTCCCATTTTTCAAGCTTCTGCACAAGAAAGTCACGCTCAAATGGACCTAGGAGTGCGAGCAAGCTATCATTCATCTCAAACAAGTCCTCTCATAACCCACAGTCCTATTCCGACCTGAAGACAGGGAGACTCTATACTTGTACCTCGTCGTCGTAACTAATGTCGTCAACACGACCCTAATCTACGAAACCCCTGAGGGACAAAAACCAATCTACTTCACCATCAAAGCCTTACAGGGCCCCGAGCTCAGGTACCACTAGATCGAGAAGGTCACTTTGGCCCTCATCAACGCGGCCAGAAGGTTGTGACACTACTTCCTGGCCCACACCATCGTGGTTAGGAAGGATTACCCCATCAAACAGCTACTCGGCCGTTCGGGCATGGCAAACAGGATGCTCAAATGGTCGCTCGAACTCTCTTAGTTGGACATTCAATACGAGAGCAGAAAGGCCCTCAAGGCTCAAGTTCTGGCCGACTTCGTCACAAAAATACCTTCCACAACCTCCTCGACGCATGGAGCCCACAAGTGGACCATCTTTGTTGACGAGGCCTCCAACTCGATAGGAAGTGAAGTGAACGTCATCCTTAAGAATGAAGATGACACCTTGATCGAGGTCTCTATCGCCTTAGCCTTCCCGAAATCAAACAACCAAGCCGAGTACGAAGCTTTCCTTGCAGGGTTGCGCCTGACCGAGGACCTTGGCACGAAGAAGGTAAAGATATTTACCAACTCCCAGCTCGTCGCTTCCCAGGTGCGGGGAGAATACCAGGTCAAAAACGACAACCTCTTCGAGTACTTAGCCCTGGTAAAAGAGAAGATGAAGAAGTTCGACTCCGTGAAGATGACACACGTTTCCCGGGAGCATGAAACCCGGACAGATATCCTGTCAAAGCTCACGAGCACGAAAAAGAAAGGCGGGAACAAGTCTGTCATCCAGGAGGTACTTTCTCGACCGAGCTTCGTGAAACCCACCTCAACCGTCAACGTAAATGCCATCGGCGACAGTAAATGATGGATGACCCTGGTATACCTGTACCTCAGCAAGGGGGAATTTCCTAGCGACTCCAAGGAAGTCAGTGTGGTCAGTCGCTGAGCTTGTTCTTACGTTTTAATCGAGGATAAACTGTACAGGAGGGGATTCTCCATCCCTCTCCTTAAGTGTCTCGAGGAATCTAAGATCCCTCACATACTCAAGGATCAACGCCCAACACCTCGACAGATGATCCCTCGCCTGTAAGACTCTGCGAGCAGGATACTATTAGCCCACCATGCAGCAAGACGCGAAGGAACACGTCAAGAAGTGCGACAAGTGCCAACGCTACGGGGACATGTATCTAGCACCTTCGAATGAGCTTAAAACACTCTCTTTCCCATGGCCTTTCGTGTGGTGGGGGATGGATATCCTCGAGCTCTTCATCATAGGGTCATACCAGAAAAAAATACTAAATAGTTAGCATCGACTACTTCACAAAGTGGATAGAGGTCGAGGCCCTCGCCAAGATCACAGCACATAACATACTTCATTTTTACAAAAGGAATATACTTGCCCGGTTTGATGTGCCTCAGGCCATCGTCACCGACAACGGGAGAAATTTAACTAGCAAAAACTTACAGGACTTCGTCATCAAGCTCAGCACAAAGCAACATTTCACATCTATCGAGCACCCACAGAAAAACGGGTAGGCTGAAGTCGCGAACAAAGTAATCCTACAAGGCCTAAAATGAAGGCTACGCGAAGCCAAAAAGAGGTGGGTCGAGGAGCTACACAGCATGCTCTGGGCCTACATGACGACCCCACACTCGACCATCAGGGAGACCCCATTCTGACTAACATACGAAATCGAGGCATTAATTCCAGTAGAAATAAGAGAACCCTCTAGGAGGACCGAATCTCCTCTCAATAAGAAGATGAACGACGAAGCACTAATGGAAGAGCTCGACCTAGTCGAAGAAATTCGGTCGATGACATCCCTCCGCGAAGCCTCGCTCAAACAAAAAATAACTTTATGACATGACAACAAAGTCATTAAGCGCGAATTCCAAATAGGCAACCTGATTCTGTGAAGAAACCAGAAAGACTCGCGTGAAGGCAAACTCGCCGCGAATTGGGAAATCCCATATCGTGTTCGTGCGAAGACGAACAACGGGGCCTACTACCTCAAAAATCTACACGAGGGGGAACTTACTCGACCATGGAACGCTGAAAAGCTCAAACAATATTACAGTTAAACATTGCCCGCAACGTACTTAGTTTCACCATAACAAAGTACAACCCGACCACGGGGGCATGCTAAGGTACAAGCACGACTTCTAGATGTGAAACAAAAAAACAAGAGTCCACTCTTGTGTGTGCAAGCAGACTCTTGATCTGACGGGGACACCTCAATCGAGCTCCATTGTTGTCGTACCGGTCAGGTAGAACGCCCAGCTCGCAATGGGAAGTTCACACCACGGAGTTAAGACCTCGACCAAGCTCTTAGCTTCGTCGAAGGTCGGAACCCAACTCCGACCACTCAACCAGTTCTCTACACAGTCGAGGATCAATTGTGTCGAGCAAAGGCCCCAATTAATTTACAAAAACAAGCAAACACAATGTTGCATACATATTAACGAGGAAAATAAGTATTCGGCATACAACGACACACACTCATAGCAGAAAAATCAAGCATATATTGGGAGTACAAATTAAACATCCAATTATAAACGGGCAGAACCCAATATTCGAATATAACTAGCCACGCTACGCAGGCCAAGCAAAATCAACAATCAAAAAGTGGCACGCAGGCCAAACAAGAAAAACTTAAACATCTACCACCTTCTCATGATGGGTCTCCCCCCGGCTTGACCATCGCTTTCACTTTCCACGACCAGGGCGACCACCTGATCATCGACCACTTGATGGAAGGGACTGATCCCCTTGGTGACAAGGTGAACCTCGGGATTCACAATTTACAGTTGGTCCAAAACATTGTTGAACCCTGCTTGAGCTCCCAGATACGGGCGACCAGGTTGCCGCGGGTCGCGAGGGATTTCTCCTCAGCGGTTTTGTCCTTAGTAGGGCGTGCAACAACCTCCAAGCAAGTAACCTTAGCCCGGAGTTGGTCCCTCGCCACCTCAACCTTCGTTAGCCTCTCCCGCATCTCGTTCATGTCTTTGAGAAGGAGCACCTGGGCCTCATACTTCGATAGATAGTTAAGAAGGTCGTTCTCCACCTTATTCTTTTTCGTCCAAAGGAGCATATTCTTATCCCGCAAGGCCTTCAGCTCGAAGTTGGGGTTGGTCTCATAGTTGAGGACTAAGGTTGTCTCGAAGACCCTCATCATGGAGGCTATATCCTCGCACAAAGCTTTCCGCCGAGTCACCTTGTTGACGCCCATGATCGCCTTAGACTCTATCGTGGACACGACTAGGGTGTTGTCCCCGTCAAAAATCCCCTGATGGAGATGGCATGGGGATAACACGGACCTTTCCCCGACAACCCCCTCTAAAAGGTTCACAGAATCAAACTCGTCAGTGTGTTGCCTCTTAGACGGGTTCTCTTACGAAGGGAGATACTGGATGCATTGTGGAGATGAGGAGGATCCCCCAGAACGCTGATCAGGCTTGGACATCTGCTGGACCTGGGCGACCCGGTCTTTAGTAGCCTTCTTCGTGCCTATGGTCGTCGTGAGCTTCATCAGGCGTTCCTGGATGCTCAACATCTGGCCTGTAACAAAGAAAAGAACAAGTCAACATATCGAGGAAAAATAAGCAGACACACAATTAAAGAAAACACCCACTAAGCGAGTCGGTCCTCAGCATCCAGATCATCGGGCTTGGTGATATAGTTGTCTGTACCCTTGTCAAAGTGGCCCTCCTGCCACTATAAGGGAACTTTGCTTCCAAAGCTTCCACTTGTCGCCCATTCTCCTGCTTGATCACGAGGTTGAATAGGGAACCAATGGCCGAATGCAACACGGAATTTACAATGATGTACTTGTCCTTAAAAGCACGGATAAAATCCAGGTACGCCCTGAACAACTCCTCGGCTGCTTCAGAGATACCCAACCATGTCGACCCTGGAAGGATTGTCGCTGAATGTGAAAGGTGTGGAAGAACAAGGGGAGCGTGGCACCAACGTATAGATGTTCAGACACGAGCTCAAACGTTCGCATGGACGAGATCGCGTTGGGGTGAAGTTGTGGGGGTACTAAAGCTATCCACTAGAACACCCCCTTTTGGAAGTCACTGAAAGGCATACGAAGCCCTGCTTCTCGGAACGCAAACTTGTACATTGGGAACCATATCCCTTTGAACGACGAGCATATACGGTGCGTCTTTCTGGGTTTGTAGACCATCCAATTTGCAAAGGCCCCATCGAGGAGATCCTCAACATTCGTGAAGGCATCCAAGTCGTTGAAAGCAAAGCGCGAGACGATGTTGAGTGGCTCCTGCCCGGCCCAATCGGATGGCGTGCGGGTTTGTGAGACCTTAACTCCCTCGTCATCCACATCGAGATTGACTTCTTCGTTGATCATGATGAAACCTTCGGGCTTTGCGGCCATTTTACCTAAAAAGCAAAGGAAAATGGTGAATTCGACATCTAAAATCAAATCCACCCTTCCACCACAAATCAAGTGAAAGGGCAAAGAGAGGGGGCGAGGAAAACACTCGACAAACTCCCTCGACCAAAGCCATCACCAAAAAGCATATACCCGAGAGGAGACTCTCCTCGACGCAGACCACAAAACCTCCCCCCGCAGGAGAAAGGTTCCCAGTGCTTAAATTCCCCCCAGTCAAACATGGAAAGTCTCCTCGACTAGAGACTTCCTCGCGGTACTCAAACATCCGTGAGGAGAAAAGTTCCTTGATGTTGAACCCATAAAGGATGCTAAGAGCCCTAGAAGTCCCTGAGACCTTCATCGCAGGTCCCCGAGGCCTTCATCGGGAACTTCATGAAATTTCCCAGAACCCTCATGAACTCCCCGACGTCATCCCTAGAAACTTCATAGGTTCCGCCAGAAACTTCATGAGTTCGTCGAAAACTTCAGGAGTTCGTCAGAAAATTCATCGGAAACTCAAGAAACTCGCCGGAAAAGGCACAAGTTCTAGGAAAGGACATAAGATTTACTTGCGCAAGGACTCTAGAGTTAGACGGCAGAGCAAAAACTGACAGCGACGGCAGCGGCGAACGTTGTGAGAGCAAAGGAAACCTTGAGGAACTTTGAAGAATTCGTGAGCTGGAATGAGGGAGCGTGCAAAAAAATGTCTTCCCTCCATTTATAAACCCTAGTGCGAGAAGCGAGGCGTTTCGTAGGCACTCAAACACCCTACTCGTAGCCGTCATAAGCATTCATTGCTTCTGAAACGTGGCTCAAAGAGCTGTCACACGCGTCCTTTCGCAGTTCGGCGCACCGCTCGAGGGAATGACATGTCCACCCCTTCAACTTACATCGCACCACCGACTTGTCGAGCACAATGTCTGAACCTTACGCTGTTGAGGACACTCCCTCGAGGGAAGTCGAAAAGAAAGTCTCGACCACGTGTGTTGAGCAGACCGAACCCGTCGTCGACCCCGCTGCCGCGGATAATAAATGACGCCTACGTTTGGCGCACGCATCACCCCACAGGCTTGGCACCTTGAGCACGTGCAACGCTCCACTAGGCAAGTCCCTATAACCTTCCTCGACACCAGGATTGACTTAAGTCATTACTCCTCCGCTTCAGAGCAACGACTTGGGGCTCCTGTTTTGGACTAGGCCAGAGGACTGGCCCGCCGTCAGGCACGACCCAACCCAACTCCCCGTCAGGTAGGGCCCAATCCATAAACTCACACGGGAAATGCTCACGCGCCTTTCCCACGGTCTCCACGTGCTCCCCACGCGAGGACACGTCATCAGACAACTACCTGCGCCTGAAAGAAGAGGTCACCCACCTTTCAAAGACCACGGAGCAGTTGACCCAAGATGAAGACCACGGAGCAGTTGACCCAAGATGAAGACCACGTGCTGGTCTTCTCCACGCTACGTAGATCCTGACAGTTATTCGAATTTGGCCTAGTGACCCAATCCAATGCAAAATAACCGTTGGCTCAACGCTGGAGGCACATTATAAATACCATCTTTCACTAAAAGGTCAGATATTATATTCTCTACGTTTTTTTGTACTTGTTTTCTCTCTTCCGCTTAAACTTATTTTAACATCAGAGTGTCTTATAGGTACACCCCCTCCTCTTCTCCACCACCAACGAATTAGGTGCTCACAACGCGTTGCTGACTGCTGATCTCTATCTGATACGATAAGATCAAATAATAATAATAATAATAATAATAATAATAATAATAATAATAATAATAATAATAATAATAATAATAATAATAATAATAATAATAATAATAATAATAATAATAAAATTGTAAAGGTTGGTCTTTTTTGTCCTAAAATAGTTTGCCATGAAGTAAAAAAGTCCTCCGAATTAAATAAAGTCATGAAATCATTGATGTGGTATTTTTGTTAGTGAAAAATATAGAGTATGTTGTAATGTACTTGGTAAATACATATCTGACAAATACACATGTTAAATCAATAAATAAATTCTGAAGATTCTTTGCCCCTTAATTGTAAGAGAAAGTGGTAAAATTTAAGTCAAACCATTAATCATTTAATGTATATTTTTTTATTATAAGTTATTTTTGACTTTTTACGCGTATTAAAAAATATAATAATTATCATATGAAAAAAGAAATTATAAAAGATTTTATAAAATTATCCTTATTAATTATATTGAAAAGACAAATTTACATAATTAAAAAAAAAGAAAATAATAAATATATAAGAGTATAATAAAAAAATAGCATTAATAATTTATTAATGTTATAAAATAATTTATATTGTAGTTAATTTTTTCTCAAAGTAAATTATAATAAAAAAACAGAGATAGTATTATTATACTTTAATTTATTGATTATAATTTTTAAAATAAAATAAGCAAAATAATTCTTCGTTATTTACTAACTTAAGTCCTTAAACAAATACAATAATCAATATAATTCTAATATTAAATATACACACAATAAATTAAATTAAATATGAATTAATTTAAACTAAAATTTTTTCTTGCTTATCCCTTGGTAAATTGAGATAATTTATCTAAAATGAAATGACCAATAAAATCAAGTACTATGGAATCACTTTTAATCCCCGAGTAGTTTTTACTACTTTTAATTTCAATTAATTATATTTTATATTATATTTAAATTTGTCAATTTTATATTTTTAAATTTTATTCCTACTCAATAAAAAAAACTAATAATTGTTAAAAACTTTTTAAGTCTCAATACTATTATTTAGTATTCTATTGTGCAAATGAAAAACAAGATTTGTCTTATAGCAAAACATAAACGTGCGTGGACCATGGATTCTCAAAACCAATTTTCCACCTCATAAACTTCCTCTCCCATACTCCACATAGTGCATGTTATCTATTTTGTAGCTACTATCATTTGTTTGTTTCCCCTAATTACCTTTCAACAATTCATAATTCAAAACTTGAACTTAATCAACACAATTCTATTTCAAGTGGTCCTTTAATCCTAGTCCAATTAACTGTATTATTCATTTTAAACTATGAAATACAGACACCCCGATCCGATCATGATCCTGACATTGATATGGTAACACTGATAATAATTTAAAAATTTGAATAAATTAAATGTAATCACAAACGTTGGTGCGTGTCTGACACGGAAACTGATATGGACACGTTTTTCCGGTGTTACATAGATTTTAAACCTTCTTATCTACACTCTATTATTAGCAACAGTTATAAACCATTCTGAATTATTGAACTTTTTCCATTATCCTCTCTAAAACAATGGCTTCCATAAGCCATTTCCTCCTCATTTTCACCTCCTTCTTGAATCTAGCTTTTTCATCTAGTGAAGTTCCAATCAATGTAACCAAACACTTCTCCTTCAAGGATTTCAGTTTCACAAACAACTCAAGATTAGTCCATGATTTAAAGCTTCTAGGAAGTGCAAAATTCTCAAATGAAAAAGGTTCACTTCAAATCCCAAATGAGTCACAAGAAACAGGTATAAGACATCAAGCAGGTAGAGGTTTATATTCCTTCCCGATTCGTCTCTTGGATCCGATTACCAAAACTCCGGCTTCTTTTCGAACCACCTTTTCATTTCAGCTTAATAATTCAACTACTGGTGCTTCTGATTTAAGTGATAATGGTGGAGGTAGTGGACTCACCTTCATTATTGTGCCTGATGAATTCACTGTTGGAAGGCCGGGACCTTGGCTCGCTATGCTTAATGATGCTTGCGAGAGCGATTATAAAGCGGTTGCAGTTGAGTTTGATACAAGGATGAATCCGGAATTTGGTGATCCGAATGATAATCATGTTGGTATCAATTTAGGTAGCATAGTATCTACTAAAGTTATCAATGTTTCGGATGTTGGTGTTTCGCTTAAAGATGGTTTTGTTCACCATGCTTGGATTGATTATGATGGTCCTAGAAGGAGAATGGACGTTCGTCTTGGACTTCCGAACGATGAAGTTTATCCTAGTAAGCCTATCTTCTCGGAGTTTATGGATCTTTCGCCTTATCTGAACGAGTATATGTTTGTAGGATTCTCGGCTTCGACGGGTAATCATACACAGATTCATAATATACTTTCTTGGAACTTTACATCGATTAGTCAAGCTTTTCTTCGCTACCCTTCGTCTGAAACATGTCAAGGTAAGATCTTGCTGCAGAATACTACAGAAACAACAGAAGCTACCGAGAATTCTAATAGGAACAAAACTCCACGGAGCTTTTTGATTTTTGTGGCTTCTGTAGTATTGGCATTAGCTGTTTTAATTGGTTTTTACTTTATCAGTAAGCATAGAAAAAGTGCTTCTAAATCAAAGACTTCAATAGAGGACGAGATTCATCGGCCAAGGCCTCCGAACAAACCGCGCAGATTCAGTTTTTCTGCACTTTCCTCTGCTACTAGATCATTCAGCGAGATAGAGATACTTGGAAGTGATATTAGAGGAGTATACTACAGAGGAAAGCTCGGTACTAATGGAAGCCAAGTAGCTGTGAAACGATTCTCAGCTCAGTTTCTCAGCACACACGGATCGGATAAGAAGCGTTTGTTGAAAGAAATCAAAGTCATTAGCCATGTTCGCCACCCGAATTTACTTCCTATAAGAGGCTGGTGTCAAGACAACAATGAAATTATTGCAGTCTATGATTTTGTCCCTAACGGAAGCCTCGATAAATGGCTGTTCGGAGCAGGAGTTCTTCCGTGGACGCGACGGTTCAAAGTCGTCAAAGACGTAGCCGACGGATTGAGTTTCTTGCACAGTAAGCAACTAGCACACAAGAACGTGAAATGCAGCAGTGTGTTTTTGGATGTTAGTTTCAGAGCTGTTTTGGGAGATTTTGGATTTGTTCTAATGGGAGCAGAATCAAAACAGTTTGAATCAATAGTGTGTAATAGTGCTGATGTATTCGAGTTCGGGGTGATTGTGTTGGAAGTGATAGGTGGAAGGCCAAGGGTGGAGGAAGTAGAGGAAGGAAGATCAGAAGAGAGGAACTTATTGGATTTCGCATGGAACTTACATGAAACAAATGAGAAAGTGAAACTTGTTGATAGACGAATGGGGTCGTTGATCAATTTGGAGCAAGCGATTCGAGTAATGGAAATCGGTTTGCTTTGTACATTAAATGAGAACAAAGGAAGACCTTCCATGGAAGAAGTTGTGGAGCTTCTTCATAACATGGAGAAGCCTCTCCCTGAGTTACCAAGAACCAGACCTGTTACTTTGTTTCCTTATAATAGTGCCAACACTGGGCTTTGCAATAATTACTCTTGCACTTTGAAGCTGTGATGATGTTACTGGAAGATGATGATTTATGAATAAATATTGATTTTCCAAATGTAAGTGAATGTTGTAGATTTTGATTGATGTGTGATTGTGAAGATAGGAGATGAATATTGTAATGCATTGTTATTCTTGGGGGGTGTAAAGATAGGTTTTGTGAATATGGGCTAGTGCAGGAGAAAGGGTGATTGATTATGTTTTGAATTTCAGTATGTTTTAGCATTTCTTTGGAAGCTTCACAGCATCTATGGAGGATGTGTTATGAGTCTTCTTGTTTTGTTATGTTGCAAGTGAAATTTGGTTATTGTTGGTAAACAAGGGGAAAAAAATCAGCTTTATTCTTCTATTATTATATTTTATTGGGAAAACGGACCTGATTTGGATCCAGCTAGCCTTTCTTTGAAAACATAGTAGACTTATCTCACTGAACAAAGAAAGAACTTCATAATCTCAATGGAGGTTTCCTTGGGTTTGATAGCCATAAATTATAAAAACAAACGACAGAGTGCTCTACAAGTTTATAATTAGTTTATAAATGAGAAAACCAGAAGCTATATCCTATCTTTACCACACATACTAGTAATTAGGCAGTAATATAGTTATTATTACATTAAACACAATGTTAAAGAAAAAGTTATACTCAGTCTCGACAATTGCAAAGGTACTCTGCTTAACATCCATTCTGCCATGCAAAATTGTTCGAACTTCATTGGTTTTGGTTTCCCTGATACATTCGTCTGATACATTCGTCTTATCCACGGTTTTCTGTGGCTTGGGATTACCAACATAAAGCATGAAACAAGGCAGGAATATAATCCAGGCTGTAAGAGACAAAGATTGCCTATAGTTCTTAACTACACACACCACCACCCGCAAGCTGTAAAAGACAAATGTTCATTGACGAAAACAAGGCATATTGATGAAATCAAGGTACAATCGTACCATTGTTATCAAATAGAGATTCAAATAGTGATTCGATAGTCCTAGTCCTATTTTCTGAACCATGAATCAAATCTTAACGAGTCGTAAGATGCACTTACCAATAAAGAACAAGCAACATACCAAACATGTACGCTAATAGTAATACATCATCTACTAATCTCAAAAGTATTCAAGATTCAAATGACAAAAGAAAGTGGTTTGTGAAGCTTTACCAGTAAAAACAAGCAACATAGCAAACCTATAAGCTAATACAACATATACTAATCTCAAAAGATTCAAGATTCAAATGACAAAAGAAAAGAGGTTTGTGAAGCTTTAGTATAACACATAAAACAACAATTTAGCAGATTGAATCGGGATTATTCATCATGATGAGTTGACATTCAAGACGAGATTCATGTCCAACATAGATACATATACTAAAGCTTTGTATCAATTGTGTCCATTTTTGTATCAAATTGGGTAACCATTGATTCACATGTATTGTAAGATACCAAATACAATGCATTAGACATTGAAAAGGAAATATGCATAAATTGAATTCAATAACAAATTTGGTAATTTCAGCACATATAAAATTGTATACATCAAGTATAAGAATTGGTCAAATGATCAATATTACAATATAAACAAAAATACACATCCCCAAATCCCCTTAATACACCCGAATAATAAAAAATGAGAAAAAGAATTGTCATGTTACCTAAACCCAAACCCAGAAGATTATACAAACACACAACAACATTCTCATAATTACAGAATCTCCAGTGGCGAAACTAAAAAAACCCGAACAACACAGAAAACCCTAACACGATGAGCCATACAATGTGAACCAGAAGTAGAGCCTGACCAGGAAAATTCGCGGATCCACCATTCCCCACTTCACAGAAACCCAATTTAGCAACCTTAGCTCCGGCGCAGGCGGCCTCGGAGCAACCACACCAATATGTAACCCCGTCCGCACCGCAAACCGGATCCGTACGGAAGCATTTCGCCGGACAAGACGACAGCGTTGTTCCGGAACACATGCCGTGTTCTTCGGTGGCCGACGGTAACAGGAGAACGGATGAAGACTCTTCGTGTTCATGTTCTGCCGTTGTAAAGATGGGGAAGATGATGCAGAGAGCGAAGAAGGTGAGAATGACGGAGCTGAATTTCCGTGAACGGAGATGAAGGATTTGATCGGAGAATTTCGCCATGAGTCGTTGGGGGATAAGCGAGCAGCGGAGGCTCGCCGTGCGAATCCGGGGACTCAGGGAGGGGTGATTTCGGGATTCGGAAGAGAATGTGAGGGAATTTGGAGATTGGGAATTGGAAATGGAATGAACCCTAATTTAGGAAATTGGGGGTTTTGATGAAAATGGGAGAGAGAGAAAGAATCTTCGTTGCCGTTTAAAAGAAGAATGTGTTTTTTAGTGAGAAAATGTATTTACACCTAATTTTAAAATAAAAAATAAAAAATGAAAATAAATGTGAAGCTTCTCTTTTTTATGTTGAAAAGTTCAAAATAATTTCTCAGACAAAGAAAAGTTCAAAAAAAAAAAAAAATAGTAGTACGCGTTAGAACGTATGGTGGTTAAAGTTAGTTGTGATATGGGAATATAGTAAGTGAGAAGATGCCACCTAATGACCTAATCATTTTCTTCCAACTACATATTCACCTATTAATTTTATTTACTGAATAAATTTGTTTGTTTATTTCTTTTGATCAATTTTTACATGTTTATTTAGACATATTAAAAAGTACATAATAGATAAAGTATTAAACATTTTAATTTAGTGTGTTTGTCTTAATTATAATTTTTTTTAAATGATATTTTTATAAAGATAAATAAAGTATTATACATTTTTATTTTATGTGAATATGTAAGTAGTTATTATTTTTATTTTTAATTTATAATTAAAAATTAATTACAAGAAAAATAGAAATATTACTTTATAAATTTTATGTAAATATGTAAGTAGTTATTCCTTACGTCATAAGTTATATGACATTTTTGTATATTTCACACAAATTGAAATATATAATAAATATTATATAAGAAAGAAAAATTATGAATGACTTTATAATATTGCATTTATTATTGATAAAGAAGAAGTTTATAGAAAAATATAAAATCTACTTTTTTAGGAAAAAAAATTTTAATTTGATATTAATTAATTATAAAAGAAATTAATTAGTTGTGAATTA
The DNA here is from genome assembly GCA_963859935.3 of Lathyrus sativus. Classification (NCBI taxonomy): domain Eukaryota; kingdom Viridiplantae; phylum Streptophyta; class Magnoliopsida; order Fabales; family Fabaceae; genus Lathyrus; species Lathyrus sativus. The sequence goes on from OZ012736.1 coordinate 425,966,855, forward strand.
TGTATAAACAATTTCTTTACTTATAATTTAATTTTAAAAAATAAATTGGTTTACTTATATATTGAGACAAAAGAAGTAGTCTTGTAGGAGAGAAGCATCTAACATGAACAACTCTGTAACTTTAAAAACGAATATTATTTAGTTAAGAATATATTTTTCTAATATAGAAATATTATTTTATCTTAAAAGTAACACTTTGAATAGCATAATACAATCTTTTCAACATTTAAAAAAGAAGCACATAACTATTTTATTTTTGAAGATCATGTGTTTATTTATATTTTTAGTGTTTAAGTTTTTTTTTTCTTTTTCTTTTAGGTACTAAGTTATTGTTAAGTTTTATTGCTTAACCAGAATCACTAAACTAGCAAACAAAACATGTCCATCTTTTTCTTTCTGAAAATAATTGGATCATATGACGTTGGATTCCATTTGACAGACCTAATTGTGCTGGCTTCTTTGTTCATATCCTTAAATTAATAATAAATTAAATGTACTTTTTCGAGAATACTTTATTTTTACACTTAATTTCTAAAGTAATTTCTAAATTTAGGTCTATTAAGTACTTTTGTTATTTTTTTATGTATTTTGAAAATGAAGCAGAGGACAAAGTAAAATTGTTCTTGAGTGTCCATCATGTTGAAAATACAATGGCCTGTCAAACAAAGCTTTCAAAACTTCTAACACCACAAGAAACAATATCATATGTTTGGTTAGATGGAACATGGTCATGTGTACCTAAAATGAATCATCACTCATGTTTTGTCGCTGAAGACAACACACCTATAGTCAAAATGAATTAAGTTTTTATAAGAAAAATATTCCACACAAAGTCCATGAGAACTTGATGTGTTTTACTTTGTTTTGCAGCCCCTTTTACCACACATTCATCACCACTTTCTTTATCGATAATGATATTAAGAGATGAACAAGACTTCACATTTGTGCCACAATTTGTTCAAGAAACACCACCATCACAACGAGACAAACATCTATCTATTGGTCCATAAAAGTGAGGCACATTCGGTAGTTCCTATCCATTTTTTTAGATCCATAGATAGAACTATTGAATTGTTGAGAGCCAGGTTCATCAAAACCCTTTTTTCCAAGCAACCTCAAGCCATCTTTGGAGTGATGGAATATCAGGAACAAATCCTAAATAACCAAACAAAATCTCTTTACCTCTCTTTTTTCTCCAATAAATATAAGCTAAGTCAATAAATATTAGCTAAGTATTTGGATGTTTTATGCCAACCGCAACCTCATCTAACATCCTCTAACTCGAGATTTTAGAAATAATCATTATAATCTGACAAAATATTTTATGAGTTTCCACCTTAAGATTCCAAACAGTTCCTCAATAAGTTTATCAAACTACCATTAACATTGTGAAACTCGCCATTTAATTCTTGTCTGAGGGTTTGATAGATGTTTTGTCCAAGAGGTCTAACGCCTTGACTGAAAGATTTGTAGTCTCATCAGTCAGGCTCTATATAATTTCTGCTAAGGGATTAAGATCTTTCAGGTTATCTAAATTCCCCGTCTGAGAGACTTAAAGTTTTCTCGAGATGAACAAACATATAACCAAACATATGAGACTTAAGAGACTTAACCTTAAGTCTTATATAGGATTGATAGAAATTACGTATGAGAGGTTCAATGTCTCGCCTGAGCTACTTGTAATCTCATCAGCAAGGCTTCATATAATTTTTCTTAAGGGACTAAGATCTCCTAGGCTATCAAAATTCTCCGCTTGAGAGACCTAGAGTTTTCTCATATAGGACCAAACATATAAATCTCATCCAAGGGGCAAGACTAGAGTCTAGCCTAAGAGACTTAGCCTTAAGTCTTGTTTGAGGACTTGATAGAAGTCCTGCTTAAGAGGTCAAATGTCTCACCTGAAGGACTTGTAGTCTCATCAACCAGGATCCATATAATTTTTCCTGAGAGACTTGTAGTCTGATTAGCCAGACTCCATATAATTTTGCTTAAGGGGCTAAAATCTCCCGAACTTTATAAACTCCCCACCATAGAGACGTAGGGTTTTCTCGGGTGGGACCAAACATATAAATCCCGCCGCCAACACATAATTTATAAAATATGCGGAATAATTTACTTAAAAGGATGTCACATTTTCTCAACATAACTTCTTTCTCAAATCATATTATAGCAGCGGAAATAAAATTAAACATTTAACGCAACTTTGATTGTCACATAAGTAGAAATCACTTCATTTAATCATAAAATGTTCAATTAAACAATTTGAAAAAATAAAACATAATACGACATTCTCAACCCGGTGTTACACTATTAGAGGAACACATAGAAACTGAACAATGCAAAAAGATTTTTTAAAAAAAAAGCCAACTACGTCGTCCTCCAACTCAAGCAACATCTAAAGCCCATTTACCTTAATATTTACACCACAAAGGTAAAGAATAACACAAAAACACATTCCATGTATTAGCGGTGCGTAAACAATAAAGATAGAACAATTAGCATAATTAATCAATCATATAATTCATCCGCGACAATAGTCATTCACAAATGCAATTACGTATGCAATGTATTGATATCTTATCTACTCTAATGCACGTGGTGTCAAAGTAGTGGATGTCAGAGGTATGTTACTGATTAATCCACTTGTCACTAGTTCCTCTTTGAACCTAAGACTCATCACTAGTTCCTCTATGAACCAGAAACTCGTCACTAGACCAAAGTTAAAACTCGTCACCGGTTCCTCTCTTACCCTGAAACTCGTCACTGGACCAAAGTTCTAACTCGTCACTGGATCGAAGTCATACCTATCTCTGATATACATGATGCATGAATGCGACAAAAAAAATCAATACTCGTCTCAAACCTCCAACTTCAATACTCATCACAGGTCTCTCTCTAAACCTAAAACTCGGCATGAACATCGCCAATACAAGGCCACAACAATAGTTCCTCTCTGAACAAAACATCACAACATAACTCAGCAATTTCATCGTAACTCAACATAATAATTAATTTATATAATTTCTCGACAATACTCAACAACATCGAGTATTCAACAAGGCATGTTCATAACAACAACATAAATCACAATTAACTCTAGCAATTTTTATTCAAAGGTTATGAGTTACAAGCATATCCTTTACGACCCTACTTTAACTCAATTATTCCTCAAACTCAACTCTAAACATGTCAGTAACTCAAACTCAACTCTAAACATATCAGTAATTCAAACTCAACTCTAAACATATCTAACTCAACTCTAAATATATCAAAATCAATTATAAACATATTAAATAACTCAAAATCAACTAATTTAATTCTCAAACTCAACTCTAAACATTTCAAACTCGACTTTAAACATACCAGTAGCTCAAACATAACTTTAAACATATCAGATTTAACTCTAAATATATCAAATAACTCAAACATAACTATAAACATATCAAATAACTATAGAAACACGAAATATGAGACATATGACACAAAATCGAAAACGACTCAAAACTCGCCGAACAAGACCACGAAACATGTTGCCTCTGCTCCGGCAACCGCCGCCGCCTTCTGGTTTGAATCAATTTTGATTTTCTACCTGATTCTGTATAACAAATGATACCGTACAATACCCAATTTTGTACAGTACCCGATTTCGTACAGCCCCCGATTTTTGACTTTTTTAAAACTTTTTTGGTGTTTTGCAATTTTTCTCTCTGCAATAGTTTCAGACTTTTATATTTTCAATTTTATGGTGGTTCAAACTCAAACATCAACACTTACTCATCAAAAACGACATTTGCTCATCACAACTCAGAATGTATCAATCACAAAATCTCAACACATATCATATCGATTAATAACATCCATATCAAATTGAGAATTTTATGGCATCAATCATAATATTTTAACAAATATCATATCAATTTCAGCAATTAAGAGAGAACGAAAATTAGGATCAACAACGACAACCTAAAGAGATTTTCCACAAACCCCTTCAAGGTTTAATTCATTAATCAGTAGGGAAAACATAAAAGAGAAAAGAGAAATAAGATTAGGACTCCCCACCACCCCTCATGCTTAACATCAATATATTGAATAAGTTTGTTGTAACGCCCGTTCTTTTTAAATTAATTATTTATGAATTGTTGGTGCGCCTTTATGTGGGAGTGTGTCTGAGAGCGTGGGTGGATGTCCTTAAAGTATAGGAAACCATTTAAGAAATATAGAGTTTGATAATATAATATGATTAATAATAAGGATAATTTAATAACTAGTAGTAATATTATATTACTATTATTATTATTATTATTATTATTATTATTATTATTAGTGGATGGAATAATGGGAATTAGGGAGTTATTAGAGAAGTTGTGGGAGAAAGATAAAAAACACGATAAACTGCTCAGAAAACCAAAATTGAGGAGAAAAGGTTGAGGAAAATGGAAAAAGGAAGTGGCTATGGAGAAAGTAAGAACAGAATAACTGTCCATCGGTGAAATGGGAAGATAGTTGCAGGAGAGTTACCGTAGAACAGAGCCAGAACCGGAAGGCGTAGAGTTGGCCTCAATTCTAAGGTAAGGGTGGGGTTCAATTCTATAACTGTGAGTATGATCGATTTCAGGTAGGGAATCGGATCATAGGGTTAATGTTCTCGTAGAAATGTTCCCGTAGTAATATTCCTGTAGCAATGTTCCCGTAGTAATATTCTCGTAGCAATGTTCCCGTAGTAATATTCTCGTAGTAATGTTCTCGTAGGTTGAGCAATATTAGGGGTAAATGTTCCCGTAGGTTGAGCAATATTAAGGTAAATGTTCTGTAGGTTGAGAAATATTAAGAGTTAATGTTTGTCTACACTTGGATTAGTGTTTTTGTCATTAGTTCTATGTAGTAATGTTGGGAATCGGCGCCGACACGTGCTAATTTCCCATTTGTTGAAAAAAGGTTGTTATTATGCTCTTACTTGATCGAATTCAGGTAGGGAATCGAATCATAGATATAGTTTCCGTTAATCGATAAATGTTAGGGACGAGGTTTGTCTGTGTAGGAATGAATGTGTTATATCGTTAGTTTTGTATGATGTTGTATGGTTGCCCTTAATGGGGCAAGATTAGTTGCCCCGTAGTTAACGAACCTTCTCAGAAACTATAATTAATTTAGTGAGTAAAAGTTGTAATGTTGTTCTTACGATAATGTGTTGATTTTTGCCAAACCCGACAGGACCATTTGTTGTGTCTTGTGATGCTTTGTTGATGTGATAGGGAGATATGTTAAGTGTATACTCAGTGAGTTTTGGTTATGCTTTAAGGCAACTTGAAGTACATAAGAGGAATCACCTGACAAGTGATTTAGACTTGGTTGTTGTTGTAGTTGTACCGGAGTTGGAGGCTTCAATTGGTTAGTGTGAAACTTGAAATGTTTGGTGACCTCAAGAGCCTAAGGTATTTGCTTGAGTTGGAAGAGTTGAATACGAGGCAGAGAATAATTGGGACTCCTGAAGGAATGTGGTTTTGTGTTGAATTACCGTTCGGGTGAAGCGAACGTGGTAGCTTATGCATTGATTTGGAAATCTTTGCATATACCGATGATGATGGTGAAAAAAAGTTAGAACTGATTGAGTAATTTTGTGATATGAGTTTGGTGTGTGAAGAGACTTCTTATGGAGTTAAGCTTAGTGTGTTGGATCTTACTAGTGGTATTCTTGACGAGGTCCAAGAAGGTCATAAATCTGAATTGAGTTGGCAGATTGGTTGAATTTGATTAATTAAAGTCGAAGGGCTGATTTTCGGAGTAATAGAAATGGTATCATGAGATGTCGTGATAGAGTTTGTGTTCTAGATATTATTAAGTGGAATAAGAGTATTGAGGTAGATGGAGTATCCACCCCGGTGCTATGAAGATGTAACTGGATTTGAGGAAATTATTTTGAGGGTCATAGTTGAAGAGATAAGTTGTTGAGTTTGTATATGCTGATTAGACTTGTTGGAAGTCGAAGAATAAACGTCAGAAACCGTTGGGTCCGATGCAGCCGTTGAATATTCCAGAGTGGAGATCGGATAGTATTCCCATGGATTTTGTGTTGGGTCTTCCAGAGAATTTGAGGGATATGATTTTACTTGGGTGATTTTGGATAGAATGACTAAATTGGCTATTTTCCTAACATAGAAGATTAATCATTCTACGTTGAAGCTAGCTGAGATTGTGCAAGAGACGACTGAAAAGATCCAAAGGATCCAAGAAAGACGTGTTTTGAGAGTTACGATAGTAACTGGTGTTGGTCGAGCTTGAGGTCTCGAAAGCACACTGTGTTTTGTGATCTGTACCAGAGTGGCGCAGCGGAAGCGTGGGAATTTACATGATGTGGCATGTGCCTAAGTTGAAGAAGTACATTGATTCGGATGGATGGTGTACAAGTGAAAGGTAGTTTGACTGTTGAGGCGTTGTTAGTTCAGGTGGATGAACGAGAAGCAACTTCGAGGTGAAGAGATTGCTTTGGTGAAAGTGGTCTGGTTGGGAGCTGTTGGCGAAAGCTTGACGTGAGAACTGGAAAGCAAGATGCGAGAGTCTTACCCCGAGCTGTTTGATCGAGGTAATTTCGAGGACGAAATTCTTTTAAGTTTGGGGGAGTTGTAACGCCCGTTCTTTTTAAATTAATTATTTATGAATTGTTGGTGCGCCTTTATATGGGAGTGTGTCTAAGAGCGTGGGTGGATGTCCTTAAAGTATAGGAAACCATTTAAGAAATATAGAGTTTGATAATATAATATGATTAATAATAAGGATAATTTAATAACTAGTAGTAATATTATATTACTATTACTGTTATTATTATTATTATTATTATTATTATTATTATTATTATTATTATTATTATTATTATTATTATTGGATGGAATAATGAGAATTAGGGAGTTATTAGAGAAGTTGTGGGAGAAAGAGAAAAAACACGATAAACTGCTCAGAAAACCAAAATTGAGGAGAAAAGGTTGAGGAAAGAGGAAAAAGAACGTGGCTGTGGAGAAAGTAAGAACAGAAGAATTGGCCATCAGTGAAATGGGACAAAGTCCATGAGAACTTGATGTGTTTTGCTTTGTTTTGCAGCCCCTTTTGCCACACGTTCATCACCACTTTCTTTATCGATAATGATATTAAGAGATGAACAAGACTTCACATTTGTGCCACAATTTGTTCAAGAAACACCACCATCACAACGAGACATACATCTATGTATTGGTCCATAAAAGTTAAGTGATTTTTTCTTTCTTCCGTTGCTAATTCTCACTGGCTCAGGTTCACACAAATAGATAAAGAGATTCCAATTCCTTAGGACCAAATTCAATCATTCTTGCTTGGAGACCAAAATAACGCAAAAGTGAGGCACATTCGGTAGTTCCTATCCATTTTTTTAGAACCATAGATAGAACTATTGAGTTGTTGAGAGTCAGGTTCATCAAAACCTTTTTTTACAATCAATCTCAAACCATCTTTAGAGTGATGGAATATCTTTAGAGTGATGGAATATCACGAACAAATCCTAAATAACCAAACAATACCTCTTTACCTCTCGATTTTGTTCCAATAAATGTTAGCTAAGTATTTGGATGTTATGCCAACTGCAACCCCATCTAACATCCTCTGACTCAAGACTTTGGAAATAATCATTATAATCTGACAAAATATTTTATAAGTTTCCACCTTAAGATTCTAAACAGTTCCTCAATAAGTTCATTAAACTGCCATTAACATTGTGAAACTCGTCATTTAATTCTTGTCTGAGGGTTTGATAGATGTTTTGTTCAAGAGGTCCAACGCCCCGCCTGAGAGATTTGCAGTCTCATCAGAAAGGCTCCATATAATTTTCGCTAAGGGATTAAGATCTTTCAGGTTATCTAAATTCCCCGTCTGAGAGACTTAAAGTTTTCTCGAGATAAACAAACATATAACCAAACATATGAGACTTAAGAGACTTAACCTTAAGTCTTATCTAGGGTTGATAGAAATTACGTCCAAGAGGTTCAACGTCTCGCCTGAGCTACTTGCAATCTCATCAGCAAGGCTTCATATAATTTTTCTTAAGGGACTAAGATCTCCTAGGCTATCAAAATTCCTCGCCTGAGAGACCTAGAGTTTTCTCATATAGGACCAAACATATAAATCTCATCCAAGGGGCAAGACTAGAGTCTAGCCTAAGAGATTTAGCCTTAAGTCTTGTTTGAGGACTCGATAGAAGTCCTACTTAAGAGGTCAAATGTCTCACATGAAGGACTTGTAGTCTCATCAACCAGGATCCATATAACTTTTCTTGAGAGACTTGTAGTCTGATCAGCCAGACTCCATATAATTTTGCTTAAGGGGTTAAGATCTCCCGAACTTTATAAACTCTCCACCATAGAGACCTAGTGTTTTCTCGGGTGGGACCAAACATATAAATCCCGTCCCCAACACATAATTTATAAAATATGCGGAATAATTTACTTAAAAGGATGTCACATTTTCTAAACATAACTTCTTTCTCAAATCACATTATAGCAGCGGAAATAAAATTAAACATTTAACGCAACTTTGATTGTCACATAAGTAGAAATTACTTCATTTAATCATAAAATGTTCAATTAAACAATTCGAAAAAATAAAACAGAATACGACATTCTCAACCCGATGTTACACTATCAGAGCAACACGTAGAAACTAAACAATGTAAAAAGATAAAAACAAAAAAGTCCAACTACGTCGTCCTCCAACTCAAGCAACATCTAAAGCCCATTTACCTGAATATCTACACCACAAAGGTAAAGAATAACACAGAAACACATTCTATGTATTAGCGGTGTGTAAACAATAAGGATGGAATAATTAGCATAATTAATCAATCATATAATTCATCCACGACAATAGTCATTCACAAATGCAATTATGTGTGCAATGTATTCATCTCATCTACTCTAATGCACGTGGTATCAAAGTAGTGGATGTCAGAGGTATGTTACTGATTAATCCACTTGTCACTAGTTCCTCTCTGAACCTAAGACTCATCACTAGTTCCACTATTAACCTGAAACTTGTCACTAGACCAAAGTTAAAACTCGTCACTGGTTCCTCTCTTACCCTGAAACTCGTCACTGGACCAAAGTTCTAACTCGTCGTTGGACCAAAGTCATACCTATCTCTAATATACATGATGCATGAATGCGACAAAAAAATCAATATTCGTCTCAAACCTCCAACTTCAATACTTGTCACAGGTCTCTCTCTAAACCTAAAACTCGGCATGAACATCGCCAATACAAAGCCACAACAACAGTTCCTCTCTGAACAAAACATCACAACATAACTCAGCAATTTCATTGTAACTCAACATAATAATTAATTTATATAATTTCTCGGCAATACTCAACAACATCGAGTATTCAATAAGGCGTGTTCATAACAGCTACATAACTCACAATTAACTCTAGTAATTTTTATTCAAAGGTTATGGGTTACAAGCATATCCTTTACGAACCTACTTTAACTCAATTATTCCTCAAACTCAACTTTAAACATGTCAGTAACTCAAACTCAACTCTAAACATATCAGTAACTCAAACTCAACTCTAAACATATCTAACTCAACTCTAAATATATCAAAATCAATTATAAACATATCAAATAACTCAAACTCAACTCATTTAATTCTCAAACTCAATTCTAAACATTTCAAACTCAACTCTAAACATTTCAAACTCGACTTTAAACATATCAATAGCTCAAACATAACTTTAAACATATTAGATTTAACTCTAAATATATCAAATAACTCAAACATAACTATAAACATATCAAATAACTATAGAAACACGAAAAATGAGACATATGACACAAAATCGAAAACGACTCAAAACTCGCCGAACAGGACTGCGAAACCTGTTGCCTCTGCTCCGGCAACCGCCGCCACCATCTGGTTTGAATCAATTTTGATTTTCTACCTGATTCTGTACAACAAATGATACTGTACAATACCCAATTTTGTACAGTACCTGATTCTGTACAGCCCCCGATTTTTGACTTTTCTAATTTTTTTTTGGTGTTTTGCAATTTTTCTCTCTACAACAGTTGCAGACTTTTATATTTTCAATTTTATGGTGGTTCAAACTCAAACATCAACACTTACTCATCAACAACGACATTTGCTCATAACAATTCAGAATGTATCAATCACAAAATCTCAACACATATCATATCAATTAATAACATCCATATCAAATTGAGAATTTTATGGCATTAATCATAACATTTTAACAAATATCATATCAATTTCAGCAATTAGGAGAGAACGAAAATTAGGATCAACAACGACAACCTAAAGAGGTTTTCCACAAACCCCTTCAAGGTTTAATTCATTAATTAGTAGGGAAAACATAAAAGAGAAAAGAGAAATTGGATAAGGATTCCCCACCACCCCTCATGCTTAACATCAATATATTGAATAAGTTTGCCCTCTTACCTCGAATTTGCAAAGAAGCTTTAAACTTAGGCTATGAATATTCTCTTCTTCACTTGTTCTGTTAGGGTTGCCTTCACTCTCTTCTTACTCCTTATTTTCCAAAATTTCTACGCATTGTTTTTTTATTCTCCCTTCTACTTAAATAGAAAACCCTATTTTAATTTATTTTATTACTCACACTAATTCCATTAATTCCTCATAATTCTACTAACTTCCTTAATTTTATTTAAAATTATAATTTAATACTAAAATTGATATTACTTACTTCTACATAATTTAATTATGAAAATATAAGTAAATTTTTCCCAAAAACTCATCATCTCATATAATATTAATTAATTCACTCAAAGATAAAAATTAAATAAAAATTATTATAATAATAAAATATTATAATAAAAATCGGGGTGTTATACGAGGGCGCGACTGAAGTCTAACCTAAAAGACTTAGCCTTCTAAGGGCTTGATAGAAGTCATGTCCGAGAGGTCCAACGCCCCGCCTGAGGGACTTGTAGTCTCATTGGTCAGGCTCCATATAATTTCACCTGAGTGGCTTGTAGTTTCATCAACCATGTCCAGACTCCATATAATTTCGCCTAAGGTCTATGATCTCAGGGACTATATCTAAATTCTCCACCTGAGAAACCTAGAGTTTTCTCGGGTGGGATCAAACATATAAATCTCGGTCAAGAGGCACAACTGAATTCTATCCTAAGAGACTTATCTTTAAGTCTTGACTAAAGATTTTATAAAAGTCCCGCCCGAGAGGTCTAACGCCACACCTGAGGGACTTGTTGGTCTCATTATCTAGGCTACATATAATTTCTCCTAAGGGACTAAGATCTTTTAGACTATATAAATTCCACACCTGAGAGACCTAGAGTTTTCTTGGGCGGGACCATACATATAAGTCTCGCCTAAGGGGCACGAATGAAGTCTACTCTAAGAGACTTAGCCTTAAGTCTTGTCAGAGGCTTGATAGAAGTCCTGCTTGAGAGGTTCAACGTTATATTTGAGGGACTTGTAGTCTCATTAGCCATGCTCCATATAATTTCTCCTAAAGGACTTTTAGTTTCATAAGCCAAGCTCCATATTTTTTTTTACCGTGAATTTATTATCTCATCAGTCGGGCTCTACTTAATCTATCCAAAGAACCCAAAGCCTGATTGGTTTGGTTCATCACGCATACCATCAGAAAAACTTAGGGCCTCGGGATACTCCCTCATTCTATGGTCTAAAAATACTTTGTCCTTTATCAAATCCCTCGTGCTTGAGAGATTGTGTAATGTTATATTTGCAAAACACCTGGCGAGGGTAGGATTTGTGCAGCCCCCAAGAAGGGTAACGATCATATGTTGCCTCCAAGGACGTAACGCCTCGTCCCAAGTACCTTCCACTCGCCCAGATATGGGAAAACATGGTAAAAGACGTTCATTATGTAGAGAGAAGTCAGAGTCAATAGTTAATCCACGTCTCTTTGAGAAATAGAAATTCAACGATCCACCATTGACTGAGTGGACACTAATCCTTCCCAAGTAACCCTAGGCCCAAGGCCTCTATTAATACTTCTCCCTTAATGGGAAAGGACTGATCATAACTTACGCATAATAAACAAAGTACATCACTAATACACAAAGTCTCTCACCTCACGTGAGTAGGTCCTCTACAACCATTGCAACATCATCGTACATGACTTTCACTGTCGTGAACAAGCCCTAACCACCCTACATGTGCTATAAACATACTAAGGCCTCTAAGTATTCCCTACCCTCGTAGGAATACCATGCACACTTGTACTTTGTGACAAGTACATATGGCATCATGGATTACTCCAATATTTAACTCTACGAAATCCAAGTAAATTTTCTTCTACAATTGCTCATGAATTTGTGTGAAAGATAAATAAAATGTTATGTAAAAATAACTAAATAGATTTATAGACAAATAAATTAACCTGTGTTTATTTTTACATGTCATTGATCATGAAAATATATAATGAGATTTTGTTATATAAACTTACATGAATAAATTTGATTTTATTGTTGTTCTGAATTAGGATCATTTCTTAACATATGTCTTTATCATTGTTATTTAATTATTATATTAATTATATTATTTAATGATTATATTAATCAAATAATAAGAGGAATTAAAAAAAGGAGAAGAATATATGGTGCCAAAATTCATGTTTGTAGCAATGGAGTGTAACTCCATAGTATCTACTTAATCTGAACGAAATAATTTACACTTATTTTTTGTGGTCAACATAATATAACTTATTGGTAATGTATGTATTTGTAATGTTATATATGTAGATCCAAGGTACCAAGTAACATTCAAGTTATTGGTATGTAAGCATTTGTTCACTTATCAAAAGGAAATTCCATGAGAATGAGAACCTTTATTTGTTTTGTTTTTTCCCCTGATATTTGCTAGATTTTGTGGTCATGCCCAAAAACATACTTTGTAAAGGAGGCTATCTTGGGTAACTGGGATGTAGTAGGGAAAATTAAACTTCTGCAGTAACAAAGTCAAACTTTAGAGGGATTTTGGACCAAAGTTAATTGACTCAAAAATAGAAAATCATCAATTACATTGATTTTTCTAACACAATTGCAGTAGCTAAATCACATCAAGTAAACAAGCTGGAAATCATTTCATGCTCTGGACCACAAAAAGCACAAGGGGTAGCATCAATTAAGTGATTACCATTTTGATGAGAGTTCTATTGCAACAAGTAGAAACAGGCCAAAACTTAAGCTAATTGACAGCAAAAATCTTACAGAAAATGAAAAGCCATAAACCCCTATCCCTATGGTCTCATTAGTTGTGTTGTGCAATTTGCAGAATTAGTATGAAGTATGAATACTGAATTGGATCTGATCATTATCTCCCTTCAGCAATGTTTCATAACTAAGCTTCATATAAAGCTTAAAATAGTTATATTATACATCGCATGAAATAAGATATGATACTATGATGCAGCAAAAACCTTTGATTAAAGTTGAATGAAGACACTATCCATTGTTTTGAGTTTTTTCATCTCCTCTTCAGTGGCAATTCCAGGATCAACATAACACAACTGAAATAGACAAATTAACATCAAAACCTCACCTTTCAAAGGCGCAAGGCGTTGCAAATGTTTGTAAAAAGAAGTGAAACCTGGTATTGTTGCTTCGTAAGTGTGTGCACTCCTCTTTTTATGAATCTCTGCCATCCAACTTTCTCCCTTAGTGATCTTTCTATAACCTCCGTTCTCTATAACGATAAGTAACAGCATTAGAAACTATGTGTGTCATCATTGCTGCACAACATGCATGTTCAAGAAAACACATACATCAACACATGATAACAGATAGAAGCAGGAAGAAAACATATCCGGGCCCTATTTATAAACATCATAATTATGCACTTATATCGGTGCTTATCATATAAGTGCTTATGTGTAATCTATTTCTATATAAAAAATTTAATTAAAAAAAAGCTTAAGGAAATAAACTGAAAACTGCTAATGAACATGTAAGTTGTTTTTATACGTTCCCTCAAATAGTCTCACAAGTGTTTGTCACGTAAGTGCATAAGCTCGAATAAGTCAATTTTAACATAAATCTAAACCTAGTAATTAAAAACACAGCCATTTAAATACTACAATTAGGAAAACAGACAATAACACACAAATATATTACATGACCAGGATCAAGAACTAGGAGATTATAATGCGGATTTCCATTTCGCTGATATTTGACTTGGATTCCAACTATTGTTCTTGAGTGTCCATCATGTTGAAAGTACAAGGGCCTGTCAAACAAAGCTTTCAAAACATCAAACACCACAAGAAACAATATCATTTGTTTGGTTAGATAGATAGAACATGAACAAGTGTACCTAAAATGAATCATCACTCACGTTTTCTCGCTGAAAACAACACGCCTATAGCCAAAATGAATTGAGTTTTTATCAGAAAAATAATTCCACACAAAGTCCATTAGAACTTGATGTGCTTTACTTTGATTTGCAGAACCTTTTACCATACATTTGCCACCACTTTCTTTATCAATAGTGACATTAAGAGAAGAGCAAGACTTTGCATTTGTGCCACAACTTGCTTGAGAAACACCACCAACACCACCACCACCACGAGACAGATATCTATCCATTGGTCCATGAAAATTAGGTGCTTTCCTCTTCCTTCCATTGTCAATTCTCACTAGCTCCGGTTCACCAACACTTGAACCAGGGACAGATAGATAAAGAGATTCAGATTCCTTAGGACCAAAGTCAATCACCCTTGCTCGGAGACCAAAAGAACGCAAGAGTGCAGCACATTCGGTAGCTCCTATCCATCTTTTAGAACCATAGATAGAATTATTGAAATGGTGTGAGCCAGGTTCATCAAAACCTCTTTCCCAAGCAATCTCAAGCCATCTTTGGAGAGATGGGATATCAGGAACAAATCCTGAACAACCAAACAACACATCTTTCGCTTCTCGCTTTTGTGCCAATAAATGTGAGCTAAGCATTTGAATGTTACGCCAACCGCAACCCCATCCAACATCCTCCGACTGAAGGCTTTGGAAATGATCAACATTAACTGACAAAATGCTTTTTGAGTTTCCACCTTCAGATTCCAAACAGTTTCTCAATAAGTTCATCAAACCGCCATTAACATTGTGAAACTCACCCTTTATCTGTAAATCAACAAAGTGAGAGATCTCTTCCTCCATCGTCCATACCCCGTTGTCTCTACCAATCCCGCCACCACACCAATTATTACTATCTCCAAAAGTTGTATCAAAATGTAAGTCACCACTAACTGCTTTTTTACTCTGCATAAGAAAAAATACATGACAGCATAAACAATAAGCTGAGAAGGAAAATACCTAATGTGACTTTCTTCTCTTTAGAAAAACATAAAAAGTGGCCAATTTTAGAACATAAATTTGTAAACTTATTTCAACAAAAAATGTAATAATAAAATATAATCAATCATTGGAGCCTAATTGATTGCAGAAATTGATCATAAAATCACCCACTTTCAAAAAAAAATGGGAAAAAGATTCAATTTTTATTTAATTTTTAAATTTTTTTAGGTTAATTTTACAGAAAAGGGGGAAAAGCTAGGTGGGTTTGAATGAGGGAGAAAAAGGGTTACCGGAGGGGAACGAGAGTCATCGTCTTCGAAGTGGGTATTGGCGTGCCTGAAATTGAAGCAGTGTTATCAAAGTAATATGAAATTGTGAAACCATAGTAGAAAAAGATGAATGAATGAAGAAAGGGAGTGATACCATTGGAGTTGGGAAGATGGAAGCGATACAAAACAGAAGGGGCAAGTAGAAGAATCATCCATGCTCACGAAAATTGAAGAGAGAGAGAGAGAGAGAGAACGATGCAATTTGGTGTTATATGTTAATGGCGGAAACCGTTTTCCATTTCAAATGTTAACGGCGACCGTCAACTAACCCTCCCTCACTGTTATAGACAAAAATACAGTAAATTGAAATATTATTTTTAATTATTACAAGTTGAAAACCTGTGCGGAAGCACGGGTATGGTAAAATAAATTTGTAAATATATATTTAATTTTAATAAATATATGTGTATAAGAGTTAAATAAAAGACATTGCAATTAAAATGAAATCAATATAAATTAAGAATACAAAAGTTGAATATGAATAAACTAATTTAACTTAATGAAATGGTAATGTTGTAAACAAATGAGTAAAGTAATAATAAATAGTAAAAGAGAAGTAGTACAACAAAATGTCATGTAACCGACCTTGCAAAATAATGTGTCTGTTGGAGTTGGTATCACAATGTTATACCTACTAAATATTGTGGAAAACTTCTTTGAATACAACATTAGTGAATTTTAAGACCTTGTTTTGTCTTAACTCGGGACATTGCGACATACAACTGACTATGAGTAAATACATCCTTTGGCAGGTATAAACCAACTACGTCTAACGATTGGCCTTGTGATTTGTTAATTGTCATAGCGAAAGAAACAATTATGGGAAATTGTCTTCTCACTAACTTAAATGGCCATGGTGATTGAGAGGGAGACGAAGACATTCTTGGAATATAAATGATGTTACCTATATTCTTTCTTGAAATGATTCTAGCTTCAATAACATGATTAGCCAACCTTGTAACCGTGAGTCTTGTACCATTGCATAAACCTTCCGATTGATCTAAGTTTCTCGTCAACATAATAGTGGCACCAATTTTCAACTTTATAATTAGCCAGAAGTTTTAATAGCATTTAGAAATTCAGCAGTTAAGTGCTCAAATGCATCAAAGTCGGTTGTTGTTGATCTATCAATAGAATCATTACTAAAGTATTCATTTTCTTCTCCTAAAAGGAAAAAAACAGACAAATGATTCAACAATTAAAAAATGAAGTCAAAAATGAAATTAGCATGAAAATAACATGAAAACAACTCCACGACATGTATAGTACCTATAATGAGATCTGTGATATATTGATTAATCTCATCGACAACTTCAATTGTTGAAGCCATAACACGACTTTGTAAAATTTTGGGGTCATGGTAGTTATGAATGAGATCGGGATAGGTACTATCAACAATAGCCTTAATAGGATGTGAAAATGTTGAAATTAAAAACTCTTCAGGAATATTAATTTCAACATAACCATCATTAGCCTCACCCATGCTACCATCTCCAATTGCTAAAATCCACTCAGAAAATATACGAACTTCTTCAATTTGTTTTGAAGTTGTCCCACTTTGTAGGCGCATATTTTTTGTAAGCTTGAGGACTTTGCATTGATCCCAAATATAAGAAGCATTGATAGTTGAATGAATAATATCATATTTACTACCTCTTGGAACAACGGGAAGGATTTATCTAAAATCACCATAAAAAATAACTACTTTGCCTCCAAATAATTTATTTGCAGCTTGTGGGAATTCACTCATAATGTCTCTCAAGGATTTATCAAGAGCCTCAAAGCAAAATCTATTAGCCATCGGAGCCTCATCCCATATAATAATATTTGTTATCTTTAAAAGCTCAGCAAGATCATCTTTTTTGCCAATGTTGCAAATTAAAGAATGCAAAGTAGGGACAGATATCTTAAACCTAGAATGTGTTGTTCTTCCACCTGGTAACAACAGACTTGCAATCCCACTTGATGCCACAGGCAATACAATTTTATGTTTAGAACGAATAGCAGCAACTAGAGTGTTCCACATAAATGTTTTACCTATTCCACCATAGCCATATAAAAAAAACACCACCATTTTGTCTGTCTACGGCATCCATGACATCAAAGTAAATGTGTTTCTGCTCATCTGTAAAAATACGTCATGTGACAATATGTTTAAAAATGAGAATTTAAAGCATTATTAGGCATTGACTACAATAAATGGCATTGAGGGAATCAACTATAAATAATATAAATTATAAACAATAAGTATTGTATTTATCAATATAATAGTTATAAACATGGAATAAGTTGGAAAAATATATAGTTTACGAATGTAATTTTACCTGTAAGAGATGAGAACAAAGTATCAAAAAGAATTTTTTGAGCATTTGAATCATATTGTCTTTCTTCATAAATCAGACGATTTCCAAGAAAAGAAAGTACAAAGTCATTTGGATATGGCATTGACTTGAAATCATTCAGACTTCTATTGTTCTTTTGTAACTGAGTTTCTATTTCAATCAGAGTAAGTTGTTTTAATTCTTCATCGATAAGTGTTAATCCTAACATAGATAAAACAAAACAATGTCAATATAACAATTAACTTGTGAATAAAAGTAAGAAATTGAAATACATATAGGGTATACCTGGATTT
Source organism: Lathyrus sativus (assembly GCA_963859935.3). Lineage (NCBI taxonomy): Eukaryota > Viridiplantae > Streptophyta > Magnoliopsida > Fabales > Fabaceae > Lathyrus > Lathyrus sativus. The sequence goes on from OZ012736.1 coordinate 425,985,152, forward strand.
CTTGTTATGACATGTTTATTATAAAGAATACCATCGGCTAAGTAGTGCCATGTTTGATTCCAAACATGCTCAGGTTTATTCATTGATGATGATAGCAACATAGTAACAAATAAATTTCTTAGAAATAAACCAGAACCCCATTGATGCGCCTCCTTTAAAGCCTTAATAAACTCTCTATCATCTTGTAGAAATCCCATTACAAAACATGTTTCTCTAAAAGAGTTATGTTGTGAACCATCGACCCTTTTAATGTCTTCATAACTCGTTGGTCCTTTCTTAACAGTAAGCATCATTCGTAAATAAAATAATTCACATGTGCTTTGAGGAACCCAAATGAGACGACCAATTGTATACTCTCTTTTTCTAGGCTTCCAAGTCCTAGTTTTCTTTTGGTAAACAGATTTTGTCACAAAGTCACTATATGTCAACAACTTAGCTTTATCATAATTTTTGTTCACTTCAAAGCATGCAGTAAACATAGATTCTGTAACACTTGGTTTGAGTAGAACATTACCAATTTGCTCAAAGTCTTTGTAGTAAACAAAATTCTCACCTTCCATGTGAAAAAATAGTCTTTCCACGGTTGGTTTCCTACCATGTATAGAATAAGAGAAAATCCTCCAACATGCCTCACTCGGGGAAATGTATCTATAATCAAGATATTGCTTGATCTCATTAACATTCTTCTTCTTACCATCAAACATATCACCAGAAGAATGAATAACAGCAGAAATTCTATCTGAACCCTTGTTAATATACTTGAATAAGTATTTAATCGAAGTACTTTAGTTGCACCATTCCATATTGATGTGCGCCTCGTACTTCAACAATAAACTTGGGTTGTGAGGAACTACATGTCCGCTGTGAAGAATGATTCCATTTTTATCCATTGTGTGTCTATTGTCTCTTCTCTTATAAAGTGGATAGCCATCTTAATCAACTATGGTTGTTGACTGAAACTTTTTTGGGTAATACTTTGAACATTTCCCATCTTTCATGCAAGTTGAACTTTGATTTGCCAATCCACAAGGTCCATGAACCATATGAGTTTTAACCAAGTTGTATAGCTTTGGTTCCTTCGTAGGATCAGGGATTTCAGCACTTATAATCTTGTCAATATCTTCGGGTCTTGGATATTTGTTAGAAGGATGCAAGAATATCAAAATATGTGCATGTGGCAACCCTCTCTTTTGAAACTCAATGGTGTACATATCTACAAAAAAATAAGTTAGTAAAAAGTAAATTCTAATAATGTGTAACAAATTGAAAAGTTACGATGAGAAAAGAAAACATACATGCAAGCACCTTGCCTAACACTCCCTTTTTTGTCAAATCTGATAGAAGCTTATGAAACTTGATTGTAAAGATCCTCGAAATCACATCAGAACGATCTTGGGGTTTTAGTCCAAGAGGTCTAAGTAATCTTTGTATTTCAGGCCAATTTGGATTGCAAGTGAATGTTACAAATAAATCAGGAAACCTCACCTTGCTACAAATAGCCATTCCATCATAGTACAGTTGATCCATAAACCTCCTTCCACCAACATAAGTAGAAGGAAAAACCACTATTTTTCCTGTTGAAGAACCATGTGTTTCACTTTGGTCACCTGAAGGTGAGATAATACTTAGAAGGGGGGTTGAATAAGTATGAAAGATTAAGACTTAAAAAAAATAATCACACAATTATTTTTATCCTGGTTCGTTTAAACAACTACTCTAGTCCACCCTTCCTAGAGTGATTTGCCTTTCTCAACAAGGACTTAATCCACTATTAAATCAAACTGATTACAATAGTAACACCTAAGAACAACAGTTCTTAGTCTTCTCAAGAGCTACTGATTCCAACTGAATCCTCTTAAGGAATAACCTTTACAACCAATGTAAATTAAAATACAAGAGTATTAATGCTTCTATAAAGCTTTTATCACAACAGTGATTTTTCTCTTAAGTTTAAGTACAATAAATTCTAAGAAGAATAAGAATGAATGAGAGCTTAGAATATAATGATTTCTTTTCAGCAAATTGTGTAACTGAAGAATGTGGTGAATGAGAGCTTAGAATATAATGATTTCTTTTCAGCAAATTGTGTAACTGAAGAATGTGGTGAAGTTCTCCTTTTATAGGCAGCTGAACCAAGCAAGCTGAGCGTTGAAAAGAGAGTCCCAAAAAGGTCTGAGCCATTTTGTCTTCACATCAAGTGACCTTTCCTAGAAGTAGATGGCACAGAAAAATCCTTTTTGTCTGTGTAAGTGTGTCTAGCACAAATAAGGAAAGAGACGTTGAATAGCTCCAACGGATATATTCTTGAATATTTCTTCTTCAGTTTTCAGCAAGTTCTTTAGAGTCTGAATGGATCAGAGTCTTCTAATGATGATCAGAACTTTGCTATATCAGAGTCTTCTGCAGCATGTGTGCTTTCAGCGTGTTGATCATCAGAGCATATTTGACACAGAACTTCTGTACTTGGCAGCGTTAGTACTTTCAGAAACTTCTGTAGAATTATGCTTTGAGAAACTCTTCAATCAATATTCTTCTATGCTTCAGATGCTTCAGCTTCAGATGCTTCTGACTATCTTCAGATGCTTCTGACTCAGAATGTTTTGGAGCTTCTTGCTTCAGATCCTTCTGGAGACTACGCTCAGGATCTTCTGTAAGGAGCAATCAGATTCTTCTGTAAGGTGCATCTGGCGCTTCAGAGTCAGGATAACTTCTTGTATCCAAAACAGATTTGCTTCTAGAGAGTTAATTTCAATTCAATCTGCAGTAACACTCTCAAACAAATTTTAGAGTATATAATTCTTAAATATAAATTTCCTAACAGTTATCATCAAAATAAAGAGTTATTATTAAGAACCAATCTGTGTTCTAACAATCTCCCCCTTTTTGATGATGACAAAAAGTATCAGAAATTTTATTTAACTAAACATAAAGAACTATAACTCCCCCTGAGATGATGAATCTCCCCCTGAGTTAAATATGAAAAAGGAATAGAAACTTCCCTTTTATCTTGAGTAATCTTCAGAGTCAGATCTTGTTTGTTCTTATAACAATTTAGGGTCAGAATATCTTGCAGATATAAGATTCAGAGTTTGATAAAAAAGCAAATGATCTGAGAGACTCAGAGATTCTTTTATAGAGAGTTCTTATCAAATGTTCTGAAATAGTCAATTTAAATATTAGATAGAATAGATATGTCTGAAGATTCATTCTAGTGAAGTTATATTAAACAGTTCAGATCTTTCTTTATTTTCTCCCCCTTTTTTGTCATAAGCAAAAAGTAAAAACTTTTAAAAAGACAAATAAAAGAAACAATAAATAGATAATTCAATGGAGAAAAACTGATTCATTTAACATAACAGAGCAAGAGTACATAGGTAAATATCAGAAGATATAACAATAAAATTCAGATGCAAAACAACAGATGCACAAACATTAGAATGAAAAAAAATCTAAGAGTGTTTTGACAAAAGCATCTTCAATAGGTCTGTAATCTCAGATGATGATTGCTCTTGCTTTGACATCCACTTAGTCATTGTCTCATTCTTCTCATCTTGTTTTGACATCCACTCTGTCATGTCCTCAGATTTCTTATCTTGCTTTGCCATCCAAGATTTTATTTCAGGCTGACCAGCCTCCAGAGCAGCAATCTTGTCTTCAACGTCTGGATGTTCTGACTTTATCTCTGATGAAGAAGGTGGAGGTTCTGCAGCCTGAACAGAGTCAATTGCCATAGGTTCTGTAGATCCTGAAGAGGGTTCTACCAGAGTCATAGTCAATGCATTGGCAGTTGGTTCTGTTAGAGGTGGAGGAGCATCTAGACGAAGCAGAGGTTCAGTTTTGTTGACATTCCAGAATGAAGACCTTTCAGCTCTGAGCTTTGCATCATCAGAACAGATGTTCTTCAGATTGGAAGCTACAGTGTTGAATCTATTGATGAATCCTTTCCATATGATGTCAGTTTCATTTGCATCCATAGTTTCAGAGCATCTCTTCTGAACAGTACCTAAAGACATCTGTATTTCTTGCAAAAATGTTTGAAATAAATGATCAATATTAAGTCTGGGTGGTGGTTTAAGCAAGGTTTCCAGAGTCATGTGTTTAGGTTTGGGAGTTGGTGGTAACAGATATTTTGGGATGGAAATAAGAGGAGGTGGATAATAAGGAATGAAAGGAATTTCTGGTTTTTGAGGTAAGGATCTGTTTAAAGTATTAAGCAGATGAGGTTTTGGTCTTGTGCGTGGGCAAACATCATCAAAGGGTTCATTAGAGTATGGTATGAAGGCAGAGGTTGATGTTTGAACAGATGCAACTGTGTTATCAGATGCAGGTTGCAGAGCTGAAACAACAGCTTTACCAGATGTAGCAGATATTGTTGCTAAATATCCTACATTATTCATAGATTGAATATATGAAAGGATTACAGATGGAAGAGCCTGTCTGAGTTTTGGTTTCAGAGGGTTCAGGGGTTCAGAAGGTTCAACTCTATCATAAAAATCTTTCAGCTTGAAACCATAAGATAGATTATGATAAAGAGAAGACACTTGAAACACTGTTTTTAATGGAGTGATATCAAGAACTTCTGTCTCAGGGATATGAGTGGGTTCTGAAGGAATATCATATTGTTTGGATGGTGGTTCTGATGAAACAGGAGCAGAAGTTACTTTTGTGGGTTCAGAAGTAACAGGTGCAACAGGTTCAGAAGATGGATTATTTGATGATGGTATGACAGAGTCTTTTTCTGGTTGAACTTCTTTGATTTGGTTTTCTGGATGTTCAGAAGTTTGTGGTTGATCAGAGTTTTGTTTTTCAGATTGTTGTTGTTGTTTTGATGGCTGTGGTTCTGATGATTGTGGTTCTGTTGGTTGTGATTCTGATGGTGATGGTCGTGGAACAAAGTGTTTGATGTGTATTTTGGGTTGAGATGATTTTGATATAGAAGTGTGTTGTTTTTGAGGTGAGACAGAACTAGGGGCAGTAACAGAAGTTGTTTGAGTAACAGGTGGTTTGGGAACAGACTTAATAGTTGAATCATTAATAACAACATTTTTAGAAATAACAGAAGTCTTAGTACCTTTTAGTTTAATCCTCTTGGCAGATGCAGAGGCAGCTTCTTCAGAATCCTTTCTCTTTAAGAGATTCTTTGGCTTCTCAGCAATCTTAGCCTTCTTCTGGACAGGTTCAGATTCTGCTGCAGGCTGAGTCCTTTTCCTCTGAAGTGGTACTTCTTCTTCTTCTCCTGCATCTGGTAGTGGTTGTTTGACAAGCTGAAACACATTAGCTAGAACAGGTACTCCTTCCCTTTTGCATTCCTCTATATACATCAGTATTATATGTCTGGGTTCTTCAGCAAAGAATAGAGGAAAGTCAGATACTGGAACCCTCTTATTCAAATCAGACATATTCAGCCTCTTTGGAGCAGTAGTGAGTGCATCTACAATCTTGAGTCTTAGAAGACTTTTAGCGTTCAGAGGCTTTCCTATAATAAACTCTAATTCCTCTGTAACCCCAGCAGCGTACAGAGCAGCCACTAAACCATTTTCAGTGAGAAGATCTGAGATCAACCTTCCAAATGGGATCCAAGTCCTGATCTTCTGGCCTTTTTCTTTTACAGATTCTCTAGATGCATTGATGTGATTCCACAGATGCATGAACAGAATGTAAGGAAGATCTACCTTAGTGCTCTGACTAAGGCAGTACATGAAATAGATCTGTTCATTGTTGACATAATCTGGAGAATTTGTTGATTTTCTGTGGTGGATGCATCCCATGAAGATCTTGGCCCAGATCTTGTAATCAGGCTTCAGATCTTTGAATCTGTTAGAAGCTTGTCCAGCAGTCATAACTTCCTCATAAACCTCTTCCATATCCACACGCCCAGCTGGCAGGTGAGAAACACCATCTGTTTCTTCATAACCTATCAATCTTCTTATCAGATCCTCTGTGATGATAATCTCTTTTCCAAGCACAGATGATAAAATGAACTTGGGATACACAGATGTATGAATCCAGAATTCCTTCACAAGTAGAGGGTAAACTGGTCCAAACAACCTATCAAAGTATTTAACCCATCCTTGAGCTCTAACAATGGAGCGAAAATCAAACCCATTATTAGCCAGAGAGTCAAACTCAACCATGGATTCACACAGAACTTCTAGTTTATCAACAGGTGTTAGAAGTGTTCTCTTGGGAGGAGAATATGGAGCAGCACCTAAGTTATCTGAAGTCACAACAGCCATTATAGATTGGAACTGAGCAGTTGTTGATGAAGAAGACGCCATTGAAGAATGCTTTTTCAAACACTTAGGTTTTGAGTTTTTATGCAGAGAGAATAAGAGATGAAAACGCATGTAAATTCAGAGAGTGAAAAGTGTGAAAGTGAATACACAACAAGTATTTATACTAAACACTTAGGCACATCAAAAGTCAGAAAAACGCACGTTTGAGCAAGCATTAAATGAAGAGAATAAAATCATTTCAGAACATTAAATGCTTCTGACAATTTGGGGGGGAAAACCAAGATTTTTACTATTCAAATTTCACCTCAAACGTCTCTTCAGTTATGTACACGCCACCTCTTCAGATTTTGTGTGACACGTGTTTACTTGCATGCTGTTCTGAATTCTCTCAAGAAATGAAACGTTAGCCAACGTTCAGATCCTCTAAAGATGGTTAGTTCAGAGTTTCATAGAGAAATATTGATCAGAATAGAATAAATAAACAGAAGAAATACTTCAGATGATTTAAGCATTTTTGCATCTGTAACAATTTGCTTTTGATTAATATCATTCTGGACAAAAATCCATACCAATATTTTTCAGAATAAAATTGAATCTATCTTCAACAAGGGGTTTTGTAAAAATATCTGCCCATTGATGATCTGTATCAACAAAGGCTAAATTTATGATTCCCTTCTGAACATAGTCTCTGATGAAATGATGCTTAATTTCTATATGTTTTGCCTTAGAATGTAAAATGGGATTCTTGGACAAACATATAGCAGAAGTATTATCACAAAAGATAGAAATGTTACTCTCAAAAATTTGATAATCTTCTAGTTGACTCTTCATCCAGAGCATTTGTGTGCTACATCCAGCAGCAGCAATGTATTCAGCCTCTGTAGTTGAAAGTGCAATTGTGGGTTGCTTCTTGCTGTACCAGGAGATTAGATTTCTTCCTAGAAATTGACAACTTCCAGAAGTACTTTTTCTTTCCACTCTGTCTCCAGCGTAGTCAGCATCACAGAATCCAACTAATTTGAAATCATCAGATTTTCTGTAACACAAACCCACATTAGAAGTACCTTTCAGATACCTTAGAATCCTCTTGACAGCTGTCAAGTGTGATTCTCTAGGATCTGATTGGAATCTAGCACACAGACAAACACTGAACAATATGTCAGGTCTAGAAGCAGTAAGATAAATAAGAGAGCCAATCATACCTCTGTAGAGCTTCTGGTCTACTTTCTTACTTACCTATTCTTTGCCAAGTGAGCTAGTAGGATGCATTGGAGTCTTTGCCAGCTTGCTGTCAGACATGTTGAATTTCTTCAGAAGTTCTTTAACATACTTTGTCTGATGTATGTAGGTGCATTCTGGAGTTTGATTAACTTGGATTCCTAGAAAGAATCTGAGTTCTCCCATCATGCTCATTTCAAATTCTGCCTGCATACATGTAGCAAACTCCTTTCCAAGCATAATATTTGTTGATCCAAAAATAATATCATCTACATAAATTTGGCAAATTAGAAGATCTTTCTTTATTGTTTTACAGAATAAAGTTGTATCCACTTTGCCTCTGATGAAATTCTTTTCCAGAAGAAAATTACTCAATCTCTCATACCAAGCGCTGGGAGCTTGTGTTTAATCCATATAGAGATTTCTTTAATTTGAAAACATGATCTGGAAATTTTTCATTTTCAAAACCAAGAGGTTGGTGGACATAAACTTCTTCTTCTATAATACCATTAAGAAAGGCACTTTTAACATCCATCTGATACAGAGTGATGTTATTTTGTGCAGCAAAGGAAATAAGAAGGCGTATAGATTCTAACCTTACCACTGGAGCATATGTCTCAGTTGTTGCACCCCAAAATTTGACCAACAATTATTTATTCATTGAGTGTTTGAAAGTTGATACCTTCATCAGAAAGTTCAAGAGATCCTCAGAGGAGTGGGTTGAAACCAGGGTTGTGTGCCTCATAGCTTAAGAGTTGTGGGGGCTCCTCAGATGATTCTGAGACTTTGAGAATGAACTTGATGTTTTGAGAAAGCCTATGAGATGTCTTGAAAGCCATCATGAAGCCCAGAGAGGTCATTATGCAAGAATTTAGAAGATTCACCCATGAATGGTAGAATTAGGGTTTTGACTGGGTCAACCCTAGGATGACTGAAAATTTGGAGAAGGTTGAGACCTAATCCAAGGGCCATGAGATCATGGAAGGATGCATAGAGATGTTATAAATATGATTCCTATACCAACTCATCATGATTGAGGAGTTTGAGAAGTTTCAAGTCAGGGTTTCCAAGGGTTGTTAGTGAAAAAACCCTAATTTGATCCCTATCTTCCAGGCAGTTTTAGCTCTAGATGTGATTGATATCTCATCTTCCCCATAACATGAATGTTGTAGATCTTGTTCTTAGCTTTAATTTGAGTGGTGGAAGTCCTTGATAGGAGTTGCATAGCTCAAGTTATGGTTTTGACAAATTACAGGTCAGCAGAGGTGTGTGAATCTGGGTCCTTGAAAGTCACCCAACTTGCAGACAACTTTTGCCCTAGTAGGATGATTCCTATGATCTCTTGGTCAACATGAATGTTGAAGGGAATCTTCTTAGCTTTAATTTTAGTGGTAGAAGTCCTTGATAGGATTTGTGGAACTCAACTTATGGTTTGAACAAGACAGGGGTATTTTGGTCATTTGTCAGTTATAGGTCATTTCAAGCAAAGGCCATATCTCCTATTTCCAAGCCTCAAATGGAAAAACTCAAAACATGAAAGTTGTTCAAAATGGGATTTTAAGTCTAGAAAAGTGGTCATGAGTTATTGAAAGAGCTTGTAGAAAGGATTTACAAGATTGGGTGAAAATGACCTAAAAATGGCTTATAAGTTGAAAAAGTTGAAATTTAAATTTGGTTTGGGAGATCCACAAATCCAAAATAGGTAATCCAATATATCATTTTGATTGGAAACATAATTTTTAGAACATTGGTTTAAACACAATTTTCATTTGAGGCTTTAAAGTGGGACATGCTTTGTAATATTGAAACTTGCATAATAAGGCACCTAAACAAAACTTCACAAAAAGCAAAGTTTAGCTTGTTTTTCACTCATTCTTTCTCAATATCTCTTGTAATGAGATTTTAAAGTCCATTTGGCAAGGCTAAGGCATGAGATAATGGATCTCCAATGTATCATTCCATGAGAAGTTCTCAAACTTTCTAGCATTTTCCACAAGTTTCTAGATGGATCTAGATTATTCTCTTGATTGTTATAAGAAGGGTGAATCACCATATGGCCAGGGTTGGTGATCATTGTTAGTGAGAGGTGAGATTAGAGTGTGAAAAGTGAAGATTCTTCCATTGGCAATTTCACATCAAACCTTCATTCTCTTCAATCTCCATTCATTTCTCCTCCACAAACATATTCTTCTGATCATTGTGATTGATTGCATGCTGAGGTAGAAGAAGATCCATGGAAGTTTGAATCTGTTTTGGGGAAATTGCAAGAAGTGCATTTTGATATCAAACACAAGATTCAAGCCTTGTTCAGCCATCTTGTTGCATACAGAATCCATATCTGCCATTGGAGATTAATCAAGGAAGCTTGCAGACCTTGAATTGTAGGGAAACCATAGCCACCATTAAAGTTTGACAGGTTGGTAATCTTGCTCGAATCACCTAATTTATGTGCATTCTACCATAGTTATAGGTTTAGACTGGTTAAGCTAGGGTAGAGGACCATTTTCTGAGAATTAGGGGAAGGATCATGAGGTTTCGAGGCAGGGTACAATTTCTTGCAGAATGAATAACAAGCTAGTTTGTGTGCATTAATGGATATGGTATTGAGTAATTTGGTTAGGGAAATATGTAGAATAATTCTGGACCATTCGTTTGAAGTTCCATTAAGTTTGATAGCAGAGGAAAGAATTGGAACCTTGATGTTGAAGCTTTCTGTTAAGAGGATTCAAGGGATTTCAGGGAAAACTATTGATAGCATTGTGTTCTTGGTGAGTCATAACACAACTTTGCTTTAGGAATCGTTGAATTTCATGGAGAAACAGATGAGCACGATCAGGTTGAAGATCCTTGCATGGGGTTAGGGTTTCTGCAAACCCTAGGGTTCAGTTGGGGACGATGAAGCTCCATCGTTGGATCGTCCAAAGTCATTGACCAATTCAATCCATCGCACGGCCGTGATTTGATTTCAGAAACGGAGGGAAGATTGAAACACACAAAACGCAGCGCATCACTTAACCAAACGCACCGTTTTGGTTCGTTGAGAAACCTGGGCCTCAGCATTCATTTCTATTCCCACCCCCAGACTTGGCCCAATGATCAGAAATAACTGGGGCGTGTTACTTTTGATACCCCCCTCCCCTTTATTTCTTAAATTCTTTTATTTTTATTTCTTTTAATTCTTTGCATTTTATAAAATTCATAAAAAATATAAAAATCAATATTTTTCACTTCTTCTTTTTTTCACATAATCATGATTTTGTCTAGAAAATTAATAAAAAATAAAATTCCATTTTATTTTTGGTTTAATATTTTTTAGCATATTTTCTTGTAAATAGTATTTTTAATATGTTTTAGTTGATACTTGATTTTGTACAATTTGTTTTAGGACTTTCCCTTAGGGTTTTTGAGCCATTCTTTTTGGCATAGTTAGATATTGAACCCTAGTTTCATGTAGGATTTATCTCTTGATTTGTAGGTTAAAATTTGATGTAGTTTGATTGTTAGGCATTTAGGTGTTCTAATTAGGGTTTTAGGTTGCATGAGTAGACTTGAACCATTTTGTTTTGGGGTTTATAGGCCAAATTAGTGTATGGGGAATATATGGGTTAAGGGTAAGTATGTATAGAATCCCCTAGAATTTTGCTAGGATATTGTATGGTGTTTTAGTATTTTTCATTGATTTTTGAATGTATGGATAGTATGTGTGTTGCTTAAAGGCATAAGTTTGTATTGTATTGTTTTCTTTTCTTCTCTTTTGAGTGTGTGAGCTTTGAAGATTGAATTGAAGACCTTGTGGACCATCATTGAAGCTTTGAAGACCTTGCAGAGGAGTTTAGCATAGCTTTTGATTGTTTTGTTTATAGGATCATAGGTGCATAGGCAGAGCCCTAGATAGAATACTTTGTTCAATAAACAAGGAGTGTCTTGTCCACCTCCTTTCTTCTCTATGACACAGAGTCCCTTAAGGGTATTCACCTCTCTCCTTTGGAGGGATTAGTGACCTTGCCCTATAAGGTAGAACTTTGAGAGAGCCTTTCCTTTGATGTTAAGTCTTCAATGGCATCCTTTGGAAGTCAGTGAGTACTGTAACATCCTCACCTCATCTTGTTGACTGAATCTTGTTTGCTGGAGCACTAGAGCCATTGAAGACTGAAGCTAAAGCTTTGAAGAGGATGATCCCCTGAAGATTGTTGAAGTCTGAAGACTTTGTGAAGATCAAGGTGATGCTTGAAGATCCCTGAAGATGGTGAAGCCTGAAGGTGGAACTGATCAAAGGAGCTGAAGCTCAAGGGAGAAGATGAGTTGATACTCATGTTGTAGGGTTGATACCTGGAAAGCAAGTGATCTCTGAAGTCTAAAGACTGGGTTGCTGCTGGAGGAGCTGAAGCTTTCTTCTGTTTTTCTTTGATGTATTGTTTGTTTTGTCTGATTTGTCTGTTGCATTAGACTAAGCTCATCTAGAACAAGTTCAGTCTAAGAGCATGAGTGCATCTGCTTGTATTGTTACTGCTTGGCTTTGCTTGCGGGTATTTGGTAGAGCCCAGCTCCCTTGCCTATGTGTTTATTTTGCCTGATGGCATTTTCATTTTCTTTTGTCTGTATGATTACAGTTTACTGTCTATTGCTTGATGGTATGTTGTTTATTTTTCAGTATGATTACTGTTATTTCATGACTGGCTTGAGGTCGAGACGAGCTTGTGGAGGCTGAAGCCCCACACACATTTCCTCCCTCACTTGCATTGCATGCATTTTACTGTTAAAGCTGATGCTTTTGTCTGTTTGGTGTATCATTGACATGATCCCTTAGGACTCTCATTTCCTTTGATAAGGATCTGATGATAGACTTTTAGGTTGAAACCTATGCATGATAACATCTAGAAGTTCCCTGTTCAAACCTCAACCATAGGATGAATCCATGGCATGATAACAGTAGGACTTGATAGTCTCCCTCCTAGTTAGGCCTGTTCTCTTCTCATCTCAAAACAGTTTAAGATACAGTAATCATGAATGATTTCTTTCGTACGTTACAAGCCTTAAGCTATCCGAGAAAGGATTGTGGGAGAGTTTCTTTTCCACAGTCTGGATGTTTAGTATGGTACCCTTTGGGTGACATGCGACGCATTCACTCTCAGGTCATAGTCTCTAGTGCGGTTGAAATCGCAAATACAATAAAAAACACTTCTTCTAGGAGATAACCCGTAGTTTCCCGAACTACGTGAGCTCTGATCTTTCATACCCGATGAAAGTACGTAGGCATAGGATGCAATATCCTAGCGAGCAACCTTCCCCTACAACCCTTCGTAGGCCGAACTACGTTGACTCTGATTTCTCATTCTCTGATGAGAATACGTAGGCATAAAGTGCGACGCTTTGCCGAGTCATTTTTCCTTTCTTTTTCAGCCAGCCTTGATAGGTAGATAGAATAAAACCAACCCGTCCAAGTAAACAAACAAGCGAGGATCCCGTCGAGTAAGACGGACGTGAGGGGTGCTAATACCTTCCCCTTGCGTAACCGACTCCCGAACCCAGACAACGGTTGCGATGACCTTTGTCTTACCCTTATTCGTCAGGTTTCTTTCCGATCGTTTCCTTTCTCGCTCCGAGGGATAAATAACGAAAGGTGGCGACTCTTCTGTCATGCCGACACCTTATTTTCGCGCAAGCGACAGCTGGCGACTCTGCTGGGGAATAAGATTGGTTCCCTGCGAGTCAATCCTATCGTTTGTGTGTTTACCTGTTGGGTTGCGTTTATTTATCGCATTTTTACTTCTCGCACTTTATTTCCCGCCTTTTATATTCAGTAAAATATGATTATTTGTGTTGTTGTGGGATGGGAGTTCTGATTGAGTGAGAAGCCAGACCCAGGCTTGAGTGCACCATAGACTTAGAGTGGAAATTAGTGGGCGCGTGCTTGCTTTGCAGGCACTAGTGTCTCATGAAATCCACGCTCATACGAGGTTCATCCGGTTGGCTTCACTTTCAACCCTTTGGGTTGAGACGGTTGCTGGTTTGGTGGACTGTCGACTCTGGGGACCGATCATTTGTGATTCAGCTAAGTGAGGCCTCTTCAGGACTTGATGATGCCACTCCTTCTGGGAATCGTATCATCAGTTTTGAAAGTCTGTGACGCTGAGTAACGCATAGGATGCCGTACCTTGAGTCAGTCTAGGTCCATACCTATGAGCGGGACTGGGTTTATTGCAGGAAACTTAGACCTTCAGACTACCTGGTTTTCTTGACAGTGAATCAGTTATGTTGGGTTCTCAGTTGCAGATATGTTTGTTCTTGACAAAGCAAGTTTTTGATCTGAGGATCTTATCGTCGGGTGTTTGTCTGTTCTTGATAGAGCAGGCTGTGATCAGTGTATTATCATCAGTGGTTTGTTTTGGATAGGGCAGATCTTGATTTGGGGTCTGAAGACTTCACCAACAGACATTCCTTGATATTGCACCCGGGGTCCTTATTATCAGGCACTTATTCTTGTCAGAGCAGAATTTTGATCTCGGTCCTATCAGATGGTTATGCTCAGCAGATCAGATTAGTGGCTTTACACCGGGGTTTCCTTCTCATCAGCGACTGTTGATACCGAATCTCCATAGCAACTACCTGGATATATTATTGCATGCCTGCATTTTGCATTAGTTTGCGCATTCATCTGCATTCCATTAACGTGTGTCTGTGTTGCAGGTACCGTTTCCCCGATCCCGGATTTCTCGCCTTCTGTTGTTATCATGGCCTCTTTCAGGAAGACTGTTGCATACAAGTTCCCGACCCCCGATGTGTCGAAGCTGATTGGTTTGATAGCCCTGGCAGGGGATGCTGTGAAGGATAGGTTCAGGAAGTCTTATGGCAGGTTGCTTGGTCTGGTTTGCAAACCTTCCACGTCCGAGCTGAATGGGTTACATGCTCTACTGCAGTTTTATGACCCTCCTTTGAGGTGTTTCACTTTTCGTGACTTCGTTCTAGCGCCGACATTGGAAGAGTATGCTGAAATGCTGAGTGTGCCTATCAAAAGGAAGATGCCTTTCGTCCACATGGATGCTGAGCCTGATCTGGCTGGTCTAGCTCCCTCACTCCATTTGAGCGCTTCTGAGTTAGTGGTGACAAGTTGGAACAAGGTCCCAGGGTTCTCTCTGCAGTTTCTGATAGCTAAGGCTCAGCAGTGTGCTACGGACAAATATTGGGACGCATTCAACGCCATCCTTGCTTTATGCATATATGGCATTATTCTATTCCCCAGCATGCCTGATTTCGTGGACTTTGATGCATTCCACATCTTTGCCTCAGGGAATCCAGTCCCTACTCTGATCGGAGACGTCTATCATTCAGTGCATTACAAGAATGAGAACCGGAGAGGGAAGAATGTCTCATGCTGTGTACCTTTGTTGTACAAGTGGTTTAATAGTCATTTGCCCAAGAAGGGTTCTTCTGTCTTGTCTGCAGCCACAGCTGAGTGGCCTGAGCGTCTGATGAGTCTGTCAGCAGAAGACATCGATTGGTTCGTTGACAGAGACAGGCTAGGCACCGAGATGATCTTCAGTTGTAGTGGGTTTCCTAACGTACCTCTGATAGGTAGGAAGGGTTGCATCAACTACAATCCATCATTGCTAGTTCTTCAGTTTGCATACGCTTTGAGGACTCCACCGAAGGAGGAAGAGGTACGGGAATCGCTGTACCTCACGGGTATCCTAGAGGGGGATTTGTTGTCCAAGCTTCAGTATGCGTGGAACAATATCAGTACGAGAGGAAAGCCTTTGTTGGGGAAGAGCAACAGCCAAGCCTACCCTCCTTATTCAGATTGGATCAGAGCTAGAGCCAGCACTATAGGAATGCCATTCCCCCATGTCAGATCGGAGAGTCTTCCACCAGTTGAAGAGCCTACCACTGTGTCCATTCACCAGCACAGCCAGGTATTGGCCGAGTGTGAAGAACTGAAGAGGACAAATGCAGAATTAGAGAAGGAGTTAGCTCAGCTTCGAAGTGAGAGGAACAAAGCCGTGCATGCTCTCAAAAAGCAAACAGAGTCGGTAAACCAGCTGAGTGCAGACTTGGCAAAGCAGATTGCTGATCGGGAACGCTTGGGCCAAGACTTCAGGGCTGCTAATGATGTACTAGCTACGAAGAAGCAGCATTTGGAGGAAGCATATCGGAGAATATCTAAGTTCGACCAGCATTGGAGGACTTCCATGGCCACCAGGAAGGAGCGAGAGGACAAACTGATGTTGCAGATTTCTAAGCTGGAAGCCGAAGTGAAGGACGGTGAGCGGAGGTTTGATGAAGAGACCGCCCGCAGATGCTCTGCTGAAACCCGTCTCAACAAAGCTATTGCTAGCCTGAAAGAGCATAAGCTGATGTTTGAGTCTAAGAAGCGGAAGCTGGAGGATTGCTTTGGCGAAGGAGCTTGGGAGAGTTCAGTTCAGGGGCTCCAGCATACCATCAAGCAGAGGGAACTGCTCGTCGAGAGGTTGCTCACTTCGCCAGGTCATCCGGATACGAAGGAGTTATTAGCAGAGTATCGCGCCCGTGGCCGTACTTGATTAGTTATATCCCTGTTTGTTTTGATCTTGGATGTATGCTGACCATCACCAGGCTTGTTGGCTGAGGTCATGCTGTTGGTCTGTTTGTACTCGCTGATACTGTGTACTGCCTTGACAGGCCTTTCCATATATATATGAGATTGATGTTTTCACGATTGGGCTCGGATTTCTTCTTCTTATTATTATTATCAGCACCGTCACTAAGGCACTAGGATCGGGGGAAAATCTCCCGCGCACACAGACACACGCATGCATCTGCATGAAGCATATTTGCATGGTGTATATCTTATTGCTTTTCCTAACCTTTATTGTTGACAGGTTTTTCAGGTTCCGAGCTGCTTTCGATCTCCAGGATTGATCAAAGACTCATTCACCGCTACTCAACTCGCGCCAATCAGACAAGGATAATGGACCAGGTACAATCAGATGTTCAAGAGCTCCGTGAACGGATGGATCGTTTTATGGAGCTGATGCAGGTAGTCGCGAATGGCCAAGACCAGCTTCGTACTCTGGTTCAACCTCTGATCTCCAGGGTTGACAGTAATGGCATACTGCATGGAGGGGCCGTGCCTACTCCTCCTCCAGTGGACGCTCCACAAAACGTCGTTCCTGCTGCCGGGGGAAACGGCAGCGCTAACGGCAATCTAATGACTAATCTCGAGCTCAATGCGGCAGGCGTCGGCAACGGTAGCTTGGGAGCCAATGTTAACATAGGTCCGGTAAACGGTAACGCTGGTGCAGGAAATCTGTTAGTGCCTCAGCCATGGCTGGAGGACCATCAGGATGACGTATTCTCTCAGAGAGGTGTGGATGCAGAGTTGAATGCTGAAGCTCGACTCAGGTTCAAGGCGCTGGAAGACAAGATGAGAGACATAGAAAATCAGAACACATTGGGCGTTGACATGTCCAACCTCGGATTGATTGCTGACTTTAAAGTACCTCACAAGTTTAAGGTGCCTACCTTTGAGAAGTATAAGGGTACTACTTGCCCCCGGGTCCACCTCCGATCTTATTATCGAAAGATGTCCGCCTATTCTGACGATGAGAAGTTGCTGATGCACTTCTTTCAGGATAGTCTTTCTGGTCCATCGCTCGAATGGTATATGGGCCTGGAGCCCGCTACTGTGCGTACCTGGAAAGATCTTGCAGAAGCGTTCGTCCTCCACTATCAATACAATAGCGACTTGGCTCCCAACCGAGTCCAGCTTCAGAATCTCTCACAGCGGAACAACGAAAGCTTTAAAGAATACGCCCAGCGGTGGCGTGAATTGGCTGCTCGGGTTCAACCGCCGATGGTTGAGCGTGAGTTAGTGCAAATGTTCGTGGCTACCCTTCCCGGAATCTACTATGAAAAGCTGGTCAGTGGCATGTCTGGAACATTCTCGGCTCTCATCACTCTGGGCGAGCATGTTGAGAACGGTATAAAGATTGGAAAAATTCAGGGCGAATCATCCTCAGCTGGAGGAGGTAATAAGAAACCTTACGCTGGCAAGCGTCGAGAGGGAGATGCCAGTGCTGTCACTAATGTTAGGAGAAAGGGCAAGGGCCCTCAGCCTCAGATTGCTAGCATAAATATTCCAGCTGCTCCCCCGCAGCAGCAGCAGAACCAGCAGGGGTACAGGAAATATCAGAATCGGGCTCCTATGGCAAACCGTCATTTTGAAACTCCACCTATGTCGTATGCACAGCTTCTGCAAACGTTGCTTCAGCTCCAATTAGTTCAAAAGAGGACGTTGGCTCCCTTAACAGGGGCACCACCACCGGGGTATGACGCCAATGCCACTTGTGAGTTCCATACTGGGGCACCAGGCCATACGATTGAGAATTGTAAAACTTTTAAGCACAAAGTCCAGGACTTGGTGGACGCCAAGGTTATCAACTTTTCTGACAACGTGCCCAACGTTACCAAAAACCCCATGCCTCATCATAAGGGAGGCGGAGTGAATGCCGTTATCACTGAGGAGAGTGCGGACTTGCTGACTGACGTCAAAGATTTGAAGACGCCGTTGAGTTTTGTCAAGGCTAAGTTGCTGAAGAAGGGCTTCTTTCCTGGATGCGGGGAATTATGTATGGCTTGTGCTACACTTCCTGATGGGTGTGAGCAGCTGATCGAAGGTATCTAAAGTCTGATGTCCGAGGGTATTTTGCAGTTCAGCCGGAGCGTTGAAAGTGCGTCCGGGGAAGTCGTGCTGAAGCAGGCAGATGAGGTTGCTACCATTACTATTCCTCGTCACCCTATTACTATTTCTGCGCCCCGTCCGCCTACAATCACTATATCCAGGGCCGGACCGATCCCATTCGAGAGTACTAATGCTGTTCCATGGCATTATGGCGCCGAAGTTTATTGCAATGGTCAGAAGATAGAGCTTGAGCCGTTCGGATCGACCGTGCAGAATTTTACCGGAATCAGTGGTATCACTAGAAGCGGTAGAGTGTTTGCGCCAGCGGAGGTTGCAGCAGAGAAAGTGGTCCGAACTGACGCTGCGAATAAGGGTAAAGGTAAAGCTGTCGAAGAGGTCCCTGCCGGGGCAGAAAAAGATTTGCTAGTTAAAGATGCTGAAGAGTTCATGCGACTAATCAAGAAGAGCGACTACAAAATTGTAGATCATCTTCACCAGACTCCATCGAAGATCTCTATCCTTAACTTGTTGTTGTGCTCCGAGGCGCACCGCAACGCGTTACTGAAGGTATTGAATGCTGCGTACGTGCCGCAGGAGATATCAGTAAATCAACTCGAGGAAGTGGTAGCCCATGTTAATGCTGGTAATGGGCTGGGATTCACAGATCTAGAGCTAACTTCTAAAGGAAGAGATCACAACAACGCCTTGCACGTCTCGATAGAGTGCAGAGGTACCGTTATGTCGCATGTCCTGGTGGATACGGGTTCGTCGCTTAACGTGCTTCCGAAGAAGGCACTGATGAAGTTGGATACCCATGGGTTGCTTTGCACGCCCAGTGACCTGGTGGTAAAAGCCTTTGATGGGACTAAGCGCCATGTCTTCGGAGAGTTGACCCTGCCAATTCAAGTTGGTCCAGAGACGTTTAATACGGTTTTCTACATCATGGATATCATGCCTGCCTACAGTTGCCTCTTAGGCCGGTCATGGATCTATGCTGCTGGTGCCGTGACGTCCACGCTGCATCAGAAGCTCAAATATGCTGTCGGGGGCAGCATAGTAACCGTCTGTGGTGAAGAGGACATCATGGTGAGCCACCTGTCGTCTTTTAAATACGTTGAAATGGATGGCGAGATCCATGAAACGCTCTGCCAAGCATTTGAAACCGTTAGGGTAAAAGAGGTAGCCCCTGTTGTCGCAGAGAAGCAAGAAATGAATCTCTCCTTGTTTAAGGAAGCTCGGGCCGTTGTCGAAGCCGGTTCCACCCCAGGCTGGGGGCATGTTTTGGATATACCAATCAAGCAGAATAAGTTTGGATTAGGGTATTCTCCTGGAGCTGAAGCTTCATCTTCTTCTGGCAGCTCGTCTCGTGGGAAAGGGCCGATCCTATTCACCAAGGGGGGAGTAATTTTCGAGAGCATCAACACTGCGTCGGAGGACGGCGGGGATAGTGATTGTGATCTTGACGCCTGGATTCAACCGAACAAGTCGGGCGAGCGCCTCCACAATTGGACCATCAAGGAGATTATCAAGCTGACAAGTGAAGAGTAATGATTTGCTTTTTACAATCTTTGTACAACCCTATGTCCTGCCCGGGGCATAGTGGTTTTACTGTCAGGGCCTTGTTGGATTATGTGTATGCATTTTGTTAATAAATAAAAGGTGTTTTCTTCGTACTCAAATATTGTGTTCTCTGTTATTCCTGTTTCATGTTTATTTCGAAAAAACAGCAAAATGGCAACGAGGTTGGTGCTAACCTGCATATTCTTGCTTTAAACTTAACCCTTGTTATTGCAGGATCCACGTAACAGATGACATCGACTCTGGACCCTCTACGGCTCACTACGACTTTGATTGCCCGATCTATCAAGCCGAGGATGAGGTTGAGGAAGACGAGGACCTTCCGGAAGAGTTAGCCCGCTTGTTGAGACAAGAGGAAAAGGTTATTCTGCCTCACGAGGAGGATATTGAGATCATAAATCTGGGTTCTGAGTAGCTCGTCAGAAATGTCAGAGTGGGGGCTGCGCTGCAGAATGATGTTAAGCATAGACTGGTCGAGATGCTTCGAGAGTATAGTGACGTCTTTGCTTGGTCATACGAAGATATGCCCGGACTTGACACTGATATCGTGGTTCATCGCTTGCCGTTGCGAGAAGATTGCCCTCCAGTCAAGCAGAAGCTTAGGAGGACGAGACCAGACATGGCTGTAAAAATCAAAGAAGAGGTCCAGAAGCAGTTGGACGCAGGATTTCTAGTCGTTACCACGTACCCTCCGTGGGTCGCCAACATAGTGCCTGTACCAAAGAAGGACGGTAAGGTACGCATGTGCGTCGATTATCGGGATTTGAATAGGGCGAGCCCTAAGGATGATTTCCCGTTGCCTCATATCGATGTGTTGGTCGACAACACAACCCAGTTTTCCGTGTTTTCGTTCATGGATGGCTTCTCCGGTTACAATCAGATTAAGATGGCACCGGAGGACATGGAGAAAACGACGTTTATCACCCCCTGGGGAACATTCTGCTATAAGGTAATGCCCTTCGGTCTGAAGAACGCAGGGGCCACTTACCAACGAGCAATGGTAACTTTGTTTCATGACATGATTCATCACGAGATTGAAGTCTATGTTGATGACATGATTGCAAAGTCCCAAACGGAGGAAGAGCATCTGGTCAATTTGTTGAAGTTGTTTGAAAGGCTTAGGAAGTTCAGACTGAGGCTGAATCCTAACAAGTGCACTTTCGGAGTGCGGTCCGGAAAGTTATTGGGGTTTATCGTTAGTGAACGAGGTATTGAAGTTGATCCTGCGAAAATAAAAGCTATTCAAGAAATGTCAGCGCCGAAAACAGAGAAAGAAGTTCGTGGTTTCCTGGGCCGAATAAACTACATTGCAAGGTTTATCTCTCAGCTCACGGCCACTTGTGAACCGATGTTCAAGCTTTTAAAGAAAGATCAGGCGATTACTTGGAATGAGGATTGCCAGAAGGCATTCGACAAAATAAAGCAGTATCTTCAAGAACCTCCAATCTTGATACCCCCAGTGGCTGGACGGCCATTAATCATGTACCTGACGGTTCTGGATAATAGTATGGGGTGTGTTCTCGGTCAGCACGACGAGACGGGCAGAAAAGAGCATGCCATTTATTATTTGAGTAAAAAGTTCACTGAGTGTGAATCTCGATACTCGATGCTGGAGAAGACGTGTTGTGCATTAGCTTGGGCCGCCAAACGTCTACGACAGTATATGCTCAATCACACCACTATGCTAATTTCGAAGATGGATCCGATCAAGTACGTCTTCGAGAAGCAGGCTCTTTCGGGCAGGATTGCCAGATGGCAAATGGTGTTAACGGAATATGATATTCAGTACGTCTCTCAGAAGGCCATTAAGGGAAACGTATTGTCTGATTACCTTGCCGAACAACCAATCGAAGACTACCAGCCGATGAAGTTCGAATTCCCTGACGAGGATATTATGTTTCTCAAGGCGAAGGATTGCGATGAGCCATTGCCCGATGAGGGGCCAGATAGGAAGTCTCAGTGGAAGTTGATATTCGACGGAGCGGTTAATTCCTATGGAAGCGGTATCGGGGCTATCATCACGACTCCTCACGTATCCCACATCCCGTTTACTGCGAGACTGACATTTCCAGTTACCAACAATGAAGCCGAGTATGAAGCATGTATTATGGGTCTAGAAGAGGCAATTGATTTGAGAATCAAGAATCTAGACATATATGGTGACTCAGCGCTTGTAATCAATCAGATCAAAGGGGAGTGGGAAACTCGTCAAGCGAATTTGGTGCCGTACATGAATTACGCCAGGAGGCTGCTTCCTTTCTTCGACCGAGTGGAACTTCATCATGTACCCAGGGCTGAAAATCAGATGGCTGACGCCTTAGCCACATTGGCTTCGATGTATAAGGTCAATCTTTGGAATGAAGCTCCAAGCATTGTTCTTTCGCGTCTCGACAGACCAACATTTGTCTTTGCAATAGAGGATGCCAATGACGGCAAGCCATGGTTCCACGACATCTAGACCTTCCTCATGACTAAGGAGTATCCTGCGGGTGCGTCAACCCAGGATAAGAAGACTCTAAGGAGGCTATCTGGAAACTTTTATCTCAATCCTGATGGAGTGTTGTATAAGAGAAACCACGATCTTGTGCTACTCAGATGTGTAGATGAGAAAGAGGCGAGTATGCTCATGGAAGAAGTCCATGAGGGCACATTTGGTACGCACGCCGGCGGGCATGCCATGACGAGAAAGATCCTGAGAGCAGGGTATTACTGGCTGACTATGGAGTCGGATTGCTTCAGATTCGCGAAGAAATGTCATAAATGCCAGATTTATGCTGATAAAGTTCATGTGCCGCCGTGCCCACTGAATGTCATGTCCTCCCCTTGGCCGTTCTCCATGTGGGGCATCGAGATGATAGGCAAGATCGAGCCCACTGCATCCAATGGTCATCGTTTCATTCTGGTAGCTATCGACTACTTCACCAAATGGGTGGAGGCAGCCTCGTACGCTAATGTGACCAAGCAGGTGGTAGCTAAACTCATAAAGAAGGACATCATCTGCCGCTATGGAATTCCCGAGCGGATCATTACTGATAATGGTTCGAACCTGAATAACAAGATGATGAAGGAGCTGTGCCAGAGCTTCAAGATTGAACACCACAACTCATCTCCTTACCGGCCGAAGATAAATGGCGCTGTTGAAGCGGCCAACAAGAACATCAAGAAGATTGTTCAAAAGATGGTTGTGACGTACAAAGATTGGCACGAGATGTTGCTGTTTTCCTTGCACGGTTATCGTACGACGGTGCGTACGTCGACCGGGGCAACTCCTTTCTCCTTGGTGTACGGTATGGAAGCTGTCCTACCGTTGGAAGTGGAGATTCCTTCTTTGCGAGTTTTGGTTGATGTGAAACTCGATGAGGCAGAATGGGTTACGAATCGCTTGAACCAACTCAGCCTGATGGACGAGAAGAGGTTAGCATCGATTGCATTTGGTTGCCTGTACCAAAGCCGAATGAAGAAAGCTTATGATAAGAAGGTGCGTCCTAGAAGCTTTCAGACGGGTGATCTCGTCTTGAAGAAGATTCTTCCGCCACACTCCGATCACCGGGGCAAGTGGACTCCGAATTACGAAGGGCCGTATGTCGTCAGCAAGGTCTTCTCAGGAGGA
This sequence comes from Lathyrus sativus, assembly GCA_963859935.3. Taxonomy (NCBI): domain Eukaryota; kingdom Viridiplantae; phylum Streptophyta; class Magnoliopsida; order Fabales; family Fabaceae; genus Lathyrus; species Lathyrus sativus. The sequence goes on from OZ012736.1 coordinate 426,008,451, forward strand.
GCTTTGTTGTTATCCACGATGGATGGTGAAGATTTTGCATCCCCGGTGAACGCGGACGCAGTTAAAAAATACTTTGCTTGAAAGAGACCCGCTGGACAAAAAAGAAAGAGTCCAGGCAAAAAAGGGGCATCCCGGCGAACCAAAAACAGAATAAAAGGTTCGGGCAAAAATTAGGGATATATTGAAAAATGTACACCCGCGAAGTCGAAAACCTACACTGGGCGGCTTCGGCAAAAAAGGGTATCCCGGTGAGCCGAAAACCCGTAAAGGGCGGGTCACGCAAAAGTTAGGGATTTGAATAAGCAAATGACTGCGTTCCGCGTGTGGACTTTCATTGTTTAGTGGTTTGGAGGACCCGAGGGCCGTCTATCTGAATCAATCTCTTCCGAAGCTGAAACGTCGGAGAAGTATCGAAGTCGAGTGGGTCTTAGAGGGATCAACTCATGGTGTTCGTCTACGCCTCGTTGCCGACATTTGTATATACTGATGTATATTTATGTTTTATTTTCGCGCGGCTTCCTCATTCCAGGAGCTTGCCTCTGTTGTAAAACATTTTTTTTACCCATTCAGGGGTTCACCATCAATAAAATGCACATTATTCAGCAATTCTGCTTGTTTGGTTAGCATTTATCTGTTTTGTTTGCGAATGAAAACGCTGATGTTTTTAATAAAATGCGCATACATAAACTTGCGGGCCTAGGCCCATTGATCGTTGAAACAATTAATTAACTGAATATTGTCACGAGATAATAACCTGGATAGGCCCCTTTGAGGGGGATAGCTTGTCTATTTGTTTGTGTTGTTGCAGGCGTAGCACCTTCCAGAAGATGTGCCGTGCGCATCCCTGAAGCAGGGCGAACCCTCCTTCTCCAGCAGAGTTCAGTGGTCTCCCCTCCGCAGAATCTGAACGCGAGAAAGCGAGCATTGATATGTCTCCCCAGGCAGAGATGATTCTCTTCCCCAAGCAGACGCATCCTGAAGGAACGTCACCTCATCAGCTGAGTCGCGCGTATTCCTCCCCAGCACCGGGTCACAAGTGCAGGTTCCATAGAAATGTTCGGGTGCCGAAGCTCGTGTTTTCCCCAGTAAAGTCGCCGAAGCAGGTGTCTCCCCCAGCACCGGGTCACAAGTGCAAATCTTGTAGGAAGCTGTTCGTACACCGAAGTATGCAGTAACTGATGGTGCCAGATTGAAGTCTCCAGCGGAATTGAGATTCCCCACCAGAGTTATATTCTCTCCTGAAGTTGGATGATTCCCTCTTCCCCAGTAGAGTGTTGGGGCAGCCAATGTGGCATTCCCCTGCAGAGTCGTACTCTCCCCCGACACCAGATGATTCTTTCTTCCCCGGCGAAATTAAAATTCCTCATCAGAGTCGTACCCTCTTTCCAGAGAAGCAGAATGGTTTCTCCTTCCTCAGCCGAGTTTGCAGATGTCCAAGAGAGACGAGTCCTTGGAAGTTGATCAGATCACGATTGGTTTTCCCCAGTGGAGTGTTGAGTAGCTGAAGTTGTTTCCCCACAGAGTTACTATCCCCAGAAAAGTAGCCATGGCGGCCCCGCAGTTTATTCTCGCGATTAATATCAGCAGGTCTAAGTTCTCGTAGAACTTCGACCCCCCGCAGCAGATCAACTGAAGTTGTTTCCCCTGCAGCAATCAACAGAAGATCAATTCCCCAGACAGCGTCCGATTGATATTGGCATGTCCACGTTCTCCTCAGCAGGATGATTCCTCTATCTGAGTAGTTCTTTCTCCTTGACAGGAGAATCTCCCCTCGGCATTTATTTTGCTGACGGGATCACATCATTGTGCATGACTGCATAGCATTTAACATTGCATAGCACTGTGCTTGATTGCATAGCATTTAGCATAAACGCATAGTGTTGTACCCCAAAATTTGACCAACCTCTTTGGGCTTATGTTTTATTGCATCATTAGCATTTAGCATTGCATAACATTTTGCATTCCAGAGGGGATCGAGGTATTTGTGTCTGACAAGAAGAATTATCAAGGTTTTTAACCTGATCAAGGTGGTTATGTTCAAGTCGTCAAGCAAAGTGATCAGGTCAAGATGAAAATATGAATCAATCCAGTGCTCTATTTAAGTGAAAATCCAAGAATGATGTTTGTGAGAATCATAGGTTATGTTTTGGAATTCTAATCATGAATTAAAGGGTATCTATGATCATGTTTGAATATAGCTCAAAAGTACAAGCGGAGGATGGATTCATTTTTTCTGATTTTTATCCGCAATGCCTATGTCAGATTCAGTTTGGATTGAATATAGATAACAGAGAAACAAAGATCTATTTCAAGTGTCTCAATTTGTTTTATGGTGCAAACAGCAAGTTATGGTGCAAAAGGCCCAACGAGGTTCATTCACCCCAAAATAAATTGATATACTACAAGTATCATCCACATTCATTATCAAGTCCATCCCGAATTTCCAAAAAAAACTCACTGTTAATAGCAGAGTATAATTTGTTTACAATTTACAACAAACAGAAAATTAAAAAAAAGGGGGGACATGCCCAATTTCAACCCAACAGCAACACTTCAAACGTTATTTCTCTTTCTTCTTCATAAATATCTTTGTTAGATCCCAAAGGCCAAGTTCTGAATTTTACGGTGTTGTTGAAGATTACATTACCACCTGATCTTGCACAAGATGGGCCCATCTATGTCAATGCAAAACAATACCGCGGTATCCTGAGAAGACGACAGTCACGAGCAAAGCTTAAGGCTCAGAACAAACTCACCAACCAAACAACAGAACCACTTCCTACATAAAACCTCAAAACCCTTTTGTTCCTCTTAGTCATATACAATACAAACCCTACAAACATGACAGCAATTAATCCACAAAATGACTCAGTGTCCGACCCTTTGAACTGGAATTCAGCTGCAAATTCACTCAAGGGTAGCCACTATGATGAAGCGAAATGCATGGTGGCAGAGTACAAGAAACCAGTGATCTGTCTTGGTGGCGTGGAGACACTAACTATATCTAAGGTTGCTGCGGTCGCTAACAGTAACTCACATGTTAAGGTTGAACTCTCAGAGTCTGCAAGAGCTGGTGTTGAAGCCAGCTGCCAGTGGATTGCGGAAAACGTCGAAAAAAGCACTGCCATCTATGGTGTTACCACTAGATTTGGTGCTGTCTCTCATAGAAGAACTCAACAAGGCTTAGCTCTTCAAAAGGAGATGGTTAGGTTTCTAAACTGCGCAATTTTTGGGCGTGAAACTGAGTTGTCTCATACATTACCGCAGTCAGCAACAAGAGCAGCTATGCTTGTAAGGATTAATACCCTTCTTCAAGGCTATTCAGGCATTAGATTTGAAATTTTAGAAGCTATCACCAAACCCCTCAACAATAATGTCACACCAGTCTTGCCATTACGCGGTACAGTTACCGCTTCCGGTGATCTAATTCCTCTGTCCTACATCGCTGCTTCGCTGACTGGTAGGCGAAATTCCAGAGCTGTTGGACCTTCAAAAGAGTCCCTTAATGCCAAGGAAGCTTTCCATTTAGCAGGTCTAGATTCCGGGTTCTTTGAGTTGAAGCCGAAAGAAGGCCTCGCTCTTGTGAATGGCACAGCCGTTGGATCTGGTGTGGCTTCTACTGTGCTTTTTTAGGCAAACATATTAGCTTTGTTGTCGGTTGTTCTATCTGCAGTTTTTACTGAAGTCATGCAAGGGAAGCCGGAGTTTACACATCATCTTATACACAAACTGAAGTTCCATCCGGGTCAAATCGAAGCTGCTGCTATTATGGAACACATTTTAGATGGAAGCTCTTATATCAAAATGCGAAACTGCAGCAGCCAGATTCATTGCAGAAGCCTAAAAAAGAATCGCTACGCTCTTGTAACTTCTCCGCAGTGGCTCGGTCCACAAATTGAAGTCATCCGGTTTTCAACCAAATCAATAGAAAGGGAGATTAATTCAGTAAATGACAATCCTCCAAATTCTATCACCAACATGGTGCTTCTAACAGTAAAACATATACAACAAGGTGTGAAACATCTTACTCAGGTTCATGGTGGAAAATTCTTGAAGGATCTACCCTTTAGTCCTAGTCAAGTTTGCTGCTGTTGCAAGGTAGTTTAGGAGCGTGAGCTTTCAGTTTCATTTACGGTGCAACAGATTTGTTCAGGATGCAGTAAGAAGAGTAACATGAAGTTCGTGGCATCTACAGCTCAAACCAACGACAACATCAATATTGATAACAACAATCACACCTTCAACAATTTTGCGCATATCAGCTTGACTTGATTCGTACTGCTCGCACCAGTATGCTTACAGCATCGACAACAACTCAACAATGTATTCGATTATGCGGTTGAGAGTTGGTTAACGACTTGGTATCGATTCAGTTTCGACGCAATACCCTCAGCCACGGCTTCACCTTTAACAATGGATAGCTTCACTCTTTGTCATGTTGGTTCCGACCTCGTAATGGCGGTTATCGCAGGTTTTTGTATCTTCTTGGAGGAGTTCAGGTTCATTGCAACATCTTCAGACGGGCATCAATCGGATACTTTTTTGCTCACTGCTCTCATGGACTTGTATTCACAATGTCAGAAATATGATGATGCGCGTAAGCTGTTTGATAAATTGCCTGTGAGAGATACTGTGGCTTGGAATGTGATGATCTCTTGTTGTATTCGAAATAATCGGACCCGGATGCTTTGAGCTTGTTTGATGTTATGCAGAGTGAAAATTATAAATGTGAACCTTATCGGGTGGTATTTGCTGTTAGTTCTAGAACTCCAGAGTTTTCATTTCAGGTGCGGAGCTCGAGACCTTGTAACCGTGGCACGCTAGGGAAAGGTGTATCTGTTGGGACTTTTCTCTGCACTAGCGGTTTGAGCAATGGAGAGGAGGACCATGTTGCATGCTTGAAGAATCTGAATCCTGCGCTACCATCAATGCCCCCTTTGTCTTTCTCGCCAGCCGTAGTGTCTCAACCTCCTCCTGTACGAGTTGCTCCTCCGATCAATATTTGACAAGCAGTTCCAGCATATGCCGCTCCATGAGTTCGAAAAGACGAACCTCTTCCAATCAGCAAACTCAGATCTATGTGAAATCGCATCAGCTTAGATATGAACTTCGATGCAGCAAGAAAGGCAATCACACTATTATGCAATATCTAGGTTGGAGTACCAAGCTCTAACTCATTCAGTATCGTGAGTTAATTGTTGCAGAAACTATGCTATTGTCACCTGAGGCACGTCTAGAGAGAGCACCTCGCACGTCATCTCAAGAGTCCCTCTCTGTTAATCTCACTCAAGGTTCTGTTACGCACTCTACTCTATCAGTAGCTTCTGACACACCATGACACGTGTCTGATCAAGAAACTCAAACAATGGTCACACTGTTGGGCTCAGTGGTATCTTGACTCTGGAGCAACACATCATGTTGCTCACACTGCTCATAATTTCCTGGACAATATATCCACATCTGGCTTTGACCAAGCTTTGTGTACGTGATCCAGTTGGCGTAAACACGATGGTTTAAAGAAACCTGCGGTGATATGTTACTGTTTCGATTCGTGTCAACTTTCCGGAGGGCAAAAACAACAAATAGCGATAGCAAGGGCAATGTTAAAGAATCCAGCAATTCTTCTCCTTGACGAAGCAACAAGTGCGTTGGATTCTGAATCGGAAAAGCTGGTGCAAGAAGCACTTGACCGGTTTATGATTGGCAGAACAACTCAGGTAATTGCTCATCGTCTCTCCACCATTCGCAAAGCTGACCTTGTAGCCGTTATTCAACAAGGAAGTGTTTTTGAAATTGGAACTCACGACGAGCTCTTCTCCAAAGGTGAAAATGGAGTCTATGCCAAGCTCATTGAGATGCAGGAAATTGCTCATGAAACTGCTATGAATAATGCTAGAAAAAGCAGTGCAAGGCCTTCAAGTGCAAGAAACTCGGTTAGCTCGCCGATAATTACTAGGAATTCTTCTTATGGACGATCACCGTACTCACGTAGATTGTCTGATTTCTCTACATCAGATTTCAGTTTGTCACTAGACGCATCTCATCCAAGTTACAAGCATGAAAAACTCGCCTTCAAAGATCAAGCCGGTTCCTTCTGGAGACTAGTTAAAATGAACTCTCCTGAATGGCTTTACGCTTTAATTGGCTCAATCGGTTCAATTGTTTGTGGATCACTTAGTGCGTTTTTTGCTTATGTTCTTAGTGCTGTTCTCAGTATCTATTATAATCCGGACCACAAATACATGATCCGAGAAATGAATAAGTACTGCTACTCGTTGATTGGCCTTTCATCAACTGCACTTATCTTCAATACATTGCAACACTTCTTCTGGAATATTGTTGATGAAAATCTTACGAAACGTGTGAGGGAGAAATGCTGATGAACCTGCAAAGAAATTGAATGTATCAGTAAAAATTGTTGTGTTACCACAGTGAAAGGCATGAGTAAAAACAGACAAATTCAAAAGCTACAAACAGACAAAGAACATGCTGTTTTCAATCCCACAACTTCAGCCCTTGCTCCCATTGCAAAAAGTATCTCATTTTTTTTTCCCAAAGAGGAAGAGACCCAAAGTTCCCACAACTTCTCTAATTTAAACCCTAATCTCACATCATATATATACTGGCTACTGCTCATCCAAAAAAACCCTAACAGAAAAACAGCTGCTTTTTTTTCACAACTCATCTCTATCACAAAGAACTAAAAAAAAGGAGATTGAAGAAGGAGCTCACTTGTGCTCTGTATCATCAATCTGGTGGTATTGCTCCTACACTGTAAGTACTCTGTTACTCTTCCTGTCTTTATAGTTTTGGTCTGCATTGTTTGGACTGTTCTGTTTCCTGTCTTCATAGTCTTCACAATCTTGCTAGAAAACCCACAACCATTCATCATCATCAAACTCAACCTTCTAACCTTCAATGTTCATCTTCAGACCCTAGCCACCCTCTCATCATCTGCTTCATTCATTCACGGTTCTCCTTCATTAACTTGAATCACTTTACCTTTGAATCAGAATTTCCAAACGAACTCACAAAACAACCCAGATTCATCCGTTAACTTCAACATTCCCACCGTTTTCATTTCCTCAACCGTCATCTGTTATTCATCAATCAATCAAAACAGTTCTCAAAGCTCAAGAACTCAGAACCCATTCCGAGGCACCTTCGACAAATCTCACCACAAAAAAAACCTTCGTCGATTCTCTCCATCAACTCACGTTTAACCCTTATTATCCAACCTCGATAATCTCATCACTAACCCCACCTTGTTCGTCATGTGATTTTCACCATCTAACAAACTTCAAACAAACTTCATAACCCAGTATATCAACCTGTTCCTCCATTAAATCAACAACAAAACTTCAATCTCGTCTGAAACTACCTTCATCATTAAATCCACCATTTTAATCACCCATCCTCCTCTTTCCGGAAACAACCCACGAACTTCTAAACTCAACCAACCGCAACATATCTGTTCCTCTTCAACAAACCTTTGAACCCATCACATAACCCAAAACTAGAAAACCGGAAACAAATCGGAGTTTTCGCAAGAGGATCGAAAGAGAAGGTTGGGAGATGATGTTTTTTTCCGGCGACTTCTCTCTGAGTTTTATTTCCACGTGGAAGTACCCTGTTGCCATGCTTTGTTTTGAAAGGGGAAAATGGGTGTTTGGGGTTTCGTTCGGTGGGTTATGTTTTTTTTTTATCATTTTAAAAATATCAGTTTAAAAATGAAAGAATGGGGGGTGTAATCTGATTCATAAGTTGTTGATGTGGGTATAGAAACCAAGTTTCTCTTGGGCTGTAAACCCTTGTTGTTTTTTTTAACGCCAATCATACCCCATATTTTATTTATTTCTTTTAAGAATTTTGATACTTTTTTTTTTTTTTTTTTTCTGTTATAACTTTTTTTATTATGTATATTATATATTAATTTCTTTAGAGTTTTTATATATATATTACGTTTATAAGTTTTTATATTATTTCTTTTAGAAGTTTATTCCATCTTCATTCTTAAGGTTGGATTCCATTTCTCATTTAATATTGGACATTTTGTTCCACTTTTTGGTCGATGACGAGACCTCCGTAATCCATTACCAGTCAAATTATTGATGAGTAATGTTGGATCTGAGACCACCTCTTTTTTTCTCTTCATTACTTGTCCCGACTCGATTCAAAAACTTTGTCAAACAACTTTCAAAATCAAATTATCTTTGTATTGAATTAAAAAGAGGGGATTAAGTGTAGGCTTTCTTCCTCTCTGAGTGTTGGGATGCCCACTGTAGTGAGGGTGGTTCTGACACTCGTCTTTCAATACGAAGACGTTTCCCATCCATTTTCAAATCTCATCTCCCTAAAATCAATTCTTTGTATCGAATTCAACGAGAGGATTGGGTGTAGACCCCTTCTTCTTCGAGCGTAGGGATGCCCACTGTAGTGAGGGTGGTCTCGATGCTCGTCTGTCAATACAAAGACGCTTCCAACATTTCCTCATAAAACCTCGGTCTCGTACCGAGTATACTTTCGATAATAAATTGATTTCTCTTTGTATCGAATTAAGAAGAGAAGATTGGGTGTAGACCTCTTCTTCTTCGAGTGTTGGGATGCCCACTGTAGTGAGGGTGGTCTCGATACTCGTCTTTCGATACGAAAACACGACTTTATCCACCATCTCGCTTTTACAACTTCCTCCCGCAACCCTTGTCACCTAAAAACCTCGGTCTCGCACCGAGTGCATTTTCAAATCTTTTCATAACAAAAACTTGAATGGTCGTGGAGTGGTTAGGCGTAGGCCTTCTCCTATCCCGAGTGCTGACGCTTACCGTAGGGTTCTCTGTCGCAAAGCACTTACCATTCAAAACCAAAAACATCTTTAATAAGAGAACGAAGTTCTCTTTGCATTGAATTAAAGAGAGAGGATTGGGTGTAGACCTCCTCTTCTCCGAGCGTAGGGATGCCCACTGTAGTGAGGGTGGTCTCGACGCTCGTCTTTCAATACGAAGACGCCTCGTTCGCCACACCCTTTTATAACAAAAACTTTGAGATAACGAATTGGGTACTACCCGTAGGGGTTACTATCCGAGGACCTGTCTCGCCCCCTAAAAAACAATCCAATCAATCAAACGTGACTTCTTGCCTCGCGTGGCGAAAACTAATCAATCATTTCAAAAAAGGATATGTTGCGTCCGTTCTACCGCAAACAGGTAACGCCTAAGTCTCCAACGAGCGAGCAGCGAAACACCTAACTGCTAGAATGCGCACGATAGCATCATCCATAAAAAACATCAACACACCGTAGGCCGAACTACGGCTGCTCTGATTCTTTACTTCGTTCAAGTAAAGATACGTAGGCACAAGGGCCACAATCCTTGCCGAGCACATTCCCCCCATATCTGTAGTTCCCCGAACTACGTCGACTCTGACTTTCTCACATCTATTGAGAATACGTAGGCCTAGGACCGCGAAGTCCTACCGAGTCTGTTCTTTCTCTTTTCTCCCTCTGTTACCTCTCTTTTCACGTTTCTAAACCCTTCTCTCTATCTTTTTGAAACACCTCTTATAACATAATGTTTAAGCAAATAAATACACACGTCGACAAACAAAAGGTTCCCATCGAGTACGATGGATGCGAGGGGTGCTAATACCTTCCCCTCGCATAACCGGCTTCCGAACCCGTTCTTGGTCGCGAGACCATCTTATCCATTTCTTTCTTAAAGGTTTTCTCGATATTTTCCTTTCCCCTCATGGGATAAATAAAGTTCGGTGGCGACTCTTCTGTCTATCTTTTTCGCCTCCCCGTCGTTGCGCGATGCATTTTTTTTTTTTTCGAGTAGCGACAGCTGGCGACTCTGCTGGGGAGTCCTAGCAAGCCACGCCTATTTTGTTTGTCGCATTTGTGCTTTATTTGTTTTGCTATTTATTTTATGTTTTTGTTTCTTTCTAACTTGTTGGGTTCATTTGGTTCGGGTTGTGAGGATAAAGCTTTCTACCCGAGCTTTCAAGTATGCACTAAGTTAGGAGGTGGTTTCTTTCTGATTTGCGAGACTTAGGACTCGTTGAGTTGGATCCAATTCCACCGCTCAGATGAGACCCCGTTGGAATAATTATGTCTTACGTGTAGTCTTAATGACGTTCTTATCTTCAACTTGGGAGTCCGCGATTCTGAGGACCTTTGTAGAACCTTATTCCAAAGGTTACTAAAACATGACGCTGTGTTCATCCTTTTTGAAAGGAGTACCGTCTTACGAGTAGTCGTTATGATGGGAAACTTTTGAGGGTTAGTGCATAGGACTTTGTTTGAAAAGCCTTTTGGAACGCCCTCTCAAACCAGTAGATTGCTCACCCGATGGAAAGATACCTTGTGTTCTTGTCTTGCAGGATTTGTGACGTTGATCTTGTTGTTGTTCCATTGTCATATGCATTCATAAAACATTGCATTACATATCATTTTGCATATCAAGAGACTTAAGAAGCTATGATTATCTCAGGTATTGGTGAACTCAATGGCTGATATAAGAAAGAGAAGCACAAATTCCATAAAGTTTAGGGAACCAAAATTGGAATCAATTCAAGACCTTCTGATTGACGTGCCGAAAGTTATCAAGATCAACTTTCAAGGGGAATATGGGAAATTGCTTGATCTTCTCCACTCCAGAGTTGATACCTGGGCCCTGTATGCTATGGCTCAATTTTATGATGCGCCTCTCCGGTGCTTCACTTTTCAAGACTACCAGTTGGCTCCCACCTTGGAAGAATATTCTCACATTTTGAACATTAAAATTAAGGATCAACCTGTCTATACTGGTTTGGAAGAAGAACCAAAACCTGCTGTCATTGCTCTTGCTCTTCATATGACCAAGGAAGAAGTCAAGAAGGGTCTAACCAGTAAAGGGGGTGTTCAGGGTTTTCCATTGAAGTTTTTGCTAGAAAAGGCCGCTCAGTACAAGGTTGATGAAGATTGGGAAAAGTTCGGTATAAGTGTTGCTCTGATGATCTATGGGATTGTCCTCTTTCCAAATGTGGACAATTTCATAGACATCACTGCCATTGTTCTCTTTATGCAGAAGAATCCCATCCCTACACTCCTCGCCGATGTTTATCACTCTATTCATTGGAGGAGTGAAAAGAAGGCGGGAACGATCCAATGCTGCTCTCACCTACTATACAAATGGTATGCTTCTCATTTGCCCAAGAAAGGACCGTTCGTGGAAAACAAGAAGGAATTGAAATGGTCTCAGCGCATCATGTCTCTGGAAGCTAGTGATATTGCTTGGTACTCTCATGAGTACTATGATGTGGAAATCATCTTCAGTTGTGGAGAATTCAGTAATGTACCTTTGATCGGTAGGGCCGGTTGTATTAACTATAACCCAGTCATGGCATTACGTCAGTTGGGCTATGCTATGGAGGGCGAGCCCGAAGCAGAGAAGGTTCAGAGTTTCTTTTTGCTAGCGACATCAGAGGACCCTGCGTTTGTCAGGAAGATTGCTAAGGCTTGGGGCAAGATTCATACAAAGGGAAGGAAGGAGTTAAAAGCGAAGAATTGTGTGGCAAAGGAGCCATACAACCGGTGGTTACTAGCCAGAGTAGCTGAAAGGTCGTTGCCATTTCCCTTAGAGCCCTCTATGCGAGAAGCACCTCCCGCTCCCACTCATGTACCCATAGAAGAATATGAAAAACTGAAGCTAATAGTGGAGAGATTGACTAAGGAGAATCAGGACCTTCAGAATGAAGTCCACCAAGCAAATGTGGAGAACGGTCAGTACAAAAGAAAGGTGGAGTTTGAACAGGATCAAGCGGCTGAGAGTAGCAAGAAGCTAAAATTAGAAACGGATCTGAGAGTCAGGTACCAACAGGGTTACGAAGGGGCTGACGCATCATTAACAACTCTCCGGCAGCGCCTAAAGGACACCAAAGCTTCTTGTGATAGGGCATGGCACTTCTTTGAGATTGCCTCTGCCGAGAAAAAGGAAGTACGAGAGAATCTTGAAGCTGATATTGGGAATCTTGAGGAACAACTAAGAAGTGCCTTGACCCTAGCGGAAAGTGAACGAAGACTCAAAGAGGAGGCCTTGAGGGGTTCACATGTCACATCTGACGTGTGGAATAACAAGTGTCAAGAATTGGAGACCGCCCAAGAGACAGCCCTTCTGTGGAGGAATCGTTTTGAGGCTTTGCAAAGAGATGGTGCGCAGTGGCTCGAGAAAGAGGCTCAGCTCAATGAGTTGCTGGACACCCATGTGGATTCTATTTGTTATTACCAGTCGACTCTGGATGCGTGTCGTGCTAGGTACAACAATTTGGTGGAGCATTGCAACCTTATGATCCGTGATATCCCATGGAGGTTAGAGAGCGCCATTCAAGATTTGGAAGGAAATGATATTCCCCCTTCTGTTCACCACTTTATCCAGCTCTGCGACCAAATGGTTAGGAGGTTCATGTTCGAGACGAAGAAGCTCGAAGAGCGTCTCCAAAAGGAGAAATTCTAGTTTTTAGTACTCTTGATTTTTTAGTCATTTAGTGTTTTCCTTGTAAGGAGAATTGTTATTCGGCATAGTCAGCAAATGTTTGTATTGAATCTTCCCAAATTAATGAGAATTTGCTTTTGGTCTAATTGTGTTTTCTTTATTATTTGTTCATTCGCAATTCTATAATGCCGGTTATAATCATAGGTTTCGATAGTCTCTTGAGCATTCGCATGAACTTGCGCATCATTTTGCATTCCCTGAAACTCGACCTCACACCGCTTGCCATTTCAGAGAGAAAGAGAGGGATAGAGGAAGAGCAAGCTGACTTCTCAACACTCCTACAACACGCGGGGAAATCAGCAGAGAATTATGGATCAGGTTCAAGCCGAGCTTTTGGAATTTCGCGAGAAGATGGCGCAATTCATGGAGATGATGCAGGGGGTGGCCAATGGACAGGACCAGTTAAGGACATTGGTTCAACCTTTAATAGCTCAAGTGGATGGAAGTGGCGTTTTGCATGGTGGGGCTGCTGCTGTTCCCCCTCCTGCTAATGGTGGAACCTCGCAAGTCAACGGTGGCCCGACTGTAGTCAACCTTCCGGGCGGAAGAGAACAAACTGGAATCCCCATCCCGGTTGTGGCAGGCGCCATACCTACTAGCGTGAATCCTCAATGGGACCAAGATGAACAGGATGACATCTTCTCCATGAGAGACCTTGGGGGAGGGCTACGATCCGACACCAATAGAAGGTTTGACGAAATAGAAGAAAAGATGAAGAGCATTCTGGAAAGCCAGAACACTATGGGACTTGACATGTCCAATCTGGGACTAATTCCGGGACTTAGGATTCCTCCAAAGTTCAAGGTGCCAGATTTCAATAAATACAAAGGAACGACATGTCCAAAGGTGCATATCCGCTCCTATTTTCGAAGGATGTCGGCATACTCTGATGACGAGAAGTTGCTTATGCACTTCTTCCAAGATAGTCTGTCAGGGCCTTCTCTGGAGTGGTACATGGGTTTGGAACCTGCCAATATTCGGAGTTGGAAGAATTTAGCAGAGGCCTTTGTCCAGCATTACCAGTATAATAGTGACCTGGCACCAAATCGCGTGCAGTTGCAGAATCTATCCCAAAGAAGCAATGAGTGTTTTAAAGAATACGCCCAAAGGTGGCGAGAGCTTGCCGCTAGGGTTCAACCTCCCATGGTGGAAAGAGAACTGATCGATCTATTCGTGGCCACGTTGCCCGGAATCTACTACGAGAAGTTGGTGAGTAACATGTCAGGAAGCTTCTCGGACTTAATTATCACGGGCGAAAGAGTTGAAAACGGTATAAAATTGGGGAAAATTCAATCAGCGGAAGGGACCTCATCTGGAGGTGGGAGAAAGTTTTTTGGTGCGAAGAAAAAGGATAATGAAACAAATGCAGTGTACGGCTTTAACAACCGAAAGAGATACTTGGATCAGCGTCAGCAGCGACCGTATTACCAGCAACCGTCACAAGTAGCGAGTATTGCCATCCCGGCGACACAGCCTCCACAGCAACAGCCGCGTCAACAACAGGAGCAGCGACCTCAACAACAGAATTATGCACCAAGACAGTTCCAGGACAGGAGAAGGGTGGCGGATAGACACTTTGACACACCGCCAATGCCATACGCTCAGTTGCTACAACACTTAATTCAACTGCAGTTGGTCCAGAAAAGGACAATGGCACCTCTAACTGGCCAACCACCTCCTGGATATGACGCCAACGCTAGGTGTGAATTCCACTCTGGCGCCCCCGGCCACAGTATTGACAACTGTAAAGCCTTCAAACATAAGGTACAAGACCTTATCGATAGTAAAGCTATCAATTTCAATCAGGATGCGCCAAGCGTGGATCGAAATCCCATGCCTAACCATGGTAAGAGTGGCGGTGTGAATGCTATTGACAGTGAGGAAGGCCTGAACTTGGTGTCCAGAGTAGAGGATTTGAAGACGCCGTTAAGTTTCGTGAAGAGCAAGTTGTTAGAAGGAGGGGTATTCCCATGCTGCGGAAAGGATTGCGAAGACTGTATGATCTGTCCGGTAGGATGTCGGAACCTAAGGAACCATATACAGCACATGATGGATGACGGTTTGTTACAATTTGATAGAATCTGTGAGAAAAATGCTGAAGAGGTAGTCATCGAAGATAAGGATGAGGTGGCCACCATATCCATCCCGTACAAAACAATTACAATTTCTGCGCCTCCGGCGAGGCCCACTATTATATTCACAAAGGCAGGGCCCGTACCCTATGAAAGTTCTAAAGCAATTCCTTGGAACTATGGGGCCGAGGTCTACTGCAATGGTCAAAAGCAGGAACTGAGAGGTTCACCGTTGGATTCTGTTGATAATTTGGTAGGAACTGGAGGAATGACTCGGAGCGGGAGAGTATTTGCACCTCCCGAAGTAAGCACAGAAAGGGCTGATAAAGGTAAGGGTAAGGTCATAGCGGAAGAGAATTCTCAGGCCAGAGAAAAGGAAACTTTGCTGAAGGATGCGGAGGAATTCATGCGCTTGATAAGAAGGAGTGACTACAAAATTGTGGATCATTTACAACAAACTCCTTCAAAGATTTCTATCTTGTCACTGCTGTTATGTTCTGAGGCTCACCGGAATGCTTTGCTCAGAGTTTTGAATAATGCTTATGTACCTCAAGAGATATCCGTGAATCAGTTGGAAGGCGTGGTGGCCCATGTCAATGCAGGTAACGGGTTGGGGTTCACAGACCGTGACTTGACACCAAAAGGGAGGAACCACAACTTGGCTCTGCACATTTCACTTGAATGCCGAGGAACAATGATGTCACATGTACTTGTTGATACAGGGTCGTCTTTGAATGTGTTGCCAAAAAAGGCATTGATGAAGATCGATCATCAGGGTCTATATTGTACGCCCAGTGATTTGGTTGTGCGGGCTTTCGATGGAACCCGAAGATCTGTCTTTGGGGAGATAACTTTGCCTATCCAAGTAGGCCCGGAGGTGTTTGAAACAGTTTTCTACATCATGGATATCCAGCCTGCTTATAGCTGTCTTTTGGGTCGGCCTTGGATACACTTAGCAGGCGCTGTAACATCGACTTTGCACCAGAAATTGAAATATATGGTGGATGGGAATATTGTGACCGTTTGCGGGGAAGAAGACATCATGGTGAGCCATCTGTCTTCATTCAAATATGTGGAAGTCGATGGCGAAATTCAAGAAACGCTGTGCCAGGCTTTTGAGACTGTCCAAATCAAGGAGAAGGCACCGGTCGAGGTCAAAGCTCCAGAAGTTGCCATGTCGTCATACAAGGAAGCACGGGCTGTGGTGGAATCCGGGTCAACACAAGGATGGGGACAGGTGGTAAGCGTCCCAAACAAGCAAGATAAGTTCGGATTGGGATATAGCCCACATGGATCATCTTCACAAAGCACTCCACGTTACAAAGGTCCTGTCCAATTTACTAGCAGTGGAGTCATTTTCGATCAAATCAATGCCATATCAGATGAGGAAGGGGACAGCGACTGCGATATGGATGCGTGGATCCAGCCATGCATCCCCGGCCAGGGCTTGAAGAATTGGAGCATAGAGGAAATTATCACAGTGACTTATGAAGAGTAATTGATTTGTCTTGATTAATGTATTTCCATATGCTCTGCCCAAGGCATAATGGACTTTATTTGTAGGGCCCTATCTTTATGCATGTGAACAATCTTTTTATCATCAATTAAAAGGCGTCTTTTCATTCAGAATTTTGTGATCCTTGTTGTTCTTGTTTCTATCTTTAACAATAAAATGGCAATGTGGTTTGTGTTTTTGTTTGCATATCATTTAAAAGCATAAAATCATCATCATCGCAGGTTACACATTTCAGATGCCACCGACTCAGACTCGTCTACGACTCGGTATGACTTTGACAATCCGATCTTTCAAGCCGAAGAAGAGATCGAAGAAGACGAAGACCTGCCTGAGGAGCTTGCCAGATTGTTAAGACAAGAGGAGAAGGTCATCCTGCCTCATCAGGAGGAAGTTGAAGTTATCAACCTGGGAACAGAAGAAGACAAGAAGGAGGTCAGAATAGGGGCTACACTGCAAAGTAATGTCAAGCAATGTTTGGTAGAGTTACTCCAAAAGTACAAGGATGTTTTTGCTTGGTCATATGAGGATATGCCAGGACTCGACACGGACATCGTGGTTCATCGTCTGCCTCTTCGTGAGGAATGTCCTCCTGTCAAACAGAAATTGAGAAGAACAAGGCCAGATATGGCAGTGAAGATCAAGGAAGAAGTTCAGAAACAGTTAGATGCCGGATTTCTTGCTGTGGCCAACTACCCTCCTTGGGTCGCTAACATCGTGCCCGTGCCTAAAAAGGACGGCAAAGTTAGGATGTGTGTTGATTATAGGGACTTGAATAGAGCAAGCCCAAAGGATGATTTCCCGCTTCCCCATATTGACGTGCTTGTTGATAACACCGCGCAATTCTCGGTGTTTTCCTTCATGGACGGTTTTTCCGGATACAATCAAATTAAGATGGCGCCGGAAGATATGGAGAAAACGACTTTTATCACACCTTGGGGGACCTTTTGCTATAAAGTAATGCCTTTCGGGTTGAAGAACGCAGGGGCAACTTATCAACGAGCAATGGTCACACTCTTTCACGACATGATGCATCACGAAATCGAAGTTTATGTCGACGATATGATTGCAAAGTCCCAAACAGAAGAGGGGCACTTGGTGAATCTTCTGAAGTTGTTTGAGAGGTTGAGGAAGTTCAAATTGAGGTTGAATCCAAGCAAATGTACTTTCGGCGTACGGTCAGGAAAGCTGTTGGGGTTCATCGTTAGTGAGAAAGGTATTGAGGTTAATCTCGCGAAGATCAGGGCGATTCAAGAAATGCCAGCACCAAAGACTGAGAAGCAGGTTCGTGGTTTCTTAGGTAGGTTGAACTATATTGCAAGGTTCATATCTCACCTCACCGCCACTTGTGAGCCATTGTTTAAACTTCTAAAGAAGGATCAGGCGGTCGTTTGGAACGAGAATTGCCAGAAGGCGTTTGAGAAAATAAAAGAATACCTACAAGAACCCCCAATACTGATGCCCCCGGTGGCTGGGAGACCGTTGATAATGTACTTAACGGTTCTTGAAAATTCTATGGGTTGTGTTCTCGGTCAGCACGACGAGACTGGAAGAAAGGAGCACGCAATTTACTACTTGAGTAAAAAGTTCACAGACTGTGAATCCAGATATTCAATGTTAGAAAAGACTTGTTGCGCACTTGCTTGGGCCGCCAAGCGCCTAAGGCAGTATATGCTAAACCACACAACCATGTTGATTTCAAAGATGGACCCAATTAAGTACGTGTTCGAAAAGCAGGCGCTATCAGGAAGGATCGCTAGGTGGCAGATGATTCTGACAGAATATGATATTCAATATGTATCTCAAAAAGCTATTAAAGGTAGTGTTCTGTCAGAATACCTTGCAGAGCAGCCAGTCGATGATTATCAGCCAATGAAGTTTGACTTCCCTGACGAAGACATTATGTACTTGAAAATGAAATATTGCGACGAGCCGTTGCCGGGCGAGGGACCGGAATTGGGTTCCCAGTGGAAATTAATCTTTGACGGCGCTGTTAACTCATACGGTAGTGGGATTGGGGCAATCATTACAACTCCCCATGGGTCCCATATACCATTCACCGCGAGGTTAACATTCCCATGTACCAACAACGAGGCCGAGTACGAAGCATGTATCATGGGTATTGAAGAAGCAATCGACTTAAGAATCAAGAACCTTGATATCTATGGAGATTCAGCCTTAGTGGTCAACCAAATCAAGGGAGAGTGGGAAACGCGCCAGCCAAATCTGATCCCATACATGAACTACGCAAGGAGGTTGCTACCTTTTTTCGATCGAGTAGAGCTTCACCATGTGCCGAGGGCAGAGAATCAGATGGCCGATGCTTTGGCTACTCTATCCTCGATGTACAAAGTTAACTTCTGGAACGATGCTCCAATAATTGTCATTTCGCGGCTCGATAGACCAGCATTTGTGTTCGCAATAGATGAAGCTCCTGACGGTAAACCATGGTTTTATGACATCCGGAACTTTCTTAAAAACCAAGAGTACCCGCCTGGGGCATCTACCCAAGATAAGAAGACTTTGAGGAGATTGTCCGGCAATTTCTATCTGAATCCAGACGGTGCGCTCTATCGGAGAAACCATGACTTAGTGCTACTAAGATGCGTGGACGAAAAAGAGGCAAATTTGCTTATGGAAGAGGTCCACGAAGGTGCTTTCGGAACACATGCAGGTGGGCATGCCATGTCTCGGAAATTGTTGAGGGCAGGATATTATTGGTTAACTATGGAGTCAGATTGCTTCAAGTACGCCAAGAAATGCCACAAATGTCAAATTTACGCCGACAAGATTCATGTACCGCCGTGTCCTTTGAACGTCATGTCGTCGCCGTGGCCTTTTTCCATGTGGGGCATTGATATGATTGGAAAAATCGAGCCGACCGCGTCCAATGGACACCGTTTCATCTTAGTGGCTATTGATTATTTCACCAAATGGGTCGAAGCGGCCTCTTATGCCAATGTCACAAAGCAGGTAGTGGCCCGATTCATCAAAAGAGATATCATCTGTCGATATGGGATACCCGAAAGGATCATTACTGACAATGGTTCTAATTTGAATAACAAGATGATGAAGGAACTATGCCAGAGTTTCAAAATTGAGCATCACAATTCTTCTCCCTATCGCCCGAAAATGAATGGCGCCGTGGAAGCAGCCAACAAGAACATTAAGAAGATAGTACAGAAGATGGTGATAACTTATAAGGATTGGCACGAGATGTTGCCCTTTGCCTTACATGGATATCGCACTTCGGTGCGTACTTCAACTGGGGCAACTCCCTTCTCGTTGGTGTATGGCATGGAAGCTGTTCTGCCATTAGAGGTCGAGATCCCTTCTCTAAGAGTACTGGCAGATGTCAAACTAGATGAAGCAGAATGGGTAAAGAACAGGTTGAATCAACTCAGTTTGATGGATGAGAAAAGATTGGCGTCTCTCGCGTACGGTCGTTTGTATCAGAAGAGGATGAAGAGCGCCTATGATAAAAAGATACGTCCTCGGAACTTTCAGGCAGGCGACTTGGTGTTGAAGCGAATTCTCCCACCGCAGAACGATCACAGAGGCAAATGGACTCCCAACTACGAGGGTCCTTATGTTGTAAGAAAGGTTTTCTCAGGAGGAGCCTTGCTGCTTTCAACTATGGATGGTGAAGATTTTACATCCCCGGTGAACGCAGACGCGGTCAAAAAATATTTTGCTTAAGAAAGCTCGATGGAAAGAAAAAGAGTATCCAGGCAAGAATGAGGCATCCCGGCGAACCATAAAAAGATAGGTTCGGGCAAAAATTAGGGATATAAGAAAAATGTGAACCCGCGAAGTTGAAAACCTGAAAGGGTAACTTTGGCAAAAATGGGTATCCTGGTGAATCGAAAACCCGCAAGGGCGATTCAGGCAAAAATTAGTGATTTTAAAGCAAATGACTGCGGCCTGTGCATTGGTTATCACAAGCCTAATGGATTCTAGGGAGAACTCGAAGATCGACCATTCAAATCAATCTCTTCGGAAGTTAAAGTGTCGGAAAGCGTCAAAGCCACGCGAGTCATGGATGAGTCGTCACATGGTGTTTGTCTGTACCACGTTGCCGACATTTTTGTATATTTTCCTTGTGATTGTCTCTTTGCGCGACTTTCTCTTTTAAGGAGTCACATCCAATGTAAAGTTGCCTATTTTCAGGCCTTTTATCAATAAAATATACTATTCGGAAAAAGCTTTTGTTTTGGTTTTAAATTTTTACCATTTTGTTTGCAAAAGACGCTTGATTTTTGTTGATGGAAAAACTTTGCATACATGAACTTATGAGCTTTGCTAACTGTTAATCAGGACATTTGTTTTAAATAAAGTCATAATTGATAACTTGGTGCCGGCTGTACAACACACTTGTCTAGTGGTTGTTACTTTCCCTAAGCACAGAGTGGACCTGACTCAGAGATTGTTTATCTCCATCCCCCGGCAGGGATAGTTTGGGATAAGCTCCCAGTAAGTCTTATTCAAAATCCCTAGCAGATAGCGGATTCAATCTCCGACAGATTGGAGCTATTCCTCAGCAATCTGCTGGGTTTCCCCAGTAGAGTTATTCAGGCTAATCATTCATAACTGATTTCCCCAGCAGAGTGGAGTGGTTTGTCTCCAGTCAAGTTGTTTGTTCCCCAGAAGAGTGGTAGGCTGATAGGCCATCCGGGATGTTTTCCGCAGCAGAGTTTGATTTGGATCCCCAACAAAGTGGATTCATTCTCAGCAGAGCAGTTTTACACAGAAGTTTTTCTCGGAGGCCATCCACGGCTTGCATTCCTCAGCACGAGTTTGTTTGCGCTAAGCGTATTTAGCTCTGACCCAACGGAGCTAGCTCTTTCTCTTTAGCATTTATTTTGCTAAAGTGGTTCATTTGCATCTACATACATGCATAGCATCTACCCAAACGCAAAGCATTTCCATTTCACATGGAGCATTTCGTCATATTCAAACATATGCATGTGAAACATAAGCCAGGTCGTTACCCCTTTTGTTTCAAGTGAATCTCGCAGACAATCAGCATCTTTGCCCGTTGTGTTGTTTATACCCCAGCCCGTACTGTTTCCCCAACGGAATTCTTTTGTGATCGTCACCAATGGATGGTCTTAATTTCGTTTGAATCTTGTTGCTCATATATTCAGTGAATCCTTGGCGGCGATGTCAAGTGATTTAGTTTTTCAGCGGCGATGTTGAAAGTTTGTTTTGACGGCGATGTCAAGTGATTTAGTTTTTCGACGGCGAGGTTGAGAGTTTGTTTCTGACGGCGATGTTAGATGATTTAGTTTTTTCAGCGGTGATGCTGAATATTTGTTCTGACGGCGATGTCAGATGATTTAGTTCTTCAGCGGCGATGTTGAATATTTGTTTTGACGGCAATGTCAAATGATTTGATGCTTCAACGGCGAGGTTGAGAGTTTGTTTCTGACGGCGATGTTAGATGATTTAGTTTTTTCAGCAGGTGATGCTGAATATTTGTTCTGGCGGCGATGTCAAAGTGATTTGTTATTCAGCGGCGAGGTTGGATGTTTGTTTCTGGCGGCGATGTCAGAGTGATTTGTTATTCAGCGGCGAGGTTGAATATTTGTTCTGGCGGCGATGTCAAAGTGATTTGTTATTCAGCGGCGAGGTTGGATGTTTGTTTCTGGCGGCGATGTCAGAGTGATTTGTTATTCAGCGGCGAGGTTGGATGTTTGTTTCTGGCGGCGATGTCAAAGTGATTTGTTATTCAGCGGCGAGGTTGGATGTTTGTTTCTGGCGGCGATGTCAGAGTGATTTGTTATTCAGCGGCGAGGTTGGATGTTTGTTTCTGGCGGCGATGTCAGAGTGATTTGTTATTCAGCGGCGAGGTTGGATGTTTGTTTCTGGCGGCGATGTCAAAGTGATTTGTTATTCAGCGGCGAGGTTGGATGTTTGTTTCTGGCGGCGATGTCAAAGTGATTTGTTATTCAGCGGCGAGGTTGGATGTTTGTTCCTGGCGGCGATGTCAGAGTGATTTGTTTGTTCAGCGGCGAGGTTGGATGTTTGTTTCTGGCGGCAATGTCAAAAGTAATTGTACTTTTCAGCGGCGATGTTGAATGTTTGTTTCTGACGGCGATGTCAGAGTGATTTGTTTGTTCGGCGGCAAGGTCGAGTGGTTTGATTCTTCAGCAGCGATGCTAGATGTTTGTTCTTGGCGGCGATGTCAGGTAATTTGGTTCTTCCAACGGCGATGTTGGATTTTGTCTTGACGGCGATGTCGGAGGATCGTATCTTTGGATTCAATATCTGTGTGTATTTAACAAAGGACTGACGGCGAGGTTAGATCTTTTTACCAACTTAATGTCGAGGCCTGACCGTGAGGTCAGATGCTTTTACCGATTATTTTAAGAGTTGACGGCGAAGTCAAAACTGTTGGAAATGACGGCGAAGTCAGAAAATATTGAAGACCGACGATAAAGTCAGTTGATTTATAATTTTGACGTTGAGATTTGACGGCGAGGTTAGATGCTATTAAAAGAGCTGACGGCGAGGTCAGACGTTCTACTTAATATGGGTTCCTGGCGGCGATGCCAGAGGTTCGTTTCGCGGTTGTCAAATTTCCGGGTTCTTGGGTATTCAACCGTCTTTTACCTTGATTGTATGAAAGTTGTTCACCTTTCATCCCTTCAGGTCCAAGCCGTTTGAATAGGGGCAACTGTTGTACCCCAAAATTTGACCAACCTCTTTGGGCTTATGTTTTATTGCATCATTAGCATTTAGCATTGCATAACATTTTGCATTCCAGAGGGGATCGAGGTATTTGTGTCTGACAAGAAGAATTATCAAGGTTTTTAACCTGATCAAGGTGGTTATGTTCAAGTCGTCAAGCAAAGTGATCAGGTCAAGATGAAAATATGAATCAATCCAGTGCTCTATTTAAGTGAAAATCCAAGAATGATGTTTGTGAGAATCATAGGTTATGTTTTGGAATTCTAATCATGAATTAAAGGGTATCTATGATCATGTTTGAATATAGCTCAAAAGTACAAGCGGAGGATGGATTCATTTTTTCTGATTTTTATCCGCAATGCCTATGTCAGATTCAGTTTGGATTGAATATAGATAACAGAGAAACAAAGATCTATTTCAAGTGTCTCAATTTGTTTTATGGTGCAAACAGCAAGTTATGGTGCAAAAGGCCCAACGAGGTTCATTCACCCCAAGATAAATTGATATACTACAAGTATCATCCACATTCATTATCAAGTCCATCCCGAATTTCCAAAAAAAACTCACTGTTAATAGCAGAGTATAATTTGTTTACAATTTACAACAAACAGAAAATTAAAAAAAAGGGGGGACATGCCCAATTTCAACCCAACAGCAACACTTCAAACGTTATTTCTCTTTCTTCTTCATAAATATCTTTGTTAGATCCCAAAGGCCAAGTTCTGAATTTTACGGTGTTGTTGAAGATTACATTACCACCTGATCTTGCACAAGATGGGCCCATCTATGTCAATTCAAAACAATACCGCGGTATCCTGAGAAGACGACAGTCACGAGCAAAGCTTAAGGCTCAGAACAAACTCACCAACCAAACAACAGAACCACTTCCTACATAAAACCTCAAAACCCTTTTGTTCCTCTTAGTCATATACAATACAAACCCTACAAACATGACAGCAATTAATCCACAAAATGACTCAGTGTCCGACCCTTTGAACTGGAATTCAGCTGCAAATTCACTCAAGGGTAGCCACTATGATGAAGCGAAATGCATGGTGGCAGAGTACAAGAAACCAGTGATCTGTCTTGGTGGCGTGGAGACACTAACTATATCTAAGGTTGCTGCGGTCGCTAACAGTAACTCACATGTTAAGGTTGAACTCTCAGAGTCTGCAAGAGCTGGTGTTGAAGCCAGCTGCCAGTGGATTGCGGAAAACGTCGAAAAAAGCACTGCCATCTATGGTGTTACCACTAGATTTGGTGCTGCCTCTCATAGAAGAACTCAACAAGGCTTAGCTCTTCAAAAGGAGATGGTTAGGTTTCTAAACTGCGCAATTTTTGGGCGTGAAACTGAGTTGTCTCATACATTACCGCAGTCAGCAACAAGAGCAGCTATGCTTGTAAGGATTAATACCCTTCTTCAAGGCTATTCAGGCATTAGATTTGAAATTTTAGAAGCTATCACCAAACCCCTCAACAATAATGTCACACCAGTCTTGCCATTACGCGGTACAGTTACCGCTTCCGGTGATCTAATTCCTCTGTCCTACATCGCTGCTTCGCTGACTGGTAGGCAAAATTCCAGAGCTGTTGGACCTTCAAAAGAGTCCCTTAATGCCAAGGAAGCTTTCCATTTAGCAGGTCTAGATTCCGGGTTCTTTGAGTTGAAGCCGAAAGAAGGCCTCGCTCTTGTGAATGGCACAGCCGTTGGATCTGGTGTGGCTTCTACTGTGCTTTTTTAGGCAAACATATTAGCTTTGTTGTCGGTTGTTCTATCTGCAGTTTTTACTGAAGTCATGCAAGGGAAGCCGGAGTTTACACATCATCTTATACACAAACTGAAGTTCCATCCGGGTCAAATCGAAGCTGCTGCTATTATGGAACACATTTTAGATGGAAGCTCTTATATCAAAATGCGAAACTGCAGCAGCCAGATCCATTGCAGAAGCCTAAAAAAGAATCGCTACGCTCTTGTAACTTCTCCGCAGTGGCTCGGTCCACAAATTGAAGTCATCCGGTTTTCAACCAAATCAATAGAAAGGGAGATTAATTCAGTAAATGACAATCCTCCAAATTCTATCACCAACATGGTGCTTCTAACAGTAAAACATATACAACAAGGTGTGAAACATCTTACTCAGGTTCATGGTGGAAAATTCTTGAAGGATCTACCCTTTAGTCCTAGTCAAGTTTGCTGCTGTTGCAAGGTAGTTTAGGAGCGTGAGCTTTCAGTTTCATTTACGGTGCAACAGATTTGTTCAGGATGCAGTAAGAAGAGTAACATGAAGTTCGTGGCATCTACAGCTCAAACCAACGACAACATCAATATTGATAACAACAATCACACCTTCAACAATTTTGCGCATATCAGCTTGACTTGATTCGTACTGCTCGCACCAGTATGCTTACAGCATCGACAACAACTCAACAATGTATTCGATTATGCGGTTGAGAGTTGGTTAACGACTTGGTATCGATTCAGTTTCGACGCAATACCCTCAGCCACGGCTTCACCTTTAACAATGGATAGCTTCACTCTTTGTCATGTTGGTTCCGACCTCGTAATGGCGGTTATCGCAGGTTTTTGTATCTTCTTGGAGGAGTTCAGGTTCATTGCAACATCTTCAGACGGGCATCAATCGGATACTTTTTTGCTCACTGCTCTCATGGACTTGTATTCACAATGTCAGAAATATGATGATGCGCGTAAGCTGTTTGATAAATTGCCTGTGAGAGATACTGTGGCTTGGAATGTGATGATCTCTTGTTGTATTCGAAATAATCGGACCCGGATGCTTTGAGCTTGTTTGATGTTATGCAGAGTGAAAATTATAAATGTGAACCTTATCGGGTGGTATTTGCTGTTAGTTCTAGAACTCCAGAGTTTTCATTTCAGGTGCGGAGCTCGAGACCTTGTAACCGTGGCACGCTAGGGAAAGGTGTATCTGTTGGGACTTTTCTCTGCACTAGCGGTTTGAGCAATGGAGAGGAGGACCATGTTGCATGCTTGAAGAATCTGAATCCTGCGCTACCATCAATGCCCCCTTTGTCTTTCTCGCCAGCCGTAGTGTCTCAACCTCCTCCTGTACGAGTTGCTCCTCCGATCAATATTTGACAAGCAGTTCCAGCATATGCCGCTCCATGAGTTCGAAAAGACGAACCTCTTCCAATCAGCAAACTCAGATCTATGTGAAATCGCATCAGCTTAGATATGAACTTCGATGCAGCAAGAAAGGCAATCACACTATTATGCAATATCTAGGTTGGAGTACCAAGCTCTAACTCATTCAGTATCGTGAGTTAATTGTTGCAGAAACTATGCTATTGTCACCTGAGGCACGTCTAGAGAGAGCACCTCGCACGTCATCTCAAGAGTCCCTCTCTGTTAATCTCACTCAAGGTTCTGTTACGCACTCTACTCTATCAGTAGCTTCTGACACACCATGACACGTGTCTGATCAAGAAACTCAAACAATGGTCACACTGTTGGGCTCAGTGGTATCTTGACTCTGGAGCAACACATCATGTTGCTCACACTGCTCATAATTTCCTGGACAATATATCCACATCTGGCTTTGACCAAGCTTTGTGTTTACGTGATCCAGTTGGCGTAAACACGATGGTTTAAAGAAACCTGCGGTGATATGTTACTGTTTCGATTCGTGTCAACTTTCCGGAGGGCAAAAACAACAAATAGCGATAGCAAGGGCAATGTTAAAGAATCCAGCAATTCTTCTCCTTGACGAAGCAACAAGTGCGTTGGATTCTGAATCGGAAAAGCTGGTGCAAGAAGCACTTGACCGGTTTATGATTGGCAGAACAACTCTGGTAATTGCTCATCGTCTCTCCACCATTCGCAAAGCTGACCTTGTAGCCGTTATTCAACAAGGAAGTGTTTTTGAAATTGGAACTCACGACGAGCTCTTCTCCAAAGGTGAAAATGGAGTCTATGCCAAGCTCATTGAGATGCAGGAAATTGCTCATGAAACTGCTATGAATAATGCTAGAAAAAGCAGTGCAAGGCCTTCAAGTGCAAGAAACTCGGTTAGCTCGCCGATAATTACTAGGAATTCTTCTTATGGACGATCACCGTACTCACGTAGATTGTCTGATTTCTCTACATCAGATTTCAGTTTGTCACTAGACGCATCTCATCCAAGTTACAAGCATGAAAAACTCGCCTTCAAAGATCAAGCCGGTTCCTTCTGGAGACTAGTTAAAATGAACTCTCCTGAATGGCTTTACGCTTTAATTGGCTCAATCGGTTCAATTGTTTGTGGATCACTTAGTGCGTTTTTTGCTTATGTTCTTAGTGCTGTTCTCAGTATCTATTATAATCCGGACCACAAATACATGATCCGAGAAATGAATAAGTACTGCTACTCGTTGATTGGCCTTTCATCAACTGCACTTATCTTCAATACATTGCAACACTTCTTCTGGAATATTGTTGATGAAAATCTTACGAAACGTGTGAGGGAGAAATGCTGATGAACCTGCAAAGAAATTGAATGTATCAGTAAAAATTGTTGTGTTACCACAGTGAAAGGCATGAGTAAAAACAGACAAATTCAAAAGCTACAAACAGACAAAGAACATGCTGTTTTCAATCCCACAACTTCAGCCCTTGCTCCCATTGCAAAAAGTATCTCATTTTTTTTCCCAAAGAGGAAGAGACCCAAAGTTCCCACAACTTCTCTAATTTAAACCCTAATCTCACATCATATATATACTGGCTACTGCTCATCCAAAAAAACCCTAACAGAAAAACAGCTGCTTTTTTTTCACAACTCATCTCTATCACAAAGAACTAAAAAAAAGGAGATTGAAGAAGGAGCTCACTTGTGCTCTGTATCATCAATCTGGTGGTATTGCTCCTACACTGTAAGTACTCTGTTACTCTTCCTGTCTTTATAGTTTTGGTCTGCATTGTTTGGACTGTTCTGTTTCCTGTCTTCATAGTCTTCACAATCTTGCTAGAAAACCCACAACCATTCATCATCATCAAACTCAACCTTCTAACCTTCAATGTTCATCTTCAGACCCTAGCCACCCTCTCATCATCTGCTTCATTCATTCACGGTTCTCCTTCATTAACTTGAATCACTTTACCTTTGAATCAGAATTTCCAAACGAACTCACAAAACAACCCAGATTCATCCGTTAACTTCAACATTCCCACCGTTTTCATTTCCTCAACCGTCATCTGTTATTCATCAATCAATCAAAACAGTTCTCAAAGCTCAAGAACTCAGAACCCATTCCGAGGCACCTTCGACAAATCTCACCACAAAAAAAAACCTTCGTCGATTCTCTCCATCAACTCACGTTTAACCCTTATTATCCAACCTCGATAATCTCATCACTAACCCCACCTTGTTCGTCATGTGATTTTCACCATCTAACAAACTTCAAACAAACTTCATAACCCAGTATATCAACCTGTTCCTCCATTAAATCAACAACAAAACTTCAATCTCGTCTGAAACTACCTTCATCATTAAATCCACCATTTTAATCACCCATCCTCCTCTTTCCGGAAACAACCCACGAACTTCTAAACTCAACCAACCGCAACATATCTGTTCCTCTTCAACAAACCTTTGAACCCATCACATAACCCAAAACCAGAAAACCGGAAACAAATCGGAGTTTTCGCAAGAGGATCGAAAGAGAAGGTTGGGAGATGATGTTTTTTTCCGGCGACTTCTCTCTGAGTTTTATTTCCACGTGGAAGTACCCTGTTGCCATGCTTTGTTTTGAAAGGGGAAAATGGGCGTTTGGGGTTTCGTTCGGTGGGTTATGTTTTTTTTTTATCATTTTAAAAATATCAGTTTAAAAATGAAAGAATGGGGGGTGTAATCTGATTCATAAGCTGTTGATGTGGGTATAGAAACCAAGTTTCTCTTGGGCTGTAAACCCTTGTTGTTTTTTTTAACGCCAATCATACCCCATATTTTATTTATTTCTTTTAAGAATTTTGATACTTTTTTTTTTTTTTTCTGTTATAACTTTTTTTATTATGTATATTATATATTAATTTCTTTAGAGTTTTTATATATATATATTACGTTTATAAGTTTTTATATTATTTCTTTTAGAAGTTTATTCCATCTTCATTCTTAAGGTTGGATTCCATTTCTCATTTAATATTGGACATTTTGTTCCACTTTTTGGTCGATGACGAGACCTCCGTAATCCATTACCAGTCAAATTATTGATGAGTAATGTTGGATCTGAGACCACCTCTTTTTTTCTCTTCATTACTTGTCCCGACTCGATTCAAAAACTTTGTCAAACAACTTTCAAAATCAAATTATCTTTGTATTGAATTAAAAAGAGGGGATTAAGTGTAGGCTTTCTTCCTCTCCGAGTGTTGGGATGCCCACTGTAGTGAGGGTGGTTCTGACACTCGTCTTTCAATACGAAGACGTTTCCCATCCATTTTCAAATCTCATCTCCCTAAAATCAATTCTTTGTATCGAATTCAACGAGAGGATTGGGTGTAGACCCCTTCTTCTTCGAGCGTAGGGATGCCCACTGTAGTGAGGGTGGTCTCGATGCTCGTCTGTCAATACAAAGACGCTTCCAACATTTCCTCATAAAACCTCGGTCTCGTACCGAGTATACTTTCGATAATAAATTGATTTCTCTTTGTATCGAATTAAGAAGAGAAGATTGGGTGTAGACCTCTTCTTCTTCGAGTGTTGGGATGCCCACTGTAGTGAGGGTGGTCTCGATACTCGTCTTTCGATACGAAAACACGACTTTATCCACCATCTCGCTTTTACAACTTCCTCCCGCAACCCTTGTCACCTAAAAACCTCGGTCTCGCACCGAGTGCATTTTCAAATCTTTTCATAACAAAAACTTGAATGGTCGTGGAGTGGTTAGGCGTAGGCCTTCTCCTATCCCGAGTGCTGACGCTTACCGTAGGGTTCTCTGTCGCAAAGCACTTACCATTCAAAACCAAAAACATCTTTAATAAGAGAACGAAGTTCTCTTTGCATTGAATTAAAGAGAGAGGATTGGGTGTAGACCTCCTCTTCTCCGAGCGTAGGGATGCCCACTGTAGTGAGGGTGGTCTCGACGCTCGTCTTTCAATACGAAGACGCCTCGTTCGCCACACCCTTTTATAACAAAAACTTTGAGATAACGAATTGGGTACTACCCGTAGGGGTTACTATCCGAGGACCTGTCTCGCCCCCTAAAAAACAATCCAATCAATCAAACGTGACTTCTTGCCTCGCGTGGCGAAAACTAATCAATCATTTCAAAAAAGGATATGTTGCGTCCGTTCTACCGCAAACAGGTAACGCCTAAGTCTCCAACGAGCGAGCAGCGAAACACCTAACTGCTAGAATGCGCACGATAGCATCATCCATAAAAAACATCAACACACCGTAGGCCGAACTACGGCTGCTCTGATTCTTTACTTCGTTCAAGTAAAGATACGTAGGCACAAGGGCCACAATCCTTGCCGAGCACATTCCCCCCATATCTGTAGTTCCCCGAACTACGTCGACTCTGACTTTCTCACATCTATTGAGAATACGTAGGCCTAGGACCGCGAAGTCC
The DNA here is from genome assembly GCA_963859935.3 of Lathyrus sativus. NCBI lineage: Eukaryota > Viridiplantae > Streptophyta > Magnoliopsida > Fabales > Fabaceae > Lathyrus > Lathyrus sativus. Next base: position 426,038,834 of record OZ012736.1, read on the forward strand.
TACCGAGTCTGTTCTTTCTCTTTTCTCCCTCTGTTACCTCTCTTTTCACGTTTCTAAACCCTTCTCTCTATCTTTTTGAAACACCTCTTATAACATAATGTTTAAGCAAATAAATACACACGTCGACAAACAAAAGGTTCCCATCGAGTACGATGGATGCGAGGGGTGCTAATACCTTCCCCTCGCATAACCGGCTTCCGAACCCGTTCTTGGTCGTGAGACCATCTTATCCATTTCTTTCTTAAAGGTTTTCTCGATATTTTCCTTTCCCCTCATGGGATAAATAAAGTTCGGTGGCGACTCTTCTGTCTATCTTTTTCGCCTCCCCGTCGTTGCGCGATGCATTTTTTTTTTTTCGAGTAGCGACACATAGCATTCCCACCGTGTGGGGCATGACGCCGAAGCATATGCATCATACGCATGATCTAGGTTATCATCATTCTTGTTTTACAGGTGTCCCACCAAGAGACCAGTTGCTCAGGATGATTCCTGACATTCTCTCCAGCGAAGTCGCTTCCTTGAGATGATCCTCAAGACCCCGGTGTAATCCCCACAGCCGCTCGCTCAAGATGATTTTTTGAGATCCCCAGCGAAGTCTTCAATTCAAGACGATTCTTGAATTCCTCAGCAGATCCGTTTGCTTAAGATGATTCTTAAGACCTCAGCGCAGTTTCCTGAGTCGTTTGCTTAGGATGATTCTTGAGCTCCCCGGTAGCGTCCTCAGCAAGGTTTGCCCAAGAAGATTCCAGGAATACCCAGCAGAATGAAGTCTCCAGAATGGTTATCGGTTCAGGATGATTCTTGAAGGTGCCCGACGGAGTTGTTTGTTCAAGATGATTCTTGAAGTCCTTAGCAGCGTGATATGTCTGCTCCAACAGTGATGTCTAACCTGAAGATGGATTTCGTAAACGCCTGAAGGCGGTATCAGAGGTTCCGGTGAATTCAGATCTCCTTGTTGATGAATCAACGTGTGGCTGAAGACAAGGTTCCAAAGTTTGTAGATATAACAAGATGATCCGAGTTGGCCTGAAGACCAAGTCAGTTGTCCTGAGGTGATGACTAATCGCGATCAAGTGAATAATGTTTCTTCTAACTGAAGTCGAAGATGTTTCTCCAGCTGAGGCGGAGTTTTGCCTGAAGGCAAAGTGTTTGAATCCCCGTAGAGTCATGAATGGCTCAGGATACCATTTCTCTGACTGAAGTCACAGATTTCCTAAGCTGAAGCGAAGGTGCCTAAGGGCAAGGTTATCCCCAAGGTCATGAATGACCTAGGATTCATTTTTTCGGACTGAAGGCCGAAATATATCCCTGACTGAAGTCACGGATACTCTAGGGCAGAGGTGGAGTTGCCTGAAGGCAGATCCAGGTATCCTTGAAGGCCAAGGACCATTTCTTCAGACTGAAGTCGAAGAGACCTCCTGCAGAGTCGCCGACGGGCAAAGTTTACATCCTTGGAGGCCAAGGATGTTTATCTTCAGAAGTACTTGAAGATCTTTTCTAGCTGAAGCTGGAATCGCCGACGGGCAGGGTTTCATCTATCTTCAGAAGAACTTGAAGATTCTCCAGCGGATCTGGAGTGGCCAGGGGCCAGGGTTTCATCTATTCTTGAAAGTCAAGGATGTTTATCTTCAGAAGTACTTGGAGATTTTTTTCTAGCTGAAGCTGGAAGTGGCCAGGGGCCAGGGTTTCATATATCTTGAATGCTGAAGTTCTACGGTGGGCAATGTGCAGCAGTGTTCCGATGTTCGTTATGGTGCTGAGGGTGAACCCCAGATCAGAGTGTGCTCGGTTAGGTTTCTCATTACCAGCGGAGTGGTTTCAAATACGCAAATGTACCTTTTGTTCCACTTACCAGGGGTGAACCCCAGGTTGGATGTTTGTTCGACGGCGAGGTTGAACGTTTGGATTTGACGGCGAGGTCAGATCATGTTTTGTCCGGCGGCGAGGTTGGATGTTTGTTCGACGGCGAGGTTGAACGTTTGGATTCGACGACAAGATCAAATTATATTTTCTCCAGCGGCGAGGTTGGATGTTGGATCGACGGCAAGGTTGAATGTTTGACAGCGAGGTCAGACTCTTTAAATCCCCAGCAGAGATGATGTCTGTGCGACGGAGATGTCTAGTGTCTCCAAATGATGTGTGTTTCCGACGGCGATGTCAGATTCAGCTCTCCAGCGGCGAGGTTGGGTGTCTGAAGGCAATGTCAGAAGAATTTAATGTGGATAATTGACGGCGATGTCAGCTCAGTATCTCTCCAGCTAGTTGTTGAGCAACTAGTGTTGCAGTATTCAAAGATTAGTTTCCCGCAGAGTATCGTGTGCTCGTGCAGTTGGCAAATTTTCGGGTTTACCGGTATGCAATCGTCTCGCACCTTGATTGGTTGAGAGTCGTTCGCTTCTCACCCAGTCAGGCTCAAGCCGTTTGAATAGGGGCAGCTGTTGCACCCCAAAATTTAACCAACAATTATTTATTCATTGAGTGTTTGAAAGTTGATACCTTCATCAGAAAGTTCAAGAGATCCTCAGAGGAGTGGGTTAAAACCAGGGTTGTGTGCCTCATAGCTTGAGAGTTGTGGGGGCTCCTCAGATGATTCTGAGACTTTGAGAATGAACTTGATGTTTTGAGAAAGCCTATGAGATGTCTTGAAAGCCATCATGAAGCCCAGAGAGGTCATTATGCAAGAATTTAGAAGATTCACCCATGAATGGTAGAATTAGGGTTTTGACTGGGTCAACCCTAGGATGACTGAAAATTTGGAGAAGGTTGAGACCTAATCCAAGGGCCATGAGATCATGGAAGGATTCATAGAGATGTTATAAAGATGATTCCTATACCAACTCATCATGATTGAGGAGTTTGAGAAGTTTCAAGTCAGGGTTTCCAAGGGTTGTCAGTGAAAAAACCCTAATTTGATCCCTATCTTCCAGGCAGTTTTAGCTCTAGATGTGATTGATATCTCATATTCCCCACAACATGAATGTTGTAGAGCTTGTTCTTAGCTTTAATTTGAGTGGTGGAAGTCCTTGATAGGAGTTGCAGAGCTCAAGTTATGGTTTTGACAAATTACAGGTCAGCAGAGGTGTGTGAATCTGGGTCCTTGAAAGTCACCCAACTTGCAGACAACTTTGGCCTAGTAGGATGATTCCTATGATCTCTTGGTCAACATTAATGTTGAAGGGCATCTTCTTAGCTTTAATTTGAGTGGTAGAAGTCCTTGATAGGATTTGTGGAACTCAACTTATGGTTTGAACAAGACAGGGGTATTTTGGTCATTTGTCAGTTATAGGTCATTTCAAGCAAAGGCCATATCTCCTATTTCCAAGCCTCAAATGGAAAAACTCAAAACATGAAAGTTGTTCAAAATGGGATTTTAAGTCTAGAAAAGTGGTCATGAGTTATTGAAAGAGCTTGTAGCAAGGATTTACAAGATTGGGTGAAAATGACCTAAAAATGGCTTATAAGTTGAAAAAGTTGAAATTTAAATTTGGTTTGGGAGATCCACAAATCCAAAATAGGTCATCCAATATATCATTTTGATTGGAAACATCATTTTGAGAACATTGGTTTAAACACAATTTTCATTTGAGGCTTTAAAGTGGGACATGCTTTGTAATATTGAAACTTGCATAATAAGGCACCTAAACAAAACTTCACAAAAAGCAAAGTTTAGCTTGTTTTTCACTCATTCTTTCTCAATATCTCTTGTAATGAGATTTTAAAGTCCATTTGGCAAGGCTAAGGCATGAGATAATGGATCTCCAATGTATCATTCCATGAGAAGTTCTCAAACTTTCTAGCATTTTCCACAAGTTTCTAGATGGATCTAGATTATTCTCTTGATTGTTATAAGAAGGATGAATCACCATATGGCCAGGGTTGGTGATCATTGTTAGTGAGATGTGAGATTAGAGTGTGAAAAGTGAAGATTCTTCCATTGGCAATTTCACATCAAACCTTCATTCTCTTCAATCTCCATTCATTTCTCCTCCACAAACATATTCTTCTGATCATTGTGATTGATTGCATGCTGAGGTAGAAGAAGATCCATGGAAGTTTGAAGCTGTTTTGGGGAAATTGCAAGAAGTGCATTTTGATATCAAACACAAGATTCAAGCCTTGTTCATCCATCTTGTTGCATACAGAATCCATATCTGCCATTGGAGATTAATCAAGGAAGCTTGCAGACCTTGAATTGTAGGGAAACCATAGCCACCATTAAAGTTTGACAGGTTGGTAATCTTGCTAGAATCACCTAATTTATGTGCATTCTACCATAGTTATAGGTTTAGACTGGTTAAGCTAGGGTAGAGGACCATTTTCTGAGAATTAGGGGAAGGATCATGAGGTTTCGAGGCAGGGTACAATTTCTTGCAGAATGAATAACAAGCTAGTTTGTGTGCATTAATGGATATGGTATTGAGTAATTTGGTTAGGGAAATATGTAGAATAATTCTGGACCATTCGTTTGAAGTTCCATTAAGTTTGATAGCAGAGGAAAGAATTGGAACCTTGATGTTGAAGCTTTCTGTTAAGAGGATTCAAGGGATTTCAGGGAAAACTATTGATAGCATTGTGTTCTTGGTGAGTCATAGCACAACTTTGCTTTAGGAATCGTTGAATTTCATGGAGAAACAGATGAGCACGATCAGGTTGAAGATCCTTGCATGGGGTTAGGGTTTCTGCAAACCCTAGGGCTCAGTTGGGGACGATGAAGCTCCATCGTTGGATCGTCCAAAGTCATTGACCAATTCAATCCATCGCACGGCCGTGATTTGATTTCAGAAACGGAGGGAAGATTGAAACACACAAAACGCAGCGCATCACTTAACCAAACGCACCGTTTTGGTTCGTTGACAAACCTGGGCCTCAACATTCATTTCTATTCCCACCCCCAGACTTGGCCCAATGATCAGAAATAACTGGGGCGTGTTACTTTTGATACCCCCCCTCCCCTTTATTTCTTAAATTCTTTTATTTTTATTTCTTTTAATTCTTTGCATTTTATAAAATTCATAAAAAATATAAAAATCAATATTTTTCACTTCTTCTTTTTTTCACATAATCATGATTTTGTGTAGAAAATTAATAAAAATTAAAATTCCATTTTATTTTTGGTTTAATATTTTTTAGCATATTTTCTTGTAAATAGTATTTTTAATATGTTTTAGTTGATACTTGATTTTGTACAATTTGTTTTAGGACTTTCCCTTAGGGTTTTTGAGCCATTCTTTTTGGCATAGTTAGATATTGAACCCTAGTTTCATGTAGGATTTATCTCTTGATTTGTAGGTTAAAATTTGATGTAGTTTGATTGTTAGGCATTTAGGTGTTCTAATTAGGGTTTTAGGTTGCATGAGTAGACTTGAACCATTTTGTTTTGGGGTTTATAGGCCAAATTAGTGTATGGGGAATATATGGGTTAAGGGTAAGTATGTATAGAATCCCCTAGAATTTTGCTAGGATATTGTATGGTGTTTTAGTATTTTTCATTGATTTTTGAATGTATGGATAGTATGTGTGTTGCTTAAAGGCATAAGTTTGTATTGTATTGTTTTCTTTTCTTCTCTTTTGAGTGTGTGAGCTTTGAAGATTGAATTGAAGACCTTGTGGACCATCATTGAAGCTTTTAAGACCTTGCAAAGGAGTTTAGCATAGCTTTTGATTGTTTTGTTTATAGGATCATAGGTGCATAGGCAGAGCCCTAGATAGAATACTTTGTTCAATAAACAAGGAGTGTCTTGTCCACCTCCTTTCTTCTCTATGACACAGAGTCCCTTAAGGGTATTCACCTCTCTCCTTTGGAGGGATTAGTGACCTTTCCCTATAAGGTAGAACTTTGAGAGAGCCTTTCCTTTGATGTTAAGTCTTCAATGGCATCCTTTGGAAGTCAGTGAGTACTGTAACATCCTCACCTCATCTTGTTGACTGAATCTTGTTTGCTGGAGCACTAGAGCCATTGAAGACTGAAGCTAAAGCTTTGAAGAGGATGATCCCCTGAAGATTGTTGAAGTCTGAAGACTTTGTGAAGATCAAGGTGATGCTTGAAGATCCCTGAAGATGGTGAAGCCTGAAGGTGGAACTGATCAAAGGAGCTGAAGCTCAAGGGAGAAGATGAGTTGATACTCATGTTGTAGGGTTGATACCTGGAAAGCAAGTGATCTCTGAAGTCTGAAGACTGGGTTGCTGCTGGAGGAGCTGAAGCTTTCTTCTGTTTTTCTTTGATGTATTGTTTGTTTTGTCTGATTTGTCTGTTGCATTAGACTAAGCTCATCTAGAACAAGTTCAGTCTAAGAGCATGAGTGCATCTGCTTGTATTGTTACTGCTTGGCTTTGCTTGCGGGTATTTGGTAGAGCCCAGCTCCCTTGCCCATGTGTTTATTTTGCCTGATGGCATTTTCATTTTCTTTTGTCTGTATGATTACAGTTTACTGTCTATTGCTTGATGGTATGTTGTTTATTTTTCAGTATGATTACTGTTATTTCATGACTAGCTTGAGGTCGAGACAAGCTTGTGGAGGCTGAAGCCCCACACACATTTCCTCCCTCACTTGCATTGCATGCATTTTACTGTTAAAGCTGATGCTTTTGTCTGTTTGGTGTATCATTGACATGATCCCTTAGGACTCTCATTTCCTTTGATAAGGATCTGATGATAGACTTTTAGGTTGAAACCTATGCATGATAACATCTAGAAGTTCCCTGTTCAAACCTCAACCATAGGATGAATCCATGGCATGATAACAGTAGGACTTGATAGTCTCCCTCCTAGTTAGGCCTGTTCTCTTCTCATCTCAAAACAGTTTAAGATACAGTAATCATGAATGATTTCTTTCGTACGTTACGAGCCTTAAGCTATCCGAGAAAGGATTGTGGGAGAGTTTCTTTTCCACAGTCTGGATGTTTAGTATGGTACCCTTTGGGTGACATGCGACGCATTCACTCTCAGGTCATAGTCTCTAGTGCGGTTGAAATCGCAAATACAATAAAAAACACTTCTTCTAGGAGATAACCCGTAGTTTCCCGAACTACGTGAGCTCTGATCTTTCATACCCGATGAAAGTACGTAGGCATAGGATGCGATATCCTAGCGAGCAACCTTCCCCTACAACCCTTCGTAGGCCGAACTACGTTGACTCTGATTTCTCATTCTCTGATGAGAATACGTAGGCATAAAGTGCGACGCTTTGCCGAGTCATTTTTCCTTTCTTTTTCAGCCAGCCTTGATAGGTAGATAGAATAAAACCAACCCGTCCAAGTAAACAAACAAGCGAGGATCCCGTCGAGTACGACGGACGTGAGGGGTGCTAATACCTTCCCCTTGCGTAACCGACTCCCAAACCCAGACAACGGTTGCGATGACCTTTGTCTTACCCTTATTCGTCAGGTTTCTTTCCGATCGTTTCCTTTCCCGCTCCGAGGGATAAATAACGAAAGGTGGCGACTCTTCTGTCATGCCGACACCTTATTTTCGCGCAAGCGACATTAGTGTAATCAATACCTTCTTGCTGACTGTACCCTTGAGCAACCAGCCTTGCCTTATTCCTCTCAACTTCTCCTTTCTCATTTAGCTTATTTCTGAAGACCCATTTTGTACCAATAATATTGAATCCTTGAGGTCTTTGAACTAGATCCCATACATCATTTCTGCTGAATTGGTTTAGCTCTTCTTGTATGGCAATAATCCAGTCATTGTCTTGCAGAGCTTCTTCTACAGAAGATGGTTCAATTTCTGACACTAGTCCAAATAGTGATGATTCAGATGATCTTAGAAAGGATCTTGTTTTGATGGGATCATCCTTCTTTCCAATGATGACATCCTCTGGATGAGAAGCTTTAATTCTGGATGATGATCCTCTGATAGTTGACTCTTCAGAAATGTTTAGATTATTCATCTGAGAAGTTAAGGGAGTAGCATCTGGAGTTGCTTCTGGTTCCTTCACTTGAAGTTTGTCTGCTTCTGGAACTTCAGAGTCAATAAAGACTACTTCCCTATCTGCAGAGTTATCAACCTGCTTTGGCTTTTCAGAGCCAAGCTTATCATCAAATCTGACATGAATGGATTCTTCCACAATCTGTGTCTCAGTGTTGTATACTCTGTAGCCTTTAGAGCGTTCAGAATATCCAAGCATGAAACACTTCTGTGCTTTGGAATCAAACTTGCTCAGATTTTCCTTAGTGTTTAACATATAACAAATACATCCAAAAGGATGAAAATATGAAATGTTGGGCTTTTTGTTCTTCCACAATTCATAAGGAGTCTTTTTCAGAAGAGGTCTAACAGACACTCTGTTCTGAATGTAGCATGCTGTATTGATTGCTTCTGCCCAAAAATGTTTTGCCAGATTTGTCTCATTGATCATGGTTCTGGCCATTTCTTGCAAAGTTTTGTTTTTCCTCTCTATAACCCCATTCTGTTGTGGAGTTCTAGGACAGGAAAAATCATGAGCAATGCCATTTTCAGAAAAATATTTTTCAAAATATTTATTTTCAAATTCACCACCATGATCACTTCTGACTTTTATAATTTTGAAATTCTTTTCATTCTGGACTTGCTTGCAGAAGTCAAAGAACACAGAATGTGACTCATCCTTGTGTTTTAAGAACTTTACCCATGTCCATCTGCTAAAGTCATCAACAATGACCAATCCATACTTCTTGCCTCTGATGGATGCAATTTTCACTGTTCCAAACAGATCAATATGAAGTAGTTCTAATGGTTTAGAAGTAGAAACAACATTTTTTGATTTGAAAGATGTTTTTGAAAACTTCCCTTTCTGGCATGCTTCACAAAGAGCATCTGAAGTGAACTTCAGATTAGGGAGTCCTCTGACAAGATTAAGTTTATTAATCTGAGATATACGTCTCATATTAATATGGCCCAATCTTCTGTGCCAGACCCATTGCTCTTCATTAACAGACAAGAGGCATTTAACATTTTGAACTTTAAGTTCTGAAATATTTATTTTATAAATGTTGTTTTTCCTCTTACCACTAAATAGGATAGAGCCATCCTTCTGACTAATAGCTTTACAACATTTTTTATTAAAGGTAATATGATAACCATTGTCACTTAATTGACTTATGGACAATAAGTTATGCTTTAACCCTTCAACAAGTAAAACATTAGTAATAGAGGGAAGTTTACCATTTCCAATGGTGCCAGATCCAATGATCTTGCCCTTCTGGTTCCCTCCAAACTTCACGTCACCTCCAGATCTAAGTTCAAGGATTTGGAACATAGACTTTTCTCCTGTCATGTGTCGTGAGCATCCAGAGTTCAGGTACCATGATTGGTGTCCTGACCTTGCTGCTAAGAACATCTGCAACAGGAATTATTTTGTTTTTAGGTACCCAGATCTTCTTGGGTCCTTTGGGGTTAGTTGGTTTGTAGGTTTGTCTAAACTTCTGTTTTACAACATAATGTTTATTCTGACTTGCCTTAGGTTTAAACACATAAGTACTCTTCTCAGAGCTTGTGTGTTTAATGTCATTCAAGTGACCAAATTTGAATTGAGAATACAGAGGTGTCTTCCTGATGAAAAGTTTGTCAACAGGTTTTGGATTGCTTCCAGATGAAGACTCATATCCAATGCCTCTTCTGTTGTTTCCACTAACACCATAGATCATGGAAGCCATCTTGCTTCTGTCTATGCTCTTAGTGAGAAATCTCTGAAAACTAGAGTCATATTTTTCTAAAATATTTTCACATGACTTAGTCTCAGATTCAGATTCTTGTTGAGTTATTTCAAAGTCATTTTTGATTTTCAAATTTATTTCTTTTTGCTCAACAAGTTCTGTTTTCAGAAGATCAATCTCAGATTCAAGATTGCTTTTCAGCTTCTTGTATTTGAGTTTGATGTTGTTATAACTTTTAAGAACTTCTGTTAAAACTTTAATGAGTTCTTCTTTGGTAAGTTTAGCCATTACCTCTTCTGCATCATCATCAGATTCAGATTCTGATTCATATCCTGAGGTACCTTCCTCTTGATCCTCTGTGCTGGCCATCAGTGCAACATTTGCACATTCTTCTTCTGATTCAGAAGATGATTCACATTCATCTGAGTCATCCCATGTTACCATCAGAACCTTCTTCTTTTTGTTAAACTTCTTCTTGGGTTTTTCTTTCTGAAGTTTGGGGCAATCATTCTTGTAGTGCCCAGGTTCTTTGCACTCATAGCACACAACTTCTTTCTTAGCAGATCTTCTGTGACTAGAAGATTCCTTTCTGTTATCAGATCTTCTGAAGTTGTTGAACTTCTTTCCCTTGTGCTTCCAGAGTTTGTTAATCCTCTGGACAGCATGGATAACTCATCTTCTTCTTCAGAAGAAGATTCTTCAGAGCTTTCTTGAATGACCTGCAAAGCTTTAGCAGTTTTGTTAGATTTTAATGCAACAGATTTACCTTTTTCTTTCTTCTGAGGTTCATCTTCCTCAAGCTCAATCTCATGGCTCCTCAGTGAGCTGATGAGTTCTTCTAGAGAGATCTTGTTCAGATCTTTGGCCATCTTCAGGGCAGTCACCATTGGTCTCCATCTTATAGGCAGACTTCTGATGATTTTCTTTACATGATCTGATGTAGAATATCCCTTGTCCAGAACTTTCAGCCCAGCAGTGAGTATCTGAAATCTGGAGAACATGGCTTCAACAGATTCAGAGTCTTCCATTTTGAAAGCCTCATACTTCTGGATCAGAGCCAGAGCTTTTGTCTCCTTAACTTGAGAATTTCCCTCACGAGTCATTTTTAGGGATTCAAACATATCAAAAGTTGTCTCCCTGTTTGTAATTTTCTCATACTCTGTATGTGAAATAGCATTCAGTAATATAGTTCTGGCTTTGTGGTGATTTCTGAAGTCTTTCTTCTGAGCATCTGTCATAGACTTTCTGTCAATCTTTTTGCCATCCCCATCTGTGGGATGTACATATCCATCTATGACAAGATCCCATAGATCAACATCATATCCTAGGAAAAAACTCTCAATTCTGTCTTTCCAGTAGTCAAATTTCTCCCCATCAAACATTGGGGGTTTGGTGCTGATCCTATCCCTCTCTTCATATTTATTGTTAATATTGGACATTGAATTATCAGCCATGGTAACAAATAAATATATATCAAAGTATTTCTCTCTGGATCTTTACTGACACTGTTAAGTGGTAGCACACTCAGAACCGGAGCTCTGATGCCAACTGAAGGTGAGATAATACTTAGAAGGGGGGGTTGAATAAGTATGAAAGATTAAGACTTAAAAAAATAATCACACAATTATTTTTATCCTGGTTCGTTTAAACAACTACTCCAGTCCACCCTTCCTAGAGTGATTTGCCTTTCTCAACAAGGACTTAATCCACTATTAAATCAAACTGATTACAATAGTAACACCTAAGAACAACAGTTTTTAGTCTTCTCAAGAGCTACTGATTCCAACTGAATCCTCTTAAGGAATAACCTTTACAATCAATGTAAATTAAAATACAAGAGTATTAATGCTTCTATAAAGCTTTTATCACAACAGTGATTTTTCTCTTAAGTTTAAGTACAATAAATTCTAAGAAGAATAAGAATGAATGAGAGCTTAGAATATAATGATTTCTTTTCAGCAAATTGTGTAACTGAAGAATGTGGTGAAGTTCTCCTTTTATAGGCAGCTGAACCAAGCAAGCTGAGCGTTGAAAAGAGAGTCCCAAAAAGGTCTGAGCCATTTTGTCTTCACATCAAGTGACCTTTCCTAGAATTAGATGGCACAGAAAAATCCTTTTTGTCTGTGTAAGTGTGTCTAGCACAAATAAGGAAAGAGACGTTGAATAGCTCCAACGGATATATTCTTGAATATTTCTTCTTCAGTTTTCAGCAAGTTCTTTAGAGTCTGAATGGATCAGAGACTTCTAATGATGATCAGAACTTTTCTATATCAGAGTCTTCTGCAGCATGTGTGCTTTCAGCGTGTTGATCATTAGAGCATATTTGACACAAAACTTCTGTACTTGGCAGTGTTAGTACTTTCAGAAACTTCTGTAGAATTATGCTTTGAGAAACTCTTCAATCAATATTCTTCTATGCTTCAGATGCTTCAGCTTCAGATGCTTCTGACTATCTTCAGATGCTTCTGACTTAGAATGTTTTGGAGCTTCTTGCTTCAGATCCTTCTGGAGACTACGCTCAGGATCTTCTGTAAGGAGCAATCAGATTCTTCTGTAAGGTGCATCTGGCGCTTCAGAGTCAGGATAACTTCTTGTATCCAAAACAGATTTGCTTCTAGAGAGTTAATTTCAATTCAATCTGCAGTAACACTCTCAAACAAATTTTAGAGTATATAATTCTTAAATATAAATTTCCTAACAGTTATCATCAAAACAAAGAGTTATTATTAAGAACCAATCTGTGTTCTAACATCACCCACTTCAGTAAGACTGTTGTATTTAGATACCCTTAATTTGGGCTGATTTTCACGAATCCATTGAAGTCTTTCGGACTCTAACATTGTGTAACCATCAACTAAGAATTGTTAAAAAACCCTTCTTGAAGACAGCAAAGTTTTAGCCTCAAATGATCTGTTTTGAATGCGAAATGCTAGCCACTCTCTAATTGTAAGTCTATTTCTCTTGTTGTCTTGGAATATGTCTAAGTCTCGATGAGCTATGTTTGGTCTATAACCATCTTCTCCATAAGGGAAAATTAAAGGATATTGATACGTCAAATAACTTGCATGGAGCTCGTCAATTCTTTGTAACTCTCCGCCTTTAGTTTGCATGATGATATCCCTCATTTCTGCTGTATCAAGATCACCAACTACCAAAGCAACAACCTCAGAAATAGTTGGTTGATTATATACTCTTCCATATGTGGATCTATTAGAAATAAGTCTTAATTTCAGGTTTTGTGTATCTAAATTTAATAATCAATGTTTGGCCATTTGAAAACTTTTGGCATGAGGGTTATGCTCATAGAGCATATCTGACAACTTTTGTATAATTATCGGATCAATGTTTTTTGCGTTCCTGTAAATGTAAATGTTTTATTATGTAAAATATAATATAGAGTAGTATGAAAGGAATAAATTGAAACATATGAAGTGTATAATTTATGGTAAGAAAGTAATGTATGTGAAATAGTTATACCTCAAACCCTGCATTCTGTTATGAACCTCGTTGTCCGTGTCAAAAATATATAGTTGTGCAAATTTAGGTGGTTGACCTTCTGATGGAAGCAAAATTCCAATACGATGACATGATTGACCTTGAATTCGTAAAGTGGGTGGTCCACCTCCATTGTTAAAACGGTTATCCAACTTTGCACCTGGTGATGTGAAGGCAAACATCATGTTGTAAATGCGAATTTGTTGTTGAAACTTTCTGCTAACTATATCTTCATCAAAAAGGAGATGTGCTAGTAAAGGAGGGGGTTGTTTGAGTAATGGTAGTTCGACCTTTCCGTTTCCACAACACAATGAAAATTTGGGATTGGCTGGATGAGAACTTTTGTTCATTCTCTCTTGATACCACATCACGGCTTTACAATAACAACACTCAATTAATGGATCACTAATGTCGTAATATTCTACAAAAAATATAACGTGTTATATAAGAAAAATAATGCCAATATATAAGTATGCATTTAGAATAAGAACAACCTTCAGACGATGTTTGAGAATTCCCATTAATAGAAAAAGGTGCATGGTATTCCTCAAAATCAGAATTGGAGTCACCGTCAGATTGATGATCTAAAAGAAAGTGGAAAAAAGTCGTTAAAATTAGAAAGTAATGAAAAAGTTGAAGATAATTGAAAACAATAGCCATGACGATTGGATTTGTATTAAGAAAGATTAAAATAACATGAATAAAGTATTGTGGAGTTGCTGTAGGAAATTCGAAATTAGAACAAAGAAATACCAAATCATCTTTAGCATGAAGGGCATTTAAAGTACCGATTGGGCATTAATTTTATATAACTTACTTGCGAAAGGATCTAAGTCAGAGTCACATTCGTATCACCATTGAAATCCTCATTTGCACATGGTGTAAAAGTAGAACACAGTTGTTGGGATTTTGGTTTAGAATTGTCGAGTTGCAAGGCAGAATGTTGGTCCATGTCAAGAAATCCATTTGAGCCTTCTATATACCTTTGGCTATTTGGTTAAGACAATATTACATATGCATTGAAGGTGTTGTTGTAATTAACTGTTAAAATTTGAACGGCTACAAAATTTTCAATGTACCTATAATATGATGAGGATCCATGTTGCATGACAGATGTATCATGAACCGTATCATGATGGACTTCGGCAACACGTCTCGTTAGATTCATTGCTAGATGTGGAACTCCCAAAGATTTTCTTAAACGACCTCGACGGGTTTTAACAGTCGTATCATTGCTGGAAGAGTATCTAATATGAAACGCAGACCATGAATATTTGTTAAACATATATCAATAGAATGTAGGCCACCAAGATATCGTCAATGGAAGCAAAAATAGGTTTCTTTTAATATCTCAGTTTTCAAATCAGAAAGGTAAGTAACATAACATAATTTGATGACCGACATTGCGTTGTGACTATGTTTACATCATGTGTTTGAAACAGACCACACGGTAACTACCTACAGCTGCTAAAATGAAGTTATAAGTTGCATACCTCAGTGTGATATTCAAGGCTGGTTCAATGAGATGTGAAGATGTAGTTGGTTCTTGGAAATGATGAATTTGCAAAGCCTAATTGGGTTGAGATTGATGTTGTTACGTGTTGAATTTGCATGGTCTTCCACGAGGTCGTTTGGTTGATTGTGATGAGCTATGACAAACGCAAAAAAAAAGTAACAACATGAGTGTTATAGGCCATCTTCCCTGGCATGGTCAATTAATAGCAGCATAAAAACTAAAAACGAGTTTCTAACCTCATGCCGATTTGTTTCGGTTTGTCTGAAACATTTAGGTCATCCAACATTATTCCACGACCAATTGAGCATGCACGTGGAGTAGTTATGATCATAATTAAAATATATTACAAACATTAGGCAGTGTCAAGCATAAAACAATTTTAACAATGCTGATAGTGCATCCAATATCAAATGCAGACCATGAATATTTCTGCAAACCGAATTTTTCAAACATCTTAGTTTACAACTCACAAAGACGACTAACATAACATAACAGTATGGTCGACTTTGCGTTATGACCATGTGTAAGTAATGTGTTCAAAATAAAGTATATGGTAATTATATTCAGCTAGAAGAATAAAGTTTTAAGTCAGAAACCTCTATGTGATTTGCTGCAATGGTTCAATGATATGTGATGTTGTAGTTGGTTCATGTAAATGAAGATTTCGCAAGGCTAATTTGGGTTGAGATTCACTTTGGTCACCTACTTTAGTAAGACTGTTGTATTTCGATACCCTTAATTTGGGTTGATTTTCATGAATCCATTGAAGTCTTTCGGACTCTAACATTGTGTAACCATTAACTAAGAATTGTTAAAAAAGCCATCTTGAAGACAACAAAGTTTTAGCCTCAAATGATCTGTTCTGAATGCGAAATGCTAGCCACTCTCTAATTGTAAGTCTATTTCTTTTGTTGTCTTGGAATATGTCTAAGTCTCGACGAACTATGTTTGGTCTATAACCATCTTCTCCATAAGGGAAAATTAAAGGATATTGATACGCCAAGTAACTTGCATGGAGCTCGTTAATTCTTTGTAACTCTCCACCTTTAGTTTGCATGATGATATCCTTCATTTCTGTTGTATCAAGATCACCAACTACCAAAGCAGCAACCTCAGAAATAGTTGGTTGATTATATACTCTTCCATCTGTGGATCTATTAGAAATAAGTCTTAATTTTAGGTTGTGTATCTAAATTTAATAACCAATGTTTGGCCATCTGAAAACTTTTGGCATGAGGGTTATGCTCATAGAGCATATCTGACAACTTTTGTACAATTACCGGATCAATGTTTTTTGCATTCCTGTAAATGTAAATGTTTTATTATGTCAAATATAACACAGAGTAGTATGAAAGGAATAAATTGAAACATATGAAGTGTATAATTTATGGTAAGAAAGTAATGTATGTGAAATAGTTATACCTCAAACCCTGCATTCTGTTATGAACCTCATTGTCCGTGTCAAAAATATATATTTGTGCAAATTTAGGTGGTTGACCTTCTGATGGAAGCAAACTTCCAATACGATGACATGAAAAACCTTGTGAGCCAAAGACTTTGTCATATACAATGATTCATGTTTTTCCCACATAGCAATCGCAGTTTGCTCCCTGGCGACTTCTCTTAGAAATTTATCCCCGAGGCACAGATAATGGCACTCTTGACCTTATCCACCATCTCGGACTTCTGTACCTATGTAAGCCCTTCAGGCATCAATGCTTCACTCTTCAAAGCATCAGTACACTTCTCTTGAATTAAAATTGCTTGCATCTTAATTTTCCATAATCCGAAGTCGTTGTTACCAGAAAATTTCTCGATCTGCCATCTACTAACCATGGTGCTCACTTGTCAACAATATCTCTTTGCTCCGTGCTCACCGCACCACTTGTTGTGAATTACGAAAAAATCCAATATTAATTTGTGAGGTAAATAACAATAGCAACCAAAATAAATGGTCTTCAACAATAATAAGCTGTACACAGATAATATAGCAGAATAAGGTAAGAAAAAATCGAAGGTTTGTTTACCCAGTTCAATCAAACGATCTACTCTGAGGGAGAGAACAGCTCTCCAATTCACTATGCTCAAAAAGTTGTTACAAGAGATTACAGATGAGTTACAAGAAAATAGCCTCCGCCTTCAGGTTCCCAAGAACAACCCTGAAGGCGCCCAAAAACATCCTTATTTTCTACCCAAGTGTTTCCCTACCTCTCCAACTCTCAATATATGAATCATTCAAATCCAAGGTGTAATCCAAGCTTTTCTTTGTGCATAGCTGAAACCCTATGCTATACCTTTAAACCCTTGGTCTCCCTTGTTGATGAAAACTCTAAGATTGTCACACACCAAGCATATAAGAGATACATATTTATCATAAAAAATATCCAACAAACAAAGCCCAAAATCACATGGATCCATGGACCGAATAGAAAAAAGCTCGAAAATGTGAAAACATTATTCACCACACGGATGTCACTATTCATCTGTACATATAGCACTATTAATCGTACTGCCGACACTATTCACCGACCGATTTTTTTCCTTTCGACTTTTCGTCCGACTTTCTAGAACTTTCGATTTTCATGGTAAATGTAATCTCCAAAATATGTTTTCTTTTTCTTCATCAACAAAGGTTTTAAGGCACATTTACAACAATAACAATACTAATAATAAAAATATTAAGAGAATATCTCATTATTCATATTATTATTACTACAACTATTATTCTAAGACTTGATTTCATTTAATTCCTTCTACTAAGCTCTCACATCCACCTTTACACACATACCCTTAACCTAGTCAATGCCAAAATAATCACACAAAATAAATCACAAAATGACTAAATATTAAAATGGGGTGTTACAATTGACATACATGACTCTATGCATGTTTTGCAGCTACAATACCGTGAGCCTATAATGCAACACTCGATCATGACTAGGGAGCAGTTCTTAGCTCATGCTGGTTGGCCTGAAGCCATGTTATTTTCTAAAGAGGGGGCAGATGTAACTGGCACTGATGAGGCTGATGATGCTAAGGAGGTAGGTGATGATGATGATGATGGTTCTGGTTCAGAGTCTGGAGAGGAGGTTGAGCTGGATGATGAGGAGATTGAGTCTGATGAGGACTAGTATTTTGATGTTTTGAGCATGATCTTAAACTACTTCCTTTTGTTTCTACAAAGTGAAGTTTTCTGTTAAGCTTAGATCATTGTTATGTTTTATGATTATATTTTATTTTGTGTTGTACATTATCCATATTTATGGATCATTTTGGATGTTGTATTTTTGTACCACTTTTGGGTACTTGCACTTTTTTTGGTGTTCTACACCATTACATTTTATTGTTATAATAGTTGAATTCTTCAGTCTACGAATGTTCCACTTTAGTTTCTTTTTATGTTGTTTAGAGTTGAATTCTTCAGTTTAGAAATGTTCAACTCTAATTTTTTTAGGGTTGTTTGGTAGCTTGTTGAATTTAATGCTTCTTTCTTTGATGATTGAATGTGAGAACTTTTGGATTGTTTGCTATTTTCTAAAAGTATCCAATGAAGATTCTCCCAAGTTTAGATGGTGATGATAGTATTTGAACATGTGAATGCAAGTAAGGTACATTGTACCGCTTCTTAGAATGTTAGAATGATTCATGAATTTTGTGCTTTGTGCAAATGTGTATTTTTGTTTTATTTGGCAACTTTGTTTGAATGCTTATTTCACTGAGGTCCAATAGCCACAATTTGTGAGAAACCTCCATTGTTTACTATATGCTTAGGATGACTGATAAAATTTGTTTAATACATTTGATTCATGCTTAATCTTGTGATTATTTTGATTTTGTGGAAGCATTAGAAATTATCAAGGCATTTGTTGATATTGAGCACAACCATATCCCAAAAAAGTAACTTACCTGTGAGAAGTGAGAATTTGCTAACCCTTTTGAGCTTAATAATTTAGATCCTAATTTAGTGATGAACTTGGTGCATGCACTTGTATTAAAAGATAGTTCATCATTGAATTTTGTGGGATTCTAAAAAAAAAATTGAACCTTTAAAATTATTCTAAATTGTCTTCCTTGCCATAATAATTAAGGAACATTCACTTAAGGTTTGGTTGAATTCAAGTTGGAGAGAGTAAAAAGAAAAGTGGTAGGTTACTCAAAAAATTTGAAAATTTCAAAGGAGCATTGAAAAATAAAATTGTGAATATGAATATGAAAAAGAAAAGGAAAAAACATGCTTGTTTGAAAGCGAAAAATAGAGAATGAATAATGTGCATTAAGGAAGTTTGAAAGGGTGAATAACAAAGAAAAGAAAGTGTTGGATGAAGTTGTAGTGTGTACATAACCTTGTATAGTGAATTTTTCTCTTGCATTGGCAACTTTGATTCCATGGCCTTAGAAGTGTCTCTTTTTTGTGAACCTAATCAAGCTACAACCTTAAAAGACCTTAGTGATATCTTGCTTCCATGATTTCAATTTTGATTGATTAGACGAATGTATGAATTAGATTTCTATTTGCATTGTCTGTCAGGTGAGTGGAATTTCCCTGCGGTTGTAAACGTGTTTATTTCTTCATTCTTATTTTGAAGAGGAGTGTTAGTGTGATTCAAGAATGAGAATTTAGTTGTTATTTGAAACATTGCATGATATTTGCTTAAGAACTAAATTCTTTATCATTGTTCGATTCTAGGAAGTGGTGAGTATTGCTTGTGCGCATTTGTATGTTTAATTTGAGCCATAAATCCATTCTTGGTTGAATTAAATGCTTGAGCAAATCCTCTTGTTTTTCAATAAGAGACATATTTTGCTTGAGGACAAGCAAATATCTAGTTGGGGAGAGTTTGTTGAATGCCAAACATGTCTTATTATGATATATATTTCTTGGCATTTTTCATGCAAATACCTTTGGTTGCTTTGATTTGTGTGTTATTGTGCAGGATTAAGGCATAAAACTTCAAAGAGTATGACACAAGTAAATGGACAAAGAAGCCAAAGAAAGGGAAAAGTTTAGCATGTTTGTTGGGCGAACAACAACGAGTTTCCAGCGAATGTTCGTTGGGCGAAGTTGCAGCGAAACCCCAGCGAACCATCCCAAATTTGAGGCAGTACAAAAAGGCCATAAGTTCATTGTACAAACTTCTAGCGAAGAAGCTCGTTGGGCGAAGAAGTGTTCGCTAGGCGAGCTTAGATATTTCCTTAGGGGCGATTTAACTTTTCAGAGGCACTTTAAGTGTCATAAAGTGGTCCTCGTTGGGCGAATAAAGGGTTCGATGGGCAAACTTGACAGATTCTGAAAGTACTATATATGTACTTTTCACACTTTCTTGGGATCATAACCTCATTTTCACACAGAAACCTCATTTTTTTTTTGCATTTCTTCACCAAAGAGTGAGATTTTACAAATAGAAGTTGGATTCGCATCCAAGACCGATTCTTCGACGTGAATGCTCATTCATCTTCTCTCAAGACTTGTAAAGCAAGCTACCATGGTTATCGGTAGCTAATTTCCTTTATACCAAAGGTAGAGATAATCTATCTTAGATTTATGTATTTCTTTTAATTGACCTTGTATGTGAACAAGTGATAATTAATATATGATAAATATTTTTGTTCTTAATGATCCATTCTTGTTTTGTAAAACTCTAGACATAAATTTGAAACTTGACCTAAAATAGTCATATATTAATTTATAGATTGGAGAGATCGGTCTATGGTTGATATTTGCTTTATATTGAACTTAAAGATTACTATATTGGTTGTTATATGGAGAGATCGTGTAGCGATGAATACGGTATTTCTCATGACACAGCTCTAGACATAGACGGTATTGAGAGAATATGCGATGATATTAATCGGGTCCGACTTCACATGCAAGATTGAAAGAATACGTATTAGTTAGGGTAGATGAAAACTACTTTTGATATACTTTGTTAATCAAACTTTAGAATTTTATAAGCTTTGCTACTAAATCGTGACAATTTATGAAACAAACTTTGAAAACCCTTTTTTCTTAGAATGGTAAACTATTGAACGACAAGAATTCCATATCAGAACAATTCCTGTGAAGACGATAACAAAAACACCCCCGTAATACAATTCAACATAATACAGTAAAAGGAGAAGAGTTCGAGTAAAAATCTAAAAGAGGAGGAACTTCTATCATCAAAGAGTTGAATATTCAACTTAATAAGATAAAGGAAATATTATTCTATAATTGATATTTTGACTATGAGATAACGGAGATTTTCATAACCTCTGTTAGGTTATGTTGATCAATGATTCTAATGTTTTGAGTAAAATACTCCTTATTTGTGAAAATTATGTATGTTGCTTATGGAATTTTGTATAGGGGCTTCAAAATATTTGTGAATATAAAAAAAAATCAGCTTGTTGGCATTTGTAAAAGAAGAAAAAGAAACGTGTGTGTATATATATATATATATATATATATATATATATATATATATATATATATATATATATATATATATATATATATATATATATATATATATATATATATATATATATATATATATATATATATATATATATATATATATATATTAAATTGAATTAGTAAATTTAAAATATTTTTAAATAAATGTTAGTATAGTCTAGCGTAGTATTTATAAGTATAATTTTTTAGTTAGTTGGACTTTGTTCGTACTAATATATCAACTTTAATAAAATTTTAAAATTTTGAAAGTTTTATTATTTTAATAATATATTTAAATAAAATTGTTTAAATATTTTTTTATTTATTATAAATTTATTACATAGTTATAATTGCTCTAATGATTTATAAGATTCATAAAAAATAAAAGAATTGTAAAATATTCTCATATTTTACTACTTTAATATTTATTTGTTTATTAATTAAAATACTTTGTTATTAACATTAAAGTAAATGTTTAAAGAATTAATTTTTTATTTATAAAAGTATATGAAGTTCTCTATATATTGAGAAACTTCACATGAAATAAAAAAAAAATACAAAAATCATATTTGTATGAGTCAAATTTTCAATAAAATATTTTTTTGGTTATATATGTAAAAGAAAATAAAACTACAATTTTAAAAAGTAAATGCATTCAATGTCAATTGCAAGAACGTTGTTTACCTCGGAGTTGAAATATTTATAAATTATTTGTTGTTTTTTTATTTTATTTTAAAGTTTTTAATGTTATTTATTACTAAAATAAAACATGACTCATTTTAAATTCTTTTCATAGCTTTTTTTTATTAAAGATTGATTTTTAAATTTGGTATAGAATTTTCAAATTATTTGAGATGACTCTAACAATAAGATATAAATATATAATAATTGAGTTGGGTAGATGAATCATATAGATACAATTTTAGTTTTTTAATTAGGTTGTAATTAGTCTCGGCCCTATTTAAAATTCAATTGAGATAATACATCCATTTCTCTATCCAATTATTTATGTCTTGAACCACCATAAAATCAATATATTCGTCCCGACAGCATTCTAAAAATTCAGTTGATCAGTTTTTTTTAGTGTAACGTTAATTTTGGGCACAAGTTAAGAGATAAATATGAAAATAATTTTTGAAAATTATGTAATAAATTTAATATTTATAATTAATAATTTTTTTTTTTTTCATATACAATTTTTATTTGTGGGTTTTTTAACTTGTGCCCCAAGGACACAAGTTAGCATTACCCTTGTTTTTTTTCATATATATTTTTTATTTGTGGGTTTTTTAACATGTGGCATGCTCATGTTAAATTTACTTTCTTTGAAATTTTTATGGTCTCCCTTCACTTTTGAACACTTGGCATGCTCATTAATGATGTAGATTTATGTTATTTTTGTGTGTGAATATTTTAATGATATTTACTTATATTTTATTTTATAAAATATTTATAATTTATGTAAATCATTTTAATTTACTTTTAAACAATATAAAATGAAAATGTTGTAAACTAGAAGGCACAATTCCCTTTTGAATCATAATTACATTTTTCTTTCTCTCTCTCTCTGAAGAAGAACACAAGAAACCCTAATTCAACTCAATCACACTAATTCAAACATTAAACATGAAGCTCACAGTTGCAACATTTCGTACCCAGGATTGGCGAATATGACTAGTAGACAAGTGAAGTTTTGTTTAAGGTATCTTTTCTTGTGCTCATTGGAGTGTCACCATGTCCCAGTTGTTGTTTTTTTTTTGTTTTTGCGTGTTGTGTGCTTAGTTGTGGTCCACTGTCCTTTTCATTCACATGAACTTGTTGTGGTCCTATAGTTGTTTCTTGTTTACGTGTATTATTCTAATTTTGTAGTCCACCATGTTTGTTTAATGTTTTATTGTGGTCCCACTGAATGTTAACTTATTCCATATGTATTCAATAAATTTTAAGGCCAAGTCAAACTAATAAGGTTAGGTTAAGAATACACCATAGAAAAAAAAATTAGTTTCTGAACATGTTAAGTGGTATGTTGGTAGAGAGGTAACTGAGATGAATTTTGGCCTAAAGTTGGTCAAGTACCAATATATCATCCTGTTATGAAACGAACAATTGGTCATCCAAAGAAGCTGAGAAACAAGGCAAATGATGAGTCAAAGAACCCTTATGTGCTTTCAAGGAGACTTACAAAATTACTTGTAAGAAATATGGAGAAATGGGTCATAACAAGAGAAGTTGTAAAGGTAAAAGAGCAATACCAAAGGGAGGAAACAAAGCAAAGAAAACAAAGACCAATAAGGGTGATAAAGAAAAGAAAAAGTCAAGTAAAAATCAGGCTAAAATTAGACAGGGTTCTCAAGCACCTCAAGCTACTTAAGATTAAATGCAGTGTTGTTTCATAATGCCTATTGGTCTATTTTATGTTATGGTATGTTGTATGTTAGGTTTATATTATATTGTTTAGTACTCCGTTATGAATATGGTCTGTTATGAACCATCATTTTTAGCTATAATATGATCTATTTATGAACCATGATCTTTTTGATATAATATGACCTATTATGAACCAATATGGTCTGTTATGAACAAATTGTAATTTGGTCATGAAATGATATGAACTCGTTGTAATATGATCCAGTATGATATTTTGATATAATATCAACTGGTTTTATGCAAATCATCTTGTTTATGGTATCAACAAGTTATGGTTTCAACTATTTATGAAACTGATTATGGTATGTTATGAACCAGTTGTGATATGGTCTGATATGCAACTGATCTTTTGATATAATATTAATTGGTT
Source organism: Lathyrus sativus (assembly GCA_963859935.3). NCBI lineage: Eukaryota > Viridiplantae > Streptophyta > Magnoliopsida > Fabales > Fabaceae > Lathyrus > Lathyrus sativus. Next base: position 426,062,714 of record OZ012736.1, read on the forward strand.
TTATGGTATCAACAACTTATGATTTCCACTGTTATGGCATGTTATGGAATGTACAATGATATTATGGTTATTTTATTTCAAAATAAAGTAAACTTTATGGTCTGTTTTAATTAAACCATATAGTAGAAGAAACATTGGGACTATTTCTGAAACATCCCTAGGTAAGGCTTAGAAAATCCTAAAGCCCTGCTTATGCTCTCACTCTACTGAAACTATAATTTGGTATAACGTACTCTTAGAAACCTCATTAGAATGGTACCTGGTAAACCTCCAACATATTAACGTCGTGTCTATTGACCCTACCTCCTCGATAAACAACCCAAATTTTGCATCTTAGTATACCAGCTAAATGAGGGCCCAATCTCACCCACGCCTCTCCTCTGATTTAAGAACTACATTAAAATTCCCAAGTGCAACACCATAAACCAACCCAAAACCGATTTTTAACCTAAACAAAATGAGCTCACATCAACCTATTTCCCACTAAAGAACATTGATCATAAAGATTGACCACAAAACCAACCTTAGGAAGCACACCCAACTCCAGGAAAATACTAAGATACCCCTAACCAAAAAAGGAGAACATTGTCTCCCTTTTCGAACTGCAACAAACAGAAAGAACAAAATCATTATTACCTATAGCTGGGCTGAAAATCAAATCACACACATAATTAGTTATCCCAAGAGAATGACACAAAACCTCATCTACCTCCCTTAATTTAACATGTTGAATAGATATACAAAGTTGAATAAGAATCTCTAACCATAAATCAAACCTTCCTCTTCTTGAAGCTTCCTCTTAACCCCCTAAAGTTTAAAGAGCTTATGATCATTGAAAATGATTAAACAAAACCTTTGGTATTGACATAACAAAAATACGATAATAAGCTCTTAGGAAAAACTGCATTAACAAAAAACTGATCAAAGATCACATATAGATTATATTTAATAATCTCGTAGAACCTCTTGTAAGAATACAAATTAAAATCACCTTGACCCGAACTCTTATGTCCATCTAACTCAAACATCACGAAGTCCACCTTCAAATGTAAAAATTTAATAGAAAGAGATTCAACCTCAATTTGGGTAAGTTTAGCCAGAGTAACCCCATCTAGATTGGGACTATCAACCATATAATAGAAGAAATAATCTTTTGCCCCATCTAGAACCAAGAGTTTTGACAATAATCTTTATGTTCTTGTAATTGTGGATGATTACTTTTGCTATACCTGCATTATTCTTGTCTTAGAGATGAGACATGTTTATTGCCTTTTGAAAATTCGTCAGGGTTATCATAACGAAAAAGGATTAAGAATCATAGCAATACGAAGTGATCATGTTGGAGAATTTTAGAATGACGCAAAGTCATGCAATCGTTCAAAGATATAAGGATCTAACATTTCTCAAAGTTGAGGAAAAATATGTTCCCAAAGAAAAGAGAATAATAGTCAGAATTAACATGAACGAAGGGCTAGTTTCTATTGAGATCACGATCACAGAGATGACGGGGAACTTAAGACTCAGAGAAAGATGAAACTCTTATCCAACTTACTTGAAAGATAGAGGGGAGTAAATGAGAATGTCAAACCCAAAACACTTCATGCAGCCACCCTCATTGAGACACAAATTATAAAGCAAAAAAACAAAGAAATTAACACTTCATGCAGCCACTCTCACTGGGATGCAAATTATAAGGCGAAAATAGAGAAATTAACTCTTACAAAAGATGAAACACCCTATGCAACTCCTTGTTGAAGTCCAAGAAGAGAATAAGAAGCTCATATCATTGTTTGAGGTGATAGAGATGCTAGGCAAAGCATTTGTGATAACTCTATTTGTGTATGTTATTTAAGTCTCAAATACTTTAATTATGACCTGTAAAATAATTGTTTAGTATTAGTTTAATTGAATAGAAGTAGACTTGTTGATCTAGGTGCTCTATTATGTGGTTTCACTTGTGTATCATTGAGCGTAATTAGTTTTGATGACACTTGTAGTCATGACATATGAAGATTGTGACATTACAACAAACATGAGTCATGGAATGTTGGAAGAGTGTCATGACACATGAATTCACAATGAGACAAGACTTTCTAAGAAACATTTCACCCATGTATTGCAAGTGTATGCCTTATTCATTGGATCTAAAGATTTCGGCGTCAAGTGTTCTAACAGTAAGAATAATGACTATAAAAATTATAAAAGTTAGAAGTATTTTAATCATGATAAAATAATAACTTTGGTGTTTCTAACCATTCATATATAGTCAATATATGTACAAAAACCCATCAATGCACTTGTTTTATATATATAACTTGAGCTTAAGTTTCATTTCATTTCAGGACCGAGCACCGCTCTTAGAAACAAGAAGGTCTCTCATTTCTCTATAACTCCTGAGCTCTTCGAGTGCGTCAGTTGTCTTTCGAGGGATGAAGAATCCGGAATCAGCAGCAACTCCTCTGTCAAGTTCAGCTTTCAGGGAATGCGATGAATAACAACTTGAATCTTGGCGCAAAGGAGGCGCTGTTCTAAGCATTTGCACAAGAACACCAACAGCAGCATCTTGTGATTTTCTCCCTGTTGGTAATGATGTCGAAGGCGACCCCAAAGCACTCTTTCCTTCCACATTGTGGCTATATAGATAAAATCAAAAACAAGGAAAGAGAAATAACAATTGAGGAGGAATGAGAATAATGTATGCTATACCCTTTTAATAAACTGCTCTATAAGCCAACTTGAAGAGCTTATAGAAATAAGCTGAAAACATCTTGCGAGCATGTCATAATAAGTCGTGTTTGTAAACACTCAAACAAGAACATATGTTAAAAGATAAGACCGTATAAGCTCTTGTAAACACTCATTTAGTGAGTGGTTATGACAAACTTCGCTTTTAGAGATGAATTCTTGTACCGTAAAATGATTTTGATAGTTAGAATATACGAAAAATATTGCACAATGAATGGTGAAGTGTATCAAAGTACCTCGAAAGAACATCTGGAGGGTCGACATCATCAACATCAAAAGGACACGAAAAGTCACCTTCGTCCAAGTCATCCTGAGAAGATAATCTACTTGAGGTTGTAGAAACTCCAACACGTGGTGAGTCACTTGACGATAATAATCCTGAGAATCGCCCTGAATCATCCTTGCTGTCTCGTACAATCTAAAAAGCAAAGAAAAGGCTTATATTATATCAAACAGATAAACAAACTACGTTTGGTTTAAACATAAGGAGTGGAAGTGAAGGACCAACTAAGGTTACCTTTTGACCAATCTTTAGAGATTCTACTCTCCGGAGTGACCTGATTCCTGATGGAGATTCATGTGACGATGCATCATACCTTCTAGGGGATAAAGGTGGCAGGGAGTTTCTATTAGGATCTGAAAAATTAGGAGAAAGGTTTCTAGAGCTTCTGCTTATTATTGGATGAGGTATAGTCACAGGAGCGGTTTCAGAGCGCATTCGGGTATGCATTGTGTTGCCAATATGAATAGGTGGTGATGGAGACAGTGAGGATGAGAACGGAGGAGAAAGCGGATACTCATCGTAACTCGGAGACCTTGACTGGCTTTGCATTCGATTGTTATGATATCTGATATTGAAATTATCAATAGGTGAAGATGGAAAATTATATGGCTTGAGAGAACCATGATGCACCAGTTGTGGTCCAACATACTGATGATTCGGTACAAAAGGCGCTGCTTTATGAAATCCAGGCGTCCAGCTATGAGGACGATCAAGTGGCATAGAAGACGGAGGCGCACGGACACCCTTTCCTGAAGAAGGGAAATACCTCAAAGGATCAGTATTCGGACTTCCAACATAATCGGTGATTATTTTTGTTGGTAATGATGTTGAACACTCAAGGTTGAAATCGGAAAATGTAGTACGGTAAGTCACAGATACGTTAAGGCGACCTGGAAGCGCGTCAACTGGCGTGAAGACATATTCTCCCATCATCGCTCCTTCTTCCCTAGAAAACGGATCACTAAAGGAAGAAACCTTGTAAACAATATCAAAATTACAAGTGCGATTCGGTGCACTTAGTTGCTTAAAAATCTTATGAGTTGGGAGATGCTGCATTTGAGAATAAAGAGCGCGAAACAGTATAATCGATTTCTGGTACGTTTTCTTGAAAGAGAGAGTGGTGTCACTAGTTTGAGGAGACAAATTTCTCGGACATTCATATTGAACATTCCACCTCTCTATTACCGTCTCAACCGAACAACCATTCTCTTCATGAACTAGTATAATATCAATTATCATCGGATCCATCAAATTCCTATGCCAGAAGTTCAAGTTATCAAGAGCAGACGGTCTATCACCTAAGGCGAAATTAAACCATTTGTCACTCCTCCTCGCACGAGAAACCGCCGACAGGTCACCACTTCTATCGTGTTGGCGTAACAACGGTACCCTTGACTCCAAAATTACGTGTAAAGACTTCAGAAGAAATTGATAAACAATCTGTTCCAATTTCCCCAATTCAGGCTGCAGATTATTCTGGAAATCCATCCTGATTAATCAAATCCCTAATCAATCAATCAATCAATCTCTTCCTCCAACAAACAACACTACTTTTCAAACTAGTACATCTCTCTATCTAATCCCAAATTCCAAAAACACATGAGATAAAGAGATAAAGAACAGATCATACACAGCTCAAACCAACTAACACTAACACCTCAATATGAATCCAGCAACCATCATCACCAAGCATAGATCACTCTGATAAACCATAAAAACAAAAACAATCATTGAACATATTAACATAGTAACAAAATATCCCAACTATCAAATTTCAACTACAATGCAGATTTAAACAAACCCATCAAATAGATCAAAAGGGGTTTCAAACAATCAACAAAAAAACTAATTCAAATAATTAATTTCTAAAAAAAAAATCAATAATCATCATCATGGGGATCCGTAATAAAGAACGAATTTTTATGACATGGGTAGTAACAATTAATGTGTAGAAAGAGGGGAAAGGAAGAACTTACGTGATAGAAGAATCTACAATGAAAAAAGGGTGATGGGTATATTGAAATTGATGAAAGGTTGCGTAGAAACAAACAGTGTCGTAGCGTTTTCTCTCTTTTTAAGTCCTAAATTACATTATTTGATGATAATGTAGTTTAATAATACTAGAGAACATTGTAATTTGTAAAGTAGAAGAACTATATTTTAATTGATCGTGTATGGGAAAGAGATAATGCAAGTGGGAGTTAAAGGTTTATGAATTTTTTTTTGATGAATTGATAAATGTTGATAATTTCAGAAACTGTTGTGAGAAAAGGGTTTTTTTTGCTTCATGTTCTCTTCTGTTTCTACTCTGCCATGTTTATAAATAGAGCTCTATGATTGGTGTTTTTCATTTTTGCTTTTTGTTTATTTTAATTAAAAAATAGAAAGAGTTGTAGTTGGTGTCATGAGGTGATTGGGTTGTGTAGGCTGATATGGAATTTGAATCTCATATTCATTTATATATATTTATGAAAATTAAATTATTAATTTCATTTTCTTAATGTAGTCAAAATAATATTTATATTTTTTCAATGTGTTATTTCTATTTTATTTATAGTTTTTTATCAAAGAAATTAAAGCCTATAAAAAGGCTTCTATTAATTTAATATTTTCGTTAAAACTGTTCAGCAGATAAGTGAAAAAAAATTATATTTTTTTTAGTTTTGCACCGTTTTAACTCTTCATAATTTCTATAATAATTAAATATTAAATAGATTTATTTCCTGAATGTTATCATAATAACTCATCTTTCATTGTTAAACTTCAATTGAATATTTTTTCAAAAGCAAAATATTGAATTGATTTATTACCTCAATGTTACCATAATAACTCTTTTTCTTTCATTGTTAAACTTCAATTGAATATTTTTTTCAAAAATAAAATTTTTTTTAATTGCAATTGAATTGAAGCAACTCTGCAATATATAAGACTAATCTCCTTCCCAAAACTATACTTATAAAATAATGTTAATGATCTCTGTAATTATTGCTTCAGCAGAAATAAATTTTTTGAAATTAAAATTAATAAAATCTTATCTACTATGAACAATGTCTCAACAAAGATTAAATAAATTGACTTTATTATCGATTGAAAAAGAAATATTACCTGAAATTAATTATAATAGCTTAATAAATAATTTTGCGTTACAAAAAGCTCGAAAAATAAATTTTAAATATATATTATAATAATTTAATTTAAATTTTTTATTAAAATATAAAAGGTCTCAATTTAAAGTTTGCTTTAATTCTGGTAGAGTGTTGGATCGGCCCTGGTTTTATTGAGGGATATTTTAAGAATAAAATAATAATATTAAATAAAGTGAAATTAGTTAGGTTTTACTTATATTTTAATTTTGATCCATTATTAAATATAAAAAATCTTATATTTTAGTACATAAGGATTGCCAAAAAGATTATAAAAAGCATAAATGTTCAATATTAATATCAATAAAAGGTATAAGGAATATGAATTTCACATCTCATATTTTTTGATCTAACCTGATCAGAAGGGGATCACGGGCTGGTCACACTGTTGGACTGCTGTCTGTTCACCGGTAATGAGGAGGAGGAGGGGTTGCACCTGCAAAACACTCTGATGCCAAAGTAAGTATATGGGCAGAGTGGTCACAAGCACAGAAAAGGGGTAAGAAGTGAATTACCTGACCCTCTTGAGGAAGAGAGTATTTATAGAGAGACCCAGCGTTGGGCCAACGGTCACTTGTGTTGGGCTGGATTGCCAGGCCCAACCCAGGTGACTGCTAGGGCTTACGTGGCGTAGTGAAGACCAGAACGTAGTCTTCGCCCTAGTTCAACTGTCCTGTGATCTCCGGAAGGTGGGCTGACCCGTTCTTTCGGAGGTGGGCAGTTGGTTAGTGACGTGTCCCCGCGGAGGGGAGCACGTGGAGAACGTGCGCGTGGCACGTTGTTCTCCCCGCGGAGGGGAGCTCGCGAGGTTCCCCGGATGCACGTTGTTCTCCCCGAGGAGGGGAGCACACGTGGACGTGGGAGAGCCACGGGGGTCCTGCTCGACGGCATGGGGTATACCGCCCGCGGAGGGCGGTGCTTGGTCGTGTGGGCGATTCTCTTGCCCGGCGTGGTTGGGACAGTTCTTCCTTGCGGGGAGATCTTTCTTGTGTGTCGGGGACCTTGTGCCCGACGCGATACCCGGACTGGATAGGGCTTGGTGGAACATTATTAGGCTGGGCCAGCATAGTCGGTCCGGGGCCCAAGCCAGAACAGGAGCCCCCCAAGTCGTTGCTCCGATGATGGAAGTGAGGACTTGATGACGTCGTTCCGGGGAAGTGGACTGGTTCGGGGAGGATTCCTCCGTGCGAGGACGTGTGTTCCACGTCGTTGATTGTCCGGGCTCGAAGACGGGTATTGGCGGGGAGAGGTGAAGAGGCGCATCTGTCTGCTTCCACCACGTGTCGCGTTCTGGGTGGCTGCTAGGGCGGCTACCCTAGGGTACTCAAGTGTCTAGCGACGCTTCGAGTCCCGCACAGGGGTATAAATGAGCGAGCCCCTTGTAACACGGTGGGAGAACTGACTTTAAACAATGTTGCGGATAGCAAGAGTCGCCACCGACTTTTATTTTATCCATAAGGAAAGGTTATAAAAGAACAGGAAAGACCTTAGAGAATATTTTGGGTCCGGGGGGTAGGTTATGAAAAGGGAAGGTGTTAGCACCCTTTTCATCCATGGTTATCCATGGGCTCTTAGGTACTTAAGCTCACTTTTGAATTGTTTTGAAAGTGTAGTGTGTGAATAGCAAAAAATTTCAGAATAGTTTAATAATAATCCGTGTATGGATGTGAAAAAAACTTGTTTGAAAATTTTGTTGGAAATTTGTTTAAGTGTGAAAAAGTTTTGAAGTGAGCAAGTATCTAGGAGTAGCCTACCCTAATGTTTTAAGGTCTTTCTTATTCTTTATCCTTTCCTTAGTAAGACTATCCCTACTATAATGGAGTAGGTAGTCCTTACTTTGGATGTTAAGGGACATGTAAGGGACAATTGGATTTTTGAAGGCCATTGTGGGGTGTAATAAGCAAACTGGAGGGACTATCATCATTTTTCGAAAGGGACTCGATTCGTAAAGGCAACCATAAGGGACTTTGATGATTTTCTTTTTGAGGGACTTGCTTTATACACCCCACTTAACCAATATTCATAGGCAACTTGAGGGATATCCTTAGGAAGTGAGACGGCGATTAAAATCGACTTACGTGTGTGAAATGTTTAATTTAATTATCTTATATTAAAATGATCTAATTTATTTTTTTAAATATCATACATATTAGCACTCCCTAATTACTAACCATAATGATAATAATAATTAAATAATTACACAACTTTACATCCAAGAAACAATTACAAAATAATAAGCAAAATAATTAAATAGCAAAGATAAATAAAATATAAATAAGCAATAATAAATAATAAAGGGGTTAGTAAGCAATATTTAACAAAATAATAAGCATGATTAGAATATAAATGGGTTAGTGAATAAGAATAAACAAAATTAATCCAAATATTATAATAATAAGAAATTAACAATTTTTTAATATAATCAACTAAAAAACAAATATGAATAAACAATTGTTTTAATTTACAAATTATTAAATTATATTTTAATCATGAAGTTACTACAAAAAATCTAATTATTATAAGCACAATTATTTATAAACTAAAGTTATGTAAAAAAAATGTTTATAAGTATATTTACGAAAATTTGTAAGAATTATAGTAAACATACATATATAATAATTATATTAGAAAATAACATTAAAAAAAAATAGGATTAGATTTGTATTAAAAATATTTTTAGAGTTTTATGAAATTAGGGTTTATATGAGAAATAAATTTTTAGGGTTTATATATAGAAAAAATAGGATTTAGTTATATACAAAAGTTTTCTAATTTATACATATTACAATTTAGACATAAAATATAGAAATAAAATTTGTGAAAAAAAAAACATATTTTTTAAAATTAAAGAAAACAGACATATTTTATTATTATTTATTTATTATTGAGAAATATACATAATATATTTAATTTTTAATATTATAATATTTAAATCAAATAAAAGGAAAGAAAAAAAAGCAGAAACTTACCTGGCTGGGGTTTGAACCCAGGCCAGCTTGATTTCCAGGAAGCACAACAACCATCAGGCTAAGCATACAATTGTGAAATATATCCAGGAACAATTCATATTATTTTTTTAGTAGAATTTGAATTTGAAAACAGGCGCGAACTGGCCTTCTTCTTCCTCCCATTACCTGCGGATTTTGCAACGTTTTCTCCTACGAATATTGTTACGAGTTCTTCCACCCTGCGAAACACAAACTTCATCCAAACGGCAAAATTTCACAAAATTGATTGCACCATTGTATTGCTACTGAGTTTTTCAATCGTCCTATGTTTTTCAAATCCATTTATCATTTGAAAATCGTGAAACCCTAAAGAGGGCCGAAAACCCTAATCATGGTGAATTCTTGTTCCTGCAATGAAAATCCAATTGAACCACCCAGAATCGTTCTAGAGTTCATTCTAAACATCCTACAACAATCAAAAACAGTTTAAACATGATAAATCAATGGATTCGAAAACAAAATATTCAAGGTCAAGATGAACTCGGGTTGAGCAATTGGGTGTGTATATGATGCATATGGATGATGATTTATGATCAGAAGAGTCCAAGGAAGCTTGCTATGTCTTCCAAATACCTTGCAATGCTCTGAATTTGAGAACCCGAATATGACTTTTTGAAAGATTTTTGTGCTTTTGATCTTACCTTTAGGCTGCTGCAAATTCGTGTCTAGGGTTATGTTTGGGCTTAGTATATATGTGTGATGGATTTAGGTCAGAAACATTGATGTGTTGTGTGGATATTTGATCCAAAAAATATTCAAAAAGATCATTGTATAAATTTCAAATATTTGATCATGAGTGCTTGCTATTTTGGGAGAGATCACATGATTTCCTTCTCATTCTAATTCAATCAATGATTATGAATTTCTAGAAACAAAATCTTCACCCAAAAATAGATTTTTATATTTTTTATTTATTTAAAATGATTTTTATGAATTAAATCAATAATAAATAAATAAAAAATAATAAAAATGATGAATTTTGGTCAATTGGGTCGTGCACCATGTTATGAGATGGATTGGGTCATAAATTAGGCAGCCCATTTGGAAAGAAATACTTCTAAGCCTCCATTTTCAACATAAACCATCACAAAATTGCCCAACTTTGCAAGGGCACATTTCTCTCAATTTTAAAGGTATGATGGTGTTCTTGGACTTTTTGGAAATCTTGAAGAGTCCTCTAAACAACCCCATTGGTTTCAGGTCCATATCATTTACCAATCTCAGGTTATGCCCTTTTGAAGTTGTTGACTTTTTGTTGACTTTTGAAATGACCTATAATGTCTTAGATCATATCTTTCAAATAAAGCATTTGTGGGCTTAACCTTCAACATCAAAGTTGTAGAGAATTCAATTTCCTTCAAAGTGAGCTTTGAATGGAGACTTGGTGATGAAGTATGTGAAAGTTATGCCTGGTCAAAGTTCAGTTGACTTTTACTGAGGAAACCCTAATTTAGAAACTCCTGATTATTGATGATCTGGAATCTCCTTGATGAATCATGATCAACCCTTGATCAAATGATGAATTTTACTTCATATACTTGATGTTGGCAAAAAAATCATGAAGTTTGACTTTGGTTTGACCACAGTTGACCTCAGTTTGACTTTTTAACTGCATTGACTGCTTTTGACTTATCTGACCATCTGACTGAGCAAACTTTTGAGAAAAGTCTTGAAACTTGACATGGGGGTTCTTATACACATATAAGATGTTATGAAGCTCACTTGAAGTCTTGGAAGTCCATTTAGCCTGATTAAAGTCAAAACCCTAGTTTTGGATGCACTGCTTAGGAGGTGTATTGTCTGAGGGAATTGTCAACTCTTCTGACCAATTGTGAACTTTGTGAACCTTGTGAATCTTCATAAGATATCTTGTGATACTCATGGGAGGTATTGTGAAGCTTGTGAACCTTGTGAACATCATGAAGTGGCTTTGTAGACCTCATGACCCTTAGGAAAGCTTTGTAAACATTGTGAATCTTGTGAACCTTGTGAACCTTCAAGAAGCAACCTATGGACTTTATGAACCTCATGAAAGGTCTTGTAGATGTTGAGAAGTTTGTGAACCTTGTGAACCTTCAAGAAGCAACCTATGGACTTTATGAACCTCATGAAAGGTCTTGTAGATGTTGAGAAGTTTGTGAACCTTGTGAACCTTCAAGAAGCAACCTATGGACTTCATGAACCTCATGAAAGGTATTGAAAGCACTGTGGGACTTGTGAACCTTGTGAACCTTCATAAAGTAGCTTGTGGACTTTATGAACTTCATGAAAGGTTATGCAAGTTGTTGGAGAACTTGTGAACCTTGTGAACCTTCTTAGAACACAAAGTCTTGTATTGTGAGGGCAAATTTTGGGGTGCAACAGCTGCCCCTGTTCAATTTTCTGAAACCTGAGGGGTTAGATTGGTATATTTGCCAGTCGTAACCTGGAAGGTTGAAGGGGATTGAACACAAAAGCCCAAAAATTTGCACTCACCAGTGCACTAGAGTGGTACAGATGGCTAGTTGAATATGATTGAGTGGGCTTAAAGATGCCACTAGGGGGGAGCAGTTCAAAATATGGGTGTATGATGAAAGCTGTCAGGAGTCTGGAATAATAATGATGTAGCAGCATGTCTTCATGAGGATAGAGCAATCAATAGTGATAACCCTAAAGCAGTCTTGAAGCAATGATATGATTTCAGGAGGATAGAACAATGGATGGCTCTAAAGCAGTCTTGAAATAATAATGTGATATGTCTTCAGGAGGATAGAGCAATCAATAGCTCTAAAGCAGTCTTGAAATAATGATTTCAGGAGGATAGAGCAATGGATAGCTCTAAAGCAGTCTTGAAATAATAATGTGATATGTCTTCAGGAGGATAGAGCAATGGATAACTCTAAAGCAGTCTTGAAATAATTAGATGGCTTCAGGAGGATAGAGCAATCAATAACTCTAAAGCAGTCTTGAAGTAATGATTTCAGGAGGATAGAGCAATGGATAGCTCTAAAGCAGTCTTGAAGTAATAGGATGATTTCAGGAGGATAGAGCAATCAGTAGCTCTAAAGCAGTCTTGAAGTCATGAGAGGCTCTCAGGAGGATAAAATAACCCTGAGGTTACAATAAAGCAGTCCCAAAGTAATAAGAAGCTCATCAGGAGGATAAAGTAACCCTGAGGTTACAATAAAGCAGTCCCAAAGATCATAAGCTTGTTTGTTGGATAATTAACCTGAAAACAAGGTAGCATTCTGTATAACAACATTAATTTATGCTTTATGTATGCATGTATGACATGATGCACTTAGGTAATGTACTATAGACATATATGTTATGGTATGATGTAAATGATGTATGTATGATATGACACTGCTGGAAGTGTCTGGATATCCTTGTATAACAACTGCTGGCCAAGGAAAATAAGTCCCGATTCGTTGTTGAAGAATATATAACCCTCCGTCTGCTGGGGATAACAAGGTATAGATAACCTCCCGTTGTTGGGGATAACAAGGTATAGATAACCTTCGTTTTCGTTTGATAGTAGGATAAGTATAACATCCCGTCTTCGTTCATCGTGCCCTTATTGGAAAGTAATTTCCCGTATATCCGTATGAGGATAAAAGAGATGGATATAAATTCCAGGGGAAATTAGACTTTGTGAAAATGGATTAGTCCTACTGATGGTTTGTAACTGTCTTGTAAAGATGAACCGGCGAAGCTTCGTTGAAATCCTTCCCTCGTTCGTCCTTAGTAAATACTATTACTGCATTTTCATGCATTTCTGGTAAACATCAATCATATTAAAAGCATACATGCATTTCTGGTAAACATCAATCATATTCAAAGGCATACATACATTCAAACACAACCAATGGACGTTTCGCTTATGTAAATAGGGTAAAAGTAAATCTGGATTCAAAAGATGGAATTTATTTATATCAAAAGTGACCCATACACGGGTAAGTTTGTACAAGGAGACATAAACCCTAGTAAGAGAATTTTGTCATGAAGTTTTACAAAAAGAATCAGCTATGTGGGAAATAATCCTATTGAGTTTCAATTCTACTATTGCCACTCAAGTATCTCATCTTCTTGCTGTTGAGACGAAAACGATTGGATTGAGCTTTATCTGTTTGAGCTTGAGTAAGTAGTACAACTGGTTGCAGTTTCATGAGTGATCCAAACGAGACATGGTCATACGCTTTAATCCCTAACTTTTGCCTGGATTGCCCTTTCAGGTTTTCAATCCACCGGGATACCCTTTTTTGCCCAAGCCGCCTTTTCAGGTTTTCGACTTGCCGGGTGTACATCTTTTTATATATATATCCTAATTTTTGCCCAAACCCTTTTGGTTTGCCGGGATGCCCTTATTTTTGCCTAGGCCTGTCAACCTAGCGGGTCTCTTTTTATGCGTAGTATTTTTTAACTATGTCTACGTTTACAGGTTGTGGGAAGTCTTCACCATCCATTGTAGTCAGTATCATGGCACCTCCTGAGAACACTGTCTTGACTACAAATGGTCCCTCATATGTTGGAGTCCACTTGCCCCTAGGATCACCCTGTGGTAATATGATACGCTTGATTACCAAGTCACCAGCCTGATATACCTTTGGCTTAACCTTCTTGTTAAAAGCTTTGATCATTCGTTTCTGGTACATCTGGCCATGACAAACTGCTGCTAACCTTTTCTCATCAATCAAATTTATCTGGTCAAGTCGAGTCTGAATCCACTCATCTTCATCCAAGCCTGCATCCTTCATAATTCTCAAGGAGGGGATCTGAACTTCAATGGGCAGAACTGCTTCCATACCATAGACTAAGGAGAATGGGGTTGCCCCTGTTGAAGTACGTATTGTAGTACGATAACCATGAAGAGCAAATGGTAACATCTCATGCCAATCCTTGTAAGTAACAGTCATCTTTTGTACAATCTTCTTAATGTTCTTATTGGCAGCTTCAACTGCCCCATTCATCTTTGGACGATATGGAGAAGAGTTGTGATGCTTAATCTTGAACTGCGTGCAGAGATCAGTAATCATAGTGTTGTTCAGATTAGAGCCATTGTCAGTGATAATCCTCTCAGGGATGCCATACCTACATATGAGATTATTCTTAATGAACCGAGCCACAACATTCTTGGTAACAGATGCAAATGAAGCTGCCTCTACCCACTTCGTAAAGTAATCAATAGCAACCAGGATGAAACGATGCCCATTAGAAGCAGTAGGCTTGATCTCACCAATCATATCAATGCCCCACATGGCAAAGGGCCAAAGAGCAGTCAACACATTCAAGGGTGATGGAGGTACATTAACTTTATCAGCATAGATTTGACACTTGTGACAAGTTCTGGAGTGTTGATAGCAATCAGCTTCCATGGTAGACCAATAGTAACCTGCTCTCAATATCTTCTTTGCCATAGTATGACCACTAGAATGAGTGCCAAAGGTCCCATCATGCATCTCTTCCATAATTTCTGTAGCTTCCTTCTTATCCACACAACGAAGCATAGTTGAATCATGATTACGCTTATACAGGATGCCATTACTCAGAAAGAACTTAGCAGAAAACCTTCTCAGGAACTTCCTATCTTTGACAGATGCCCCTTCAGGGAACTCCTGAGCTTCAAGATAGTTTTTCACTTCATAGAACCAAGGCTTCTCCTCTGCCCCTTCAGTGTCAATCTCATTGCAGTATGCAGGCTTCTCAAATCTATCAATGGTAATCTTGGGAGCTTCATCATCCCAGCTGATCTCAAACATAGATGCCATGGTGGCCAATGCGTCTGCCAACTGATTCTCTCTTCGTGGAATATGTCCAAAAGTATTCTCTTTGAAATGTGGGATCAAAGACAACACATGTTCTCTGTAAGGAATGAGATTATCATGCTTTGTATCCCAATCTCCTTTAATCTGACTTACTACCAGGGCTGAATCTCCATACACATCAAGGAACTGAATCTTCATATCAATAGCGACTTGAATACCCATGATACATGCCTCATACTCAGCCATGTTATTGGTACAATAGAAACAAAGTCTGGCAGTAATCGGGGTATGACAACCTTCAGGGGAACTAATCACAACACCAACACCATTACCATGTGCATTTGAGGCACCATCAAAAACCATAGTCCATCGGGATCCTTGTTCAGGTCCGTCATATTGTCCAGGTTCTTTGGTAACAGCCATAATGTCTTCATCAGGGAACTCAAAGTTCATTGACTGATAATCATCCACTGCCTGATGAGCCAAATGATCAGCAACAACACTTCCCTTAATGGCCTTCTGAGTAGTATACTGTATGTCATATTCTGTCAAGATCATTTGCCATCTTGCAATTCTTCCGGAGAGAGCAGGTTTCTCAAATATGTACTTGATTGGATCTATTTTTGAAATCAACAAGGTAGTATGGGTCAACATATACTGTCTTAGTCGGCGAGCATCCCATGCCAAAGCGCAGCAAGTTTTCTCGAGCAGTGAGTATCTTGTTTCACAGTCAGTAAACTTTTTGCTAAGGTAGTATATTGCCTGCTCTTTTCGACCAGACTCGTCATGTTGCCCCAATACACACCCCATTGAGTTGTCTAATACTGTTAAATACATAATCAAGGGTCTTCCATCAACTGGTGGCATCAAAATTGGTGGCTCTAGCAGATATCTTTTGATTTCATCAAAGGCAGTCTGGCACTCATCATTCCATTCCATCACCTGATCTTTCTTCAACAACTTGAAGATTGGCTCACAGATGGTAGTTAACTGGGAAATAAATCTTGCAATGTAGTTCAATCGTCCCAAGAAACCTCTAACCTCCTTCTCAGTACGGGGAGCTGGCATCTCTCGTATAGCTTTCACTTTTGCAGGATCCACTTCAATACCTTTTCCACTGACAATGAAACCCAGGAGCTTTCCAGATCTAACTCCAAAAGTACACTTGTTTGGATTTAATCTCAACCTGTATTTCTTCAACCTCTCAAACAACTTGTGCAGATGATCAAGATGTTGTTCTTCATTCTGAGACCTGGCTATCATATCATCCACATATACCTCTATCTCATGATGAATCATATCATGAAACAAAGCCACCATAGCACGCTGATATGTTGCCCCTGCATTCTTCAAACCAAATGGCATTACCTTATAGCAAAAGGTGCCCCACTGTGTCACAAATGTAGTCTTCTCCATATCTTCAGGTGCCATCTTGATTTGATTGTAACCAGAGAAACCATCCATAAAAGAGAATACCTTATGCTGAGCAGTGTTGTCTACCAGAATATCAATATGAGGAAGTGGAAAGTCATCTTTAGGGCTAGCCTTGTTCAGATCTCTGTAGTCTACACACATACGTACCTTACCATCTTTCTTAGGAACTGGTACCACATTTGCAACCCACTGAGGATAAGAAGTTACGGCCAAGAACCCTGCATTGAACTGTTTCATTACCTCTGCTTTGATCTTTTCTGACATTTCAGGACGCATACGACGAACCTTCTGCTTCTTTGGACGACAATCTTCTTTCACTGGCAAACGGTGAACCACAATGTCTGTATCCAACCCTGGCATATCTTCATAAGACCAAGCAAAGATCTCCACATAGTCACGTAGCATCTGAATCAACCTGCTCTTGACACTGTCCTCTAAATCAGCCCCTATCTTGACCTCTTTTCTGTTTTCTTCAGTTCCCAGATTCACAACTTCGACTGGCTCTTCATGTGGCTGTATAGCTTTCTCTTCTTGTTGTAACAACCTAGCAAGCTCTACAGGTATTTCACAATCGTCCTCGTTTCCGTCTTCAGTTTGATGGATCGGATTCTCGAAATTGTAATTGGCAATAGTAGAACTGTTATCAACTGGATCCAGAGTGGATGAGGATCTGCATTTTAGTGACGTGGGTGTGTGTAAGAACACATAGCTGATAAAGCAAAAATAAAAGAAAAAGAAAGACAAGGAACACAATATTTACGAAAACGAAACGTCCACTGATTTTATTGAATGAAGTATGCAAATGAAATGACAACCCGTAACAAGCACACCATTGTGCCCCGGGTAAGGCACATGGCTTGAAAGTTTTAATTGTTCCAGAAATTACAAATTTAAAAACATAACACAGTAATAGTATTTACTCCTGACTAAAGGAGATAGGGATAACATCTTCAGCTTTCCAATTATTGAGTCCAGCACCCACAGTAGGAAAAATCCATGCCTCCAAGTTGTAGTCTTCATCTTGATCTCCCACAGCACTGATAACCCCTTGATTGGTGATACGAACAGCACGAGCACGACGAACAGCCTTCTGGGACTCTGCAGTGAAACCCAAACCAAACTTGTCAGACTTGTATGGAATATCAGGAAGCTGACCCCAAATAGTACAACCACCTTCTTCCACCACAGCTTTTGCATCATTGAGGGAGGCCATTGCCATTGTTGGAGGGTTTCTGATGACCACAGGAACCTTCTTCACAGCAGGAGGAGTCACACAATCCTTAACAGCCCAGGGAACCACTTCAAATGACTGACATGGAGTTTCAATGTATTCACCTTCTACTTCCAGATACTTGAAAGTGTTTACATGGCTGACAAAGTATTCTTCCTCTCCAAAGACAGTAACAACTTTTCCATTCACCGGATATCTCAACTTTTGATGTAATGTGGAGGTCACAGCACCTGCCCCATGGATCCAGGGACGACCAAGCAGACATGAGTACGAAGGACGAATATCCATCACATAGAATGTAGCAGTAAACACCTGAGAGCCAACCTTGATTGGAAGATCAATTTCCCCATGCACTACTCTTCTAGAACCATCAAAAGCCTTTACCACAATATTACTGGGCTTCAATACCGTATCTTCAGGACTCAGCTTGTTCAGGACTTCCTTAGGCAACACATTCAGAGAGGAACCATTGTCTATCAGCACATGAGACAGGGTAGTGCCCCTGCATTCAATTGAAATATGCAAGGCCCTGTTATGATCCCTCTTGGCAGGGGTCAAGTCAGCATCAGAAAATCCTAACCCGTTGTCATAGGTCAGGTGAGCAACACAATTCTCAAACTGGTCCACAGAAATTGCACTGGGTACATGAGCCATCTTTAGAAACTTGATCAATGACTTGGCATGAGCCTCAGAACATAATAACAGGGAGAGCATAGAAATCTTTGAGGGAGTATGCCCCAGCTGATCAACAATATCATAATCACTCTTGCGAATGATTTTCAATACTTCTTCCATCTGCTTAGAGAGGTCATCAGCAGCTGGCACATCAGTAGATACAGGCTCAATAACAGGACCCTTGCCCCGAGCATCAGTGGTGGAAGTAACAGCAGGAGTAACTGCACTCTTAGAAGCAACTGGAGGAGAGAAGACTCTTCCACTACGAGTGATCTTGCTAGATCCAGCAATATTATCAATGTCAACAGGCATATCAGGTAAAGGCTCCTGCTTGACACCATGGATGTAAACATCAGACCCATAGTGCCAAGGCACAGCTTTGTCAGATGTATAAGGAATAGGACCAGGAGTGGTAATGATCAGAGGAGCTACTCTGGCTTCAGCAACAACTTTCACAGGACCTTCAGCAGTAATCTTGATTGGGCCCTGATGAGTGATTTTAATGGGACCCTTTGAAGTGATTCTTAGTGGTACTTTGTCAACCATGTCAACCTCTTTAATCTTCTTACCCTGAGTCAGATGATCCACCATACTTTCTACAGATGCTGGTCTTCTTTCAAACACTATAGTATATTTATCCATGAGACGTTGAATCCCATCTCTCAAAATGGAGCAACTATCCGGCTTATAGGTACAATATAGACAATCTTCATGACAACCTGGAAAGATCCCAGCTTGTACTAACCTCTTTTTGATAACAGACAATGGTGTGCTCAACTCCATAACTGAATAGACATGCAGATCTTCATCAATATCTTCATCAATGGCGTTGACAGTCTTCTCGTGATTTGGCATTGGAGCTGTAATCACATTTGGAGTACCTGGTGGATCAAACTCAATTTCTCCAGCATCAATCATATCCTGAATTTTGTTCTTCAAGACCCAGCAGTTATTAGTATCATGTCCTGGACAGTTTGAATGATATGCACATCGTGCATTGGGATTGTACTTGGGAGAGGTAACATTGGGATTCTGAGGAGCCTCCCTCAGGGTAATAAGTTCAGCCTTCAACAAGTGTTGCAATGCCTGAGCCATTGACATGTTGATCTTCGTGAACTGTCTTCTGGCCCTCTGTTGGTTGCCTTGAGGCTGCTCTGTTGTTGCAGGAGTTGGATTTGAAATATGAACTGCACTAACAGACTGATGCCTTCGGTTACGATCAGGCTGACCATACACAACATTAGATTCTTTCTTCCCAGTGGGAGGCTTCTTTGCAGCACCTGATGAAGAAGTGCCCACTTGGATCTTACCACTCTTGATACCATTCTCTACTCGCTCTCCTGTCATGATCAACTCAGTGAAGCCAGATGATGAGCTTCCAATGAGATGACTGTAAAACGGACCATTCAGCGTACACATGAACATATCAACCAACTCCCTATCAGTCAAAGGGGGTTGAACTCTTCCAGCTAAGTCTCTCCACTTCTGAGCATACTCCTTAAAGCTTTCTTTGGCACCCATAGACATGCTTTGAAGCTGCATGCGAGTGGGGGCTAAGTCAGCATTGTATTGATACTGCTTGTAGAAAGCTTCAGCAAGGTCATTCCAATCTCTGATGTTGACACTCTCCAACTGATAATACCACTCTAGCTGAGCTCCAGATAAACTCTCTTGAAAGAAATGGATCCACAACTTTTTATCAGCAGTGTGGGGTTGCATTCTTCTGACATAAGACCTCAGGTGCAATTTGGGACAAGAGACCCCATCATAGACAACTAATGTAGGAACTTTGAACCCAATGGGTATGACCACCCCAGATATCAAGCTCAAATCCTCAAAATCCAGCCCAGATGATTTCTGTAATTCCATAGCATCCATTCTATCCACCAGCATCTTGAATTTGTCTTCGTTAGGCTCATGGTAGTAGTTAGCCTCAGAATCAGAGTCCCCCATAGTGTTGTGGAGACTGCCTCTCTCCTGCTCAGATCCTTCAGATTCATAGTCTTCAGCCTGTTCCTTGGTCTTGACAGGACCTTTGAACCTTCTTCCCATGTTGAGCAACCCAGCAGACCTTCTAGCCTTCTTAGTCTTCTTGGCCAGCAGTGTCTTCAATTCATCCTGCCCCTTGGATAGGTTCAGGATCAGCTCTTGGAACTGTGCATTCTGTGCCTGGAGATCCTTAACTGATTGTTCAAGAGCCATTGCTGAAATAAACAGCGAGAAGATGAGAAACCTGTGCACAATTATAAACCTGTGATGCAATGATATGGGAATGCATATGCAATGTTTTCAAGGACCGCAGGATTTAAATTTGCTTAAACAAACAAGAAAGTAACTTTTTATTAGTAATAACTTGTTTTGCCTTTTAGGCTTACAAAAGATGAAAACGAAATAAGTACAAAAGATGGGGTTTTAAGTCTCCCATGGACGTTTCCTCTTTGTGTTGAGGTATGAGTTGAGGTTTCGTTCCTCATGAAGTAGCTTTGTTAGCTCTAGGATCCTTGCTTGGCTTGCTTTGTAATGAGCCTCGAAAGTATCCCTTTGCTCTTTCAGTTGGATCCATGATCTCTGCAAGTCTTCCATATCAGTAGGCATGTCTGGGTGAAGGATGGTATAAGCTGTGTCTCCTTCAGCAACAGGTTCCATGGTAACTGGTAGGACGGCAGGATATGGCATCATGAGTGTCTGAGCACGAGATCGTACCCATCTGAGATAAGCCTCCATAGGAATAGTGTACTTAGGCTCCAGTGTCTTGCTGTCAATCCTGTTTACCTTTCCCCAAGCTCGGATGAATCTCTGACGGTAACCCTGAAGATCGTTGTCGTAATCAAACACAATGCCCTGAATCAACATGTCATGTGGACCATCGCTCCGGGCGTAACCAAACTGTCGTAAAGCTAGAGATGGGTTGTAGGTGATGCCTCCTCTTATGCCTAGAAGTGGCACATTAGGAAACTCCCCACAACGGTCAATGATGGTGACATTCTCCATAGATCTGGAGCACCAATGGATGTCCGAGTGAGAAAGTGACATGATCCTCTTGGACCATCTGAACCCTTGCTCATTCTTCATTACTGAGCGAGGAAGGTGAGAAATAAACCACCTAGAAAGTAAAGGTATGTAGCACATCAAAGTTCCTCTTGCCCTTGTAGTACGGGTGTGAAGAGAATGTAGGATGTCTCCAAGTAAGGTAGGCACTGGATTGTGACTCAGGAATATGTTGATGGCATGAACGTCTATGAACTGATCAGGATTGGGGAACAACACTAAGCCATAAATCAATAAGGCTAAGATCTCCTCAACAGCATCGTAGCTCATAGCCTTCAAGAACATTTGAGCTTTATCCACTAATACCTTGGCAAGAATACCTTTAACTCCACTTCTCGTCTCTAGAACAATGTCAGACTTCTTCAGATGTAGAGCTGCAGCAATAACTTCTGGTTTAAGCTCCTTCTCTAAGCCTGTGAATGGCTTCTGATCAAGAACAGGTATACCCAGAAGTTTAGAGAACTCCTCCATGGTTGGAACCAGCTGATAATCAGGAAATGTAAAGCAATGGTGCTTAGGGTCAAAGAACTGAAACAGCACACTCATCATGTCTTCACTGAACCCTGAAGTAACTAGATCCAATAAGTGACCATGTCTCTTGTTGAACTGGGAATGATCAGGCACTAGGGAAACCAACTCCTTGAGCTTAGCAGGTATCCCTACAAAGTTGATCCTGATGGTGTTTCTACGAGCAGAAGCCATGACCTGCAACAAAGAACAAAGATAAATCCTTTGGTCCTTGAAATGGTTAGGGAAAATGATATGCTTATGATGCATGATGATGTCATGATGTCATGCTCAATCACAAACATGTGGCACACACAAACAAGTCACACCATAGCCCTAGGTTTAAAGGCTTGCATGAGGTTCAAAGGCAAGTACCCTCCCCTGAAGTTAGATGGTTCATCCTGTCCTACAAAAGTAACCAAGTTCTAAGGGATCTCAACATCATTGATCCTTCACAAGGGTGGTTGTTCAGAAGGCAACTTACTTGCCAACCAAAACCCTCCAAGTTTAAGATCTCAATGAGCGTAGTATCGAGTGTCAACCAACTTCAGTCTGCACCAAAGCCGGTTACCTCACTACTTTCTAAAGGCCAAGATGAGTTAACTAGGGTTCTAAAAGTCAGTTAGTGCATTGACAACATATGGCAGCCTCAATATTATCCTCAACTTGACTTAAGGAATATAAGCACCAACCAAGAAGTCGCCCTAACTATGGCCACCAGATCAACCGTATCGATATACGTCGTACAGTTTCCTTAGTCTATTGCCATTTACCTAAGGTACACTAGATCCGGGTTAGGACCTTTCACACATAAGAGCACCCCAACAATATAATAATAAAGCAAACAAGGCAAACAATTTAAAGTGATCTTAATTCCTAAGGGTACCCCTCTTAAATAGATCCCCAGCAGAGTCGCCAGTTCTGTAACACGGTGGGAGAACTGACTTTAAACAATGTTGCGGATAGCAAGAGTCGCCACCGACTTTTATTTTATCCATAAGGAAAGGTTATAAAAGAACAGGAAAGACCTTAGAGAATATTTTGGGTCCGGGGGGTAGGTTATGAAAAGGGAAGGTGTTAGCACCCTTTTCATCCATGGTTATCCATGGGCTCTTAGGTACTTAAGCTCACTTTTGAATTGTTTTGAAAGTGTAGTGTGTGAATAGCAAAAAATTTCAGAATAGTTTAATAATAATCCGTGTATGGATGTGAAAAAAACTTGTTTGAAAATTTTGTTGGAAATTTGTTTAAGTGTGAAAAAGTTTTGAAGTGAGCAAGTATCTAGGAGTAGCCTACCCTAATGTTTTAAGGTCTTTCTTATTCTTTATCCTTTCCTTAGTAAGACTATCCCTACTATAATGGAGTAGGTAGTCCTTACTTTGGATGTTAAGGGACATGTAAGGGACAATTGGATTTTTGAAGGCCATTGTGGGGTGTAATAAGCAAACTGGAGGGACTATCATCATTTTTCGAAAGGGACTCGATTCGTAAAGGCAACCATAAGGGACTTTGATGATTTTCTTTTTGAGGGACTTGCTTTATACACCCCACTTAACCAATATTCATAGGCAACTTGAGGGATATCCTTAGGAAGTGAGACGGCGATTAAAATCGACTTACGTGTGTGAAATGTTTAATTTAATTATCTTATATTAAAATGATCTAATTTATTTTTTTAAATATCATACATATTAGCACTCCCTAATTACTAACCATAATGATAATAATAATTAAATAATTACACAACTTTACATCCAAGAAACAATTACAAAATAATAAGCAAAATAATTAAATAGCAAAGATAAATAAAATATAAATAAGCAATAATAAATAATAAAGGGGGTTAGTAAGCAATATTTAACAAAATAATAAGCATGATTAGAATATAAATGGGTTAGTGAATAAGAATAAACAAAATTAATCCAAATATTATAATAATAAGAAATTAACAATTTTTTAATATAATCAACTAAAAAACAAATATGAATAAACAATTGTTTTAATTTACAAATTATTAAATTATATTTTAATCATGAAGTTACTACAAAAAATCTAATTATTATAAGCACAATTATTTATAAACTAAAGTTATGTAAAAAAAATGTTTATAGGTATATTTACGAAAATTTGTAAGAATTATAGTAAACATACATATATAATAATTATATTAGAAAATAACATTAAAAAAAAATAGGATTAGATTTGTATTAAAAATATTTTTAGAGTTTTATGAAATTAGGGTTTATATGAGAAATAAATTTTTAGGGTTTATATATAGAAAAAATAGGATTTAGTTATATACAAAAGTTTTCTAATTTATACATATTACAATTTAGACATAAAATATAGAAATAAAATTTGTGAAAAAAAAAACATATTTTTTAAAATTAAAGAAAACAGACATATTTTATTATTATTTATTTATTATTGAGAAATATACATAATATATTTAAATCAAATAAAAGGAAAGAAAAAAAAGCAGAAACTTACCTGGCTGGGGTTTGAACCCAGGCCAGCTTGATTTCCAGGAAGCACAACAACCATCAGGCTAAGCATACAATTGTGAAATATATCCAGGAACAATTCATATTATTTTTTTAGTAGAATTTGAATTTGAAAACAGGCGCGAACTGACCTTCTTCTTCCTCCCATTACCTGCGGATTTTGCAACGTTTTCTCCTACGAATATTGTTACGAGTTCTTCCACCCTGCGAAACACAAACTTCATCCAAACGGCAAAATTTCACAAAATTGATTGCACCATTGTATTGCTACTGAGTTTTTCAATCGTCCTATGTTTTTCAAATCCATTTATCATTTGAAAATCGTGAAACCCTAAAGAGGGCCGAAAACCCTAATCATGGTGAATTCTTGTTCCTGCAATGAAAATCCAATTGAACCACCCAGAATCGTTCTAGAGTTCATTCTAAACATCCTACAACAATCAAAAACAGTTTAAACATGATAAATCAATGGATTCGAAAACAAAATATTCAAGGTCAAGATGAACTCGGGTTGAGCAATTGGGTGTGTATATGATGCATATGGATGATGATTTATGATCAGAAGAGTCCAAGGAAGCTTGCTATGTCTTCCAAATACCTTGCAATGCTCTGAATTTGAGAACCCGAATATGACTTTTTGAAAGATTTTTGTGCTTTTGATCTTACCTTTAGGCTGCTGCAAATTCGTGTCTAGGGTTATGTTTGGGCTTAGTATATATGTGTGATGGATTTAGGTCAGAAACATTGATGTGTTGTGTGGATATTTGATCCAAAAAATATTCAAAAAGATCATTGTATAAATTTCAAATATTTGATCATGAGTGCTTGCTATTTTGGGAGAGATCACATGATTTCCTTCTCATTCTAATTCAATCAATGATTATGAATTTCTAGAAACAAAATCTTCACCCAAAAATAGATTTTTATATTTTTTATTTATTTAAAATGATTTTTATGAATTAAATCAATAATAAATAAATAAAAAATAATAAAAATGATGAATTTTGGTCAATTGGGTCGTGCACCATGTTATGAGATGGATTGGGTCATAAATTAGGCAGCCCATTTGGAAAGAAATACTTCTAAGCCTCCATTTTCAACATAAACCATCACAAAATTGCCCAACTTTGCAAGGGCACATTTCTCTCAATTTTAAAGGTATGATGGTGTTCTTGGACTTTTTGGAAATCTTGAAGAGTCCTCTAAACAACCCCATTGGTTTCAGGTCCATATCATTTACCAATCTCAGGTTATGCCCTTTTGAAGTTGTTGACTTTTTGTTGACTTTTGAAATGACCTATAATGTCTTAGATCATATCTTTCAAATAAAGCATTTTTGGGCTTAACCTTCAACATCAAAGTTGTAGAGAATTCAATTTCCTTCAAAATGAGATTTGGATGGAGACTTGGTGATGAAGTATGTGAAAGTTATGCCTGGTCAAAGTTTAGTTGACTTTTACTGAGGAAACCCTAATTTAGAAACTCCTGATTATTGATGATCTGGAATCTCCTTGATGAATCATGATCAACCCTTGATCAAATGATGAATTTTACTTCATATACTTGATGTTGGCAAAAAATCATGAAGTTTGACTTTGGTTTGACCACAGTTGACCTCAGTTTGACTTTTTAACTGCATTGACTGCTTTTGACTTATCTGACCATCTGACTGAGCAAACTTTTGAGAAAAGTCTTGAAACTTGACATGGGGGTTCTTATACACATATAAGATGTTATGAAGCTCACTTGAAGTCTTGGAAGTCCATTTAGCCTGATTAAAGTCAAAACCCTAGTTTTGGATGCACTGCTTAGGAGGTGCATTGTCTGAGGGAATTGTCAACTCTTCTGACCAATTGTGAACTTTGTGAACCTTGTGAATCTTCATAAGATATCTTGTGATACTCATGGGAGGTATTGTGAAGCTTGTGAACCTTGTGAACATCATGAAGTGGCTTTGTAGACCTCATGACCCTTAGGAAAGCTTTGTAAACATTGTGAATCTTGTGAACCTTGTGAACCTTCAAGAAGCAACCTATGGACTTTATGAACCTCATGAAAGGTCTTGTAGATGTTGAGAAGTTTGTGAACCTTGTGAACCTTCAAGAAGCAACCTATGGACTTTATGAACCTCATGAAAGGTCTTGTAGATGTTGAGAAGTTTGTGAACCTTGTGAACCTTCAAGAAGCAACCTATGGACTTCATGAACCTCATGAAAGGTATTGAAAGCACTGTGGGACTTGTGAACCTTGTGAACCTTCATAAAGTAGCTTGTGGACTTTATGAACTTCATGAAAGGTTATGCAAGTTGTTGGAGAACTTGTGAACCTTGTGAACCTTCTTAGAACACAAAGTCTTGTATTGTGAGGGCAAATTTTGGGGTGCAACACCCCTGATCATTTCTCACTTTTCGCCTTCTTGTTCTCAAGTTACCAGCCTGCTATCCCGCCGCCGTCTGATATCTCCGCCGTCACAGTCGCCGCGTTCTCCGTCGTCGATTTTATCGTAGTAAGTTTTCTTTTTCTTTTCTCTTGCTTATCTTGTTTGTTTCTTGATCGTGGCCGGGGCTGTTTGAATGCCCCGAGGAGGGCGAAAATCTCTGCCGTTCTCGAGGGTTTTTAAGGGTTTTTATTATGAATGTCCCGGGGAGAGACGCTAGTTCCGATGAGTATCCCGGGGACGGAAGTATTTTTCCGATGAGTGTCCCGAGGAGGGAAGCTTTTTCCGATGAATGCCCCGGGGAAAGATTCTTTACTCCGATGAGCGTCCCGGGGAGCGACGTCTATTCCGACGGATGCCTCCGAGGAGGGTTTACAGTTCGGGTCATACTGAACCGGGTTGGTCGTAGGTTAGGGCAGATCCACCGGGGACGATGCTCGGGAAGTCCTCGTCGCCCTTTCACTTGACTTGCGGTGGAAGGGTGAATTTGATCTCTGTCATCGAATTCACCGTTACCTTCTGCTTTTCAGGTGTTAATGACTACGCTCGTCTTGGGCATAATGGCTGAGGATAATGAGCCAGACGTCCCCTATTTTGATGAGCGCGTCGTTTCGATCGGAGACTGGGTGGCCGAGGAGCCCCTCACCACTCCCTCCTGATTTGCTTCTGACCCGACAGGGGCCTACGCCACCGTGGAAGACCGGGAAGAGGGGGATCCTCAAAACTGGCAAGTCTACCGCCCCCGGCCAGGTCATCGGATCTGCTCGAAATACGGGCGAATGCGCTTTCCGATGTACGAGTTTTACTTCAAAGAGGCTAGGCTCAGGCTGCCCTTTTCGGACTTCCATATGGGCCTCTTCGACTGGATGAGGTTGGCCTCGTCTCAGTTGCACCCTAACGCCCTGGCTTTTATTCGGGCCTTCGAGCTCGTGTGCCAATATCTCCAGGTCGGCGTCACGCTGCCGCTGTTTTTTCGTATTTTCCATCTGTAACGACAGTCGGTGGGTGGTCGACTGGCTGGGTGTCATTCAAGCAGCCGGACAGACTTTTCAGGACGTACATGGATTCTGTCTGAGATTTTAAAGGTCGCTTTTTCGTGGTCATCCCCATCACGCACGAAGGCGTTCGCTCTTTATATTCGGAAGGGGAGAGGATAGTGGACGGTCGTCGCGAGGCCGTCATGCTGCCCCGGGTGCACGTGGAGTGGTCCCTGGACCATTATTCTCGGAGAACAGGTGGGTATATCGTGCGGGCGGGGATGCTTGATGACGAGGACATGGCTAGCTATCTGAAGATAGTTTCCTTCGTGCGCAATTTACCGTCGGCGAAGCTGGTCACCCCCGACAGATGGTATCTCCTCGACAGTTACAGAAATATTTGCGAGAAGCCGAGGCTGATCAACACAAAAACCCCGTTCGAGTGTTGTTAAGACAGTGGTAAAGTGTCGGGTTTGTATTATCGTCTCCACAGGGAATATAAGATTTTACCGCCGTTCGACAGTTGTTAAATTTGTAGTTTTATAATATCAAAGGGGTTTGGTTTTTAAAGTCGGTATCTTGCATAAAGAGTTATAAACAACAGTAAAAATTAGGGTTTGTCGGTTTGAATAAAGATTGCCAAAGTTAGGTTTCGATAATCACTTTGCATGCATAATTCCAATAAACATTTCATAAACTCTTTTTAATGATCAACACATTCACAACATCCTCTCAATATGATTATCTCTAACTCATATTGTGATGTTTACCATTTTGATCCATTGTTGATCTCTCACACAATCTATCAAAATGACAACTTTAAAACTTAACATTTTAAGTGAACAAAACCATCCAAGACTATCTCTAGCTCAAGAAAAGAAAATAATGAAAACCTAGGTCAAGAGTTGGGAAATATTTCTCAATCATTAACCAACACAAAAGATTGTAAATGAAACAAGGTTTTCAACATATATTAATCATCCAAGAGTTTACAAATGAAGATCATCCATACACATACAAAGTTAGATGATTACCTACATCTAACCTTGACAACAAGATGAACTTAGCTACTCATTTTCATGGTAGATTGAAGTAGAAGAAAATGGAGAAGATGAAGAACATCCACTTTGAAGAATCGATGAAGGATGTGATTCCACTTCTCCTTGATTGCACAAAATCAGTAAAAATGAAGAAGAACTAATGTTTTTAGGGTTCTAGAGCTCTATTGTGATGTTACAAGATAATCCCTTCCAAAGTGCAAAGTATGGGCTATATAAAGCAACTAGCAAAGTACAAAAGATGTGTTGTCTGCGCACATTCGCCAGGCGAACCATGACCTTCTCCAGGTGAACCAAGAATAACTTGGCACTTCAAAGTGCCTCAGGTTAGCAAACCGCCCCCTGAAGTATCATGTATTCGCCAGGCGAACGAATCACTCACCAGGCGAACATTCGTTGGCCTCACTCGCCAGGCGAACTTTGGGTGGTTTTGCTACTGGAATCTGCATGAGGAAAGCTACCACTTCTTCGCCAGCACCTTCGCCAGGCGAAAGGTAGCGAAGCTTCGCTGGAACCTTCGCCTGGCGAACTTCCTATCATTTAAGTCTGGGAGTTAATTCTGAATTATTCGCTCCAGCTCTCCAACACTCGCCAGGCGAACATTCGCTGGCACTCGCTGAGCTTCGCCAGGCGAATGCCTTGATTTGCAACATTCTCCAAGCTGCTTTGTCTTGATCCCAAGGTGCTCTTATTAGTGTCAATCCTGCATACTAACAGCAACATTACACACACCATTCGCTTGGATCACATCAAGATGAAAGTAAACAAATTTGACCACTAAATCAAATACTATTAGATGAAAATGATTAAAAATACTACTAAAAAGAAGTCAAATAACTAATCTAATTGGGATCTAACAACTCTCCCCAACTACTTATTTGCATGTCCTCAAGCAAAGTATGCCTCTCAAAACAAAAAGGAGGATTTGCTCAAGACCAATTCAATCCAAGTGAAAATATTCGGCTCAAAAACACGACATGTGCAACAAGGCAAACAATTACACAATTCCACAATAGATAATGTTCAAGAACTAAATTCTAAGAACAATTTACACAATGCTTCAAGCAATAACTAAATCTCATGACATGTCATTCTAACACTCCACTTAGAAAAAGGATTGAAGCAAAAGCACGCATGCAAGCGTGGGACAAAGATTCACTCAAATGACGAATAATGCAATACTATATAATTCATACAATATCTAAATATTCACAACAAAATTATGGAAGCTCAAGATCACATAGGACTTAAAGGGTTGTAGCTTGGTCGGGTTAACAAACAAGGGATATATCTAAAGCCATTGAAACAAAATTTCCGATGCACAAGAGACATTCACTATACAAATATTTACACATCTTCAACTTTGTTTCACAAGTTCCTCATTTGAACCCTTCACAACTCATGTTTCACAACTCACTTTGTTTTTCAATATTTTTCTACCAAGCAAACATTTGTTTTCATTTCATTTTTTTTATTACACCGTATTCACAAAAACGAGTGTTTCTCTTTTTCATATTTTCTTTTCAATGCTTACTTAGCTTTTCAAGAGTTGTGACAAATTACCACTTTATAAATTTGTTCTCCCCAACTTGTCTCTTCTCGTCCCCTAAGTGAATGCTCTTACTTTTTACGACAAAAGATCCATTGATCAAAATTTCTAAGGTTTCAAAAACAAGATTTTTGAACTCTCGCTTTATTTTAGGCAAGGATTCAACTATTTAGGCTCAAAAATGGGTTACGAATACTCTCTACTCACGGGTATATTTGTGTTTGGAAATGGTTGTGCTCAAAAGAAACAAGTGCCTTTATCTTCTCTAGAACCTCCACAAAATTATAAGAAACAAAATACAAAACATGAATTACACGCATACACAAAATTCATCATCCATCCAAAGCACATGTACACATTACAGGAGGATTCTTACATTTGTGGTATAGGACCTAAATGACATATCAATCAAAAGAGTTGCAGACGAACCAAAGGTACAAAAATTGTTCCTAGCATAACAAGTTCTACAACATTTTAAATTCTAGAACAAAGTAACTAAGTACCTTGTCAAACAATTTTGTGATAACGATAATATCATCGCCATCCCACTTGAAAGAACACTTGCAAAACTACAACAAAAACTAAACATCGACAATAAGGTGTTTAACATATTTACAACCACCCTTGAATAAAACTTCACATAAAACTTACTAAAATAAATTATAAAAAAACTTTAAACCAAAAATAAATAATTAAAAACTCAAACAAATAACTAAAAATGCTGAATTATAAAATGGTGCCTAGCACCAAAAATGTCAAAAGTATCATGAAAGGTACGAGTACAAAAACTTCAAACTAATCCAAAGTACATCACAAAATAACCAAATGAACTACAAGATAAAGGAAAAACTTCACTTTGTAGCACAAAGCGAACAACAGAACAAACAAGAAATCACTCCTCCTCAGACAAGTCATCATCATCTTCACCGTCATCATCATCATCAACATCGTCATCATCATTATCATTATCATCAGCATCATCCTCAGCAGCATCATCATCCCCCCTACCGAAACTGGGCCTGTCCACAGGCCATGCAGCATGCTCAAGGAATTGCTCCCTTGTCATCATCGGGTGGCTCCCAGCAGGATCACGAATTTGCAGCTGCAACAGCTGCATCGAGTCATGGAGATCACAAGTGGCTCGCTGCTGAGCAGCCATCCAATCCCAGTTATATTCATAAATTTGTTGCTGAAAGGGGTCAAAAACAGGAGGAGCTTGACCAGAACCAAAAGAACCACGGCCACGCCCGCCGGCAGCAGTACCTGCACCAGAAGTCCCACCAACTGCAAGCTTAGCTCTACAAAATTTCTCCACATACCTGTCGTCTATCGCAGCCGGGATAATGACCTGTCGTCTCTGAGGAATATCAACCCCAACATGAGCACAGAGAGACATAATGAGGCAAGGAAAGGTCAGCGGGGCATTTTTGTGAGCCGCTATCCCGCCACGTCCACTGAGTACAATAGCACGCATCTCATCTGCAATGATGCGAGCAATGTCTATCTGGACATTCAGCAGTATGGAGTGGATCAGATGTGCAATCGGCAAGGGTACAGAGCTGTGGTGGGACCTGGGTACAACATTTGTCAGCACAAATAATAGTATTACTTGTACCAGGGGTTTCATGTCAGCGCGGAGGTACCGAATCACTACCCCAGAAGAATTCCGCACTGCATCGCGGCCTTCCAAACATAAATCTCTGGTCATAGCATCCTGATCACGATGCTTATTCAGATCCCGGTGGTAGTCGTCAATTTGGCTACCTGTCAAAGCGAGAGGATTACCCAAAACATGATTAATGGACCTCCTATCAAACCGTACCATAACTCCTCGGACCATTGAGGTCCAACTGAACACTTCGCCGTCATCGGGGAGGGCGTTCTCATAAAATTCCCGCACTATTTCAGCGTTGTAGCCGTCAAGTGGAGTCATCAGACGGTCCCACCTTTTTGCCATAAAGAGAGCATCAATAATGCGGTAGTCTCCTGTGTCACTCAGATTGAACCTTTTCTCGGGCACAATGTTCCGCCTCTCAAGGGCTTCGTAGTGAGCATGGTGAATAGCGCCTCGGAAGCGATCCTGGTCAAAACGGATTGGTACTGTCCGAGAGGTAGTGGCCTTCCTCTTGTGAGGGTTAATCATTCTTGGTCCCATTCTGCGAACACAAACACAAACAAACACAAGAACATCACCACACAGGTTAGACAGAACTACAGCACAGCAAAGCAAGAAAAGAAAAGCAAATCTGCAGCATTCGCCTAGGTTCGCCGGGCGAATCCTGGCGAATGCTCGCTACCTTTCGCCTGGCGAATGCCAGCGAAGGTGCGAAAATGCACGAAAACAGAACTTCTGCAACTGTGTTAGGTGCTACCCAATGGCGTTCTTCCCCACATTCTCATTACTAGATCAAATTTTGACATGCAATCATTAATTTACACTGAAAAACAAGAGGGGTGTTCTTAACCTAATCACCATTGCAGAAGTTCTGAACCTAATCATACTTGGATCCACAAACCAATTTGCACAGAAGTGAAATCATAGAAGTAGAAAACATCAAAAATAACAATGCAGACTAGAATAAAAATAAACAAGAGACATACCTTGAGGATTGAACTGGAGAAATTCGCAGCAAGAAATTAAGAGAGAAAATTGGAAGGGAATTGTGAGTGTGAAACAAAGACAAAAGGCAGAGGGAGGCTGTTAGGGTTTCTGATGAGAGAAAAAGAAGAAACGGTTTATGGGCCCAGATGGCCCATCTCAAATGCCTTTATTTTATTTTTTTTACTGATGTCGCATATTCGCCCGGCGAAATCCAGCGAATGCTCGCTGAGGCTCTCCAGGCGAATGCTAGCGAACATGACAGGTTTTTAGAATCTGCTGCATTGCTTACATCACAAGTCCACTTCCAATGCTTTCTCAAAAATGCACAAAATGACATAAAAACGTGTAAATACTTACAATGTTGAGGTGCCTCTCAACAAGCGCTTGTTTAACGTCGAATAAGCTCGACGGTCCATGATGCTCACACTGGAACATCAAGAAGAAACGCACAGCTTTCTCGGTCCACATGACCACCGAGATAAATCTTTAAGCGCTGACCATTTACAGTCCAGCTGTCTTTCTTTTCCAAATCCTCAATTACCACTGCTCCGAAAGTTTTCACTTCTTTGACTCGGAACGGTCCGGACCACTTAGATTTTAATTTGCCAGGGAAGAGCCTCAACCTGGAATTAAACAACAGCACAAGCTGCCCGGATGCAAATTCTTTCTTGCGGAGCTTTTTCTCGTGGTACTCCTTCACTTTCTCCTTGTACAACCAACTTGAGTGGTATGCGGCATTGCGCATCTCTTCCAACTCAAGAAGTTGCACCTTCCTCTTATCACCGACCAACTCTTGGTCAAAATTTAAAAATTTTAAAGCCCATAAGGCCTTGTGCTCCATTTCAATCGGTAAATGGCAAGTTTTACCAAAAACCAATTGGAATGGAGTTAGCCTAATTGGAGCTTTATAGGCCGTGCGATACGCCCACAGAGCTTCATCCAATTTTTGTGACCAATCCTTCCTAGAGTTAGACACGGTTTTTTCCAAAATTCTTTTGATCTCTCTATTCGAGACCTCAGCTTGACCATTTGCCTGCGGGTGATACGGAGTTGTCACCTTATGCGTTACACCGTAATGTTGTAAGACTTTTTCTAACTGTGCATTGCAAAAGTGTGACCCTCCGTCACTTATCAACACTCGAGGGGTTCCAAAACGGGAAAAAATATTTCTTTTTAAAAAGCTTATTACCGTTTTAGAATTCGCTCTTGGTGAGGCAATCGCCTCAACCCACTTCGACACATAGTCAACTGCTACCAATAAGTATTCGTTTCTGAAAGACGGTGGGAATGGTCCGACAAAGTCAATGCCCCAACAATCAAACAATTCTACCTCTTGAATATTTTGAAGAGACATTTCGTCTCTCTTTCCTATCCCACCAATCCTTTGACAACTGTCACAATTTTGAGCATGGGCATTTGCATCTTTAAAAATAGAAGGCCAATAAAATCCCGATTGAAGGACTTTATTCGCCATTCTAGCCCCGTTAAAATGACCTCCATAAGGCGAGTTGTGACAGTGCCATAGAATGCTTTGGGCCTCATCACCCGTAACATACCTTCTCAACAAATTATCACCTCCCAGCTTAAACAAATAAGGGTCATCCCACACATAGTACTTGGCATCCCAGAGGAATTTCCTCTTTTGATTAGGAGTTAAGTCGAGCGGCACAAAACCACTCGCCTTGTGGTTTGCAAAATCCGCAAACCACGGTCTCACTTGCACTTTAAAGAGTTTTTCATCAGGAAACTCTTCTCGGATGTCCTTTTCTAAGGTAGTCACCTCATCATTGATAAGACGAGACAAATGATCTGCTACCACATTTTCGGATCCTTTTTTGTCTTTAATTTCTACATCAAATTCTTGCAACAAAAGGATCCACCGGATAAGCCTTTGCTTAGAGTTCGGCTTGGTTAGCAGATATTTTATCGCCGCATGGTCGGTGTAAAAAATAACTTTTAAGCCAATGAGATATGACCGAAATTTCTCAAGAGCATACACTATTGCTAGCAATTCTTTTTCCGTAGTGGCATAATTTACTTGGGCCTCATTAAGCACTTTGCTAGCATAGTGTATGGTATGAAAATTTTTGTCTTTCCGTTGGCCTAGCACCGCTCCAATAGCATAGTCGCTAGCATCACACATTAATTCAAAATTTAAGTTCCAATTCGGAGCAACTATGATTGGAGTGGTGACCAATTTCTCTTTCAAAATCTCAAAAGCTTTTAAACATTCATCAGTTAGGAGAAATACCTGGTCTTTGGCAAGCAAATTACTCAAAGGTCTATCCACCTTTGAGAAGTCTTTGATGAATCGCCGGAGAAGCCAACATGCCCCAGAAAGCTTCTGATTCCCTTCAAGTTAGCCGGAGGAGGCAACTTTTCTATCACATCTACCTTAGCACGATCCACTTCGAGTCCTTTTGACGAGACCTTATGACCGAGAACAATCCCCTCCGTGACTATAAAGTGGCATTTCTCCCAATTTAGCACCAAATTGGTCTTCACACACCTTCCAAGCACAATTTTCAAATTTTCCAAACATAAATCGAAGGATCCCCCAAACACCGAAAAGTCATCCATAAAAACCTCCATCATCTTCTCTATAAGATCGGCAAAAATGGTTTGCATGCATCTTTGGAAAGTTTCCAGCGTATTACACAACCCAAAGGGCATTTTGCGGTAAGCAAAGATTCCAAATGGACACGTGAAAGCCGTCTTCTCGTGATCGGCCGGGTCAACCGCAATTTGGTTGTACCCGGAATAGCCATCAAGAAAACAATAGAATTCTTGTCCCGAGAGTCTCTCTAATATTTGGTCCATGAACGGAAGTGGGAAGTGGTCTTTCCGAGTTGCGGTGTTTAACCGCCTATAGTCTATGCACATCCTCCACCCCGTTGCTACCTTTGTAGGGATCAACTCATCTTTCTCGTTGCGAATAACGGTAATGCCCCCCTTCTTAGGAACCACATGCACTGGACTCACCCAAGGGCTATCCGAGATAGGATAGATCATACCCGCATCTAAAAGCTTTACAACTTCTTTCCTAACAACCTCTTTCATTGTAGGATTCAAGCGGCGTTGCGGTTGAGCCACTGGCTTGAAATCCTCCTCCATTAAAATTTTGTGCATACAATAAGAAGGACTAATTCCCTTAAGATCGGAAAGAGTCCACCCCATCGTTTCTTTGTTATTTTTTAACACATCAATTAAAAGGGATTCTTCATTCTTTGACAAGAGGTTGCTAATGATAACCGGCTTCTCTTTGGTTTCATCTAGAAATGCATACTTCAAATTGTTTGGTAACTCCTTCAATTCAATTATTGGCTTTTCATCTGTGACTTCCTTTTTCAAGAACTATTCCTCTACTTCCCATGGTTGTAACTCCGTAAGACTATCGAGTTCTCTTAAACATTCATCAAGAGCTTCTTCTTCCTCTAAAGTGAAAACTTCGAAGGAGTCATTAAGGGCTAGCTCCATGGGGGTTATGTCATGAACATGTTTTGCAACTTCAAAGGAGGCCTCTTCAATTACATCAATCCGGAAACTATCACGCTTGTCATTTCAGTGCTTCATTGCTTCAAAAAAGTCAAAAGTGACCTCTTCGTTTTGTACTTTCACCTTCATTAAACCGTCGTCTACATCAATCATCATCCGAGCGGTTTTCATGAAAGGTCTTCCAAGAATTAGAGGCGCATCATCGTCCTCCTCCATGTCAATAACAATAAAATCCACCGGGAAGAAAAACTTGTCCACTTTTACCAACACATCTTGAGCTACTCCATGAGGATGAGTAGTAAACTTATCGGCTAATTGTAACGTCATTCGGATGGCTTTAATCTCAATGTTACCAAGCTTTTTCACTATAGACAAAGGGATAAGATTGATGCTTGACCCCAAATCGATTAATCCCTTTCCAACATAAACGTCACCACTGGTAACCGGCAATGTAACTCTCCCCGGATCAACTTCCTTTCTTGGTAGAGTACGTTAGATGATAGCGCTACAACTTGCATCAAGCACTATTGTTTCCGGCTCCGTATACCTCCGCTTCTTTGTAAGTATGTCCTTCATGAATTTGGCATACTTCGGCATTTATTCAAAAGCTTCGGCGAACAGAATATTGATTTGCAATTGTTTAAAAATGTCCATGAACCGGGCGTAATGCCGTTCATTTTTTCTCCTAGATGGAGCATGAGGATAAGGTAAATTTTGAACCGGAGTAGTGCTCACTACCTCCTTCCCTCTAGATGCTCTAGTGTTTCTTTCTCTTTTCTTCTTCACTTCATCCACCTTCACTTTTTCACTTTCATTATTTTCAACTACACCATTTGTTTTGTTTTCAACTTCTACCACTTTTTCTTTTTCAACTTCACCATTTTTTTCATTATTTTCTACTTCCTCCTCACTCCATTCACTAACTTCACCATCAAGTTTTTCATCAATGTTTTTCTCTACCTCTCTTTTTTCACTCTCGTCAACCAACTCCTTCCCACTTCTCGTCTTAATCGCCTTACAATGTTCCTTCGGATTTGTTTGCGTGTTTGCCGAGAAAGATGGTCCGGCTTGTTGTTCCGCTAATTGCTTAGCGAGTTGACCAACTTGAGTCTCAAGATTTTTTATCGCCGCGTCATTGCTTTTTTGATTTTCCATAGACATTTGCATGAATTACGTTAATGTATCTTCTAGCTTAGAAGTTGCAACCGGCGGTTGTTGAGGTATATACGGATTTTGACAGCTAGAGTTACTACCCCCATAACCTTGGTTGTTGTGGTAGTTACCTCTAGGTTGGTATCCTTGATAGTTTTGTTGTTGTTGTTGATGAGGATGTTGGTATGGTTGTTGTTATGGTTGCCTTTGTTGATAATCTCGTTGATTAGCCATGTAGTTAACTTCTTCAAATCTGGGAGGCGGACAAAATCCAGTGTCATGTTCGCCCTTACAAAGCTCGCAACAAGCTATTTGTTTAGCTTTTGACGGTTCCTTTAACTCTTTGATTTGTTGAGTTAGAAGTTCCACTTGTTGTGAGATAAGCTTGTTTTGGGCAAGAATTGCATCATTCGTCCCTAACTCAAGCACACCCGGCTTTCTTTGAGCTACCCCTCGGTTATAGTTCCCTTAGTGATCATTAAGTGCCATCTTATCAATTATTGTGGTAGCATCATCGACACTTTTTGACATCAAAGAACCTCCCGCCGTAGCATCCAATAAGGTCTTGTGAACCGAAAGGAGTCCATTGCGGAAAATATGAACTTGAGTGAGCTCATCGAAACCGTGTCCTTTGCATTTTCTTAACATAGATTTGTAACGCTCCCAAGCTTCATTGAGTGATTCACTAGCTCCTTGAGAAAATACCGCAATCGCAGTTTTAGCCTCTATGAACCGGTTATGTGGAAAGAACCGTTCAAGAAACTTCTCTTCTAAAAGATTCCAATCCGTCATGATAGTCGTCGATTGATCAAGATACCACTTCTTCGCTTTCCCAATTAAGGAATGAGGGAATAGTCTCTTAAACAACGACTCTTCATCAGCCTCGGTAGCTCCAGTTGCGCCCGCAATCTCATAGAATTTTGTAAGATGAGTAAACGGATCCTCATGATCTAATCCCGTGAAAGGATTTTGATAGACTAGAGTTAGGATTCCCGTTTTCATCTCAGCTTGCCTTCCATTTTGAAGATTCCGCGCAAACTGAGCCGTATGTCTTGGACTGTTCGTGCATGGAGTAGAAACTGGTGGTGGAGGTGGTGGTGCTGCCATAATTGGTGTGAAATGATGTGGTGGTGTTGTAGTAGAAGAACTTCCTTCTTGTTCTTGTCTTTGTTTAGCAAGTTGCCTCCTCCGTCGTGTTTTGCTATTCAATCTTCTCGCGGTCTTTTCAATTTCGGGATCGAAAAGGAGTTGGTCCTCGGGAATCTGTCCTTGCATAAACAGAAGCGGAAGCTGCACACTAAACCACACAAATTAACAAGCACAAGTAGAATATTCAAAACTAAAAATTCAGCAACTATTGCGATGCGTGCAATATCAATTTATACTCCCCGGCAACGGCGCCATTTTGTTAAGACAGTGGTAAAGTGTCGGGTTTGTATTATCGTCTCCACAGGGAATATAAGATTTTACCGCCGTTCGACAGTTGTTAAATTCGTAGTTTTATAATATCAAAGGGGTTTGGTTTTTAAAGTCGGTATCTTGCATAAAGAGTTATAAACAACAGTAAAAATTAGGGTTTGTCGGTTTGAATAAAGATTGCCAAAGTTAGGTTTCGATAATCACTTTGCATGCATAATTCCAATCAACATTTCATAAACTCTTTTTAATGATCAACACATTCACAACATCCTCTCAATATGATTATCTCTAACTCATATTGTGATGTTTACCATTTTGATCCATTGTTGATCTCTCACACAATCTATCAAAATGACAACTTTAAAACTTAAAATTTTAAGTGAACAAAACCATCCAAGACTATCTCTAGCTCAAGAAAAGAAAATGATGAAAACCTAGGTCAAGAGTTGGGAAATATTTCTCAATCATTAACCAACACAAAAGATTGTAAATGAAACAAGGTTTTCAACATATATTAATCATCCAAGAGTTTACAAATGAAGATCATCCATACACATACAAAGTTAGATGATTACCTACATCTAACCTTGACAACAAGATGAACTTAGCTACTCATTTTCATGGTAGATTAAAGTAGAAGAAAATGGAGAAGATGAAGAACATCCACTTCGAAGAATCGATGAAGGATGTGATTCCACTTCTCCTTGATTGCACAAAATCAGTAAAAATTAAGAAGAACTAATGTTATTAGGGTTCTAGTGCTCTATTGTAATGTTACAAGATAATCCCTTCCAAAGTGCAAAGTATGGGCTATATAAAGCAACTAGCAAAGTACAAAAGATGTGCTGTCTGCGCACATTCGCCAGGCGAACCATGACCTTCGCCAGGTGAACCAAGAATAACTTGGCACTTCAAAGTGCCTCAGGTTAGCAAACCGCCCCCTGAAGTATCGTGTATTCGCCAGGCGAACGAATCACTCGCCAGGCAAACATTCGCTGGCCTCACTCGCCAAGCGAACTTTGGGTGGTTTTGCTACTGGAATCTGCATGAGGAAAGCTACCGCTTCTTCGCCAGCACCTTCGCCAGGCGAAAGGTAGCGAAGCTTCGCTGGAACCTTCGCCTGGCGAACTTCCTATCATTTAAGTCTGGGAGTTAATTCTAAATTATTCGCTCCAGCTCGCCAACACTCGCCAGGCGAACATTCGTTGGCACTCGCTGAGCTTCGCCAGGCGAATGCCTTGATTTGCAACATTCTCCAAGCTGCTTTGTCTTGATCCCAAGGTGCTCTTATTAGTGTCAATCCTGCATACTAACAGCAACATTACACACACCATTCGCTTGGATCACATCAAAATGAAAGTAAACAAATTTGACCAGTAAATCAAATACTATTAGATGAAAATGATTAAAAATACTACTAAAAAGAAGTCAAATAACTAATATAATTAGGATCTAACAAGTGTGCCTCGGAGGAGGACTCTCTGCGCTACCTAGGTGGTGGACGCCTCATCCTTTTTCGACTTTATATCCTTGGCTTTTTGTTGACCCATTTTTTCTTTTGTCGTGCAGGGAACATGGCTTCTGTCGAGGAGCGAGTGAAGAAGTTGCGCGTGTCAAGGGTTGTTGTTCCTCCGAAGACGCGGGTGGCTCAGTTGGCAGGGCAGTCTTCTGCGGAGCAGGATGGAGGGGTGTTGTTGGCGTCCCCGACCGGTAGCCAGTCGCCTACTTCCCAAGGGGCCTCGAAGAGAGCGAGAGTTCGGGAGGATACGCCTGTGGGTGATTTATTAGTGGAGCCATCCGAGGAGGGTTACACCATCGCTCCTTGTCACCAGCATCCCGGCTACTTCCATGGGGCTAGGTCGCCCAGCATTCCCGCGGGGGAGGTGAAGGCGATTCTGGGTGCCGACCGTGCTACGAGGAGGCAGGTTCTGACAGAGGACTTGGCCGCGTTGATGCGGACTTTCACTACGGCGATGGTTCTGAGCGAAGAGAGCTGCTCGGTCGTCGAACTGTCGAAGCTGCAAGGGGATCTCGCTTTCACACAGTCCCGTCTGAATAAGGCGACCGAGGATTTGGCAGCAAGTCAAGGGAGGGTGACTCAGCTGACCGGAGAGTTGGAGAAGGTTCGCGGGGAGGTTGACCTCGAGCGCAAGAGGTGCGGCGGCTTTGAGGAGAAGCTGAAGGCTGCTGAGGAGGAGTTGCGGACGTCGAAAGCTCGTGTGGTGGAGCTCGAGGGTGATCTCTTTCCTGGTGATGATGAGACTAACGACGACAGGCTGCTGGTTACCCGGGCGGACCTGCTTACTAGGATACGCGTGCTGGAAGGGGATTGCCTGGATGGTTTTGCTGCGGGCTTCAACAACACCGTTGCTCAGCTCAGGGTGGTGAACTCTGGTGTCGCCTTCGTCGAGGATGGGATCGGTCCCTTCCATGAGATAGTCGACGGCCGGGTGGTCGACCCCAGCGCCGAGAAGGCTGGCACCGTCGTCCCTGTCGTGGAGCCTGAAGCTGATGGAGAGGAGGGAGCTTAGATTAGTCTCGGGCCTGCGTGCCCGCGTAGTTCGGCCTGCGCGCCATATTTTGTATTTTGTTGTTTTCTTCGTCGGGCCTGTGTGCCCGCGTAGTTCGGCCTGCGCGCCATATTTTGTATTTTGTTGTTTTCTTCGTCGGGCCTGCGCGCCCTTGTTTATGTAATGTTGACTACTGGGATGGTGCCCGCTTTTGATTAATATATTTTGAGAATTATCTAAGTGTGCGCCTCGTTTTTGCATGTCGTTTATGCTCGTTTTATTTCTGCATGTATTTGTATGCTTGAAATATATGTATGTTTGAAATGTATGTTTAGTATGCCTTTGGGCCTACCCGGGGTGGTAGTTCGACGACGATTGTTTCTGGTGGTGTGGGTAACTGGCCGGCTGGTCGGTTTTGTTGCTTGACCGATTCGGGGGTAGCTCTCCCCGTGGCGTGGACGTCCCATCGCGAGCTAGGTGTCCTGCCGGTGTTGGTACGTCGGTGGGAAATCTTGATCGAGGTGTTTCCTGCCGAGCAAGGCCATCTGCCCGCGCACACAAGAGGCATGGCTTGCTTTTGGTCTGGTCATATAGGAGACGTGAGGAGGTGCGGTGGTACCATGTCGCCCCCCAGTGGTCGCGACGATGGGTCGTCGCGGGCAGTGTTTAACTGTAGTACCGCTTAAGTTTTGCGGCGTTCCATGGTCGAGCTAATTGTTCCCCGTGCAGGTTTTCGAGGTAGTAGGCCTCGTGCTCCGTCTTGTTGCGGACGCGGTAGGGACCTTCCCAATTTACAGCTAGTTTTCCCTCGTGTGAGTCTTTCTGGTTTCTGCACAAGACTAAGTCGCCGATTTGGAAGTCGCGTTTCAGGACTTTGTTGTCGTGGCGAAGTGCCACCTGCTGTTTCAGCCGGGCTTCCCGAAGGGCTGCGCCTGATCGAATCTCCTCTATGAGGTCGAGCTCCTCTCGTAGGGTGTCGTCGTTGTCGGTGGTGTTGAGGGGAGCTTCAGTTCGTCGGGATGGCTCACGTATCTCGACCGGAATTACTGCTTCGGTTCCATATGTAACGGCCATTTTAATTATTTTTAGTTTCTGTGATTATTTTATTCGCGGGTGTATTTTGAGAATTATTATGGAAGGTCAAGAACTCATAATATTAATA
Source organism: Lathyrus sativus (assembly GCA_963859935.3). Classification (NCBI taxonomy): domain Eukaryota; kingdom Viridiplantae; phylum Streptophyta; class Magnoliopsida; order Fabales; family Fabaceae; genus Lathyrus; species Lathyrus sativus. The sequence goes on from OZ012736.1 coordinate 426,105,397, forward strand.
AATTATGATAAAATGTAATAATTGATAGTAATGTAAAAATTATTATTAATTATTATCATTATTATTGCTAATATTAATATAAATGAGAAAATGTTATTAAATGGATTTTGAATTAAAAGACTTAAGATAATTATATTTATTTTGGATTAAAAAGAAGATTATTTGGGATGAGGGGTAACATTGCCATTTTGGAAAAATAGATTTGGAAGGAGAAGAAGAACGTGTACGAAGAACACGGTTTTGAGCAAGAGAAAGAACACGATCAAGAACAGCAACTTAGCAAGCAGATTTCATGCGGATTAAGGAGCTTGTTCATCATCAAAGCTTGAATTGAGGTAAGGGGGGAGAGTAATCGGTTAAATTGGGTAAATGCATGATTAATCGGTAGAAAGGGGGAAATCCCTAATCCCCATAGATTTCTTGATGTTTGATGTCGATTGTATGCTGTTTTTTGTTGTGATTGTTGTGTTGTTTGATGTTTAATTCGTTGCATGTGCTGAGAATGTTAGATTGGATGAGTTTTGGGATTCTCGTTCAAGTTCGAAGTTGAGCCGGAAGTTGGTTTTGAGAGCAGAGTTGATGATTAGTCGGATAGAATCGGGAATAGACCTTGTAGCTAAGTTGCAGTATGTGGATGGTTGTGGGTTTCGATTTAATCGGATGAAATCGGTGTGGGAGGCGATTTTGCAGCGCAGAATTTTTCTGAATACGCAGGTATTCGCTGGGCGAATGAGGGCGAGCCTTCGCCAGGCTTCGTCGGGCGAACTAGCCAACGAGTGCTGGCAGAGGGTTCTGTTTGGCTTCGCCAGAGGTTTCGCCAGGCAAATGGCAGCGAGTGTTCGCTGCGGGGCTTCGCCGGGCGAATGTGCCAGCGAGCCCGACAGCAGTCTGTGTTTTTGCTGCTGTTTTGTGTTGTTTCCTTTATGGACTTGGACCCTCGTTGGTCTTGTGCGATGAAAGGCTGCTGGAGAGCTGAGGCAAGCATATGTTGGTGGTCGTAGGGCTGTTTAGCCGGCGTTTATCGCAAGTGGCCTAATTGGTGGAGTACGCATTATGTATGAACCGGTGTGGATGAGTACGTGAGATGTGTGCACCGTGGGTGTGCTGTGTGAGATATGAGGATCAGTATGATCGTGACGCCTTGAGCGTGTTTTGTTGGTGCGTTGTGGTGAGTGGATCCGTGAGGATCGATACGCTTATTATGCGTTGCCATTGTGTGCTGTTATGTGGTGTATTGGGTCAGTAGGACTGACATGCCTTGTGTGCATTATATGTGATAAGTTGTGTGGTGAATGGATCCGTGGGATCGACGCACTGTGTGTGCTTGTTATGTATGTACTTTGTGATGTGAATGGATCCGTGGGATCGGTACGCCTTGTGCGTCGTGTATATGTATATGTTGTGTGAGGGGTGGATCGATAGGATCGGTGCACACTTGGTGTGCTAAATGTTTGATGTGTGTGAATATGGTTGTGTGCTCCTGGCGAGGAGGGTAATGGCCATGTGTCCATCGATGTTATTGTGTTGTGCTCCCAGTGGGGAGGGTGATGGACATGTGTCCATCGATGTTATTGTGTTGTGCTCCCGGTGGGGAGGGTGATGGCTATGTGTCCATTGATGTTGATGAGATGCTCTCGTAGTGGAGGATGATGGCCAGGTGTCCATCAGTATTGTTGTGGTGCTCCCATTGTGGAGGGTTGATGGCCAGTTGCCCATCAGTATGGTGTGCTCCCTGAGTGGAGGGTTGATGACCAAGTGCCCATCGGTGATATGTGCTCTTGTGTGGAGGGCTGATGGCCTGGTGTCCATCGTGATTGTGATTCGGTACTGTATATTTAGAGTTGTGTGGGTGCATTGTTGCGTGACAGTGTGTTGTGGTTGATGATGGGACCGTGAGTCCGGATTGCACGTATATGAAATAGTATTATATTGATTTCTGCCTTTTATTTCATGTACTATTATGCCATTATTATTTAATCGTGATTCTCACCCTTTTGTTGCTGTTGTGGTATGTGCTTCTTCGGAAGTACAGACAATCCAGGTGTTTAGCTTGTTGGATTGTGGTGTCCCGTAGGACTGCTCTGATACGTAACACCAGGGAGTTTTGGGAGTTTTATTGTGTATTATTGATTTTATGTGCCCCTGTGGCGTATCCTGTTTGATGGTGATTGTAGATGATGCTACATGTATTTTGGGCAGATGGCCATTGTTGTATATATATGATGAGGATGATGGATATATATATATATATATATATATATATATATATATATATATATATATATATATATATATATATATATATATATATATATATATATATATATATATATATATATATATATATATATATATATATATATATATATATATATATATATATATATATATATATATATATATATATATATATATATATATATATATATATATATATATATATATATATATATATATATATATATATATATATATATATATATATATATATATATATATATATATATATATATATATATATATATATATATATATATATATATATATATATATATATATATATATATATATATATATATATATATATATATATATATATATATATATATATATATATATATATATATATATATATATATATATATATATATATATATATATATATATATATATATATATATATATATATATATATATATATATATATATATATATATATATATATATATATATATATATATATATATATATGTTGTTTTGTGATTTATGGCAGACGATGTTTATATTTTCCGCTGCAGTTTTATTGAGAAAATTAACTTGGAAAAATGTTTTGTGGAATTTTAGTGTGAATTGTGACATCCCGTTGTGGGAGATACTCTGATGTGTGCTTATTTAATTGTTTTATTTTATTTTGGGAAATAGGGTGTTACACCATACGTGAGGCAGAATGAGGTTTCCCCCGTGGTTGAGTGGGGCGTAGTTCGGTACGCCCAGAGGACGTTGTGGAGTTCCTCGACCCATGCCCTTTTTGCGTCGCCGAGTTGTCGTTTTAGTCCCCTGAGTATGACCCTGTTCGCAGATTCTGCCTGGCCGTTTGTCTGGGGATGTTCGACCGAGGTGAAATGGTGTTTAGTTCCGAGTTTGGTGACAAAATCGCAGAAGTTTTTGTCCGTGAATTGCGTGCCGTTGTCGGTGACGATGGCGAGCGGGACCCTGAATCTTGCGAGGATGTTTCGTTTGTAACATCGGAGTATGTTGTGGGCCGTGATTTTGGCCAGGGCTTCGGCCTCGATCCATTTGGTGAAGTAGTCCACGCCCATGATGAGATACTTGTTCTGATAGGAGCCTAGGGTGAAGGGGCCGAGGATGTCCATCCCCCACCAGGCGAATGGCCACGAGGAGGAGAGAGATTTGAGTTCGGTCGGTGGAGCGAGGTACATGTCCCCGTGTGTTTGACATTTGTCACATCGTTTGACGTGCTCCCTCGCGTCCGTTTGCATCGAGGGCCAGTAGTATCTGGCTCGTAGGGCCTTTCTCTCCAGGGAGAGTCCTCCAAGGTGTTGCGCGTTGATGCCCTCGTGGATTTCCTCTAGGATGGCTGCGGTCTGGGAGTTGCCGATGCATTTGAGGAGTGGGATCGCGAAGCCTCTGCGATATAGTTTGCCTTCGAGGAGGACATACGAGCAGGCTCGTCGCTTGGTCGCACTTGCCTCTTTAGTGTCGGTTGGTAGGCGGCCGGTGCTGAGGTAGGTGTGTAGTGGTGTCATCCAACAGTCGGTGTCTCCTATTGCATTGATGACGAGCGGGGTGGTGGCCGCTTTGGTGCTCGGTTGTGATAAGACTTCTTGGATGACCGACTTGTGGCCTCCTCGCTTTTTGGTGCTCGCCAATTTTGAGAGGATATCGGCATAGGTGTTCTGCTCGCGCGGGACGTGCTGAATCTCCGCGGAGTCGAAACCTTGCTGTTTTTCGGTGGTAAGTGATAAGTATTCGGCGAGGTTGTCGTTTTTCGCTTGATATTCTCCTCATACTTGCGAGGCGACCAGCTGGGAGTCTATGTAGATTTTGATTTCTCTGGCCCCGAGGTCTGATGCCAGGCGAAGTACGACCAGGAACGCTTCGTACTCGGCTTGGTTGTTAGTCGTTGGGAAAGCCAGCGTGAGGGAGACCTCTATGAGGGTGCCCTCTTCGTTGTCGAGGGTGATGCTTGCCCCGCTGCCCGTGGAGTTGGAGGAGCCGTCCACGAAAATGGTCCATATGTGGCTCCTCGGGGTAGGGTCGAGTGAGGGGGTCATCTCGGCAACGAAATCGTCCAGGGCTTGAGCTTTGATGGCTTTCCGGCCTTCGTAGATGATGTCGAACTCCGATAGCTCTAACGACCATTTCAGCATGCGTCCTGCCATGTTGGGCCGGCCGAGGAGCTGGCGAATGGGCTGATTGGTGCGGAGCACGATGGTGTGTGCTAGGAAGTAGTGTCGGAGACGTCGTGCAGCGGTGATGAGGGCTAGGGCGACTTTTTCGATCAGTTGGTATCGGACTTCGGGACCGTAGAGGGCTTTACTCGTGAAGTATATGAGCTTTTGCCCCTCTTCGGTTTCTCTAATGAGAACGGCGCTGACGACCTCGTTAGCTACGACCAGATACATATATAGGGTTTCGCCCATCACGGGACGTGTCAGCACCGGTGGTTCGGACAGGACGCGTTTGAGGTAGTGGAGGGCTTGCTCGCATTCCTCGGTCCATTTGAACGTGGTCTTCTTCTTGAGTAGTTTAAAGAAAGGGAGGGCGTGTTGTGCGGATTTGGCGATGAACCGGGAAAGTGAGGCGAGCACGCCGTTGAGGGATTGGATGGACTTCTTCGTGGTGGGTGTGGTGATTTCCGAAATGGCGTGGCATTTGTCCGGATTTTCCTCGATCCCACGCTCGGTCAGATAGTAGCCGAGGAATTTTCCTGCACGGACACCGAAGGTGCATTTCTCCGGGTTGAAGCGCATTCGGCATGTCCTCGCGGTGTCGAAGACCTTCCTGAGATGGGCCGTGTGGTCGGCTTCCGTGCAGGATTTTACGATCATGTCGTCCATGTATACTTCGAGCATGTCACCGATTTCGCCCCGGAAGACATTGTTCATCATTCGTTGGTATGTGGCGCCAACGTTCTTTAGGCCGAAGGGCATTACGTTGTAGTAATAGTTGCCCGACACCATCATGAAGGCCGTGCTCTGTTTATCATGCTCGGGCATTGGGATTTGGTTGTACCCCGAGTATGCGTCCATGAAGGACAAGAGCTTGAAGCCGCGGAGTTGTCGATGAGTTTATCGATGTTGGGGAGGGGGTAGGTGTCCTTAGAACATGCCTGGTTGAGATCGGTATAGTCAACACACATGTGCCATTTTCCATTATTCTTTTTAACGAGCACAACATTGGACAACCAGGTTGAATACCGGGCTTCCGAAATAAAATTTGCCTATAGGAGGTCTTTTACAGCTTTTTCAGCCGCCGCTGACTTTTCGGGGGACTGTCTACGCCTATGTTGAACTACGGCCTTCGCGTTCGGGTTGATGGACAGCTGATGGCAGGCGACTTCGGGGTCGAGTCCGGGCATTTCTGCGGCGCTCCATGCGAAGAGGTCGGCGTTCTCGCGGAGGCAGGCTTGTAGTTGTTTTTTCGCTAAGCCTGGGAGTCCGGCGCCGATCTTCACGGTTCTACTCTTGTCCTTCCCCGAGTGTGACGATCTCGAATTCTCCGTCCGGGATAGGGCGTGCCGGGTGGGTGGGCTGCTCGTTGGCTTCGCTGGTCCTTACTTCATGGTTGCGCTCTTCTTTGAAGCGGCTGTCAAGATCCACAGATCCGACCAGCTCCTTTGGTTCGTTCTTCGGTGTCACGGTTGGGGTCGTTTTCTTGGTTGCTGGGGCGATGGTGTCCAAACCATTCAGTGCAGCCTCGAAGCACCGTCGGGCGGCCTCGATGTCTCCGTTAAGGGTCACCACGGCCCCCCATTTCGTGTAGTACTTCATCTTTAGGTGGACGGTGGAAGGTACCGCAGTGAGTTCTGCTATCGTCGTTCTGCCCAGGATACAGTTGTAGAGGGACGGGCACTCGATGACTAAGAAACAGATGTTGATCTCCCTGGCCGTTTCCTCTTCCCCGAATGTGACTTTCAGCTCTACGTACCCCCAAGATCTCGTCGTCGTCCCGTTGAACCCCTAGAGGTCGGAGCCTACGTAAGGGGATAGGTTGGATTCGTCGAGTTGGAGGGTCGTGAAGAGGTGGGTGTACATGATGTCCACCGAGCTGCCTCCGTCGACGAGGATGCACCTGACGTCGAAGTTCGCCATCCGGGCCCGTATAAGCAGGGGAATGTTGGAGTTGGGGGATCCCCCGGGGAGTTCCTCGAGGTAGAATGTGATCGGATTGGATCAACCGCGAAATCTTTCGAGCGTGCTCATCTTACTGGAGTTGCTCGTGATAAGCTCATCGAACTTTCTTTTCACCGATCCTATGGATTGGCTCCTTGTGGCGCCACCCGAGATGACCATGGCTCTAGGAAAGTATTCCCACCGGCTGGTTGGCCGTACCGGCTCGTCGGGTAGGTCGGGGCCGTCGGGGAGGCCGAACTTTCTGTCCGCGAACCAGTCCTCGGGGCGGCTGACACACAGGGAGACCTGGAGTCTGTTGTCGCCGTCGGAAGAGGGGAGCTCTTCGACTTTCTTGGCCTCAGGGGCTTCTTGTCTCGGGGCCTTACCCCCCGGGTGTATCTCTTTAGGTGGCCGTCCTTAATCAGGATTTCGATCGCGTTCTTGAGATGGATGCAGTCTTCGGTCACGTGCTCGTGGCTCCTGTGGAATCAGAAGTATTTCAATTTGTCCACATTGGGTTTGGGGGGCGTCGGCCTGGGGAAGCGGACACCTCCCTGGGCAAATTCGATTTTGGCGCACTCGGCCAGTATGCACTCGCGGGAAGTGACTAAGGCCGTGTATTCCGTGAATCGGCCGGCGGGGCCGCGTTGTTCACAGGGGCGATCTTCCCGACGGCGGTCACCTCCCCGCCGGTGGCTTGAGGCTCCGTCATCTCGGTGCCCACGGGGGGCCTCCCTGTCTCGGGTGTCTTGTGCAGAATTGGCCGCTTGAGTTTCCTCGAACCGGATATAATGTGAGGCTCTGTCGAGGAAATCCTGCAGGGAGGTTGGCCGGTGTATGCCCACGGCCTCGTAGAACTTGGAGTCGTGGCGTAGACCCTGCTCCATTAGGTAACGCTTTATCTCGTCTGACGTCGTTACCTGCACCGCTTCCCGGGTGAATCTTTCGATGTACTTTCGGAGAGGTTCGTCGGGGGCTTGGATTATCACGCCGAGGACGGCCTCCGTCTTCAGGTGGCGTCGGGACGTTGTGAAGTGTTTTGAAAACAGGTCCTTCAGGACCCTCCACGGCGTAATCGATTCGGGCTCCAGACTTTTGTACCATGTCATGGCACCTTTCCTTAGGGTCGTCGGGAATAACCTGCACCTGATAGCCCCTTGGACGTTCAGTAATCGAGCATGGCCTCAATGTCTTCCAGGTGATCATCTGGGTCGGATGTGTCGTCGTATGTCGAGAGCGTCGGGGGCTTCTCCATCCCGTGGGGAATGGGGGCGCCCATGATTTCCCAGGACAAGGGAGTCTGGTAGTCATCTTCGTCGCTGAGAGCGGGTGACCGAGGAGGAGATGAACCGTTTAGAGTAGGCATCTGGTTTCGGATCCTCGGCCTTCTGACCGGGGGTTCGACGCGCGGATTCCTGGTCGGAATTGCTGAGGTGTTCTGCCGCCTCCCTCGAACTTGTCTCGTCGGGGATCTGGTGCGTTCCCGCACTACTTCCGTTTGGGTCCACTCCAGCTGAGGTCGTCGATTTCTAGGTTGAGGCGAGGGACTCCTCGAGCCCTCGTTCTAGTCTTCCCACGGAGGGGACCTCCCGCTCCAGCGCTCCAATTCATGCGTTCTGCTGAAACAAGAGCTGGTTCGTCTGGTTGATGGCCGCAAAGAGGGAGGCCACCATTGGGTCCGCTCCCGTCGGGACAGGGACGGGATGGAACGCCGCTGGGCTCGGGGGGCCGGTGTTCGGCCTGGCGTAGCAGTTCTGCGGACGACGGAGAAGCAGTCTGGCCGTCTCGCTCGTCAGTCTGTGCCGCGCGTGACGTTTCCATCTGCTTGCTGCCGTTGGCGGCGGTGTTGAGCACGAAGTCGTGCATGGTATCGTCTTGGTGTGGGCTAGCCATGATCGTGGAGTGTTGGTGAAACTTTGGTTTTCTGCTCGGAGTAACGGGGAAGTTTCTGTTCCCACAGACGACGCCACTGATCTGACCTGATCAAAAGGGGATCACGGGCTGGCCACACTGTTGGACTGCTGTCTGTTCACTGGTGATGAGGAGGAGGAGAGGGTGCACCTGCAAGACACTCCAATTCCAAAGTAAGTATATGGGCAGAGTGGTCACAAGCACAGAAAAGGGGTAAGAAGTGAATCACCTGACCCTCTTGAGGAAGAGGGTATTTATAGAGAGACCTCAACGCTGGGCCAACGGTCACTTGTGTTGGGCTGGATTGCCAGGCCCAACCCAGGTGACTGTTAGGGCTTACGTGGCGTAGTGAAGACCAGTACGTGGTCTTCGCCCTAGTTCAACTGCCCCGTGATCTCCGGAAGGTGGGTTGACCTGTACTTTCAGAGGTGGGCAGTTGGTTAGTGACGTGTTCCCGCGGCGGGGAGCACGTGGAGAACGTGCACGTGGCACGTTGTTCTCCCTGCAGAAGGGAGCTCGTGAGGTTCCCCGGATGCACGTTGTTCTCCCCGAGGAGGGGAGCACACGTGGACGTGGGAGAGCCACTGGGGTCCTGCTCGACGGCATGGGGTATACCGCCCACGGAGGACGGTGCTTGGTCGTGTGGGCGATTCTCTTGCCCGACGTGGTTGGGACAGTTCTTCCTTGCGGGGAGATCTTTCTTGTGTGTCGGGGACCTTGTGTAACACCCATTTTAATTATTTAGTCATTTTATTACTATTTTAATTATTATATGTTGGTGTGCCATTTGGTGGGGGTGTGTTTGATGATGATTGGTGGGTGTCCCTGATATGAGAGAATTATTGGTGGTGAATTTGTGTGAATATAATAATAAAATAAATAGTATTAATATGGTGGTATTATTATTATTATTATTATTATTATTATTATTATTATTATTAATTGTAGTAATATTATTAATATTGGAGAATATTATTATTATTAATATTATTACTATTATTATAACTATTAGTGGGAGAATATTATTATGATTATTATTATTATTATCATTAATATTATTGGTGGAGTATTATTACTATTATTATTAATATTATTATTATCGGTGAAATAATATTATTAATATTGCTATGCGTATTATTATTATTATTATAATGATTATTATTAGTAATATTATATTAGTATTACTATTAAGATTATTATTATTATATTATTTTATTAAGTTATTATTATTATTAAGATTAGATAATTAAAATAGGGAATGTGAGGGGTTAGTGGTTTTTTTTACGATACATTTGGAGAGTTGGGAGAAAGAACGAGAGAAGTGAGAAGAGCATAGAACGAGCAAAGGAACGAGGAACGGAAGAGAAAGGAGAAAGCCAAGAGACCAAATCTAGGAGGATTTCCATCGATCAAACCGATTAACAAGGTAAGGGGGGAGAAACTTGATTGAGATGGTATTTACATGTATAGGGTAGTGGGGATTCCTTAACCCCGTAGGAATGTATCGGTGTATGAAGTTTTATGTTGTCATGCTTATAATTGTTGATTGATGTTGAGAATTGGTATTTGATAAACCAATGAGGAATTGATATATGTCGATGTTGATGAATTGTTGTTTTTGGTGAGTTTGGGGTATCGGTTGGGTTTACGGTTTTAGGGAAGTTCCTGTATAACCTCTGTGGTTTGGATAATGACCATGAGTATTGATGAGATTTTGTGTAACCTATGTGGCTTGGGTAATGACCATGATATATGTTCTGAGATGTAGTTTAAGGAACAATTGATTAGAGTAGTGTGTGATAGTTGTAGTAATGATAGGGCAGAGGATGGATGAAGAGTGATAAGCTTGGAATTGAGCAAGATGACAGTGTTGGACGGTAAGGGTGGGTTTTCGTATGATCATTGTGATGGTGTAATAGTGTATGGTGAGTAGGATCACATTTAGGATAGAAACCCCTAAATGCCATGGTTTTGAAAAGTATGGTTATATGATATATGATGACATGATCTTTAAAAATATGTTGTTGGCTGTTATAATTGTCATATTATGGTAGGATTTCGAATTCTGAAACCGGGGCTTTTTACGGAATTGAAATTGGAGGTCCGGAAGGCCTCCAATGATGGAAAACACAGAATTTTCTGCATTCTGCGCTGTTTGCGTCGACTCAAAGCTGCATATTGGTGAATTTTCTGTTTTGACGATTTTGGCCATAACTTTTGATCCGTAAGTCAGATTTAGTCCCCGTTCGAAGCGTTGGAAAGCTCTTGAATAGATGTATAACATGGTATAAATAATATATTTATTTGCCAAATATTTTTATATCCAATATTTTTGGGGAGTCATTGTTTAATTAAATAGTAACTAAACTATGGATCGATTGAAATGATTTATTGATTATTTACTTGAGTTTAATTGTTGTGCACTTAGTGTGCTTGTGTTTATTGGTGGTGTAATATATATAATGTATGGTGATGTGATCAGGAGGATCGTGTGCACTTAGTGTGCTTGTGTTTATTGGTGGTGTAATATATATAATGTGTGGTGATGTGATCAGGAGGATCGTGTGCACTTAGTGTGCTTGAATTTGTTTGTCGTGCATTGTTGTCGTGCATTGGTGTCGTACATATCATGGTGTCTGGTGGGATGAATCATTGCTCAGGAGGAGTGTATGTGATTCATCCGTACTCCTTTGTGGAGAATGGTGGGGATAGATCATATCTCAGTAGGAGCGTAAGTGATCTGTCGGGGATAGATCATATCTCAGTAGGAGCGTAAGTGATCTGTCGGGGATAGATCATATCTTAGTAGGAGCGTAAGTGATCTGTCGGGGATAGATCATATCTCAGTAGGAGCGTAAGTGATCTGTCCAAGGTTCGATTGAATGAACCAATGAGTCGGTACCGCATGCATGGTGTTGAGTTGCATATTTGCATTATAATATATTATATTGTAATTTGAACAGTAGGTTCGTGATTGGTGTTGTGGGGTGAATATTGGTGTGTTTTACTACCTTTATTGCATGTATTAAATTACCGATATATTTTGATCATGTTTTCTCACCCCTTTTTTGTGTTGTGGTCTGTGCTTCCTCGGAAGTACATATAATCCAGGTACATAGATAGCTTGGATGGTGGTGTGCAAGTCGAGTCTTAGGATGCTCTGATACGTAACACGGGATATGGGTGTTTTATTTGTTTATGTTAAACTTGTTGAAAATCCTGTGACATATCACATTTTGGTGAATTATAATAATAAAGATTTTATGTAAATCTGGCGGATGGCCGAGAATGTTGGAATAATAATTTCCGCTGTATTATTTTGAAAATAATGAATAAAGTATTTTTGATAACTATTGGTGATGTGATATCCCACAGTTTTTTTGAAAACTCTAATGTTTATTTATAATGTTTATATTTTATTTAATTTGGGAAGTGGGGTGTTACAATTGGTATCAGAGCAGGTCGGTCCGTCCGACCAATGTTGTCTAGTGTTGTTGTTCCCTGGTATGCGACATGTGTGTAAAAACACTGTCGGTACATGTTGTTGTTTAAACATTGTCCGTAGAAGTGAAATGATTCCAGTGGGGGAGAAGTTGGTATTTCTCCGGAATGCTGCAGTGTTGTGGCTTAGTGTGTTACGCTCTTATAGTTTGGTAAAGATGGTTTATACCCCATCATGATTTTCGGCTGTCTATTGACAAATTGAGGAACTGATCACCCTCCATCTCTTGTTAATAGTAGACGGGATTGTGTTGGATGGGATAGACGTGTCTTGCAAGCTTAGGTGGTGTGAGAAATGAATTGCCTTGAGTTAAGCTAAGTGCTTAAGGGATTATTTTGAGGAGTTGGCGTAAGACGGTGTTGAGGTGTGTATTTTGACGGAAACTTTGAATGTTAAGGAAAGTGAGAAATTGGGGTTTATCACTTAATTGTGATTGTCCGGAAGTTTTCCTGAGGAGGTAAATGGTTTACTATCGGAATGTGAAGTAAAGCTTACACATTGACTTCGTTCTTGGAACTAGTCCGATATGGGTGACTCCATATTGTGTGTTTGCATTGGGATTGAGAAAGTTAAAGAGTCAACTTGAAGACCTGCTGGAAGAGAGGTTCTTTTGTTTGAGTGTGTTACCATAAGGTGCACCAATTTTGTTGGTTAGACAGACAAAAGGTTTTGTGAAGCTTTGGGTGAACTATGGATAAGTGAACAAGGTGACTATCAAGGATAAGCATTTGCTTCCAAGAGTTGATGAGTTGATGGATCAACGGGCTGAAGGATGTGAGTTTTCCTTGGTCGTGTGAGCTCGGGTAGAGCTATTGTGGTTGCGGTATCAAAGGTTGAAGTTGTATCGCAATGGGAGGCTCCAAGATCTGCTGTTGAGATTGGGAGTAATTGGGTTTTAAAATATTTAAAGATTGAAAGTGTGTTGGATGGTCTCCTAGGTATGAAATTGTTGTTGTACGCTGAATTCCGAGATCGCAGCTTTTTACGGAATCGAAATCGGACGTCGTAGAAATCATGTTTAATGATTCTAATAGGCTATATGTTAGGTGAGTATGAGTATGTGTTTGTTTCGAAGAAAGGAATTGAATCGGTCGAATTTTCGGACAAGAATGCAAAATCCCGTAGCAGTTTTTCGGCAAAATTCTGGTTTTTCGAAAAACTTCGAAAATTCATAACTCTTGAACCGTATGTCCGTTTTGACCCCCGTTTGAAGCGTTGGAGAGCTAACGAGATGCTCTTTCCAGGAAAAATGGTTTTTATGTCAGTGGATGATCCAATTATAGCAGAATATTCGAAACGTATAATTTGGTCAACTTTTACCGTCGTGATCGGGTGTGTTTGATGTGTTATCTTATTGTATGTTTTCGGTATATACCGTGGTAGCTGATGCTTCGATTTGGAAACCTTGCTTGTACCGAGGAAAATGGCGAAAAAAGTTGGAACCGGTTGGGAAATTTTGTGATGCGAGTCTGGTCTGTGAAGAGACTTCTTATGGAGTTAAGCCTTGTATGTTAGACCGTACTAGTAGTATTCTTGAGGAGATTTGAAGAGGTCAGGAATCTGGGTTGAGTTGGTGAATTAGTTGAAATTGATAAATCAGAGTCGAAGAGTGGATTGTCGGGTTTGTGGAAATAGTACCATGATATGTTGTGATGGGGTATGTGGACCGGATGTTGTTGAGGGGAGTAGGAGTACTCGTGAAGAAATACATTGAGGTAGATGGGGTGTCCATCCCGGTGCTATGAAGAAGTAACCTAATTTGAGTAGATTGTTTTGGTGACCATAGATGAGGAGAGGAGTGGTTGAGGTTGAATATACTGGTTAGAATTGTTGGAATTCGAAGAGTGAACATCAGAAACTGTTGAGTCTGATGCAGCCGTTGAATATTCCAGAGTGGAAATCAGGTAGTATTTTCACGAATTTGGTGTTGAGATTTCCAAAGAATTGGAAAGACATAATTTTAATTTGGGTTGTTGTGAATGGATGAACTATTCCGTGTTAAGGATATATGAGATACTATAGAATGTTATGTTAGATTGAAATTTGAGATTTATATTGAGATGTTGGAGGGGCTTACAGGAAGCTTCAAGTACTAAGTTAAAGTTGAGTTCGGCTTACCATCCGCAAACTGATGGTCAGTCAGAGAGGACTATTGAGTCTGCAGAGAATTGGTGAGAGCTTGGATGTTGGATCAAGGTGGATCGTGGGATGAGTAATTACCGTTGATTGAGTTACCTATAATAACGATTACCATCCTAGTGTCGGAATGACACTATATATGGCTTGGTGAGATAGGGAGTGTAGGACTCTTCTGTGTTGGAATAAGTCGAGTGGGAGTGTTGTGCTCAGACCGAGAATTATGCTTGAGATGGCTGAGAAGATCAAGAGGATATAAGGAAATATGTGTTTTGAGAGTCACGTCGGTGACTGGTGCTGGTCAGGCTTCAAAATCTCGGAAGTTCGCATCGGGTTTTGTGGTTGTATCAGAGTAGCGCAGCGGAGGCATGAGAGGAGTAACATGTTAGATCGTTTTGCTGCTGTCGCTGTGAATTGGCATGACGTGTTTCATGTGTCTTCGTTGAGGAATTACATTGAATCAGGTGGATGATGTACCAGTGAAAAATAATTTGATTGTGGAGGCATTGCTAGTTCGTTTGACGAACGAGAAACAACTCCGAAGGGAGGAGATAACTTTGGTGAAAGTGGCTTGAGGGGGGTGCTGCAGAAGGCAGTGTGACCTGAGAATTGGAATGAAGGATGCGGGAAGCGTATCCGGAACTATTTCCATCAAGTAATTTTCGAGGACGAAAATAATTAAAGTGGGGGAGAGTTGTAACACCCATTTTAATTATTTAGTCATTTTATTACTATTTTAATTATTATATGTTGGTGTGCCATTTGGTGGGGGTGTGTTTGATGATGATTGGTGGGTGTCCCTGATATGAGAGGATTATTGGTGGTGAATTTGTGTGAATATAATAATAAAATAAATAGTAGTAATATGGTGGTATTATTATTATTATTATTATTATTAATTGTAGTAATATTATTAATATTGGAGAATATTATTATTATTAATATTATTACTATTATTATAACTATTAGTGGGAGAATATTATTATTATATTATTATTATTATTATTATTATTAATATTATTGATGGAGTATTATTACTATTATTATTAATATTATTATTATGGGTGAAATAATATTATTAATATTGCTATGTGTATTATTATTATTATAATGATTATTATTAGTAATATTATATTAGTATTACTATTAAGATTATTATTATTATATTATTTTATTAAGTTATTATTATTATTAAGATTAGATAATTAAAATAGGGAATGTGAGGGGTTAATGGTTTTTTTTACGATACATTTGGAGAGTTGGGAGAAAGAACGAGAGAAGTGAGAAGAGCATAGAACGAGCAAAGGAACGAGGAACGGAAGAGAAAGGAGAAAGCCAAGAGACCAAATCTAGGAGGATTTCCATCGATCAAACCGATTAACAAGGTAAGGGGGGAGAAACTTGATTGGGATGGTATTTACATGTATAGGGTAGTGGGGATTCCTTAACCCCGTAGGAATGTATCGGTGTATAAAGTTTTATGTTGTCATGCCTATAATTGTTGATTGATGTTGAGAATTGGTATTTGATAAACCAATGAGGAATTGATATATGTCGATATTGATGAATTGTTGTTTTTGGTGAGTTTGGGGTATTGGTTGGGTTTACGGTTTTAGGGAAGTTCCTGTATAACCTCTGTGGTTTGGATAATGACCATGAGTATTGATGAGATTTTGTGTAACCTATGTGGCTTGGGTAATGACCATGAATATGTTCTGAGATGTAGTTTAAGGAACAATTGATTAGAGTAGTGTGTGATAGTTATAGTAATGATAGGGCAGAGGATGGATGAAGAGTGATAAGCTTGGAATTGAGCAAGATGACAGTGTTGGACGGTAAGGGTGGGTTTTCGTATGATCATTGTGATGGTGTAATAGTGTATGGTGAGTAGGATCACATTTAGGATAGAAACCCCTAAATGCCATGGTTTTGAAAAGTATGGTTATATGATATATGATGACATGATCTTTAAAAATATGTTGTTGGCTGTTATAATTGTCATATTATGGTAGGATTTCGAATTCTGAAACAGGGGCTTTTTACGGAATTGAAATCGGAGGTCCGGAAGGCCTCCAACGATGGAAAACACAGAATTTTCTGCATTCTGCGCTGTTTGCGTCGACTCAAAGTTGTATATTGGTGAATTTTCTGTTTTGACGATTTTGGCCATAACTTTTGATTCGTAAGTCGGATTTAGTCCCCGTTCGAAGCGTTGGAAAGCTCTTGAATAGATCTATAACATGGTATAAATGATATAGTTATTTGCCAAATATTTTTATATCCAATATTTTTGGGGAGTCATTGTTTAATTAAATATTAACTAAACCATGGATCGATTGAAATGATTTATTGATTATTTACTTGAGTTTAATTGTTGTGCACTTAGTGTGCTTGTGTTTATTGGTGGTGTAATATATATAATGTGTGGTGATGTGATCAGGAGGATCGTGTGCACTTAGTGTGCTTGTGTTTATTGGTGGTGTAATATATATAATGTGTGGTGATGTGATCAGGAGGATCGTGTGCACTTAGTGTGCTTGAATTTGTTTGTCGTGCATTGTTGTCGTGCATTGGTGTCGTACATATCATGGTGTCTGGTGGGATGAATCATTGCTCAGGAGGAGTGTATGTGATTCATCCGTACTCCTTTGTGGAGAATGGTGGGGATAGATCATATCTCAATAGGAGCGTAAGTGATCTGTCGGGGATAGATCATATCTCAGTAGGAGCGTAAGTGATATGTCGGGGATAGATCATATCTCAGTAGGAGCGTAAGTGATCTGTCGGGGATAGATCATATCTCAGTAGGAGCGTAAGTGATCTGTCCAAGGTTCGATTGAATGAACCAATGAGTCGGTACCGCATGCATGGTGTTGAGTTGCATATTTGCATTATAATATGTTATATTGTAATTTGAACAGTAGGTTCGTGATTGATGTTGTGGGGTGAATATTGGTGTGTTTTACTACCTTTATTGCATGTATTAAATTACCGATATATTTTGATCATGTTTTCTCACCCCTTTGTTGTGTTGTGGTCTGTGCTTCCTCGGAAGTACAGATAATCCAGGTACATAAATAACTTGGATGGTGGTGTGCAAGTCGAGTCTTAGGATGCTCTGATACGTAACACGGGATATGGGTGTTTTATTTGTTTATGTTAAACTTGTTGAAAATCCTGTGACGTATCACATTTTGGTGAATTATAATAATAAAGATTTTATGTAAATCTGGCGGATGGCCGAGAATGCTGGAATAATAATTTCCGCTGTATTATTTTGAAAATAATGAATAAAGTATTTTTGATAACTATTGGTGATGTGATATCCCACAGTTTTTGTGAAAACTCTGATGTTTATTTATAATGTTTATATTTTATTTAATTTGGGAAGTGGGGTGCTACACCTTGTACCCGACGCGATACCCGGACTGGATAGGGCCTGGTGGAACATTATTAGGTTGGGCCAGCATAGTCGGCCCGGGGCCCAGGCCAGAACATTTTTCAAGTTAGTTTGCTCACTATTCTATCTTGATCGTTCAAATTCATTCGACGGACATCTGTATTTGACCCTTTCTCTTTTATATTAGGTTAGTAATTTACTCTTCTATTTAAAGAAATAAATGCATCATTTCTCAAGGACGAATTTCATTCTCTATTCTTACCATATTTCTCACTTATGTATTGGCTTGGGCGTTGGAGAGTTAATGTTGCAGGTCATCCCCTCTCCACCACATTCGAGTTTTGAACCACCAAAATATCATATCAGTTTAATCTCTTTGATCTTCGTTTAGTTCTAGAGTAGAGAATTGGTGTCGCATATGGGAATCAACCTTTAATTCTTATGATTACAACGATCTATCAATCTTTGATTAAATTAAATAAGATTTTAATCTCCCATAGTTGAAGCGTAGATCTCTATCTCCAAGTTAATTTCATTCAAATTCACAATTGAATTCCTCTAACCAAATTTATCAGACAATGGAACAATCAAAAGTCACATGCTCCGCCGCTTAATGACAAGTTATTATTGTTGTTGAAGCAACAAGAAATCTCCATCCGCTCCATAATGGACGGACGTCCAAATCTTAACAACTACTTCTTTCACTCCTCCACAACTGATTTCGTGCAAACTGGGATAATCCAAAGAACCTTTCATTTTTTTTTCTATTTGTCGGATCCACTCCATAATTCCACATAGGGGAATTGTCTATCAGAGCTACTATGTCGCCTCCGATAATCTGACGCGAAGCAATTCGCAACTTCCAGTTCATGCAAGTTAGTCTGGGCCTACAAAGAGCTCACGAATTATTGAACGACATGTTCGCAGATAGACTTACTCGGATCAAAGAGAGCCTCCATAATGATGTCCTAAAAAATAACACTATGCAGGAAGCAACTTCACAGAAGGTCATCGAGCCGAGAAAGGATCCAAAAGAGGTCCAGAAAACCTCTGGAACATCGAAGACATTGGCTTCCTACTCCTTCTTCGAGTCTTCAAAGAGGAAGGGGTAGTCATACTCCCCATGAAACTTGTCAACTGATGAGAAAAGAAAAGAAATAAGAAGAAACTCATGCTCAGCTGGGGAAGAAGAATATGCTGATCGTCCATATATTAGAAAAAAATCATAAATCTCTAGAGAAGCCTTTGAAACTCCAAAAATTATAATGGAAATAGAGAACTTGACGAGCGCATCAAGAAAATGGACGTGTGGTTAGGCTATTATCGCATTAACGCAGACGTAAAGTGAAAACTCTTTGCACTTACCTTGACCAAGTCTGCTCAAGCCTAGTTCAAGTCCCTCTCAAACAGAAGTATTGATTCTCGATCTGATATATGTGATACTTTCATTCTCCATTTCACCGTAAGGAAAAGACATTAAACCATTATGGTCGCACTCAGTGGAGTTACCCAGGGCAAGAAGGAAACCTTGTGCGCATATCTTGACTACTTCACCAAGGTGACAGTGACTATCAGAAGAACATATGAAAGCCTTAAGTGTTAGATATTTGAGAAGGGACTTTGAACTAATAGTACTTTTTGAGAAAACCTGAAGATCAAGGAGGCCCGCAACTTGAAATACTTTTTGAGTAGGGTGTAACACTACATTAATTATGAGAAGAAATTGTTGGCCGATAGGGGTAACTGAGGGATGGAGAACTTTGGACCTATTCAAACATCGGAAAATATTTTTGGAGGCCAAGAAAGGAATGAGCAAAAACCTCATTCAAAAATTGACTCCAACACACCCCTGAACACCTCGCGAGATAGGATTTTGGCGGAGTGCGCTAACACAAAATTCAAGGAAGTTGGGGTGAGAAAACTTTATCTAGTCAGAGAGTTTGCTCGGTCCAAATATTATCGTTTTCACAAAAGTCATAGCCATAACACCAACAATTTCATCCAACACAAGAATCTAATTGAAGGGCTTATCAAAAAGAGGCGGTTGTATAAATACACCAAGGACGGTAAAAGGGATCACAAAGACTTCCCAAAGAATAAGTAGTCCCCAAAAAAGCGGTCAAGGTCATGGCCGAAGGGAAATGCAAAAAGGCAAGTAACGGGGAAGATGAAGAACATAATGGAAAACATCAATATATTGCCTTTTTAAATTACGGGCCCCCAGGTCAAGCAAACAATCTAAAATCATGATAAAGAGGAAGATCGTCGAGATTATACCTATTATTAAAAAGGAAGGAAACACCTCGACCCCCAGTCTTGAAAAATCGATCCTCGAATTTTGAGATAGCAAGAAGGTTAAGGTGTCTTAAATGAGATCTTTCATTTGGTGATAACGAATACCATCACCAACATTGATGTGTTAAGAGTTTTGATCAACGGTGGCACCTCTTGTGATATCATGTACATGGAACTCTTTGAGAATATGGAGTTGAAGAAAGAGAAATTGTGGCGTACGAGGGTTCTGACTTATAAGCCTTTAACGGTAATGTGACTCACCCTTAGGGGTACACTGAATTGATGATCACCCTATGGAAAAGGAGGAATACTAGAACTACAAACTCCCAATTCCTGGTTGTCCCATGCTGAAGCGTTTACAATTGTATCCTATGACAACTCTATGCGACAACATTGGATACGGTATATTCCTCGATTCTTCTAAAGTTAAATTGTTAGACATATGACTCAACACACAAGATGGAGTGAATTGTGAATTAAAAAAAATTTAGTTTGAAAAAAATTTTGGATTATTTTCAGAGTTTAAATTCATTTAAAAATATTTTAGAAAAGTAGCAGAAATAAAGTATGAAATTTAAAGAGTTGAGGGATAGAGAGAAGACACCTAGAATTATACAGGTTCAATCAAAAAAGTTAGTCTTGTCCCGAAGATTTGATCTTGAGAGTATCGAATAAACTTAAGAGCTTATAGTAGGTTAAACTTTCGACCCCCTTATACAATAAAAGGTATAATGAAGGTTTAAATATGGATTTTACATCTCATATTTTTCAAGTTAGTTTGCTCACTGTTCTATCTTTACCATTCAAATCCATTCGACGAACATCTGTATCTGACTCTCCCTTTTTTATATTAAGTTAGTAATTTACTCTTCTATTTAAATAAATAAACATATCATTTCTCAAGGAAGAATTTCATTCCCCACTCTCACCGTATTTCCCACTTATGTATTGGCTTGGGTGTTGGAGAGTTAACGTTGCAGGTCATCCCCTCTCCACCACATTTGAGTTTTGAACCACCAAAATCATATCAGTTTAATCTCTTTAGTCGTTATTTAGTTCTAGAGTAGACAATTGGTGTCATATATGGGAATTGACCTTTAACTCTTATGATTACCACGACCTATCGATCTTCGATTCAATTAAATAAGATTTTAATCTCCCATAGTTAAAGCGTAGATCTCCATCTCCAAGTTAATTTCATTCTAATTCACAATTGAATTCCTCTAACTAGATTTATCAATGGAACAATCAAAAGTCACTCGCTCCGCTGCTTAACGATAAGTTGTTGTTGTTGTTGAAGCAATAAGAAATCTTCATCCGCTCCATAATGGACGGACATCCAAATATTAAAACCACTCTTTTCATTCCTCCACAACCAATTTCGTGCAAACTGGGATAATCCAAAGAACCTTTCATTTTTTTTCTATTTGTCGGATCCGCTCCATAGTTCTACATAGGGAACCGTCTATCAGAGCTACTATGCCGCCTTCGATAATCAGACGCGAAGCAATTCCCGACTTCCAGTTCATTCAAGTTAGTCCTGGCCCATAAAGAGCTCACAAACTATTGAACGACATGTTCCAGATGATTCACTGGCAAAATTCTAGGCTCACGCAGATAGACTTACTCAGATCAAAGAGAGCCTCCACAATGATGTCCCAAAAAATAACAATGTGAAGGAAGCGACTTTGCAAAAGGTCATCGAGCTGAGAAAGGATCCAAAAGAGGTACATAAATCCTCTGGACCATCAAAGACATTGGCATCATACTCCTTCTTCAGGTCTTCAAAGAGGAAGGGGTGTCGCAACTGCGAAAAACACCTGGCAGAAAAAATATAACAGTCGCCACTAAACGTTATTTATCACGATGAAGGGAAAGGAAATGGTTGAAGAAAACTTCAAAGAAGAGAGAAGATATGGTCATCGCAACCAAATTTGGGGTTCGGGAGTCAATTACGTGAGAGGAAGGTATTAGCACCCCCTCGCGTCTGTTATACTCAACAGGATCCACGCTTTTTGTCTAATCAAAAGGTGTGTTATCTAAATCTTACTGCTAAACAGGAACGAGAACGAAAAGAAAAGAAAGGATACTCGATAGGACTTCGCCGTCATATGCCTACGTATTCTCTCGTGCAATGAGAAAGTCAGAGTCAATGTAGATTGGAAAACTACGGGTGAAGGGGGAAAGGTTGCTCACCATGACATCATCGTCTTGTGCCTATGTATCCTCATCTGGTATGATAAATCAGAGCAGCCATAGTTTGGCTCACCATAGGTTGCTTAGTATTTTTTATGAGCAACGTTAAGTTCCCATTCCAGAAGTTAGGATCGATGCATGTTTGCGATAGAATGGAAAAATAATGCACCCTTTCTGAAAATGGCTTGATAAATGACCCCGAATGATGAAAATGATTTGAATTGGTTTGTGAGTTTTAGAGAAGTGAGTTGAATTGATTTGATATTCACATTGCACTAAATTCTATGATATAGAAACGAATGCGTCGCATGATCGCCCCCAGACGGGATGTACACCAAACGCTCTAGACGAAGTAAGGAGAGAACCTTCACTCATCATTTCTCATACTTAAGGCTCGTGGCGTATAATGTTCATCATATTTATTACGTGTTTTAAAGTTGTTTTGAGAAAGAAGGAGAAAGACACACAAAAGGTCTAAGGGGAAACTCAGTCCTAACGTTGTCATGCAAAATGGCCCTAAGGTCGGGATGCGGGAGGAAATTCTATCCTAATGTTAGCATGCAAAAGTGGACCTATGGTTGAGGTTAAAAGGGATTAACCTAAAGTTATCATGTGTGGATTAACTCCTAATGTCTATCCTACTCCAAGCTTAATTGAAAATTAAGTTGGACTAGGAGGCCTGAAGAGAGAATGCAAGAACAAGCCAAAATAAAGAAAACAAACCAAAAACAGCAGCTACAACAATACTTCAGCTTCATAACATCAGTAATAGCCAACACACAAGCAAAAAAGCTTTTAACAACTTATGTTTCAGTACATAACAGGTGTAAAAGGCAGCAAGGCAGAACATGTACAATTAATAGCATGTATGAAACACAACAACATTGTATACAACAACGTGTAATGCATAAAGACAAATGCATATGGATAGGCATCAATCATGTAACAAAATAATATCAAATATGCATCCAAGATTGATCAAACAATAATGAACATGTTCAGCCACCAAACATAATCATGCATCAAAAGAAAAAGATCAAAAGCTTGCCTTCACATTTAAGCAAACACACATGAGTTGCAAACATAAACAAGCATCAAGCAAGAGCAATTAATTCACATGTGTAAACAATTAAGCACCAAGCAATTAAGCATGAACAAATTTCAATGACATTGCATACTTAGGCACTCCTCAAAAGCATCATGGACAAATTCAACAATTACTTGGTTGAAACGAATACGCAATCATGGAATCAAAGAATATGAAATCATGAAATTGAAGACAAACATGAAAATGAACCATATATCCAGCAAAGTGAGCATCAAGAATGAGCAAACAAGTAGGCACAAGCAAACATCATGAAGGATGCGTCAAGAATGCAACACAAATAGATCATGGACATGTTAGAACACAGATTGGTTCTTAATAATATCTCTATGTTTTGATGATAACTATTATGAAATTTTGTATTTAAGAATTATATACTCTAAAATTTGCTTGAGAACTTTTACTGCAGATAGTAAAGGAATTAACACTCCAGAAGCAAATCAAAATTGAACACAAGAAATTAGCTAGACTCTGAAGCGCCAAATGCACTCATTAGAAGATTCTGATTGCTGCCAACAGAAGATTCTGAGCGTAGCCTCCAGAAGATTCTGAAGCAGAAGCTCCAGAAGAATCTGAAGCAAGTTAGAAGCATCTGAAGCAAAGAAGAATTTTGTATGAAGAGTTTTTCAAAGCATAGTTTCTACAGAAGATTCTGAAAGTACTAAAGCTGCCAGTACTGAAGTTTTGTCTCAAATATGCTCTGATCTTAAACACGCTGAAAGCACACCTGCTGCAGAAGACTCTGATTCAGCAAAGCTCTGATCATCATCAGAAGACTCTGACCCAATTAGACTCTGATGAATTTGCTGAAAACTGAAGAAGAATTATTCAAAGTTTATATCCGTTGGAGTGAACCAAACGTCTCTTTCCTTATTAATGCTAGACACAAGAACACATACAAAAAGGATTTTTCTGTGCTTTCTTCTTCTAGGAAAGGTCACTTGATGTGAAGACAAAAAGGCTCAGACCTTTTGGACACTCTTCTCAACGTGAAGCTCACCTTGGATCAGCTGCCTATAAAAGCAAGACTCCACCAAATTCTTCAGTTGACGTTTTGTTGAAAAGAAATCAAATATTCAAGCTCTCATACCTTCATATTCATTTTAAGAATTTATTTCATTGTTCTTAAACTTAAGAGAAATGTCACAGTTGTGATAATAGCTTTTTAGAAGCATTCTTACTCTTGTAATAGTTTTACATTGATTGTAAAAGGTTTCCTTAAGAGGATCCAGTTGGGATCAGTAGCTCTTGAGAAGACTAAGAACAGTTGTTCTTAGGTGTTACTATTGTAATCTGTTTGATTAAATAGTGGATTAAGTCCTTGATTGAGAAAGGCAAATCACTTTAGAAAGGGTGGACTGGAGTAGTTGAGTTTAACGAACCAGGATAAAAAAACTTGAGTTTTAATTCTAAGTTTTAATCTTTCATACTTATTCAACCCCCCTTCTAAGTATTATCTCACCTTCAGTTGGCATCAGAGCTCTGGTTCTGTGTGTGCTACCACTTAACAGTGACAGTAAAGATCCAGTTAGAAATACTTAGATATATATTTGGTTGTTACTATGGCTGATAATACAATATCTAACATTAACAACAAATATGAAGAAAGGGACAGAATCATCACCAAACCCCCTATGTTTGATGGGGAGAAATTTGATTATTGGAAAGACAGAATTGAAAGTTTTTTCCTTGGATATGATGCTGATTTATGGGATTTGGTCATAGATGGATATGTTCATCCCACAGATGGGAATGGCAAGAAGATAGACAAAAAATCTATGACAGATGCTCAGAAGAAAGAATTTAGAAATTATCACAAGGCCAGAACAATATTGTTGAATGCAATATCTCATACTGAGTATGAAAAAATTACTAACAGAGAAACTGCATTTGACATGTTTGAATCCTTAAAGATGATTCATGAGGGAAACTCTCAAGTCAAGGAAGCAAAGGCTCTGGCTCTGATCCAGAAGTATGAAGCCTTCAAGATGGAAGACTCTGAATCTGTTGAAGCTATGTTCTCCAGATTTCAAATACTTACAGCTGGACTAAAGGTTCTGGACAAAGGATACTCTACTGCTGATCATGTGAAAAAGATCATCAGAAGCTTACCCACTAGATGGAGACCTATGGTGACAGCGCTGAAGATGGCTAAAGATCTGAACAAGATCTCCTTGGAGGAACTGATCAGTTCACTAAGAAGTCATGAAATAGAACTTGAGGAAGATGAACCTCAAAAGAAAGGTAAATCTGTAGCTTTAAAATCTAATAAATCTGCTAAAGCATTGCAGGTAATAGAGGAAAGCTCTGAAGAATCCTCATCTGAAGATAAAGATGAATTATCCATGCTGTTCAGAAGAATAAACAAACTCTAGAAGCATAAAGGAAAGAAGTTCAAAAACTTCAGAAAATCTGATCATAGAAAGGAATCTTCTGGGCACAAAAGATCTGGAAAGAAAGAAGTTGTATGCTATGAGTGCAAAGAACCTGGGCATTACAAGAATGATTGCCCCAAACTTCAAAGAGAAAAACCCAAGAAGAAGTTTGACAAAAAGAAGAAGGTTCTGATGGCAACATGGGATGACTAAGATGGATCTGAATCATCTTCTGAATCAGAAGAAGAATGTGCTAATGTTGCACTGATGGCCAGCACAGAAGATCAGGAGGAAGGAACTTCAGGATATGAATCTGATTCTGAATCTGACTCTGACGCTGAAGAGGTAATGGCTAAAATTACTAAAGAAGAACTTATCAAAGTGTTATCAGAAGTTCTGAAAAGTTATAACAATATTAAGCTCAAATACAAGAAGCTGAAAAGCAGTCTTGAATCTGAGATTAATCTTCTGAAGACAGAACTTGTTGAGCAAAAAGAAATTAATCTGAAAATCAAAAATAACTTTGAAATAGCTCAACAAGAATCTGAATCTGAGACCAAGTCATGTGAAAACATTTTAGAAAAATATGACTCTAGCTTTCAGAGATTCCTTACTAAGAGCATAGACAGAAGCAAGATGGCTTCTATGATCTATGGTGTTAGTGGGAACAACAGAAGAGGTATTGGATATGAATCTTCCTCTGGAAGTAATCCAAAATCTGTTGACAAACTCTTCATCAAGAAGACACCTCTGTACTCTCAATTTAAGTTTGGTCACTTAAATGACATTAAACACACAAGCTATGAGAAGAATACTTATGTGTTTAAACCCAAGGCAAGTCAGAATAAACATTATGTTGAAAAACAGAAGTTTAGACAAACCTTCAGAACCACTAACCCTAAAGGACCAAAGAAGATCTGGGTACCTAAAAGTAAAATAATTCCTGTTGCAGATGTTCTTAGCAGCAAGGTCAGGACGCCAATCATGGTACCTGGACTCTGGATGCTCACGACACATGACAGGAGAAAGGTCTATATTCCAAAGCCTGGAGCTTAGATCTGGAGGTGATGTGAAATTTGGAGGGAACCAGAAGGGTAAGATCATTGGATCTGGCACCATTGGAAATGGTAAACTTCCCTCTATTACCAATGTTTTACTTGTTGAAGGGTTAAAGCATAACTTATTGTCCATATGTCAATTAAGTGACAATGGTTATGATATTACCTTTAATCAAAAATGTTGTAAAGCTATTAGTCAAAAGGATGGCTCTATCCTATTTAGTGGTAAGAGGAAAAACAACATTTATAAAATAAATCTTTCAGAACTTAAAGTTCAGAATGTTAAATGCCTCTTGTCTGTTAATGAAGAGCAATGGGTCTGGCACAGAAGATTGGGCGATATTAATATGAGACGTATATCTCAAATTAATAAACTTAATCTTGTCAGAGGACTTCCTAATCTGAAGTTCACCTCAGATGCTCTTTGTGAAGCATGCCAAAAAGGGAAGTTTTCAAAATCATCTTTTAAATCAAAAAATGTTGTTTCTACTTCCAAACCACTAGAATTACTTCATATTGATCTGTTTGGACCAGTGAAAACTGCATCCATCAGAGGCAAGAAGTATGGATTAGTCATTGTTGATGACTATAGTAGATGGACATGGGTAAAGTTCTTAAAACACAAGGATGAGTCACATTCTGTGTTCTTTGACTTCTGCAAGCAAGTCCAGAATGAAAAAGATTTCAAAATTATAAAAGTCAGAAGTGATCATGGTGGTGAATTTGAAAACAAATATTTTGAAAAATATTTTAATGAAAATGGCATTGCTCATGATTTTTCCTGTCCTAGAACTCCACAACAAAATGGGGTTGTAGAGAGGAAAAATAGAACTCTGCAAGAAATGGCCAGAACCATGATCAATGAGACAAATCTGGCAAAACACTTTTGGGCAGAAGCAATCAACACAGCCTGTTACATTCAGAACAGAGTGTCTGTAAGACCTCTTCTAGAGAAGACTCCATATGAACTGTGGAAGAACAGAAAGCCCAACATTTCATATTTTCATCCTTTTGGATGTATTTGCTATATGTTAAATACTAAGGAAAATATGAACAAGTTTGATTCTAAAGCACATAAGTGTTTCATGCTTGGATATTCTGAACGCTCTAAAGGCTACAGAGTATACAACACTGAGACACAGATTGTGGAAGAATCTATTCATGTCATATTTGATGATAAGCTTGGCAATAAAAAGCCAAAGCAGTCTGAAAACTCTGCAGATAGAGAAGTAGTCTTCACTGACTCTGAAGTCCCAGAAGCAGACAAAGCTCAAGTAAAGGAACCAGATGCAACGCCAGATGCTATTCCTTTAACTTCTCAGATGAACAATCTAAACATTTATGAAGAATCAACTGTTAGAGGATTATCATCCAGAATTAAAGCTTCTCATCCAGAGAATGTCATTATAGGAAAGAAGGATGATCCCATCAGAACAAGATCCTTTCTAAGATCATCTGAAGCATCACTTTTTGGGCTGGTGTCAGAAATTGAACCATCTTCTGTTGATGAAGCTCTGCAAGACAATGATTGGATTATTGCCATGCAAGAAGAGTTAAATCAATTTACCAGAAATGATGTATGGGATTTAGTTCAAAGACCACAAGGATTCAATATAATTGGAACAAAATGGGTCTTCAGAAATAAGCTAAATGAGAAAGGAGAAGTTGAAAGAAATAAGGCAAGGCTTGTAGCTCAAGAGTACAATCAACAAGAAGGTATTGATTACACTGAAACTTATGCTTCAGTGGCAAGGTTAGAATCTATACGCCTTCTTATTTCATTTGCTGCATAAAATAACATCACTCTGTATCAGATGGATGTTAAAAGTGCATTTCTTAATGGTATTATAGAAGAAGAAGTTTATGTCCACCAACCTCCTGGTTTTGAAAATGAAAAATTTCCAGATCATGTTTTCAAATTAAAGAAATCTCTGTATGGTTTAAAACAAGCTCCCAGAGCTTGGTATGAGAGATTGAGCAATTTTCTTCTGGAGAAAAATTTCATCAGAGGCAAAGTGGACACAACACTCTTTTGTAAATCAATTAAGAAAGATCTTCTAATTTGTCAAATTTATGTGGATGATATAATATTTGGATCTACCAATACTATGCTGGGAAAGGAGTTTGCTACATGTATGCAGGCAGAATTTGAAATGAGCATGATGGGAGAACTCAAATTCTTTCTAGGAATCCAAGTCAATCAAACTCCAGAGTGCACTTACATACATCAGACCAAATATGTTAAAGAACTTCTGAAGAAATTTAACATGACTGATAGTAAGCTGACAAAGACTCCCGTGCATCCAACTAGCCTACTTGGCAAGGAAGAGGTAAGTAAGAAAGTAGACCAGAAGCTCTACAGAGGTATGATTGGATCTCTTCTTTATTTAACTGCTTCTAGACCTGACATATTGTTCAGTGTATGCTTGTGTGCTAGATTCTAATCAGATCCTAGAGAATCACACTTGACAGCTGTCAAGAGGATTCTAAGGTATCTGAAAGGTACTTCTAATGTGGGTTTGTTTTACAGAAAATCTGATGATTTCAAATTAGTTGGATTCTGTGATGCTGACTACGCTGGAGACAGATTGGAAAGAAAAAGTACTTCTGAAAGTTGTCAATTTCTAGGAAGAAATCTAATCTCTTGGTACAGCAAGAAGTAACCCACAATTGCACTTTCAACCACAGAGGCAGAATATATTGCTGCTGCTGGATGTAGCACGCAGATGCTCTGGATGAAAAGTCAGCTAGAAGATTATTAAATATTTGAAAGTAACATTTCTATCTTTTGTGATAATACTTCTGCTATATGTTTGTCTAAGAACCCCATTTTACACTCTAAGGCAAAACATATAGAAATTAAGCATCATTTCATCAGAGACTATGTTCAGAAGGGAATCATAAATTTGGTCTTTTTTGATACAGATCATCAATGGGCAAATATTTTTACAAAACCCCTTGTTGAAGATAGATTCAAATTTATTCTGAAAAATATTGGTATGGATTTTTGTCCAGAATGATATTTATCAGAAGCAAATTTTTCCAGATGCAAAAATGCCTAATGCTCTGAAGTATTTCTTCTGAATGCTTATTTATTTTATTAATTTGGTTTTGTGAAACTCTGAACTAACAATCCTTAGAGGATCTGAACGTTGGTTAACGTTTCATTTCTCAAGAGAATTCAGAACACATGCAAGCAAACACGTGTCACTCCAAATCTGCAAAGGTGGCGTGTACACTACTGAAGAGACGTTTGAGGTGAAGTTTGAATAGTGAAAATCTTGATTTTCCCCCCAATTTGTCAGAAGCAATAAATGCTTGAAATGATTTTTATTCTTTTCATTTAATGCTTTGTTCAAACGTGCAAAATTCTGACTGTTTGTATGCCTACTTGTTTTAGTATAAATACATCTCCTCTCTTCACATTCACACTTTTCACATCTCAGAAATTTTATGAATTTTCATCTTCTCTTCTCTCTGCATAAAAACCCTAAGCGTGTGACAAAACCATCTTCAATGGCAACTTCATCATCAACTGCTGCACAATTACAATCTACAATGGTTGCAGTTACCTCTGCTAACATGGGCGTTACTCCTTAGTCTCCACCAAAAAGAACTTTACTCACCCCTGTTGAAAAGCTGGAAGTTCTGTGTGAATCAATGGTGGAATTTGATTCACTTGCTGAGAATGGTTTTGAGTTTCGTTCCATCATAGGTGCTCAAGGATGGGTAAAGTATTTTGATAGACTTTTTGGACCAGTTTACCCCCTTCTTGTGAAAGAATTCTGGATCCATGCTTCAGTTTACCCTAAGTTTATCTTATCTTCTATTCTGGGCAAAGAAATAATAATAACAGAATATCTGATCAGAAAACTTATTGGCTATGAGGAAACAGATGGAGTTTCACACTTGTCAGTTGGGCGTGTGGATATGGATGAAGTGTATGAAGAAGTGATGACTGCTGGACAAGCTTCTAACAAGTTCAAGGATCTGAAGCCTGACTACAAGATCTGTGCTAAGATCTTCATGGGATGCATTCATCATAGGAAGTCAACAAAGTCTCCAGACTATGTCAATAATGAACAGCTTTATTTTATGTACTGCCTCAGTCAGAGCACCAAGGTAGATCTTCCATATATTCTCTTTATGCATCTTTGGAATCATATAAATGCCTCTAGAGAATATGTGAAAGAAAAAGGTCAGAAGATCAGAACCTGGATTCCTTTTGGAAGGTTAATCTCAGATCTTCTAACTGAGAATGAACTTGTTACTGCTCTGTACGCTGCTGGAGTTATAGAGGAATTGGAATTCATTTTGGGAAAGCCTCTGAATGCCAAAAGTCTTCAGAGACTTAAAATAGTGGATGAACTCACAACAGCTCCCAAGAAGCTGAATATTTCTGAACTGAGTAAGAAGAGAACTCCTATAGATGATTACCCTCTGTTCTATGCTGAAGAACCTAGGGAAATAGTTGTAAGATACATTGATGATTGCAAGAAAGAAGGAAATCCTGTTCCTGCAGATATCATAAAGAGTGCAAGACAACCACTGCCTGTTGTAGAAGAAGAAGAACCACCAAGAAAGAGGACTCAACTAGAAGCAGAAGCTGCACCTGTTCAGAAGAAGATCAAGATTGCTGAGAATCCTTAGAAGCTGTTAAAGAGGAAAGAATCTGGAGCCACTCCTTCTGTACCAGCTAAAAGAATCAAGATCAAAGGCACTAAAACTTCTGTATCTTCTACAAATCCTATTGTTTTAAATGATTCTAATGTTAAGTCTATTCCAAAACCACCCTCTACACAAAATACATCTATTACTGCTCCACCTCATGTTTCTACCCCATCACCTCAAAAATCTTCTAATCCAATTTCCATTTTACCTGAAAAATCATATGTTCCAACACCAATAACAACAAAAACAATTCAAACTCCAAAAGTCTATGTACCACAATCAACTCAACCAAAAATTCAAATCAAACAATCTGTACCACAAAAACAACCTTTAGAAAAACAACCCACAGAACAACAAAACCATCTGCTCAACAAAAGCCATCTGAACCACTTAAAGAAAAGCCATCTGAACAACAAAAACAACCACAAGTAAAACAACCAGAAAAACACTCTGAACCTATACAAGAAAAGGACTCTGCACATCAACAACCACAAAAATCATCTGAACCTCAGAAACAACCACCATCAGATAATCCACCATCCAAATCATCTGAACCCACTGAATCTATTCCAATTTCATCTGATCCACCCTCATCAAAACCTTCTGAAATTCCTTCAGAACCAACCAATCCTTCTGAACCCAACATTCCTGAGACAGAAGTTCTTGATGTCACACCACTAAAAACTGTGTTTCAAGTATCTTTTACCTCCTGCACACCAACCACCTCATCAAACTCCTCAGAATTTGACATTCACCCAGACTTTCTAATCTCTCCATCTCACAGAGACTCTGAGGTAAACCAACCAGAACCCACTATATCTTCTAAAGCTCCTATTCTAGATCCTACTCCCACACCAAATCCAACATCTGAAATCCTGATTCCAAATCCTAACCCAACATCTAACCCAAGATCATCTATCTCTTGCGCACAATGTTCATCCCTATTTCACAATCTTGCATATGGTTTCAAACTTAAAGATTTTTATGACAGAGTTGAACCATCTGACCCTATCACTCCCCTGAAACCCAAACTCACAATGACCCTTCCATCTGTGATTCTCACATATATTCAATCCATGTCAGATGTAGGTTCATTAGCAACAATATCATATTCTGCTAAATCTGCCAAAGCTGTTACTTCAGCTATACCTGTTGCATCTGATAAAATTGCTGCTTCTGATGAACCTCTAAAATCCGCCTTCCAACCCTACTCAAATAAACCCTTTGATGTGGTTTCCTATCACACCAAAGCAAAACCAAATCTGTTAAATGCTTTAAACAGATCCAATTCTGATAAACCTGAAATTCCTTTCATTCCATACTACCCTCCTCCTCTGATTTCCATTAATAAATCCATTTTTCCACCTACTCCCCAACCAAAACAAATAACACTAGAGACTCTGTTACATCCCAAGCCTAGACTTAATGTTAATCGTTTATTTCAATCCTTTTTGCAAGAAATACAGTTGTATTTAGGTACTGTACAGAAGAAGTGTTCAGCAACAATGGATGCCCAAGAATCTGATGTCATCTGGAATGGATTCATCAGCAGATTCAACATAGTAGCATCAAATCTGAAGAACATATGTTCTGATGATGCGAAGCTCAGATTTGCTGAAGCTGCAAGAAATTTGTTCTGGACCGTCAAGAGATCTAGACCACTGCTCCTTACAGATGCTCCTCCATCATCAGAAGAAACTACTGAACTTGCATCTGAGGACAATCCTTTGGCCATGACTCTGGTAGACCTTCCTTCTGGCTCTAATGCTCCAGACTCTACAGATCCTATGGAAATTGACTCTGTTCAAGCTCCAGAACATGATCATCCCTCTTCATCTGAGATAAAGAAAGAACATCTAGATTTTGAGGATAAAATTGCTGCTCTGGAAGCTGGTCAATCAGAGATCAAGTCTTGGATGGCAAAACAGGATAAGAAATCTAAAGACATGACAGAGTGGATGTCAAAGCAGGATCAGAAGAATGAAACAATGGCTAAGTGGATGTCAAAGCAAGAGCAGTCCTCCTCTGAGATTACGGATCTGTTGAAGATGCTTTTGTCAAAACACTCTTAGATTTTCATTTTTTTTCATTCTGATGTTTTTGCATCTGATGTTTGCTTATGTACTTTTTGATATATCTTCTGATGCATGTACTATTGATCTGAACTCATTGAATGAATCAAAGTTTTCTCCACTAAATTATCTCATTTACTGTTTCCTTTTATTTGTATTTTTAAAGTTTTTACTTTTTGCTTATGACAAAAAAGGGGGAGAAAATATAGATCTGAACTGTTTAATTTAACTTCACCAGAATGAAACTTCACACATATCTATCCTATCTAAAATTTAATTTGAGTATTTCAGAACATTTGATAAGTACACTCTATAAAAGAAACTCTGAGTCTCTCAGATCATTTGACTATTATCAAACTCTGAATCTGATATTTACAAGACATTCTGACTTTCAAATGTTAAAAGAACAATCAAGATCTAACTCTGAAAATTACTCAAGACAAAAGGGAAGTTTCTATTCCTTATCTGTATTTAACTCAGGGGGAGATTCATCATCTCAGGGGGAGTCATAATTTTAATATTTTCAATTAAACAAAATTTTTGATGTTTTTGTCATCATCAAAAAGGGGGAGATTGTTAGAACACAGATTGGTTCTTAATAATATCTCTATGTTTTGATGATAACTATTATGAAATTTTGTATTTAAGAATTATATACTCTAAAATTTGCTTGAGAATTTTTACTGCAGATAGTAAAGGAATTAACACTCCAGAAGCAAATCAAAATTGAACACAAGAAATTAGCTAGATTCTGAAGCGCCAGATGCACTCATTAGAAGATTCTGATTGCTGCCAACAGAAGATTCTGAGCGCAGCCTCCAGAAGATTCTGAAGCAGAAGCTCCAGAAGAATCTGAAGCAAGTCAGAAGCATCTGAAGCAAAGAAGAATTTTGTATGAAGAGTTTTTCAAAGCATAGTTTCTACAGAAGATTCTGAAAGTACTAAAGCTGCCAGTACTGAAGTTTTGTCTCAAATATGCTCTGATCTTAAACACGCTGAAAGCACACCTGCTGCAAAAGACTCTGATTCAGCAAAGCTCTGATCATCATCAGAAGACTCTGACCCAATTAGACTCTGATGAATTTGCTGAAAACTGAAGAAGAATTATTCAAAGTTTATATCTGTTGGAGTGAACCAAACGTCTCTTTCCTTATTTATGCTAGACACAAGAACACAGACAAAAAGGATTTTTCTGTGCTTTCTTCTTCTAGGAAAGGTCACTTGATGTGAAGACAAAAAGGCTCAGACCTTTTGGACACTCTTCTCAACGTGAAGCTCACCTTGGATCAGCTGCCTATAAAAGCAAGACTCCACCAAATTCTTCAGTTGACGTTTTGTTGAAAAGAAATCAAATATTCAAGCTCTCATACTTTCATATTCATTTTAAGAATTTATTTCATTATTCTTAAACTTAAGAGAAATATCACAGTTGTGATAATAGCTTTTTAGAAGCATTCTTACTCTTGTAATAGTTTTACATTGATTGTAAAAGGTTTCCTTAAGAGGATCCAGTTGGGATCAGTAGCTCTTGAGAAGACTAAGAACAGTTGTTCTTAGGTGTTACTATTGTAATCTGTTTGATTAAATAGTGGATTAAGTCCTTGATTGAGAAAGGCAAATCACTCTAGAAAGGGTGGACTAGAGTAGTTGAGTTCAACGAACCAGGATAAAAATACTTGAGTTTTAATTCTAAGTTTTAATCTTTCATACTTATTCAACCCCCCCTTCTAAGTATTATCTCACCTTCAGGACATGCCAAGAAAATCAAATGTCGCACGTTGAAGGAACTTAAGCATACTGTCATATGAGGTGAAACAACTCAAAAACAATCCACAAATATGCATAGTATCAATCCATGAAGTTTAAGAGTGAAAATGAACTTAAACAAGCAAGAAAAAGCAAGGAAAACACATCATGTCTCAGTGGTAATCAATTACCAGTATGTGGGTAATCAATTACCCATTTAAAAAGTTAAAAACACGTGCGAAATGAGCAGGGTAATTGATTACCCTGATTGTGGTCATCGATTACCATTGAGACAGTGGCAAAAAATCAACTTCCAAAAAGCACTTTCAGTAGCAAATGACTTATCCAATCATTCAAATGAACAAGAAATCAATTATGTATGAAAATCATGTCAATTTATAGCAATCAAACACCAATTACATCAATCAAACAACAAGATCAAAGATCAAAGCAAGCAATAGATCAAAGATCACCAAGAAACCAAGGATCTAGATTGTGAAATGCAAGATTGAGAAAAATCAGAATTAAATCTAAGATTTACCAACCTACAAAGCTGAAATTTGCTTTGGTGAGTGTTGTTAAGATGTAATTAATAGATCCAATCAAGAAATCTAAGGATCTATGAAGCTCTAGCAAGAAAACTTGAAGATCTAAGCAATAATCCACCAATAAGAAAAATCTTTTCCAAAAGTGATTCTAACAACTTTATTCAAGATCTAAATGAACATCCACACCAAATTTCAACCAAGGATGATGATGAAATGGAGGTTTAGCTCAAGAATTCACAAATTGCAATGTGCAAGTTGTGAAGCTTTTGGCTATGGAGCTTTTGTGAGAGTTTTAGAATGAGAGAAAAGTTGAGAGAATTGAGATGAGAGATGTAAAAAATTCAGTAAATGAGTGAGAGTTATGAGAGGTTTGGAGCGAATTTGTTTAATTAATCCCTAGGTTAAGAATTAAAATGTGGTTTGGAGTATTAGTTAGTGTTTGGAATGGAAATTAGGAGTGGAATTAGGAACGAAAATGTTTGAAAATTGGATGGAATTTGAATTAATTTGTGAAGATGAATCAAGTTTAAACCAACTATAGATCCTTCTACTGATGCACATGGAAATCACATGACCAAAAATACAATCCAAATTGCTGTAGTGCTGACAAATGAACAAATTGGGCAAACTTCGCTTGAGGTAATTGATTACCCTGCTTGTGGTAATCGATTACCACATTCAAAATTTCTAATTCCTGGCACCATAAGGAGGGAAACTTAGAGAGTTGTCTGTTGCCACCGGTTTTGAGCATAGTTTGGCCTCTGAAACTTGATTTTTTTGATATTGCACCTATATAATGCTTGATATAAACACTGAAATGTCTCCTGTGCTCAAAATAACTTGTTGAGAAATATAATCGGGTGCTCAATTACTGATCAAAATAAATGTTGAATCCTTTGATGCTTGCTGCTTAAAACTTGCAATAAAAGAAAACCCTGAGTCATAGAAATAACTTGATCCCATGTATCAAGATCCAATTCTATGATATGCACAATGATAATACAAAGGAAGAAACGTAAACCAATTACGGTCAAAACGAAAGAAAAAATTTTGGGGTGCTACAAGGGGCAGTCATACTCCCCTTGAAACTTGTCAACTGATGAGAAAAGAAAGGAAATAAGAAGAAGCTCATGCCCAACTGGGGAAGAAAAATGTGCTGATCATCCACATATTAGAAAAAAAAATTCTAAATCTTTAGAGAAGCCTCTGAAACTCCAGAATTATAATGGAAGCAGATACCTTGACGAGCACATCAATCAAATGGATGCTTGGTTAGGCTATTATCGCATTGACGCATATGTAAAGTGTAAACTCTTTGCACTTACCTTGATCAAGCCTGATCAAGCCTAGTTCAACTCCCTCTTAGACAAACTTATTGATTCTTGATCTGATATGTGTGATACTTTCATTCTCCATTTCATCGTAAGGAAAAGACATCAAACCATTATGGTCGCACTCAGTGGAGTTACCCAGGGCAAGAAGGAAACCGTGTGTACATATCTTGACTGCTTCACCAAGGTGACAATGGCTATCAAAGTAACATATGAAAGCCTTAAGTGCTAGATCTTTGAGAAGGGACTTTGACCTGATAGTACTTTATGAGAAAATCTGGAGATCAAGGGGGCCTACAACTTGAAATACTTGTTGAGTAAGGTGTAACACTACATTAATTATGAGGAGAAATTGTTGGCCGATAGGGGTAACTGAGGGTTGGGGAACTTTGGACCTATTCAAACATTGGAAAATATTTTGGGAGGCCAAGAGAGGAATGAACAAAAACCCCGTTCAAAAAATGACTCCTACATACCCCTGAACACCTCGCGAGATAGGATTTCGACGGAGTGCGCTAACACAAAATTCAAGGAAGTTGGGGTGAGAAAACTTTATCTGGTCAGAGAGTTTGCTCGATCCAAATATTATCGTTTCCATAAAAGTCATAGCCATAACACCAACAATTTCATCCAACACAAGGATCCGATTGAAGGGCTTATCAAAAAGAGGTGGTTGTCTAAATACACCAAGGACGGTAAAATGAATTGCAAAGACTTCCCAAAGAATAAGTAGTCCTCAAAAAAGCGGTCAAGGTCGTGGCCGGAGGGAAATGTAAAAAGGCAACTAGCGGGGAAGATGAAGAACATAATGGCGAACATCAATATATTGCCTTTTTAATTTGTGGGCCCCCAGGTCAAGCAAACCCTCTAAAATCATGATAAAGAGGAAGATTGTTGAGATTATACCTATTATCAAAAAGGAAGGAAACACCTCGACCTCCAGTCCTGAAAGGCCGATCCTTGAATTTCGAGACAACAAGAAGGTTGGGGTGTCTTGAACGAGAAATTTCATTTGGTGGTAACGAATACCATCGCTAACATCGATGTGTTAAGAGTTTTGATCGATGATGGCACTTCTTGTGATATCATGTACGTGGAACTCTTTGAGAATATGGAGTTGGAGAAAGAGAAATTGTGGCGTGTGAGGGATTCGACTTATAGGCCTTTAACGGTAATGTGACTCACCCTTAGGGGTACACTGAACTGATGGTCACCCTATGGAAAATGACGAATACTAGAACTACAAACTCCCAATTGCTGGTTGTCCCATGCTGAAGCGCTTACAACTGTATCCTAGGACGACCCTTTGCGACAACATTGGACACAATATGTTCCTCAATTCTTCTAAAGTTAAATTGTTAGACATATGACTCCACACACACGATGGGGTGAATTGTGAGTTAAAAAATTATGAGTTTGAAAATTTTTTAGATCATTTTCAGAGTTTAAATTCATTTTAAAATATTTTAGAAAAGCAGCAGAAATAAAGTGCGAAATTTAAAGAGTTGAGGGATAGAGAGAAGACACCTAGAATTATACAGGTTCAATAAAAAAATTAGTCTTGTCCCCAAGATTTGATTTTGAGAGTATCGAATAAACTTTAGAGTTTATAGTAGGTTAAACTTTCAACCCCTTTATACAAGGAAAATGAAGTTTATAGCTAACTTCCAACCAAACAATGAACAAGTAGAGAAGCAGTGAGTCTTCCTTATAAACGACATATTGAAGTAATGATTCTTCTTTCCAAACAACAAATTGAAGCGGTTAGTCTTCAAAATTTAAACCAAGATTTTACATAGGTTGATCTCAAACCTAGGTGAGTTTTTAACACAGGATGAACTTAAACTGAACTTGGGTTTTGACGGATTGACCACAAACCTAGGTGATTTTATATCGGGCTTATCTTCAACCTTAGCAAGTTTTTAATTGAGGATGAGCTTACAAACCTTTGTGTTTTTACTTTTTACCATAATAACCAAGAAAGAATGTGATATTTATACTGTGGAAATCTCAAACCTTAGAAAGTTTTAAAACAGGTTGAGCTTTCAAACCGAAACGATGACTTAGTAACTAAATCCCCAAACCAAAGTTTTTAATTGGTTTAGCTTTGAACCTAAATAAACAATCCCTATATGGGTAAATTATTCAACCAAGGTAAAAAAGCTCCTTGGTGAATTTACAATTCTACCCATCCTAAATTACACAAATGTCTCACTTGCAAAAGACCTTTCTCAAAAGCATTACGACTAAATTTCTAAGTGAAAGAAAGTGAGAAAATATTTTTAGAGAAATAGTGATGAGTGATATATGAGAGCTCACATTTTGGATGTAAAAATATGAGGGAAGTTACCTCTATTTATAGGCTAGAGGTTGGCACCAAAAAAGAGGAAATTTTTTGTGTCCAAAATTAATGAGTCAGTCGATTAACGTCATGCTCCAAATGATTGGCTGACCTAAAATTAATCGATTAGAAAATATAAAAAGGAAAGAATATATCTAAAGATTTTGTCTTTCATTTAGACAATGTTCTAAACGTTTATGGAATATTTTTGCACTAACCTAGTTGATTGGGTATAAGTGTCAATCGATTCGCCAGTATAAAAGAGTTTCCCATAACTTTTCTGACAACTTCCAATTCATCTGGAATGACTTCAAGACATTTTTAGAAATATTTTATTAATATAAATAGCATTTAAAGCGTGTTTTGTGTGTGTATGTATTATGTGTGTGTGTGTGTGTGATTGGCCATATAACTTCATGAGAAAGATGTTATGCTTTTACAATATATTGTTCACTCAGACGTATTAGGGTGAGCCTTCACACATTTTAGGACTTGTCAGGTACTTTAATCTTATAGACAATTGATTGAGCTTTACTTGGTGATGCGTCTTGAGTTATATTCCATTGAGGTATCATCATCATAGGATCAAACTCATTAAACCCTACTTAGTTTGCATGCATCTTTAACCACTTTATACTTGAATTTAGTTGTTATAAAAGCATGTTCATCTTCAAGAGAGTCTCTTTAATTTCTAACCTACAAAAAAAGGTTCCACATTCTATATTTCTCAAGAAGGTGGTAAAAGAAATAAATAAATATATTTTGAGTGGTTAAGTTTCCCCTCAATTAAGTAGAGAGTATACACTACTCCCTATAATAATATACTTTTTCCCCTTTGTCGAAATAAAAAAGGTAGATAAAGATGCATTGTGATAATTAAATATTCAAACATATTTAGAATTAAACATTTAGGAAAGGAAAATTTTCACTCTTTTATTAATTTTAAATTGCTAAGAAATCAAAGTACAAAGGGAAATTTTGCAAAACTAAAATAGTACAAAAAATATGATATAACAAGAAAGTAAATACACTTAGACACATAAGTGGAACTATTCATTGACATAAGTATCATCATCGATTGAGATGGTTTTGATTTTCTCCATATATTAGGCTAAGTTCTGGCATATTTGCAGAACTTTGTCAATCTTTGTGTCTTGTACTTCTTCTGACTCTTTTTTTTCCTTTCTTATTGGGTCATCCTATAGTACTCCATGTTTGACGAGAACTTTTATCTCTCCGAACGTAGTATAAGTGGTCATATGGTTGGTTGAGACTACAACTTCTCTAAGTTGTGAGATTTTTAGATTGGCTACATTTTGGTAAAACAACATGTTGTTAGCAAGATGTTAAACTAGATGTTCTGCCATAACAGTCAGACATCATGTTCTGCATGATGATGTTGTGACATGTTCCAGGACATGTTATACCAGAAAGTTAAAGCATGACTATTTTGGTATTTTTAGTGTTATTTTTGAGTGTGTTTTGATTCGCGCATAGGCGGTATTCATGGGAGCATATTGTGGTAATTTCTATTATGACATATTCTGTTAGTTTTCATAAAAATGTTCCTTGAGCCCTTTTAGGAAACTTTGTATTTTGTTCCTTTTATTGTGCAAGATGATTTGCAGTGAGTTAAAATTGATTGTTGCTATTTGTCGCTACTGCAAAAATCGAGGCCGACAATGACAGAAGAGTCGCCACCGTGTGTTATTTATCCCAAGAGAGGGAAAGGAAACGCTCAGAGAAAACCTAACGAAAAGAGGGATAAGATCGGTCATCGTAACCAAATCTTGGG
This sequence comes from Lathyrus sativus, assembly GCA_963859935.3. NCBI lineage: Eukaryota > Viridiplantae > Streptophyta > Magnoliopsida > Fabales > Fabaceae > Lathyrus > Lathyrus sativus. The sequence continues at coordinate 426,146,235 of OZ012736.1, forward strand.
TTCGGGAGTCGGTTACGCAAGGGGAAGGTGTTAGCACCCCTCACGCCCGTCGTACTCAACGGGATCCACGTTTGTTGTCTAGTCTATGGGTGAAAAACAATCTATCTACGGCTGCTAAAGCTAAAACGGGAAGAACCGAAAAGAACGGAAAAAACTGACTCGATAGAGCATCGCCTCTCTATGCCTACATATTCCCTCGTGCAATGGGAAAGTCAGAATCAACGTAGTTCGGGAAACTACGGGGGGGATTGCTTGCCAAGACATCGCGTCTTGTGCCTACGTATTCTCGTCTGGCACGAGAAATCAGAGCAAAACGTAGTTCAGGCTAACTACGGATAAACGGGGGGTTCTCAATCGTACGCGGACGAGAGAAGAGTTGGACGATACTAGCGTATGCATTCTAGCAGTTAGGTGTATTTATCGCTACTGCGAAAATCGGCGCCGGCTATGACAGAAGAGTCGCCACCGTGCGTTATTTATCCCGAAGGAGGGAAAGGAAACGCTCAGAGTAAACCTAACGCAAAATGGGAAAGGAATGGTCATCGTAACCAAATCCTGGATTCGGGAGTCGATTACGTAAGGGGAAGGTATTAGCACCCCTCACGTCCGCCGTACTCGACGGGATCCACGCTTGTTTTCTGGTACGGATCGTTATTCTATCTACACTAAAGTTCAGGGTTAAAAAGAAAATAAAATGACTCGGCAAAGTATCACACTTTATGCCTACGTATTCCCGTCTGGAACGAGAAATCAAAGTCAACGTAGTTCGCCTACCTACGGGAAAGGAGGGGAAGGTTGCTCGCTAGGATACGACATCCTATGCCTACGTACTTTCATACAGCATGAAAGATCAGAGCAAATATAGTTTGGGCTACGTACGACACAAGTCTGTCTGCTTATCTTTTATCCTTCTGAAAAAGGTTTTCTCCTGATTACGGGTCCAAGCGGACAAAAATGACGTTTTGATTGGTTTCCAGTCTTTTACGCAAGAACTGTTTTTTATGAGTTGTTTGAAATATTATCGTGTTTTTGATTGTTTCGAAATGAGAAGAGAAGCGACGCCCTAAAAAACCTATGGTTGAAAATGGGAAGTAAAACTACCCTAATGTGCTCATGCATGGATAAACACCTAATGTCTGTCATATTTCTCTCTTGCACAGAGAGAAACAGAGATCCTAGGGGATAAACAGTAAAAGAAACAGATATATACAGTAAACAGTAAACATGTATGCAATGCATCAATACAAGCAAGGCAAGGGAGTCCCGCTCTACCTCGAACCTAGGAAAACAACAGGCCAAAGTGAAACATTATTCACTTCCAGCCTAAGGGGGCAAGCTGTATAAGCCAACAAACAATACATAAAAGAAAACAGCACCAACACCAGCTCTGACCGCAACAATTGAAATCCTATAGTAAGCAGCACAAACAACAACAACTCTGACAGCTACAGTTGATTAACAACAAATGATTGACAACAACTTCTTCAAGTACAATCCAACTTCAATCTTCAATGATCTTCAAACTTTAGATAAGCTCCTATCTTCAAAAAAAAATCCAGCTCTAGCAAGCATTAACTTCAACCAGTAAACAACTTCAAAAAGCAGCAAAAACCCTAGCTTCAACAGATAACCAGCTTTGACAGGCACAAGCTTCATTTTCACCAATCTTCAAGCTTCAAACTTCATTTTCAATAGGTTTCCATCTTCAACGCAATCACTCCAGAAGAGAATCAATTAATCGATGAAGTTGAAATGCTAAACAGCTTATTGACAACCAAAGGAAGCCTATAAGCACTTAGCATTGTAGGGGAAAGGTTCCCTCAAAGTTCTACTTCTAAAGTATGTCACTTATCCCTCCAAAGGAGGGATGTGAATACCCTAAAAGGACTTTTTGTCATAGGGAGGAATAGAAGCACAAGATGCTTTCTATGTTTGTAAGAAGAAATCAATCTAATCTAAAGCTCTCCCTATATTTCCTAATTCCTAAGTCTTCAAAAGCCACCTTCAAAGAGAAAAGTCTTCATGCCCCCGAGCTCCATCCTTTGTATCCAATCATCCTCCAAGTCTCAAGAAGTTCCCACAAGCAAAGCCCAAGCCCCATGCCCAATTGAAATAGCCCAAACCAAACAAACAAGCAAAATGCCCAAGAGGGAAAACACACAATCACCACTCAAATTGCAAAGATCAAATAAAATAGTAATACTCATTATAAAATCCTAGATTAATTTCTAAGGGAACCTAATTATATACCCTATATTCCATAAAGATCCCAGAACCTAAATCAACTATTAAGCCTCAAAACTATGTGCTAAACTACACCTAAGTGTTGAAAAACCCTAATCCTAACACACACTCAACTCACCTCTCAAATTATTCTAAGTTTTAATCACAAAAATGTGACAAAATTCCTGAGGGATCATGCTTTCTTATTCTAACCAACCTCACAAAAAGCACTCAAAAATTCTACTCTTAGCTCTCACACAAAATTCAGAAAGAAGAAGGTACAAAACAAAAGTAAAATAAAAGCATTAAAATGTAAAAATATGCCAGAAAATGAAAAATGCATGAAACAATAATTTTTTGGTTTTATTGAATTCTATAGATCCTAATGAAAACAAGGAAAAAATTCTCATCCTAAAATGACCATTTTTTAATTTGTTAAGAATTTTTTACCAACCTAAATAAAATGTAAAGAATAAAAGAAAATGAGAAGAAAATAGAAAGGAGGCGTGTCAAATAGCAACTAAACCATGTACAATCTCAGAGATGGGCCCAGGGTGGGGTGCCAATAACAACACGCGCACTAAGCCCAAACACTCTTCAGAAAATAAAAGAAAATGCTATGAAAATGGGAAACTCGTGTGGTACATAGCAAATGAATTACGTGTGTTTTCTATTGGGCTTTGGGAAAGGGGTGTGGATAGCCAGATCTCACTTAAGCCCATGCCACAAAGTTAATGAAACAGAGCGTTTAGGCTCTTATCAGACTCCTTCAATAAACAAAACGCAATCTGAGCCATTGGATGAGGGTTTGGTCAAAGGTCCACTGCAGATCCTATGGTGATTACGTTGTCTTCCTCATTTTGAAAGTTGGAGGGAACTAGAACCAGACGGTGGCCGGAGGTGGCGCCACCGTCGTCCCCAAACACTAACTCTCTAAATCTTCACCAAAACTCAACCCTAAATGCATCATTCTACTCGCTTTTTCACACTGAGTACAACCATGCCCTCCATGATCATTGAAACTTCCTCCTTCTCAAAACACGAAGAGACTTTCAGAGAATGCTCAAAAATCAAACATCACCAATCCTAAAATTGAAGTGCCTAACATCATCACCACGCTGCATTGAGCAAATCTAACTATCTAACTAAGCCTAGATCATCAAGAACTCAGAGATACGATCCTCACAAGAAATGGTGCCACCTAAGATTTTGTCTCTAAACATTGAATTTCTTTACCAGAAACGACCTAGCCATGACCTAGCCATGAGTGAACAGAACAATGAAACCTTCAAATCTCCCTTCAATCTCTTCCAGATATGATCAATGATTGATTATCAAGGTTCTGTATGCATCAATTTGTGTTGAATCTCTCTGAATCCTCAAATTCGAGTTTGAGTTGCAAGGGATGAACTCAATATGCTATCTCTCAATTCTTCAGCAATCTTGGCCAGAAATCTATCCAAACTCACTCACAAACTCAAGATGAAGCTACTGAATGCAAAAGCTTTCTTTGAAATGGCTCAAATTCGTGTAACCGATTCTGTTTTGCAAGGTGCAAAATCAGAATTCTATCTCTCAATTCTCTCTCAATCTTCACCAAAAAACTAACTGAATTAGTTATAATTCTTATATAGAACATGTAGGAATCATCTAGAATGCCCTGGAATGATCCATGTGAGAATTTGAAATTCTCATGCACCATGAAATCTCATGAGAAGCTTGCACATGACAGCTGAGTTTTAGCTTGCTTCAATACCTTGATTCTGATCCAATTTCTCTCCATATGATATTTTGAATGGATTGGTAAGGGTTAGGGCCATGGATTTGATCTAAAGGAGTGTTTTGCAAATGTTACTTATGATGTAAGAAAGCATTTTCCAAAGCAACTCATAAAACAATGGCTCATCTCAAAATTGTGACATTGCCAATGTGTTTGAAATTCAATTTCCATTCAAAATGACTACCCATATGCCATGTTTATGCCTTGCAAGTCAAAAAACCATTTTCCACTCTTGAATCATTTGAAAAATCTCCCATTTTAGACCATTTTGGGACACTTTGTGAAATAAGCCAATCCATCTCACCATGACTTCACATCTAACCTAGAAACACCATTCTAAGCACATCTCATGTTGAACATTTTTTCATTTGAAGAGTGGAAGATAGAGATTTTGATCTATGTTGAAAAATGACCTATAATTCAACTTTCCCAAAATACCCCTGGATTGCCAAGATCATAACTTGAGTTCCATAAATCTTCTTGAGGACTTCTAGTACTCAAATTAAAGGTAAGATCAAGCCCTACAATTATTATGTTTGCCAAGAATCCATTTGAAAACTCCTTGATGGGTAAAAGTTGCTTGGAAGTCAAGTGACTTTCACAGACAAATTTCAGTGTCCTCTGGTGACCTGTAACTTGCAAGAACCATAACTTGAGTTCTACAAATCTCCTTGAAGAATTCTAGTACTCAAATTAAAGCTATGGAGAAGCTATACAAGTTTCATGTTGGCCAAAAATCCAATTGAAACTTGTATTTTTACTTATGTGGCTTGGAAGTCCAGTGCTATACAGGGGATTTTACCCTAGGAACCCTGTATCAAACACCTCCAACCACTCTTGATTATTTTGAACTTGATCTTGACTCATCTATACACATGCTTTAACATATCAACCCATGACTTCCATGACCTAGAGCTAGGTCTTGATGCCCTTTCTTTACTCTCCTTGACCTAGGGTTACCCAGATGAAACCCTACTTGTACACACCTCAACTGTGGTTCTTGAACTTGATACCATGACTTGTCTAAGCATCAATAGGGCTCTCTAGGCCTCCCATGGGATCCATACACACCTCAAATTCATAATTCCATGTTGATTATCTTTAATACACCTCAAGTTAGGAGAGAAATCCACCTGTGGGCACTCAAACTTCTCAAGACTTCAAATCACTCCTTGATGGCCTGGAAGGCTTCTCCTCTTGGATAACACACCTTGCTAAGCTCTTCCTTTGATAGACACCTTGATCCCTTGTTGGAGGCATGCTATGTGTTGCACCCCAAAATTTGCCCTCACAATACAAGACTTTGTGTTCCAAGAAGGTTCACAAGGTTCACAAAGTTCACAATTGGTCAGAAGAGTTGACAATTCCCTCAGACAATGCACCTCCTAAGCAGTGCATCCAAAACTAGGGTTTTGACTTTAATCAGGCTAAATGGACTTCCAAGACTTCAAGTGAGCTTCATAACATCTTATATGTGTATAAGAACCCCCATGTCAAGTTTCAAGACTTTTCTCAAAAGTTTGCTCAGTCAGATGATCAGATAAGTCAAAAGCAGTCAATGCAGTTAAAAGGTCAAACTGAGGTCAACTGTGGTCAAACCAAAGTCAAACTTCATGATTTTTTTTTTGCCAACATCAAAGAGAGGTTGGGTGAGAAATACTATCATAATAACTGTAATACCCCAAATTTTGCCCTAAGATTTGTCGTCGCATTTCATTGCATTTAATCAATTACTAACAAATTTGTGTAGTCGTTTGACTTTTTGCAGGTAAATATCATATGGCATGCATTTTTTTTCTAAAAAGTAAAAATGGCACAATTGGCAGGAGGACATGTGTAAGGAGTTATGAGTGTGAGAGGTTGAGAGTTCGAATCTCACCTTTGTCATTTTTTTTGTTTTTTATTATTTTTACTCTAAATTTTTCTATCTTTCATTAAAAAAATAACAAAAATAGTTTTTTATTATTATTTTAATTATTATTTTCGTATTTTAATTAAATCATTTTTTAAAATATTATTTTTTTCACTTTTTTCTAAATTATTCATAAAAATATCCAAAAAATCATAAAATAAAAAATATTGAAAAAAATTTTGTTCTTTTTATAATATTTTTTATTTTTCAATAGGATTATTAGTTTTTATTTTAAGTTTATTTTAATTATTTTAAATTATTTAAATTTTATTTTTTCTTAACTAATTATTTAGTTTGGGCTTTAAAATGGGCTTTAGGGACATTATTGACAATTTGGTGTTAACCCTAATTTGTTCCCTATATATACATGTGTTGCCTTGTTGGAAAAAAGGGGAATGAAAAAAAACCTAAGAGGAGTGAGTGCCGTTTGCCGTTATTTAGTTTTCTTCTTCATCCATTACTATTGTTTCTTTTTCTTCATCGTTTACCGTTATTTCTTTTCCTTCATCTATTACTGTTGTTTCTTTTTCTTCATCTCTTACCGTTATTTCTTTTTCTTCATCTATTACCGTTATTTCTTTTTCTTTATCTATTACTGTTACGTTTATATATATATAATTTTTAAATTGTTAGAGTTTATATATATAAGATTTTTGATCGAATTATGTCGATACGATGTTTGCACATTTGTGTGCATGACGCGTGACATTTGTGTTAGTTCGATCTGGTTGCGATGATCGCATTTTTGTGTGAGCAATAATACTATTTTTTTGCTTAATTTCTTTTTCTTTGCGATAAATTTTGTTTCGTCCGATTTAGATCTGGTTGCGATGAGCGCATTTCTGCGTTAGCAACATTGTTGGGTTATTTGGCACATTTAAAATTCATTATTGCTTTATTATTATTATTATTATTATTATTATTATTATTATTATTATTATTATTATTATTATTATTATTATTATTATTATCATTATTTATTATTATTATCATTATTATCATTATTATTACCATTATTATTATTATTGTTATCATTAATTTATTAAAATTTGTTATAATATAAAAATCTGTTTTTTAAAATAAATAACATTAACATCTTTTCCAAATTAATATGAAAACCTATTATTTTTAAGAAAAACTTTTTTTAGATAAATTTAAAATAATAACTAAAATCTTTTTTTAAAATAATAACTAGAACCGTTATTTATTTTATTTTATTATTGTTCAATTCAAATTTCATTATCATATTGTATCTGCTCCTCTCATGTAACCTCGCGAACTTAACAATCGCTCTTTAAATTCTGCCTTTAAATTTCTGCTTGCATGGTTTAAATTATGACATTATCTCTCTGTTTGCATGATTCAATTATCTCACGCGTTTACTATTATTTCTGTCACATTGCACACATCCGAAGGTTAGGTCTAACTGTTTGGCCGCCGCGCCAATAGTCCGTAAAACTTCACACATTCAATTTCAAATCCTCAAAACTACAAACTACAAACCCTAATTTTCACAAATGCCTCGCCGCAGGCAAAATTACAATTTTACCCTTAGCATTAGGTCAAAGAGCCGCCGCGCTCATTTTAGGGTTTCCCGCCGTTTAATCCCTAATTTAACCCTAATTACAACTTAACATTTCAACGTAGAGATTTGGAGTTTCTACACTCCACGTAAGCGTGTCCTTAAGATGCGTTTATTCCCCTTGAGACCTTGACCACAGTCAAGAAGTTTCTAACCTCCCTACTGAGGGGAACTACGATTACTCTGATTCCGCTCCCGTAAGGATACGTAGGCACAAGATGCGATGTCTTGCCGAGTAAACTTAGAATTAACCCCCTTTATTATTTATTATTGCTTATTTATATTTTATTTATCTTTGCTATTTAATTATTTTGCTTATTATTTTGTAATTGTTTCTTGGATGTAAAGTTGTTTAATTATTTAATTATTATTATGGTTAGTAATTAGGGAGTGTAACAACATGTATGTAATATTAAAATAAATTTAGATCACTTTTAAATAAAGATAATTAAAATAAACACGTCACACACGTAAGTCAATTTTAATTGCCGTCTCACTTCCTAAGGATATCCCTCAAGTTGCCTACGAATAATGGTTAAGTGGGGTGTATAAAGCAAGTCCCTCAAATGGAAAAATCATCAAAGTCCCTTATGGTTGCCTTTACGAATCGAGTCCCTTTCGAAAAATGATGATGGTCCCTTATATGTGCTTATTACATCCCACAATGGCCTTCAAAGTCAAATTGTCCCTCACATGTCCCTTAACATCCAAAGTAAGGACTACCTACTCCATTATAGTAGGGATAGTCTTACTAAAGGAAAGAATAAAGAATAAGAAAGACCTTTAAACATTAGGGTAGGTTACTCCTAGGTGCTTGCTCACTTCAAAACTGTTTCACACTTAAACAAATTTTCAACAAGTTTTCAAACAAGTTCTTAACACATCCTTACATGGATTATTTATTAACTATTCTGAAAATTTTCTATTCACACACTACACTTTCAAAACAATTCAAAAGTGAGCTTAAGTACCTAAGAGCCCATGGATAACCATGGATGAAAAGGGTGCTAACACCTTCCCTTTTCATAACCTACCCCCCGGACCCAAAATATTCTCTAAGGTCTTTCCTGTTCTTTTATAACCTTTCCTTATGGATAAAATAAAAGTCGGTGGCGACTCTTGCTATCCGCAACATTGTTTAAAGTCAGTTCTCCCACCGTGTTACAGAACTGGCGACTCTGCTGGGGATCTATTTAAGAGGGGTACCCTTAGGAATTAAGATCACTTTAAATTGTTTGCCTTGTTTGCTTTATTATTATATTGTTGGGTTGCTCTTATGTGTGAAAGGTCCTAACCCGGATCTAGTGTACCTTAGGTAAATGGCAATAGACCAAGGAAACTGTACGACGTATATCGATACGGTTGATCTGGTGGCCATAGTTAGCGCGACTTCTTGGTTGGTGCTTATATTCCTTAAGTCAAGTTGAGGATAATATTGAGGCTGCCATATGTTGTCAATGCACTAACTGACTTTTAGAACCCTAGTTAACTCATCTTGGCCTTTAGAAAGTAGTGAGGTAACCGGCTTTGGTGCAGACTGAAGTTGGTTGACACTCGATACTACGCTCATTGAGATCTTAAACTTGGAGGGTTTTGGGTTGGCAAGTAGGTTGCCTTCTGAACAACCACCCTTGTGAAGGATCAATGATATTGAGATCCCTTAGAACCTGGTTACTTTTGTAGGACAGGATGAACCATCTAACTTCAGGGGAGGGTACTTGCCTTTGAACCTCATGCAAGCCTTTAAACCTAGGGCTATGGTGTGACTTGTTTGTGTGTGCCACATGTTTGTGATTGAGCATGACATCATGACATCATCATGCATCATAAGCATATCATTTTCCCTAACCATTTCAAGGACCAAAGGATTTATCTTTGTTCTTTGTTGCAGGTCATGGCTTCTGCTCGTAGAAACACCATCAGGATCAACTTTGTAGGGATACCTGCTAAGCTCAAGGAGTTGGTTTCCCTAGTGCCTGATCATTCCCAGTTCAACAAGAGACATGGTCACTTATTGGATCTAGTTACTTCAGGGTTCAGTAAAGACATGATGAGTGTGCTGTTTCAGTTCTTTGACCCTAAGCACCATTGCTTTACATTTCCTGATTATCAGCTGGTTCCAACCATGGAGGAGTTCTCTAAACTTCTGCGTATACCTGTTCTTGATCAGAAGCCATTCACAGGCTTAGATAAGGAGCTTAAACCAGAAGTTATTGCTGCAGCTCTACATCTGAAGAAGTCTGACATTGTTCTAGAGACGAGAAGTGGAGTTAAAGGTATTCTTGCCAAGGTATTATTGGATAAAGCTCAAATGTTCTTGAAGGCTATGAGCTACGATGCTTTTGAGGAGATCTTAGCCTTATTGATTTATGGCTTAGTGTTGTTCCCCAATCCTGATCAGTTCATAGACGTTCATGCCATCAACATATTCCTGAGTCACAATCCAGTGCCTACCTTACTTGGAGACATCCTACATTCTCTTCACACCCGTACTACAAGGGCAAGAGGAACTTTGATGTGCTGCATACCTTTACTTTCTAGGTGGTTTATTTCTCACCTTCCTCGCTCAGTAATGAAGAATGAGCAAGGGTTCAGATGGTCCAAGAGGATCATGTCACTTTCTCACTCAGACATCCATTGGTGCTCCAGATCTATGGAGAATGTCACCATCATTGACCGTTGTGGGGAGTTTCCTAATGTGCCACTTCTAGGCATAAGAGGAGGCATCACCTACAACCCATCTCTAGCTTTACGACAGTTTGGTTACGCACGGAGCGATGGTCCACATGACATGTTGATTCAGGGCATTGTGTTTGACTACGACAACGATCTTCAGGGTTACCGTCAGAGATTCATCCGAGCTTGGGGAAAGGTAAACAGGATTGACAGCAAGACACTGGAGCCTAAGTACACTATTCCTATGGAGGCTTATCTCAGATGGGTACGATCTCGTGCTCAGACACTCATGATGCCATATCCTGCCGTCCTACCAGTTACCATGGAACCTGTTGCTGAAGGAGACACAGCTTATACCATCCTTCACCCAGACATGCCTACTGATATGGAAGACTTGCAGAGATCATGGATCCAACTGAAAGAGCAAAGGGATACTTTCGAGGCTCATTACAAAGCAAGCCAAGCAAGGATCCTAGAGCTAACGAAGCTACTTCATGAGGAACGAAACCTCAACTCATACCTCAACACAAAGAGGAAACGTCCATGGGAGACTTAAAACCCCATCTTTTGTACTTATTTCGTTTTCATTTTTTGTAAGCCTAAAAGGCAAAACAAGTTATTACTAATAAAAAGTTACTTTCTTGTTTGTTTAAGCAAATTTAAATCCTGCGGTCCTTGAAAACATTGCATATGCATTCCCATATCATTGCATCACAGGTTTATAATTGTGCACAGGTTTCTCATCTTCTCGCCGTTTATTTCAGCAATGGCTCTTGAACAATCAGTTAAGGATCTCCAGGCACAGAATGCACAGTTCTAAGAGCTGATCCTGAACCTATCCAAGGGGCAGGATGAATTGAAGACACTGCTGGCCAGGAAGACTAAGAAGGCTAGAAGGTCTGCTGGGTTGCTCAACATGGGAAGAAGGTTCAAAGGTCCTGTCAAGACCAAGGAACATGTTGAAGACTATGAATCTGAAGAATCTGAGCAGGAGAGAGGCAGTCTCCACAACACTATGGGGGACTCTGATTCTGAGGCTAACTACTACCATGAGCCTAACGAAGACAAATTCAAGATGCTGGTGGATAGAATGGATGCTATGGAATTACAGAAATCATCTGGGCTGGATTTTGAGGATTTGAGCTTGATATCTGAGGTGGTCATACCCATTGGGTTCAAAGTTCCTACATTTGTTGTCTATGATGGGGTCTCTTGTCCCAAATTGCATCTGAGGTCTTATGTCAGAAGAATTCAACCCCACACTGCTGATAAGAAGTTGTGGATCCATTTCTTTCAAGAGAGTTTATCTGGAGCCCAGCTAGAGTGGTATTATCAGTTGGAGAGTGTCAACATCAGAGATTGGAATGACCTTGCTGAAGCTTTCTACAAGCAGTATCAATACAATGCTGACTTAGCCCCCACTCGCATGCAGCTTCAAAGCATGTCTATGGGTGCCAAAGAAAGCTTTAAGGAGTATGCTCAGAAGTGGAGAGACTTAGCTGGAAGAGTTCAACCCCCTTTGACTGATAGGGAGTTGGTTGATATGTTCATGTGTACGCTGAATGGTCCGTTTTACAGTCATCTCATTGGAAGCTCATCATCTGGCTTCACTGAGTTGATCATGACAGGAGAGCGAGTAGAGAATGGTATCAAGAGTGGTAAGATCCAAGTGGGCACTTCTTCATCAGGTGCTGCAAAGAAGCCTCCCACTGGGAAGAAAGAATCTAATGCTGTTTATGGTCAGCCTGATCGTAACAGAAGACATCAGTCTGTGAGTGTAGTTCATATTTCAAATCCAACTCCTGCAACAACAGAGCAGCCTCAGGGCAACCAACAGAGGGCTAGAAGACAGTTCACGAAGATCAACATGTCAATGGCTCAGGCATTACAACATTTGTTGAAGGCTGAACTTATTACCCTGAGGGAGGCTCCTCAGAATCCCAATGTTACATCTCCCAAGTACAATCCCAATGCACGATGTGCATATCATTCAAACTGTCCAGGACATGATACTAATAACTGCTGGGTCTTGAAGAACAAAATTCAAGATATGATTGATGCTGGAGAAATTGAGTTTGATCCACCAGGTACTCCAAATGTGATTACAGCTCCAATGCCAAATCACGAGAAGACTGTCAACGCCATTGATGAAGATATTGATGAAGATCTGCATGTCTATTCAGTTATGGAGTTGAGCACACCATTGTCTGTTATCAAAAAGAGGTTAGTACAAGCTGGGATCTTTCCAGGTTGTCATGAAGATTGTCTATATTGTACCTATAAGCCGGATAGTTGTTTCATTTTGAGAGATGGGATTCAACGTCTCATGGATAAATATACTATAGTGTTTGAAAGAAGACCAGCATCTGTAGAAAGTATGGTGGATCATCTGACTCAGGGTAAGAAGATTGAAGAGGTTGACATGGTTGACAAAGTACCACTAAGAATCACTTCAAAGGGTCCCATTAAAATCACTCATCAGGGCCCAATCAAGATTACTGCTGAAGGTCCTGTGAAAGTTGTTGCTGAAGCCAGAGTAGCTCCTCTGATCATTACCACTCCTGGTCCTATTCTTTATACATCTGACAAAGCTGTGCCTTGGCACTATGGGTCTGATGTTTACATCCATGGTGTCAAGCAGGAGCCTTTACCTGATATGCCTGTTGACATTGATAATATTGCTGGATCTAGCAAGATCACTCGTAGTGGAAGAGTCTTCTCTCCTCCAGTTGCTTCTAAGAGTGCAGTTACTCCTGCTGTTACTTCCACCACTGATGCTCGGGGCAAGGGTCCTGTTATTGAGCCTGTATCTACTGATGTGCCAGCTGCTGATGACCTCTCTAAGCAGATGGAAGAAGTATTGAAAATCATTCGCAAGAGTGATTATGATATTGTTGATCAGCTGGGGCATACTCCCTCAAAGATTTCTATGCTCTCCCTGTTATTATGTTCTGAGGCTCATGCCAAGTCATTGATCAAGTTTCTAAAGATGGCTCATGTACCCAGTGCAATTTCTGTGGACCAGTTTGAGAATTGTGTTGCTCACCTGACCTATGACAACGGGTTAGGATTTTCTGATGCTGACTTGACCCCTGCCAAGAGGGATCATAACAGGGCCTTGCATATTTCAATTGAATGCAGGGGCACTACCCTGTCTCATGTGCTGATAGACAATGGTTCCTCTCTGAATGTGTTGCCTAAGGAAGTCCTGAACAAGCTGAGTCCTGAAGATACGGTATTGAAGCCCAGTAATATTGTGGTAAAGGCTTTTGATGGTTCTAGAAGAGTAGTGCATGGGGAAATTGATCTTCCAATCAAGGTTGGTTCTCAGGTGTTCACTGCTACATTCTATGTGATGGATATTCGTCCTTCGTACTCATGTCTGCTTGGTCGTCCCTGGATCCAGGGGGCAGGTGCGGTGACCTCCACATTACATCAAAAGTTGAGATATCCGGTGAATGGAAAAGTTGTTACTGTCTTTGGAGAGGAAGAATACTTTGTCAGCCATGTAAACACTTTCAAGTATCTGGAAGTAGAAGGTGAATACATTGAAACTCCATGTCAGTCATTTGAAGTGGTTCCCTGGGCTGTTAAGGATTGTGTGACTCCTCCTGCTGTGAAGAAGGTTCCTGTGGTCATCAGAAACCCTCCAACAATGGCAATGGCCTCCCTCAATGATGCAAAAGCTATGGTGGAAGAAGAGTCCCAGAAGGCTGTCCGTCGTGCCCGTGCTGTTCGTATCACCAATCAAGGGGTTATCAATGCCGTGGGAGATCAAGATGAAGACTACAACTTGGAGGCATGGATTCTTCCTACTGTGGGTGCTGGACTCAATAATTGGACAGCTGAAGATGTTATCCCTATCTCCTTTAGTCAGGAGTAAATACTATTACTGTGTTATGTTTTTAAATTTATAATTTCTGGAACAATTAAAACTTTCAAGCCATGTGCCTTACCCGGGGCACAATGGTGTGCTTGTTACGGGTTGTCATCTCATTTGCATACTTCATTCGATAAAATCAGTGGACGTTTCGTTTTCGTAAATATTGTGTTCCTTGTCTTTCTTTTTCTTTTATTTTTGCTTTATCAGCTATGTGTTCTTACACACACCCACGTCACTAAAATGCCGATCCTCATCCACTCTGGATCCAATTGATAACAGTTCTACTATTGCCAATTACAATTTCGAGAATCCGATCTATCAAACTGAAGACGGAAACGAGGACGATTGTGAAATATCTGTAGGGCTTGCTAGGTTGTTACAACAAGAAGAGAAAGCTATACAGCCACATGAAGAGCCAGTCGAAGTTGTGAATCTGGGAACTGAAGAAAACAGAAAAGAGGTCCAGATAGGGGCTGATTTAGACAACACTGCTCAGCATAAGAATGCAGGGGCAACATATCAGCGTGCTATGGTGGCTTTGTTTCATGATATGATTCATCATGAGATAGAGGTATATGTGGATGATATGATAGCCAGGTCTCAGAATGAAGAACAACATCTTGATCATCTGCACAAGTTGTTTGAGAGGTTGAAGAAATACAGGTTGAGATTAAATCCAAACAAGTGTACTTTTGGAGTTAGATCTGGAAAGCTCCTGGGTTTCATTGTCAGTGGAAAAGGTATTGAAGTGGATCCTGCAAAAGTGAAAGCTATACGAGAGATGCCAGCTCCCCGTACTGAGAAGGAGGTTAGAGGTTTCTTGGGACTACATTGCAAGATTTATTTCCCAATTAACTACCATCTGTGAGCCAATCTTCAAGTTGTTGAAGAAAGATCAGGTGATGGAATGGAATGATGAGTGCCAGACTGCCTTTGATGAAATCAAGAGATATTTGCTAGAACCTCCAATTTTAATGCCACCAGTTGATGGAAGACCCTTGATTATGTATTTAACAGTATTAGACAACTCAATGGGGTGTGTATTGGGGCAACATGACGAGTCTGGTCGAAAAGAGCAGGCAATATACTACCTTAGCAAAAAGTTTACCGACTGTGAAACAAAATACTCACTGCTCGAGAAAACTTGCTGCGCTTTGGCACGGGCTGCTCGCCGACTAAGACAGTATATGTTGACCCATACTACCTTGTTGATTTCAAAGATGAATGGGGCAGTTGAAGCTGCTAATAAGAACATTAAGAAGATTGTACAGAAGATAACTGTTACTTACAAGGATTGGCACGAGATGTTACCATTTGCTCTGCATGGTTATCGTACTACAATACGTACTTCAACCGGGGCAACCCCATTCTCCTTGGTCTATGGTATGGAAGCAGTTCTGCCTATTGAAGTTCAGATCCCCTCCTTGAGAATTATGAAGGATGCAGGCTTGGATGAAGATGAGTGGATTCAGACTCGACTTGACCAGATAAATTTGATTGATGAGAAAAGGTTAGCAGCAGTTTGTCATGGCCAGATGTACCAGAAACGGATGATCAAAGCTTTTAACAAGAAGGTTAAGCCAAAGGTATATCAGGCTGGTGACTTGGTAATCAAGCGTATCATATTACCACAGGGTGATCCTAGGGGCAAGTGGACTCCAACATATGAGGGACCATTTGTAGTCAAGACAGTGTTCTCAGGAGGTGCCATGATATTGACTACAATGGATGGTGAAGACTTCCCACAACCTGTAAACGCAGACATAGTTAAAAAATACTACGCATAAAAAGAGACCCGCTAGGTTGACAGGCCTAGGCAAAAATAAGGGCATCCCGGCAAACCAAAAGGGTTTGGGCAAAAATTAGGGATATATATATAAAAAGATGTACACCCGGCAAGCCGAAAACCTGAAAAGGCGGCTTGGGCAAAAAAGGGTATCCCGGTGGATTGAAAACCTGAAAGGGCAATCCAGGCAAAAGTTAGGGATTAAAGCGTATGACTATGTCTCGTTTGGATCACTCATGAAACTGCAACCAGTTGTACTACTTACTCAAGCTCAAACAGATAAAGCTCAATCCAATCGTTTCCGTCTCAACAGCAAGAAGATGAGATACTTGAGGGGCAATAGTAGAATTGAAACTCAATAGGATTATTTCCCACATAGCTGATTCTTTTTGTAAAACTTCATGACAAAATTCTCTTACTAGGGTTTATGTCTCCTTGTACAAACTTACCCGTGTATGGGTCACTTTTGATATAAATAAATTCCATCTTTTGAATCCAGATTTACTTTTACCCTATTTACATAAGCGAAACGTCCATTGGTTGTGTTTGAATGTATGTATGCCTTTGAATATGATTGATGTTTACCAGAAATGCATGTATGCTTTTAATATGATTGATGTTTACCAGAAATGCATGAAAATGCAGTAATAGTATTTACTAAGGACGAACGAGGGAAGGATTTCAACGAAGCTTCGCCGGTTCATCTTTACAAGGCAGTTACAAACCATCAGTAGGACTAATCCATTTTCACAAAGTCTAATCTCCCCTGGAATTTATATCCATCTCTTTTATCCTCATACGGATATACGGGAAATTACTTTCCAATAAGGGCACGATGAACGAAGACGGGATGTTATACTTATCCTACTATCAAACGAAAACGAAGGTTATCTATACCCTACTGTCCCCAACAACGGGAGGTTATCTATACCTTGTTATCCCCAACAATGGGAGGTTATCTATACCTTGTTATCCCCAGCAGACGGAGGGTTATGTATTCTTCAACAACGAATCAGGATTTATTTTCCTTGGCCAGCAGTTGTTATACAAGGATATCCAGACACTTCCAGCAGTGTCATAGCATACATACATCATTTACATCATACCATAACATATATGTCTATAGTACATTACCTAAGTGCATCATGTCATACATGCATACATAAAGCATAAACTAATGTTGTTATACAGAATGCTACCTTGTTTTCAGGTTAATTATCCAACAAACAATCTTATGATCTTTGGGACTGCTTTATTGTAACCTCAGGGTTACTTTATCCTCCTGTTGAGCTTCTTATTACTTTGGGACTGCTTTATTGTAACCTCAGGGTTATTTTATCCTCCTGATAGCCTCTCATGACTTCAAGACTGCTTTAGAGCTACTGATTGCTCTATCCTCCTGAAATCATCCTATTACTTCAAGACTGCTTTAGAGCTATTCATTGCTCTATCCTCATGAGGTCATATTACTACTTCAAGACTGCTTTAGAGCTATTCATTGCTCTATCCTCCTGAAGCCATCTAATTATTTCAAGACTGCTTTAGAGTTATCCATTGCTCTATCCTCCTGAAATTACATTATTATTTCAAGACTGCTTTAGAGCTATCCATTGCTCTATCCTCCTGAAATCATTACTTCAAGACTGCTTTAGAGCTATTGATTGCTCTATCCTCCTGAAGACATATCACATTATTATTTCAAGACTACTTTAGAGCTGTTGATTGCTCTATCCTACTGAAGCCATTCTATTACTTCAAGACTGCTTTAGAGCTATTGATTGCTCTATCCTCCTGAAGCCATTATTACTTCAAGACTGCTTTAGAGCTATTGATTTCTCTATCCTCCTGAGGTCAGATTTATCACTTCAAGACTGCTTTAGGGTTATCATTATTGATTGCTCTATCCTCATGAAGACATGCTGTTACATCAGTATTACTCCAGACTCCTGACAGTTCTCATTATACTACTGAAGAACTTTCCCCTAGTGGCATCTTTAAGCCCACTCAATCATGTTCAACCAACCATCAATATCACTCCATGCACTGGTGAGTGCAAATTTTTGGGCTTTTGTGTTCAATCCCCTTCAACCTTCCAGGTTACGACTGGCAAATATACCAATCTAACCCCTCAGGTTTCAGAAAATTGAACAGGGGCAGCTGTTGCACCCCAAAATTTGCCCTCACAATACAAGACTTTGTGTTCCAAGAAGGTTCACAAGGTTCACAAAGTTCACAATTGGTCAGAAGAGTTGACAATTCCCTCAGACAATGCACCTCCTAAGCAGTGCATCCAAAACTAGGGTTTTGACTTTAATCAGGCTAAATGGACTTCCAAGACTTCAAGTGAGCTTCATAACATCTTATATGTGTATAAGAACCCCCATGTCAAGTTTCAAGACTTTTCTCAAAAGTTTGCTCAGTCAGATGATCAGATAAGTCAAAAGCAGTCAATGCAGTTAAAAGGTCAAACTGAGGTCAACTGTGGTCAAACCAAAGTCAAACTTCATGATTTTTTTTTTTGCCAACATCAAAGAGAGGTTGGGTGAGAAATACTATCATAATAACTGTAATACCCCAAATTTTGCCCTAAGATTTGTCGTCGCATTTCATTGCATTTAATCAATTACTAACAAATTTGTGTAGTCGTTTGACTTTTTGCAGGTAAATATCATATGGCATGCATTTTTTTTCTAAAAAGTAAAAATGGCACAATTGGCAGGAGGACATGTGTAAGGAGTTATGAGTGTGAGAGGTTGAGAGTTCGAATCTCACCTTTGTCATTTTTTTTGTTTTTTATTATTTTTACTCTAAATTTTTCTATCTTTCATTAAAAAAATAACAAAAATAGTTTTTTATTATTATTTAATTATTATTTTCGTATTTTAATTAAATCATTTTTTAAAATATTATTTTTTTCACTTTTTTCTAAATTATTCATAAAAATATCCAAAAAATCATAAAATAAAAAATATTGAAAAAAATTTTGTTCTTTTTATAATATTTTTTATTTTTCAATAGGATTATTAGTTTTTATTTTAAGTTTATTTTAATTATTTTAAATTATTTAAATTTTATTTTTTCTTAACTAATTATTTAGTTTGGGCTTTAAAATGGGCTTTAGGGACATTATTGACAATTTGGTGTTAACCCTAATTTGTTCCCTATATATACATGTGTTGCCTTGTTGGAAAAAAGGGGAATGAAAAAAAACCTAAGAGGAGTGAGTGCCGTTTGCCGTTATTTAGTTTTCTTCTTCATCCATTACTATTGTTTCTTTTTCTTCATCGTTTACCGTTATTTCTTTTCCTTCATCTATTACTGTTGTTTCTTTTTCTTCATCTCTTACCGTTATTTCTTTTTCTTCATCTATTACCGTTATTTCTTTTTCTTTATCTATTACTGTTACGTTTATATATATATAATTTTTAAATTGTTAGAGTTTATATATATAAGATTTTTGATCGAATTATGTCGATACGATGTTTGCACATTTGTGTGCATGACGCGTGACATTTGTGTTAGTTCGATCTGGTTGCGATGATCGCATTTTTGTGTGAACAATAATACTATTTTTTTGCTTAATTTCTTTTTCTTTGCGATAAATTTTGTTTCGTCCGATTTAGATCTGGTTGCGATGAGCGCATTTCTGCGTTAGCAACATTGTTGGGTTATTTGGCACATTTAAAATTCATTATTGCTTTATTATTATTATTATTATTATTATTATTATTATTATTATTATTATTATTATTATTATTATTATCATTATTTATTATTATTATCATTATTATCATTATTATTACCATTATTATTATTATTGTTATCATTAATTTATTAAAATTTGTTATAATATAAAAATCTGTTTTTTAAAATAAATAACATTAACATCTTTTCCAAATTAATATGAAAACCTATTATTTTTAAGAAAAACTTTTTTTTAGATAAATTTAAAATAATAACTAAAATCTTTTTTTAAAATAATAACTAGAACCGTTATTTATTTTATTTTATTATTGTTCAATTCAAATTTCATTATCATATTGTATCTGCTCCTCTCATGTAACCTCGCGAACTTAACAATCGCTCTTTAAATTCTGCCTTTAAATTTCTGCTTGCATGGTTTAAATTATGACATTATCTCTCTGTTTGCATGATTCAATTATCTCACGCGTTTACTATTATTTCTGTCACATTGCACACATCCGAAGGTTAGGTCTAACTGTTTGACCGCCGCGCCAATAGTCCGTAAAACTTCACACATTCAATTTCAAATCCTCAAAACTACAAACTACAAACCCTAATTTTCACAAATGCCTCGCCGCAGGCAAAATTACAATTTTACCCTTAGCATTAGGTCAAAGAGCCGCCGCGCTCATTTTAGGGTTTCCCGCCGTGGAATCCCTAATTTAACCCTAATTACAACTTAACATTTCAACGTAGAGATTTGGAGTTTCTACACTCCACGTAAGCGTGTCCTTAAGATGCGTTTATTCCCCTTGAGACCTTGACCACAATCAAGAAGTTTCTAACCTCCCTACTGAGGGGAACTACGATTACTCTGATTCCGCTCCCGTAAGGATACGTAGGCACAAGATGCGATGTCTTGCCGAGTAAACTTAGAATTAACCCCCTTTATTATTTATTATTGCTTATTTATATTTTATTTATCTTTGCTATTTAATTATTTTGCTTATTATTTTGTAATTGTTTCTTGGATGTAAAGTTGTTTAATTATTTAATTATTATTATGGTTAGTAATTAGGGAGTGTAACAACATGTATGTAATATTAAAATAAATTTAGATCACTTTTAAATAAAGATAATTAAAATAAACACGTCACACACGTAAGTCGATTTTAATTGCCGTCTCACTTCCTAAGGATATCCCTCAAGTTGCCTACGAATAATGGTTAAGTGGGGTGTATAAAGCAAGTCCCTCAAATGGAAAAATCATCAAAGTCCCTTATGGTTGCCTTTACGAATCGAGTCCCTTTCGAAAAATGATGATGGTCCCTTATATGTGCTTATTACATCCCACAATGGCCTTCAAAGTCAAATTGTCCCTCACATGTCCCTTAACATCCAAAGTAAGGACTACCTACTCCATTATAGTAGGGATAGTCTTACTAAAGGAAAGAATAAAGAATAAGAAAGACCTTTAAACATTAGGGTAGGTTACTCCTAGGTGCTTGCTCACTTCAAAACTGTTTCACACTTAAACAAATTTTCAACAAGTTTTCAAACAAGTTCTTAACACATCCTTACATGGATTATTTATTAACTATTCTGAAAATTTTCTATTCACACACTACACTTTCAAAACAATTCAAAAGTGAGCTTAAGTACCTAAGAGCCCATGGATAACCATGGATGAAAAGGGTGCTAACACCTTCCCTTTTCATAACCTACCCCCCGGACCCAAAATATTCTCTAAGGTCTTTCCTGTTCTTTTATAACCTTTCCTTATGGATAAAATAAAAGTCGGTGGCGACTCTTGCTATCCGCAACATTGTTTAAAGTCAGTTCTCCCACCGTGTTACACTATGCTATGATATGCAAATGATTAGACTATGTATATGATGTAACTATGCAAATGAAATGCAATGAAACATAAATCAGGCAAGAAAAGGTTGAGCAAATTTTGGGGTGCAACAGCTGCCCCTATTCAAACGGCTTGGCCCCGACTGGGTGAAGAGCGAACGGCCTTCAAACAATAGAGGTACTGTAACACGGTGGGAGAACTGACTTTAAACAATGTTGCGGATAGCAAGAGTCGCCACCGACTTTTATTTTATCCATAAGGAAAGGTTATAAAAGAACAGGAAAGACCTTAGAGAATATTTTGGGTCCGGGGGGTAGGTTATGAAAAGGGAAGGTGTTAGCACCCTTTTCATCCATGGTTATCCATGGGCTCTTAGGTACTTAAGCTCACTTTTGAATTGTTTTGAAAGTGTAGTGTGTGAATAGAAAATTTTCAGAATAGTTAATAAATAATCCATGTAAGGATGTGTTAAGAACTTGTTTGAAAACTTGTTGAAAATTTGTTTAAGTGTGAAAAAGTTTTGAAGTGAGCAAGTATCTAGGAGTAGCCTACCCTAATGTTTTAAGGTCTTTCTTATTCTTTATCCTTTCCTTAGTAAGACTATCCCTACTATAATGGAGTAGGTAGTCCTTACTTTGGATGTTAAGGGACATGTGAGGGACAATTGGATTTTTGAAGGCCATTGTGGGGTGTAATAAGCAAACTAGAGGGACTATCATCATTTTTCGAAAGGGACTCGATTCGTAAAGGCAACCATAAGGGACTTTGATGATTTTCTTTTTGAGGGACTTGCTTTATACACCCCACTTAACCATTATTCGTAGGCAACTTGAGGGATATCCTTAGGAAGTGAGACGGCGATTAAAATCGACTTACGTGTGTGAAATGTTTAATTTAATTATCTTATATTAAAATGATCTAATTTATTTTTTTAAATATCATACATATTAGCACTCCCTAATTACTAACCATAATGATAATAATAATTAAGTAATTACAATTTACATCCAAGAGGCAATTACAAAATTATAATAAATAAAAAAAATAACAAATAAGCAAATAAAATATTAGGGTTAGTAAATAATAAGAAAAATTAAATAAGGTTAGTATAAATATAAAGTTAGTGAAAATAATTAGTTGAAACAATAATAATGAGAAAAATAGACAAAGTTAGAAAAAATAATAAGATAGAAATTTCAAAATAATAATAAGCAACAAAATATGATTAGCAATAATAATTAATTAATAACGTGATTAAACATAAGATTTGATTTTTATTTAGAAACATAAATGATTAAATAATTACTATAATATAAAGTTCTAAATATCATAAGATTTGATTTTTATTTAGAAACATAAATGATTAAATAATTACTATAATATAAAGTTCTAAATATCATAAGATTTGATTTTTATTTAGAAACATAAATGATTAAATAATTACTATAATATAAAGTTCTAAATATAACATAATTATAAATTCCTTAATCATTTACAAAAATTTAATTATCTCTAATTATATATTAACAATTATTAAGAAAAATATTTACACATTATGATGAAAACAAATTTTAACTAATCAATAATCACATTCACCAAAATTTTACATTAAGTGTTTATAAGGTTTAATTTTATTTACAAAAATTTACAAGAATTATAATAAATATATACATAGAATCATATAAAAAATTAAAATTAGGTTTTCATATTAATTTGGAAAAAAGATGTTAATGTCATTTATTTTAAAAAAACAGATTTTTATATTACAACAAATTTTAATAAATTAATGATAACAATAATAATAATAATGATAATAATGATAATAATAATAAATAATGATGATAATAATAATAATAATAATAATAATAATAATAATAATAATAATAATAATAATAATAATAATAATAATAATAAAGCAATAATGAATTTTAAATGTGCCAAATAACCCAACAATGTTGCTAACGCAGAAATGCGCTCATCGCAACCAGATCTAAATCGGACGAAACAAAATTTATCGCAAAGAAAAAGAAATTAAGCAAAAAATAGTATTATTGCTCACACAAAAATGCGATCATCGCAACCAGATCGAACTAACACAAATGTCACGCGTCATGCACACAAATGTGCAAACATCGTATCGACATAATTCGATCAAAAATCTTATATATATAAACTCTAACAATTTAAAAATTATATATATATAAACGCAACAGTAATAGATAAAGAAAAAGAAATAACGGTAATAGATGAAGAAAAAGAAATAACGGTAAAAGATGAAGAAAAAGAAACAACAGTAATAGATGAAGGAAAAGAAATAACGGTAAACGATGAAGAAAAAGAAACAATAGTAATGGATGAAGAAGAAAACTAAATAACGGCCAACGGCACTCACTCCTCTTAGGTTTTTTTTCATTCTCTCCTCTTTTCCAACAAGGCAACACATATATATATATATATATATATATATAGGGAACAAATTAGGGTTAACACCAAATTGTCAATAATGTCCCTAAAGCCCATTTTAAAGCCCAAACTAAATAATTAGTTAAGAAAAAATAAAATTTAAATAATTTAAAATAATTAAAATAAACTTAAAATAAAAACTAATAATCCTATTGATTCCTAAAATAAAAAATATTATAAAAAGAACAAAATTTTTTTCAATATTTTTTTATTTTATGATTTTTTGGATATTTTTATGAATAATTTAGAAAAAAGTGAAAAAAATAATATTTTAAAAAATGATTTAATTAAAATACGAAAATAATAATTAAATAATAATAAAAAACTATTTTTGTTATTTTTTTTAATGAAAGATAGAAAAATTTAGAGTAAAAATAATAAAAACAACAAAAAGTGCCAAAGGTGAGATTCGAACTCTCAACCTCTCGCACTCATAACTCCTTACACATGTCCTCCTGCCAATTGTGCCATTTTTACTTTTTAGAAAAAAAGTGCATGCCATATGATATTTACCTGCAAAAAGTCAAACGACTACACAAATTTGTTAGTAATTGATTAAATGCAATGAAATGCGACGACAAATCTTAGGGCAAAATTTGGGGTATTACAGTTATTATGATAATATTTCTCACCCAACCTCTCTTTGATGTTGGCAAAAAAAAATCATGAAGTTTGACTTTGGTTTGACCACAGTTGACCTCAGTTTGACCTTTTAACTGCATTGACTGCTTTTGACTTATCTGATCATCTGACTGAGCAAACTTTTGAGAAAAGTCTTGAAACTTGACATGGGGGTTCTTATACACATATAAGATGTTATGAAGCTCACTTGAAGTCTTGGAAGTCCATTTAGCCTGATTAAAGTCAAAACCCTAGTTTTGGATGCACTGCTTAGGAGGTACATTGTCTGAGGGAATTGTCAACTCTTCTGACCAATTATGAATTTTGTGAACCTTGTGAACCTTCTTGGAACACAAAGTCTTGTATTGTGAGGGCAAATTTTGGGGTGCAACAGGTACGAGACGGTTGAATACCAAGAAACCCGGAAATTTTCTAACCGCATAAATAAACTACACAACGGCTTGGGGAACGACATCCACCAACTGAACCTGGTTGTTAAGGCAACACCTGATTCAATGTCTGATAATAACTCTAATTCCAACGTCGGCCACCTGTGTAACACCACAGGTACCGAATGACTCCGTCCACAACTGGACTACTCTTGTCAACACAAGAAGGGAAACAAATTCGTCAACACGAATAGAGATTCCGTCAACACGGAGAAATCCCGGCTACTCCGCGGGGGATGAGTTGGTCGCCTCTCACCAACACGAGGAGGTCCTATCAATCACAGGAAATAAAATCCGTCGACCTTACTGGGGAAACATTTTTGTCTAATCACAGGAAACTCATCTGCCTATCCATACGGGAAAATCATCTGCCTGAACACAGGAAAGTTCATCCGCCTGCTTCATACGATAAAATCATCTTCCTGAACACAGGAAAGTTCATCCGCCTATTCATACGGGAAAATCATCTGCCTGAACACAGGAAAGTTCATCCGCCTGCTTCATACGGGAAAATCATCTGTCTGAACACAGGAAAGTTCATCCGCCTGCTTCATACGGGAAAATCATCTACCTGAACACAGGAAAGTTCATCCGCCTGCTTCATACGGGAAAATCATCTGTCTGAACACATGAAAGTTCATCCGCCTGCTTCATATGGGAAAATCATCTGCCTGAACACAGGAAAGTTCATCCGCTTGCTTCATACGGGAAAATCATCTGCCTGAACACAGGAAAGTTCATCCGCCTGAACACGGGAAAGTTAACTTGGATATAGCTTCTTTGCCTATTCTTTGCAGTAGCTAACTCCACTGGGGATATTCTGAAAATAACTGCCCGACACCCGTTTCGATAACAAGTGACCACTTCTGAAATCTTGATTCATGAAATCCTGATATGCTGCCGCGACAGCAAACCTGAAGAAAAGCACTCCACTGGTCGGATAAGAGAAACTTCAACCAGTAACTCTGTGGGGAATGATAACAAGAACTGTATCATCACATGTCTCACGGTGGGACCTCGATCGCCTGGTGATAGACCTGAGCTATAACTCCATACTCCTGCTGAGAAACACACCTGAAAGCAAAAGGGTAACCAACCTGATTCATGTTTCAAAATGCGTATGTCTGACAATGGCGTAATGCTCCATACGACACGGAAATGCTACGCGTTTTTGGGTAGATGCAAACATGATAATATATGCAAATGAAAATGCAGGTTCAGGCTGCTGGGGGAGGCTCTGACAAGCTTGCTTCAACACAGCTGTTGAGGACAAATACCACCCTGTTGGGGATAAATGGGTATCACAAAGCATTCTGACAAAATAAATGCCGGAAACACAACTAACTCTGCCGAGGAGAGATTAAACATCGATTTCCACTGGGAGCAAAAAACAACACCTGCTGGGAAGATTAACTCAGCTGGGGAAGAAGCGACCCTTGATGGTTGGTTGAACATGATTGAGTGGGCTTAAAGATGCCACTAGGGGAAAGTTCTTCAGTAGTATAATGAGAGCTGTCAGGAGTCTGGAGTAATACTGATGTAACAGCATGTCTTCATGAGGATAGAGCGATCAATAATGATAACCCTAAAGCAGTCTTGAAGTGATAAATCGGACCTCAGGAGGATAGAGCAATCAATAGCTCTAAAGCAGTCTTGAAGTAATAATGGCTTCAGGAGGATAGAGCAATCAATAGCTCTAAAGCAGTCTTGAAGTAATGATTTCAGGAGGATAGAGCAATGAATAGCTCTAAAGCAGTCTTGAAGTAATGATTTCAGGAGGATAGAGCAATGAATAACTCTAAAGCAGTCTTGAAATAATAACGTGATATGTCTTCAGGAGGATAGAGCAATCAATAGCTCTAAAGCAGTCTTGAAGTAATGATTTCAGGAGGATAGAGCAATGAATAGCTCTAAAGCAGTCTTGAAATAATAATGTAATTTCAGGAGGATAGAGCAATGAATACTCTAAAGCAGTCTTGAAGTAATGATTTCAGGAGGATAGAGCAATGAATAGCTCTAAAGCAGTCTTGAAATAATAACGTGATATGTCTTCAGGAGGATAGAGCAATCAATAGCTCTAAAGCAGTCTTGAAGTAATGATTTCAGGAGGATAGAGCAATGAATAGCTCTAAAGCAGTCTTGAAATAATAATGTAATTTCAGGAGGATAGAGCAATGAATACTCTAAAGCAGTCTTGAAGTAATGATTTCAGGAGGATAGAGCAATGAATAGCTCTAAAGCAGTCTTGAAATAATAACGTGATATGTCTTCAGGAGGATAGAGCAATCAATAGCTCTAAAGCAGTCTTGAAGCAATGATTTCAGGAGGATAGAGCAATGAATAGCTCTAAAGCAGTCTTGAAATAATAATGTAATTTCAGGAGGATAGAGCAATGAATACTCTAAAGCAGTCTTGAAGTAATGATTTCAGGAGGATAGAGCAATGAATAGCTCTAAAGCAGTCTTGAAATAATAACGTGATATGTCTTCAGGAGGATAGAGCAATCAATAGCTCTAAAGCAGTCTTGAAGCAATGATTTCAGGAGGATAGAGCAATGAATAGCTCTAAAGCAGTCTTGAAATAATAATGTAATTTCAGGAGGATAGAGCAATGAATACTCTAAAGCAGTCTTGAAGTAATGATTTCAGGAGGATAGAGCAATGAATAGCTCTAAAGCAGTCTTGAAATAATAACGTGATATGTCTTCAAGAGGATAGAGCAATCAATAGCTCTAAAGCAGTCTTGAAGTAATGATTTCAGGAGGATAGAGCAATGAATATCTCTAAAGCAGTCTTGAAATAATAATGTAATTTCAGGAGGATAGAGCAATGAATACTCTAAAGCAGTCTTGAAGTAATGATTTCAGGAGGATAGAGCAATGAATAGCTCTAAAGCAGTCTTGAAATAATAACGTGATATGTCTTCAGGAGGATAGAGCAATCAATAGCTCTAAAGCAGTCTTGAAGTAATGATTTCAGGAGGATAGAGCAATGGATAGCTCTAAAGCAGTCTTGAAATAATAATGGCTTCAGGAGGATAGAGCAATGAATAGCTCTAAAGCAGTCTTGAAGTAGTAATATGACCTCATGAGGATAGAGCAATGAATAGCTCTAAAGCAGTCTTGAAGTAATAGGATGATTTCAGGAGGATAGAGCAATCAGTAGCTCTAAAGCAGTCTTGAAGTCATGAGAGGCTATCAGGAGGATAAAATAACCCTGAGGTTACAATAAAGCAGTCCCAAAGATCATAAGCTTGTTTGTTGGATAATTAATCTGAAAACAAGGTAGCATTCTGTATAACAACATTAGTTTATGCTTTATGTATGCATGTATGACATGATGCACTTAGGTAATGTACTATAGACATATATGTTATGGTATGATGTAAATGATGTATGTATGCTATGACACTGCTGGAAGTGTCTGGATATCCTTGTATAACAACTGCTGGCCAAGGAAAAATAAATCCCGATTCGTTGTTGAAGAATATATAACCCTCCGTCTGCTGGGGATAACAAGGTATAGATAACCTCCCGTTGTTGAGGATAACAAGGTATAGATAACCTCCCGTTGTTGGGGATAGTAGGGTATAGATAACCTTCGTTTTCGTTTGATAGTAGGATAAGTATAACATCCCGTCTTCGTTCATCGTGCCCTTATTGGAAAGTAATTTCCCGTATATCCGTATGAGGATAAAAGAAATGGATATAAATTCCAGGGGAGATTAGACTTTGTGAAAATGGATTAGTCCTACTGATGGTTTGTAACTGTCTTGTAAAGATGAACCGGCGAAGCTTCGTTGAAATCCTGCCCTCGTTCGTCCTTAGTAAATACTATTACTGCATTTTCATGCATTTCTGGTAAACATCAATCATATTAAAAGCATACATGCGTTTCTGGTAAACATCAATCATATTCAAAGGCATACATACATTCAAACACAACCAATGGAAGTTTCGCTTATGTAAATAGGGTAAAAGTGAATCTGGATTCAAAAGATGGAATTTATTTATATCAAAAGTGACCCATACACGGGTAAGTTTGTACAAGGAGACATAAACCCTAGTAAGGGAATTTTGTCATGAAGTTTTACAAAAAGAATCAGCTATGTGGGAAATAATCCTATTGAGTTTCAATTCTACTATTGCCACTCAAGTATCTCATCTTCTTGCTGTTGAGACGGAAACGATTGGATTGAGCTTTATCTGTTTGAGCTTGAGTAAGTAGTACAATTGGTTGCAGTTTCATGAGTGATCCAAACGAGACATAGTCATACGCTTTAATCCCTAACTTTTGCCTGGATTGCCCTTTCAGGTTTTCAATCCACCAGGATACCCTTTTTTGCCCAAGCCGCCTTTTCAGGTTTTCGACTTGCCGGGTGTACATCTTTTTATATATATATCCCTAATTTTTGCCCAAACCCTTTTGGTTTGCCGGGATGCCCTTATTTTTGCCTAGGCCTGTCAACCTAGCGGGTCTCTTTTTATGCGTAGTATTTTTTAACTATGTCTGCGTTTACAGGTTGTGGGAAGTCTTCACCATCCATTGTAGTCAGTATCATGGCACCTCCTGAGAACACTGTCTTGACTACAAATGGTCCCTCATATGTTGGAGTCCACTTGCCCCTAGGATCACCCTGTGGTAATATGATACGCTTGATTACCAAGTCACCAACCTGATATACCTTTGGCTTAACCTTCTTGTCAAAAGCTTTGATCATCCGTTTCTGGTACATCTGGCCATGACAAACTGCTGCTAACCTTTTCTCATCAATCAAATTTATCTGGTCAAGTCGAGTTTGAATCCACTCATCTTCATCCAAGCCTGCATCCTTCATAATTCTCAAGGAACTGAATCTTCATATCAATAGCAACTTGCATACCCATGATACATGCCTCATACTCAGCCATGTTATTGGTACAATAGAAACAAAGTCTGGCAGTAATCGGGGTATGACAACCTTCAGGGGAACTAATCACAACACCAACACCATTACCATGTGCATTGGAGGCACCATCAAAAACCATAGTCCATCGAGATCCTTGTTCAGGTCCGTCATATTGTCCAGGTTCTTTGGTAACAGACATAATGTCTTCATCAGGGAACTCAAAATTCATTGACTGGTAATCACCTACTGCTTGATGAGCCAAATGATCAGCAACAACACTCCCCTTAATGGCCTTTTGAGTAGTATACTGTATATCATATTCCGTCAAGATCATTTGCCATCTTGTAATTCTTCCGGAGAGAGCAGGTTTCTCAAATATGTACTTGATTGGATCCATCTTCGAAATCAACAAGGTAGTATGGGTCAACATATACTGTCTTAGTCGGCGAGCAGCCCATGCCAAAGCGCAGCAAGTTTTCTCGAGCAGTGAGTATCTTGTTTCACAGTCGGTAAACTTTTTGCTAAGGTAGTATATTGCCTGCTCTTTTCGACCAGACTCGTCATGTTGCCCCAATACACACCCCATTGAGTTGTCTAATACTGTTAAATACATAATCAAGGGTCTTCCATCAACTGGTGGCATTAAAATTGGAGGTTCTAGCAAATATCTCTTGATTTCATCAAAGGCAGTCTGGCACTCATCATTCCATTCCATCACCTGATCTTTCTTCAACAACTTGAAGATTGGCTCACAGATGGTAGTTAATTGGGAAATAAATCTTGCAATGTAGTTCAATCGTCCCAAGAAACCTCTAACCTCCTTCTCAGTACGGGGAGCTGGCATCTCTCGTATAGCTTTCACTTTTGCAGGATCCACTTCAATACCTTTTCCACTGACAATGAAACCCAAGAGTTTTCCAGATCTAACTCCAAAAGTACACTTGTTTGGGTTCAATCTCAACTTGTATTTCTTCAACCTCTCAAACAACTTGTGCAAATGATCAAGATGTTGCTCTTCATTCTGAGATCTGGCTATCATATCATCCACATATACCTCTATCTCATGATGAATCATATCATGAAACAAAGCCACCATAGCGCGCTGATATGTTGCCCCTGCATTCTTCAAACCAAATGGCATTACCTTATAGCAAAAGGTGCCCCACTGTGTCACAAATGTTGTCTTCTCCATATCTTCAGGTGCCATCTTGATTTGATTGTAACCAGAGAAACCATCCATAAAAGAGAATACCTTATGCTGAGCAGTGTTGTCTACCAGAATATCAATATGAGGAAGTGGAAAGTCATCTTTAGGGCTAGCCTTGTTCAGATCTCTGTAGTCTACACACATACGTACCTTACCATCTTTCTTAGGAACTGGTACCACATTTGCAACCCACTGAGGATAAGAAGTTACGGCCAAGAACCCTGCATTGAACTGTTTCATTACCTCTGCTTTGATCTTTTCTGACATTTCAGGACGCATACGACGAACCTTTTGCTTCTTTGGACGACAATCTTCTTTCACTGGCAAACGGTGAACCACAATGTCTGTATCCAACCCTGGCATATCTTCATAAGACCAAGCAAAGATCTCCACATAGTCACGTAGCATCTGAACCAACCTGCTCTTGACACTGTCCTCTAAATCAGCCCCTATCTTGACCTCTTTTCTGTTTTCTTCAGTTCCCAGATTCACAACTTCGACTGGCTCTTCATGTGGCTGTATAGCTTTCTCTTCTTGTTGTAACAACCTAGCAAGCTCTACAGGTATTTCACAATCGTCCTCGTCTCCGTCTTCAGTTTGATAGATCGGATTCTCGAAATTGTAATTGGCAATAGTAGAACTGTTATCAACTGGATCCAGAGTGGATGAGGATCTGTATTCTAGTGACGTGGGTGTGTGTAAGAACACATAGCTGATAAAGCAAAAATAAAAGAAACAGAAAGACAAGGCACCCAATATTTACGAAAACGAAACGTCCCCTAATTTTATTGAATGAAGTATGCAAATGAAATGACAACCCGTAACAAGCACACCATTGTGCCCCGGGTAAGGCACATGGCTTGAAAGTTTTAATTGTTCCAGAAATTGCAAATTTAAAAACATAACACAGTAATAGTATTTACTCCTGACTAAAGGAGATAGGGATAACATCTTCAGCTTTCCAATTATTGAGTCCAGCACCCACAGTAGGAAAAATCCATGCCTCCAAGTTGTGGTCTTCATCTTGATCTCCCACAGCATTGATAACCCCTTGATTGATGATACGAACAGCACGAGCACGACGAACAGCCTTCTGGGACTCTGCAGTGAAACCCAAACCAAACTTGTCAGACTTGTATGGAATATCAGGAAGCTGACCCCAAATAGTATAACCACCTTCTTCCACCATAGCTTTTGCATCATTGAGGGAGGCCATTGCCATTGTTGGAGGGTTTCTGATGACCACAGGAACCTTCTTCACAGCAGGAGGAGTCACACAATCCTTAACAGCCCAGGGAACCACTTCAAATGACTGACATGTAGTTTCAATGTATTCACCTTCTACTTCCAGATACTTGAAAGTGTTTACATGGCTGACAAAGTATTCTTCCTCTCCAAAGACAGTAACAACTTTTCCATTCACCAGATATCTCAACTTTTGATGTAATGTGGAGGTCACAGCACCTGCCCCATGGATCCAGGGACGACCAAGCAGACATGAGTACGAAGGACGAATATCCATCACATAGAATGTAGCAGTAAACACCTGAGAGCCAACCTTGATTGGAAGATCAATTTCCCCATGCACTACTCTTCTAGAACCATCAAAAGCCTTTACCACAATATTACTGGGCTTCAATACCGTATCTTCAGGACTCAGCTTGTTCAGGACTTCCTTAGGCAACACATTCAGAGAGGAACCATTGTCTATCAGCACATGAGACAGGGTAGTGCCCCTGCATTCAATTGAAATATGCAAGGCCCTGTTATGATCCCTCTTGGCAGGGGTCAAGTCAGCATCAGAAAATCCTAACCCGTTGTCATAGGTCAGGTGAGCAACACAATTCTCAAACTGGTCCACAGAAATTGCACTGGGTACATGAGCCATCTTTAGAAACTTGATCAATGACTTGGCATGAGCCTCAGAACATAATAACAGGGAGAGCATAGAAATCTTTGAGGGAGTATGCCCCAGCTGATCAACAATATCATAATCACTCTTGCGAATGATTTTCAATACTTCTTCCATCTGCTTAGAGAGGTCATCAGCAGCTGGCACATCAGTAGATACAGGCTCAATAACAGGACCCTTGCCCCGAGCATCAGTGGTGGAAGTAACAGCAGGAGTAACCGCACTCTTAGAAGCAACTGGAGGAGAGAAGACTCTTCCACTACGAGTGATCTTGCTAGATCCGGCAATATTATCAATGTCAACAGGCATATCAGGTAAAGGCTCCTGTTTGACACCATGGATGTAAACATCAGACCCATAGTGCCAAGGCACAGCTTTGTCAGATGTATAAGGAATAGGACCAGGAGTGGTAATGATCAGAGGAGCTACTCTGGCTTCAGTGACAACTTTCACAGGACCTTCAGCAGTAATCTTGATTGGGCCCTGATGAGTGATTTTAATGGGACCCTTTGAAGTGATTCTTAGTGGTACTTTGTCAACCATGTCAACCTCTTCAATCTTTTTACCCTGAGTCAGATGATCCACCATACTTTCTACAGATGCTGGTCTTCTTTCAAACACTATAGTATATTTATCCATGAGACGTTGAATCCCATCTCTCAAAATGAAGCAACTATCCGGCTTATAGGTACAATATAGACAATCTTCATGACAACCTGGAAAGATCCCAGCTTGTACTAACCTCTTTTTGATAACAGACAATGGCGTGCTCAACTCCATAACTGAATAGACATGCAGATCTTCATCAATATCTTTATCAATGGCGTTGACAGTCTTCTCGTGATTTGGCATTGGAGCTGTAATCACATTTGGAGTACCTGGTGGATCAAACTCAATTTCTCCAGCATCAATCATATCCTGAATTTTGTTCTTCAAGACCCAGCAGTTATTAGTATCATGTCCTGGACAGTTTGAATGATATGCACATCGTGCATTGGGATTGTACTTGGGAGAGGTAACATTGGGATTCCGAGGGGCCTCCCTCAGGGTAATAAGTTCAGCTTTCAACAAGTGTTGCAATGCCTGAGCCATTGACATGTTGATCTTCGTGAACTGTCTTCTAGCCCTCTGTTGGTTGCCTTGAGGCTGCTCTGTTGTTGCAGGAGTTGGATTTGAAATATGAACTGCACTAACAGACTGATGCCTTCTGTTACGATCAGGCTGACCATACACAGCATTAGATTCTTTCTTCCCAGTGGGAGGCTTCTTTGCGGCACCTGATGAAGAAGTGCCCATTTGGATCTTACCACTCTTGATGCCATTCTCTACTCGCTCTCCTGTCATGATCAACTCAGTGAAGCCAGATGATGAGCTTCCAATGAGATGACTGTAAAACGGACCATTCAGCGTACACATGAACATATCAACCAATTCCCTATCAGTCAAAGGGGGTTGAACTCCTCCAGCTAAGTCTCTCCACTTCTGAGCATACTCCTTAAAGCTTTCTTTGGCACCCATAGACATGCTTGCTTTATGAAGTAGCTTTGTTAGCTCTAGGATCCTTGCTTGGCTTGCTTTGTAATGAGCCTCGAAAGTATCCCTTTGCTCTTTCAGTTGGATCCATGATCTCTGCAAGTCTTCCACATCAGTAGGCATGTCTGGGTGAAGGATGGTATAAGCTGTGTCTCCTTCAGCAACAGGTTCCATGGTAACTGGTAGGATGGCAGGATATGGCATCATGAGTGTCTGAGCACGAAATCGTACCCATCTGAGATAAGCCTCCATAGGAATGGTGTACTTAGGCTCCAGTGTCTTGCTGTCAATCCTGTTTACCTTTTCCCAAGCTCGTATGAATCTCTGACGGTAACCCTGAAGATCGTTGTCGTAGTCAAACACAATGCCCTGAATCAACATGTCATGTGGACCATCGCTCCGGGCGTAACCAAACTGTCGTAAAGCTAG
The DNA here is from genome assembly GCA_963859935.3 of Lathyrus sativus. NCBI lineage: Eukaryota > Viridiplantae > Streptophyta > Magnoliopsida > Fabales > Fabaceae > Lathyrus > Lathyrus sativus. Next base: position 426,181,120 of record OZ012736.1, read on the forward strand.
AGATGGGTTGTAGGTGATGCCTCCTCTTATGCCTAGAAGTGGTACATTAGGAAACTCCCCACAACGGTCAATGATGGTGACATTCTCCATAGATCTGGAGCACCAATGGATGTCTGAGTGAGAAAGTGACATGATCCTCTTGGACCATCTGAACCCTTGCTCATTCTTCATTACTGAGCGAGGAAGGTGAGAAATAAACCACCTAGAAAGTAAAGGTATGCAGCACATCAAAGTTCCTCTTGCCCTTGTAGTACGGGTGTGAAGAGAATGTAGGATGTCTCCAAGTAAGGTAGGCACTGGATTGTGACTCAGGAATATGTTGATGGCATGAACGTCTATGAACTGATCAGGATTGGGGAACAACACTAAGCCGTAAATCAATAAGGCTAAGATCTCCTCAAAAGCATCGTAACTCATAGCCTTCAAGAACATTTGAGCTTTATCCACTAATACCTTGGCAAGAATACCTTTAACTCCACTTCTCGTCTCTAGAACAATGTCAGACTTCTTCAGATGTAGAGCTGCAGCAATAACTTCTGGTTTAAGCTCCTTCTCTAAGCCTGTGAATGGCTTCTGATCAAGAACAGGTATACCCAGAAGTTTAGAGAACTCCTCCATGGTTGGAACCAGCTGATAATCAGGAAATGTAAAGCAATGGTGCTTAGGGTCAAAGAACTGAAACAGCACACTCATCATGTCTTCACTGAACCCTGAAGTAACTAGATCCAATAAGTGACCATGTCTCTTGTTGAACTGGGAATGATCAGGCACTAGGGAAACCAACTCCTTGAGCTTAGCAGGTATCCCTACAAAGTTGATCCTGATGGTGTTTCTACGAGCAGAAGCCATGACCTGCAACAAAGAACAAAGATAAATCCTTTGGTCCTTGAAATGGTTAGAGAAAATGATATGCTTATGATGCATGATGATGTCATGATGTCATGCTCAATCACAAACATGTGGCACACACAAACAAGTCACACCATAGCCCTAGGTTTAAAGGCTTGCATGAGGTTCAAAGGCAAGTACCCTCCCCTGAAGTTAGATGGTTCATCCTGTCCTATAAAAGTAACCAGGTTCTAAGGGATATCAATATCATTGATCCTTCACAAGGGTGGTTGTTCAGAAGGCAACTTACTTGCCAACCAAAACCCTCCAAGTTTAAGATCTCAATGAGCGTAGTATCGAGTGTCAACCAACTTCAGTCTGCACCAAAGCCGGTTACCTCACTACTTTCTAAAGGCCAAGATGAGTTAACTAGGGTTCTAAAAGTCAGTTAGTGCATTGACAACATATGGCAGCCTCAATATTATCCTCAACTTGACTTAAGGAATATAAGCACCAACCAAGAAGTCGCACTAACTATGGCCACCAGATCAACCGTATCGATATACGTCGTACAGTTTCCTTGGTCTATTGCCATTTACCTAAGGTACACTAGATCCGGGTTAGGACCTTTCACACATAAGAGCACCCCAACAATATAATAATAAAGCAAACAAGGCAAACAATTTAAAGTGATCTTAATTCCTAAGGGTACCCCTCTTAAATAGATCCCCAGCAGAGTCGCCAGTTCTGTAACACGGTGGGAGAACTGACTTTAAACAATGTTGCGGATAGCAAGAGTCGCCACCGACTTTTATTTTATCCATAAGGAAAGGTTATAAAAGAACAGGAAAGACCTTAGAGAATATTTTGGGTCCGGGGGGTAGGTTATGAAAAGGGAAGGTGTTAGCACCCTTTTCATCCATGGTTATCCATGGGCTCTTAGGTACTTAAGCTCACTTTTGAATTGTTTTGAAAGTGTAGTGTGTGAATAGAAAATTTTCAGAATAGTTAATAAATAATCCATGTAAGGATGTGTTAAGAACTTGTTTGAAAACTTGTTGAAAATTTGTTTAAGTGTGAAAAAGTTTTGAAGTGAGCAAGTATCTAGGAGTAGCCTACCCTAATGTTTTAAGGTCTTTCTTATTCTTTATCCTTTCCTTAGTAAGACTATCCCTACTATAATGGAGTAGGTAGTCCTTACTTTGGATGTTAAGGGACATGTGAGGGACAATTGGATTTTTGAAGGCCATTGTGGGGTGTAATAAGCAAACTAGAGGGACTATCATCATTTTTCGAAAGGGACTCGATTCGTAAAGGCAACCATAAGGGACTTTGATGATTTTCTTTTTGAGGGACTTGCTTTATACACCCCACTTAACCATTATTCGTAGGCAACTTGAGGGATATCCTTAGGAAGTGAGACGGCGATTAAAATCGACTTACGTGTGTGAAATGTTTAATTTAATTATCTTATATTAAAATGATCTAATTTATTTTTTTAAATATCATACATATTAGCACTCCCTAATTACTAACCATAATGATAATAATAATTAAGTAATTACAATTTACATCCAAGAGGCAATTACAAAATTATAATAAATAAAAAAAATAACAAATAAGCAAATAAAATATTAGGGTTAGTAAATAATAAGAAAAATTAAATAAGGTTAGTATAAATATAAAGTTAGTGAAAATAATTAGTTGAAACAATAATAATGAGAAAAATAGACAAAGTTAGAAAAAATAATAAGATAGAAATTTCAAAATAATAATAAGCAACAAAATATGATTAGCAATAATAATTAATTAATAACGTGATTAAACATAAGATTTGATTTTTATTTAGAAACATAAATGATTAAATAATTACTATAATATAAAGTTCTAAATATCATAAGATTTGATTTTTATTTAGAAACATAAATGATTAAATAATTACTATAATATAAAGTTCTAAATATCATAAGATTTGATTTTTATTTAGAAACATAAATGATTAAATAATTACTATAATATAAAGTTCTAAATATAACATAATTATAAATTCCTTAATCATTTACAAAAATTTAATTATCTCTAATTATATATTAACAATTATTAAGAAAAATATTTACACATTATGATGAAAACAAATTTTAACTAATCAATAATCACATTCACCAAAATTTTACATTAAGTGTTTATAAGGTTTAATTTTATTTACAAAAATTTACAAGAATTATAATAAATATATACATAGAATCATATAAAAAATTAAAATTAGGTTTTCATATTAATTTGGAAAAAAGATGTTAATGTCATTTATTTTAAAAAAACAGATTTTTATATTACAACAAATTTTAATAAATTAATGATAACAATAATAATAATAATGATAATAATGATAATAATAATAAATAATAATAATAATAATAATAATAATAATAATAATAATAATAATAATAATAATAATAATAATAATAATAATAATAAAGCAATAATGAATTTTAAATGTGCCAAATAACCCAACAATGTTGCTAACGCAGAAATGCGCTCATCGCAACCAGATCTAAATCGGACGAAACAAAATTTATCGCAAAGAAAAAGAAATTAAGCAAAAAATAGTATTATTGCTCACACAAAAATGCGATCATCGCAACCAGATCGAACTAACACAAATGTCACGCGTCATGCACACAAATGTGCAAACATCGTATCGACATAATTCGATCAAAAATCTTATATATATAAACTCTAACAATTTAAAAATTATATATATATAAACGCAACAGTAATAGATAAAGAAAAAGAAATAACGGTAATAGATGAAGAAAAAGAAATAACGGTAAAAGATGAAGAAAAAGAAACAACAGTAATAGATGAAGGAAAAGAAATAACGGTAAACGATGAAGAAAAAGAAACAATAGTAATGGATGAAGAAGAAAACTAAATAACGGCCAACGGCACTCACTCCTCTTAGGTTTTTTTTCATTCTCTCCTCTTTTCCAACAAGGCAACACATATATATATATATATAGGGAACAAATTAGGGTTAACACCAAATTGTCAATAATGTCCCTAAAGCCCATTTTAAAGCCCAAACTAAATAATTAGTTAAGAAAAAATAAAATTTAAATAATTTAAAATAATTAAAATAAACTTAAAATAAAAACTAATAATCCTATTGATTCCTAAAATAAAAAATATTATAAAAAGAACAAAATTTTTTTCAATATTTTTTTATTTTATGATTTTTTGGATATTTTTATGAATAATTTAGAAAAAAGTGAAAAAAATAATATTTTAAAAAATGATTTAATTAAAATACGAAAATAATAATTAAATAATAATAAAAAACTATTTTTGTTATTTTTTTTAATGAAAGATAGAAAAATTTAGAGTAAAAATAATAAAAACAACAAAAAGTGCCAAAGGTGAGATTCGAACTCTCAACCTCTCGCACTCATAACTCCTTACACATGTCCTCCTGCCAATTGTGCCATTTTTACTTTTTAGAAAAAAAGTGCATGCCATATGATATTTACCTGCAAAAAGTCAAACGACTACACAAATTTGTTAGTAATTGATTAAATGCAATGAAATGCGACGACAAATCTTAGGGCAAAATTTGGGGTATTACAGTTATTATGATAATATTTCTCACCCAACCTCTCTTTGATGTTGGCAAAAAAAAATCATGAAGTTTGACTTTGGTTTGACCACAGTTGACCTCAGTTTGACCTTTTAACTGCATTGACTGCTTTTGACTTATCTGATCATCTGACTGAGCAAACTTTTGAGAAAAGTCTTGAAACTTGACATGGGGGTTCTTATACACATATAAGATGTTATGAAGCTCACTTGAAGTCTTGGAAGTCCATTTAGCCTGATTAAAGTCAAAACCCTAGTTTTGGATGCACTGCTTAGGAGGTACATTGTCTGAGGGAATTGTCAACTCTTCTGACCAATTATGAATTTTGTGAACCTTGTGAACCTTCTTGGAACATAAAGTCTTGTATTGTGAGGGCAAATTTTGGGGTGCAACAGGTACGAGACGGTTGAATACCAAGAAACCCGGAAATTTTCTAACCGCATAAATAAACTACACAACGGCTTGGGGAACGACATCCACCAACTGAACCTGGTTGTTAAGGCAACACCTGATTCAATGTCTGATAATAACTCTAATTCCAACGTCGGCCACCTGTGTAACACCACAGGTACCGAATGACTCCGTCCACAACTGGACTACTCTTGTCAACACAAGAAGGGAAACAAATTCGTCAACACGAATAGAGATTCCGTCAACACGGAGAAATCCCGGCTACTCCGCGGGGGATGAGTTGGTCGCCTCTCACCAACACGAGGAGGTCCTATCAATCACAGGAAATAAAATTCGTCGACCTTACTGGGGAAACATTTCTGTCTAATCACAGGAAACTCATCTGCCTATCCATACGGGAAAATCATCTGCCTGAACACAGGAAAGTTCATCCGCCTGCTTCATACGATAAAATCATCTTCCTGAACACAGGAAAGTTCATCCGCCTATTCATACGGGAAAATCATCTGCCTGAACACAGGAAAGTTCATCCGCCTGCTTCATACGGGAAAATCATCTGTCTGAACACAGGAAAGTTCATCCGCCTGCTTCATACGGGAAAATCATCTACCTGAACACAGGAAAGTTCATCCGCCTGCTTCATACGGGAAAATCATCTGTCTGAACACATGAAAGTTCATCCGCCTGCTTCATATGGGAAAATCATCTGCCTGAACACAGGAAAGTTCATCCGCTTGCTTCATACGGGAAAATCATCTGCCTGAACACAGGAAAGTTCATCCGCCTGAACACGGGAAAGTTAACTTGGATATAGCTTCTTTGCCTATTCTTTGCAGTAGCTAACTCCACTGGGGATATTCTGAAAATAACTGCCCGACACCCGTTTCGATAACAAGTGACCACTTCTGAAATCTTGATTCATGAAATCCTGATATGCTGCCGCGACAGCAAACCTGAAGAAAAGCACTCCACTGGTCGGATAAGAGAAACTTCAACCAGTAACTCTGTGGGGAATGATAACAAGAACTGTATCATCACATGTCTCACGGTGGGACCTCGATCGCCTGGTGATAGACCTGAGCTATAACTCCATACTCCTGCTGAGAAACACACCTGAAAGCAAAAGGGTAACCAACCTGATTCATGTTTCAAAATGCGTATGTCTGACAATGGCGTAATGCTCCATACGACACGGAAATGCTACGCGTTTTTGGGTAGATGCAAACATGATAATATATGCAAATGAAAATGCAGGTTCAGGCTGCTGGGGGAGGCTCTGACAAGCTTGCTTCAACACAGCTGTTGAGGACAAATACCACCCTGTTGGGGATAAATGGGTATCACAAAGCATTCTGACAAAATAAATGCCGGAAACACAACTAACTCTGCCGAGGAGAGATTAAACATCGATTTCCACTGGGAGCAAAAAACAACACCTGCTGGGAAGATTAACTCAGCTGGGGAAGAAGCGACCCTTCTGGGAGACAACTGTCTGGGTACAGTTTACAAACTCGGAGCTAACACTCCGCTGGGGATAATCAACATGACAAAGGCATGACGACCTGCGGGGAGAAAGAAAACCATCTTTTGCGGGGATAGTCCTTCTGAACCAACTGAGGCTTGGTTAAACACTGCGGGAATCTTCCATGCTGAGGATTGACCCTGCACATATCCGACTCACTGGGGAGCGTAACCCCTGCAGGGGATACTGATTTCGACTTACTGGGGATGTCCTGTGGACAACTTCCCCGAGGACACTCTTCTGGGGAAAATGATTCCCTCCTTCGGGAAGGGATAGACGTCATTTCAAATCTCGGGGATGAGCTACGAATAGCTAAGGAATGATGTCAACTGGAATCAGGCTCTGTCGTCCAGTGATTTGGCTGGGGAATACAATCCCTGACTGTTTGCTCCAAAGGTAAGAACCCTGCAAAACACAAACGAGACAAAACAGGCCTATACAACAGGATCTATCCGAGTTAGCATCCGCGACATTACTTCAGTCAGTTCGAAGTTTTAGCAATTATTGGCAAGGGCCAACAAGATTATGCAAGTGCAAGTTTATCAAAAACATCGTCGTCTTTCACAAACAAAACAGTAAAGAACAAACATCAAGTACTGAATAACGTTTTATTAATAACGGGCCTCTGAATAGGCAGAGTTTTGTACACTGGGTGCAACTCCTGAAAAGAGGAAGTTACGCATACACACATACCTATATGCACAATAAGCATAAGTAAAAATACAAAACAATATTTGTATACATGTCGGCGACGTGGTACAGACAAACACCATGAGCTGATCCTCCTATGACTCGCTAGACTCTGCGCTTTCCCGGTACTCGATCTTCGGAAGAGATTGTTTTTGGATAGACGGCCCCCTAGGTATCCCCAAACCACTGAGCAATGCTGTATCAAATCCGGACCGCAGTCATTTGCTTTTTCAATCCCTAACTTTTGCGTGAATCGCCCTTTGCGGGTTTTCAATTCACCGGGATACCCCTTTTTTACCGAAATCGCCCTTTTCAGGTTTTCGACTCTGCGGGTGTACATTTTTCAATTTTAGCCCTAACTTTTGCCCGAACCTTTTATTCCTTTTTTACGGTTCGCCGGGATGCCCCATTTTTGCATGGACTCTCTTTTTACTATCCAGCGGGTCACTTTCAAGCAAAGTATTTTTTAACTGCGTCCGAATTCACAGGAGACGTAAAGTCTTCACCATCCATGGTGGATAGTAGCAAGGCTTTTCTAGAGAAGACTTTTCTGACAACGTAGGGACCTTCGTAATTAGGAGTCCACTTGCCCCTGTGATCTGTTTGTGGTGGGAGAATCTTTTTCAAAACAAGATCGCCCGTCTGAAAGCTTCGAGGGTGCACCTTCTTGTCGTAAGCTTTCTTCATCCGACTCTGATATAACCGACCGTATGCTAAAGAAGCCAGCCTCTTCTCATCCATCAAACTGAGCTGATTCAGTCTATCTTTAACCCATTCTGACTCGTCAAGTTGGACATCACATAAAACCCTTAGGGAAGGGATCTCGACCTCCAATGGTAACACTGCCTCCATCCCGTATACCAATGAGAAAGGGGTTGCCCTGGTGGATGTGTGTACCATCGTACGATAACCGTGCAAAGCGAAAGGTAGCATCTTGTGCCAGTCCTTATATGTCACAACCATCTTCTGGACAATCTTCTTTATGTTCTTATTGGCCGCTTCAATAATGCCATTCATCTTGGGCCGTTAAGGAGAAGAGTTGTGATGTTCAATCTTAAAATTCTGACACAGCTCTTTCATCATTTTGTTATTCAAATTCGAACCGTTGTCGGTGATAATCCGCTCAGGGAATCCATATCTGCAGATAATATCTCGTCTGATAAATCTGGCGACCACTTGTTTGGTGACATTGGCATATGATGCTGCCTCCACCCATTTGGTGAAGTAATCAATTGCCACCAAGATAAACCGGTGTCCATTGGATGCCGTAGGCTCAATCTTGCCAATCATATCAATTCCCCACATCGAGAAAGGCCATGGCGATGACATCACATTCAGAGGACTCGGAGGCACATGGATTTTGTCCGCATAAATCTGGCATTTATGACACCTCTTTGCAAACTTGAAACAGTCTGTCTCCATAGTTAGCCAATAGTAACCTGCCCGCAGGAGTTTTCTCGTCATAGCGTGCCCATCAGCATGTGTACCAAATGTACCCTCATGTATCTCTTCCATGAGCAACTTCGCTTCTTTCTCATCTACGCAACATAGCAACACCAAGTCGTGGTTTCTTTTGTATAGGACACCGTCCGGGTTCAAATAGAAATTGCCAGCCAATCTCCTGAGAGTCTTCTGATCTCAACTAGATGCCCCAGCTGGATACTCCTTGTTCTTCAGGAAATTCTGGATGTCAAAGTACCAGGGTTGACCATCGGGAGCCTCGTCGATGGAAAATATGAATGCAGGCCTATCGAGCCGAGAGATAACAATCCGGGGAGCCTCGTTCCAGAAGTTAACTTTGTACATTGAAGACAATGTCGCCAGGGCGTCAGCCATTTGATTTTCTGCTCGCGGCACATGATACAATTCCACCTTGTCAAAGAAAGGCAACAATCTCCGTGCATAGTTCATATATGGTATCAAATTGGGCTGACGTGTCTCCCATTCTCCTTTAATCTGATTCACCACTAGAGCTGAGTCTCTGTACACATCCAGATGTTTGATTCGCAAATCAATAACTTCTTCCAGACCCATGATGCAAGCCTCATATTCAGCCTCATTATTGGTAACGGGAAAAGTCAATCGGGTAGTAAAGGGGATGTGCGACCCCTGAGGAGTGGTAATAATTGCCCCTATTCCGCTACCATAGGAATTTACAGCTTCATCAAATATCAACTGCCATTTGGAACCCAACTCTGGTCCTTCGTCTGACAACGGCTCTTCACAATCTTTCATCTTCAGGTACATGATATCCTCGTCAGGAAAATCAAACCTCATCGATTGGTAGTCCTCAATCGGCTGCTCCGCAAGGTACTCTGACAGAACGCTACCTTTAATAGCCTTCTGCGAGACATATTGTATATCGTATTCGGTTAACACCATCTGCCATCGGGCAATTCTTCCGGAGAGTGCTTACTTCTCAAACACATATTTGATTGGATCCATCTTTGAAATTAGCATGGTTGTATGATTTAGCATGTATTGCCTCAAACGTTTGGCGGCCCAAGCTAGCGCACAACACGTTTTCTCGAGCATTGAGTATCTGGACTCACAGTCAGTAAACTTCTTACTCAAATAGTAGATCGCATGCTCTTTACGTCCGGTCTCGTCGTGTTGACTGAGAACACAACCCATACTTTCCTCAAGAACCGTCAAATACATAATCAAAGGTCTCCCGACCACTGGGGGTATCAAAACAGGAGGTTCCTGCAAGTATTCTTTTATCTTGTCGAACGCCTTTTGACAATTTTCATTCCAGGTCAACACCTGATCTTTTTTCAACAACTTGAATAACGGCTCGCATGTCGCAGTTAGGTGAGATATGAACCGGGCGATATAGTTCAACCTCCCTAAAAACCCACGCACTTCTTTTTCTGTTTTAGGCGTCGACATTTCTTGTATTGCTCACGATAAACCCCAGTAGTTTACCCGATCTCACCCCGAAGGTGCACTTATTAGGGTTCAGTCTCAACCTGAACTTCCTGAGCCTCTTGAACAGTTTCAGTAGATTAACCAAATGCTCCTCCTCCGTCTGGGATTTAGCGATCATATCATCAACATAAACCTCGATCTCTTTATGCATCATGTCATGAAAGAGAGTCGTCATAGCACGTTGATATGTTGCCCCAGCATTCTTCAATCCGAAGGGCATCACTTTGTAGCAAAATGTTCCCCAGGGAGTAATGAAGGTAGTCTTCTCCATGTCTTATGGCGCCATTTTGATCTGATTATAGCCCGAGAAGCTGTCCATGAAGGAGAATACGAAGAACTGAGCAGTATTATCGACCAGCACATCAATGTGAGGAAGCGGGAAGTCATCTTTCGGGCTCTGTTAAGTGCAAATTTTACCTATTTTTGTATATAAGTTTTGTTGCACTTAACGTTACTTTATGTTAAAATCGTTCGAATAAACCCCGCTTTGTTTATAAATGCGCTTACTTTACGTTATAGTGTATATATTATGTTTTCCTGTAAATATCATTGAGTTTAATTGAATTTCATTCATTTTTGTAGGTGATAAAGCATTGATGTTGGAGCATTGTTAGATAGAGCATTGAATAAGCTTTCCAACGCTTCGAACCGGGCAAAAAACGGAGTTACGGTTAAAAGTTATGGTCGAAACAAGTTGGTTTGCTGTCATGTTCGCCAAAGTTCGCCCGGCGAATGTTCGCCAGGCGAACAAAAGTTCGCCAGGAGAACCGAAAGTTCAAAAACGCGTGAAAAACACTGTTTTTACAGAAGCAAAAGTTGTATATGTTCGCCAGGCGAATGGGACTTCGCCAGGCGAATACTGGGACCCATTTTTGTCTATTTAAGTGATTTTTCAGCATTTTTTAGGTTATGTTGTTTTGGGAACTTTTTACCCCAACTTCATCAAACAAATTATTAAGTAGATTTAGCTTAGAAACAACATTGGAGGGTGCATCTTGATGATCCGGAGTCGAATCCACTTCAATCGGAGTTGACAGACCGTGAGATTTGTGTTCTTTTTCCTTCCTCTCTATGTATTTTTCATTTGTTGGGGTTTTGTATGTAAGTTTATCTTGATTGTATGTATATTTATGGATCTTTGTATAAAATCTCTTTTACAACTCTTTATCGATGGTTATCTTGATTTTTTACTTAATGGGTTTGGATTGTGATAGACATATACTGTTCGAACTCGATCTTAGATGAACATCTATTAGATTCTAAATGCTAGAGATAGATTTAGGACTAATATTCACGTGGGTATCGATTCTTAATGCTCCGTGTTGTCGATTTGTGTGAGAGATCAACAATGAGACGATACGGTTGATCTCTCGACTTTGTGTTAGAGATAAACTCTGTTGTGAGCGATACGTGATGATATTGACGAGTGAATTAGGTTGCGTGCATTTGATCCATATATTTTTTAGTACATGATGGGTAGAACGAAATACAACTCCTGACGAGATTTCTCATTTCTTAAGAATGTACCTTTTTTCTTGTTTTATGTTTTTCCTTTTGAATTTTTATCCCAAACCATTCAAACCCAAGCTTAGAGACGTAGAGATTATCGAATGGCATTCTTTCCCTCACACTGATCCCTGTGGAGACGATAAATCCCGGAGGAAATTCTTCCGAAAATAATATTTTTGCTTGCTGCTTTACCGCTTCAACAAAATGGCGCCGTTGCCGAGGATTGGTTTTGATATTGAGTTGCATTGCGATAGTTTCTATATTTCTAAGCTTTGCACATAATTCTATATATATATATATATATATGCTTGTATAGATACTTGTTTTGCTTTTGTCTTCTATTATGTTTGTTTAAGTGTTGTATATATTTTGTTCTCGTAACATTTGTTCAAGTGGTTGGTTAGGACACTTGCTTTTTGGTTTGCGCGGTGAGACATCACATGGCATGAAGGAAGGAAGTTACTAGCTAAGCACAATAAAGGCGTCGAGCTTACGACGTAAAACAAGCATGTTTTTTCCATTTTTGTTTCATTATTAATTTTTCCTTCCAGCTTAGGTAGTGTGGTAAACATTCATTAAACAAGTTGTTCTCGGATTATTCGTAAAATTCTCAAATCTTCACTTTACAACTTGTTTAATCCATTTTCACCCGGTATTTTATTGTTGTTTGGACTCAAATTTTTGTTTGGTAGCTTGAGGTATTTGAGGTGATTTTCCAAGTTTGAGTGTTTCAACTTGCGAATGCGTGGTAATGATAGTGTTTAAAGTTTTGTACACATTCAAGGTATGTGTTTATCACTTTCTAGGCTTTAGTATATTCATGATACTTAGACTTTTTACAATTTCCATGCCATTCATTCTTTTGTATACTTGTTCATTTTGTGAATCACTTTAGTTCCCACCTTTTTGTGAGGAAGCCTTTCGTTGTTCATATATGCTCGGAGTACCAATATTCTTGTTTTAACTGGATTTTATTATGCTTAATCTTTTGTTTGTGTTGATTATATGAAAGCATGAAAAGGATTAAGGCACTTGTTTCATTTTGAGCACAACTACCTAGCCAAATAGTCAATTCACCTTGTGAGTGTGTGATCATTTGTAACCCCTTTGAGCCTTTGGTCATTATCCATGTTGTTTGAGTTTTATTCTTGTCTATGAGTATCAAATTCATTTTTTGTGTGGATCTTGATTGTTGTTTTTTCTTGAGCCCTCAACTTTGTGTTGTTGTATGAATTTTTACTTTGCCTTAGAAAGTAGGGAGTATTCACATGATGATGTGGTTGAATTCAAGTTGGGGAGATGATGATCGTTCACTTGTGTTGTTGATTGCTATGAGGTTGAAAAATAGAAAAGAAAAGAAAAATGAGAAAAATATGAAAAAGAAAAGAAAAGAAAAGAAAAGAAAAATTGAAAAAGCTTAGAAAAAGATAAACAAAAAGAGTAGAATAATGTTGTGCTAATAAGTTCTGTGTTTGGTATAACACTTGGGATTCTGGAAGAAGTTTGATTGAAATTTTGGTGTTTGAAACTTTGTGAGTTTATCACTCCCTTAGGTTTAGGCAAGTTTTTGTTTCGATTAGCTTTAGGAATTATCCCTTGTTTGTTCACCCGACCACATTACAACCCTGAAAGTCCTTTTGATTCTTGCTTTTGTGTTTTCAACATGATTTTTGGATGATTGCATAATTTAGTCTTTTGTTTGCAAGATTATTGTGTGAGTGAAAAAAGCCCTCATTTTGTGTTTTTCATCTACCGATGATTGTTTTTGCTAGGTGTGATTCACGTTTGAGCTTGTGTTGTTTTAGAATGTTTGGCATGACTTTTGTATTTAGCATTTGTTTCGTGATTATGTTATCGTTGAAGTTTAGTGGTAAGTATTCACTTTGTGTGTATCAATTTTTGATTGAACCATTGCATTTGTTTTCCGTTTGTCAAAACTTGTTGTTACGTGATTTCTTGGATTTCGCTTTTGTTCCTTTAGTTGTCGACTTTGTTTGAGGACAAACAATTAGGTAAGTTGGGGAGAGTTGTTAAGTGCAAATTTTACCTATTTTTGTATATATGTTTTGTTGCACTTAACGTTACTTTATGTTAAAATCGTTCGAATAAACCCCGCTTTGTTTATAAATGCGCTTACTTTATGTTATAGTGTATATATTATGTTTTCCTGTAAATATCATTGAGTTTAATTGAATTTCATTCATTTTTGTAGGTAATAAAGCATTGATGTTGGAGCATTGTTAGATAGAGCATTGAATGAGCTTTCCAACGCTTCGAACCGGGCAAAAAACGGAGTTACGGTTAAAAAGTTATGGTCGAAACAAGTTGGTTTGCTGTCATGTTCGCCAAAGTTCGCCCGGCAAATGTTCGCCAGGCGAACCGAAAGTTCAAAAACGCGTGAAAAACACTGTTTTTACAGAAGCAAAAGTTGTATATGTTCGCCAGGCGAATGGGACTTCGCCAGGCGAATACTGGGACCCATTTTTGTCTATTTAAGTGATTTTTCAGCATTTTTTAGGTTATGTTGTTTTGGGAACTTTTTACCCCAACTTCATCAAACACATTCTTGAGTAGATTTAGCTTAGAAACAACATTGGAGGGTGCATCTTGATGATCCGGAGTCGAATCCACTTCAATCGGAGTTGACAGACCGTGAGATTTGTGTTCTTTTTCCTTCCTCTCTATGTATTTTTCATTTGTTGGGGTTTTGTATGTAAGTTTATCTTGATTGTATGTATATTTATGGATCTTTGTATAAAATCTCTTTTACAACTCTTTATTGATGGTTATCTTGATTTTTTACTTAATGGGTTTGGATTGTGATAGACATATACTGTTCGAACTCGATCTTAGATGAACATCTATTAGATTCTAAATGCTAGAGATAGATTTAGGACTAATATTCACGTGGGTATCGATTCTTAATGCTCCGTGTTGTCGATTTGTGTGAGAGATCAACAATGAGACGATACGGTTGATCTCTCGACTTTGTGTTAGAGATAAAATGTGTTGTGAGCGATACATGATGATATTGACGAGTGAATTAGGTTGCGTGCATTTGATCCATATATTTTTTAGTACATGATGGGTAGAACGAAATACAACTCCTGACGAGTTTTCTCATTTCTTAAGAATGTACCTTTTTTCTTGTTTTATGGTTTTCCTTTTGAATTTTTATCCCAAACCATTCAAACGCAAGCTTAGAGACGTAGAGATTGTCGAATGGCATTCTTTCCCTCACACTGATCCCTGTGGAGACGATAAATCCCGGAGGAAATTCTTCCGAAAATAATATTTTTGCTTGCTGCTTTACCGCTTCAACAGGCTCGCCCTATTCAAATCACGGTAGTCTACACACATTCGCACTTTACCGTCTTTCTTCGGTACTGGTACTATATTAGCGACCCATGACGAATAAGTTGTAACAGCTAGGAAACCAGCATCCCACTGTTTCTAAATTTCCTCCTTGATTTTTACAGCCATGTCCGGTCTGGTTCTTCTGAGCTTTTGTTTAACAGGTGGACATTCCTCTCTTAATGGCAGACGATGCACAACCATATCCGTATCCAACCCAGGCATATCCTCATACGACCAAGCAAATATATCACTATACTCCCGCAGTATCTCAATCAGCTTTTGCTTGACGTCGCTCTACAGCGCAGCCCCTATACGGATATTTCTCACCACTTCTTCCGACCCCAAGTTGATAATCTCGATTTCCTCCTGGTGAGGCAGAATGATTCTCTCTTCTTGTTTCAACAAACGAGTCAGCTCCTCTGGCAGGTCGCTATCCTCAACAATCTCTTCCTCTGCTTGGAATACCGGGTGCTCGAAGTCGAAACGAGTCATAGGCGGTTCGTATGAGATGTCATCTGAAATATTTGTCCTGCAAAGGAAATGGTTAAACGCTTCAACATGCAAACAAAGCAAATAACCCCGTTGCCATTTATTGTTAAAGTAAAAACAAGAAAAACAGGGATCACAATATTTGTATATGAAAAAACGCCTTTTATTTCATGATTAAACAATGCGAAGTACATAACCAAATGGCCCTAAGCAAGATCACTATGCCCCGGGTAGGACACAGGATTATTCAACAATTAAGAAAACAAAGCATTACTGTTTAGTTGTCACCGGAACAGTTTCCTGGATAGACCAATTGCAGAGACTTTATCCTGGCACGCTTGGCTGGATCCAGGCGTCCATATCACAGTCGTTGTCTCCTTCTTCAG
The DNA here is from genome assembly GCA_963859935.3 of Lathyrus sativus. Classification (NCBI taxonomy): domain Eukaryota; kingdom Viridiplantae; phylum Streptophyta; class Magnoliopsida; order Fabales; family Fabaceae; genus Lathyrus; species Lathyrus sativus. The sequence continues at coordinate 426,196,877 of OZ012736.1, forward strand.
AATCGGAAACAGCATTGATGGTCTCATAGCATACTCCCCTTTGTGTAATTGTTATCGGCCCTCTGAACTTGGGCGCCCCTGAAGAGGATGTTGATGACAGGGGATGGTATCCAAGTCCAAATCTGTCCATTTTCACGGGAATCTCCAACACCTGACCCCAGCCTTTGGTCTCGCCTGTCTGCACTAGAGCTTGAGCTTCCTTATAAGATGACACGACCACATCTGGCGCTTTACTGGGCACTGGAGCTTTGTCTTTAATTCGCAACCCCTCGAATGCTTGACAAGGTGTTTCGTGTATTTCGCCGTCGACCTCAACATAACTGAATGAAGACAGGTGGCTAACCAGAATATCCTCTTCCCCGCAAACGGTGACAACACTATCCCCCACCATATACTTCAGCTTTTGGTGCAGCGTGGATGTGACAGCCCCGACAGCATGAATCCATGGGTGCCCAAGAAGGCAACTATACGCTGGATGGATGTCCATTATATAGAATTCAGTTTCAAAAATTTCAGGCTCCACCTGCAGCGGTAATGTTATGGATCCGAAAACCGACCTCCTCGTTCCGTCGAACGCTCTCACTACTAAATCGCTGGGTGTGCAGATAATCCCCCTTATGTCCAACTTCATCATGGCTTTCTTTGGCAATACGTTCAACGACGATCCAATATCTACCAATATGTGCGATATTACGGTGCCCCGACATTCCACCGATATATGCAAAGCCATGTTGTGCTCCCGACCCTTGGGTGTTAGATCAAAATCTGTGAAACCCAGGCTATGTCCAGCATTGACACGTGCCATTACCCCCTCTAACTGATTCACAGAAACTTCTTAGGGAACGAATGACGTATCCAGTATCTTCAGCAAGGCGTTCCGGTGCGCCTCGGAACATAACAACAACGACAAGATAGAAATCTTCGACGGCGTCTGCTGTAGGTGTTCAACAATTTTGTAGTCGCTTTTGCGAATCAATCTCATGAACTCCTCTACGTCCTTGAGTGACGTATCCTTTTCTTTCGACTGAGAAGGCCCGCTTTCACTTACTTTGGCTTTACCTTTGGCCAACCTCTCTGCTTCTATTTCAAGCGAAGTAAAAATCCTTCCGCTACGGGTCATGCCCCCCGTACCAACAACATTATCAACAGCTCCTGCTGGCTGGCTATTCATCACAATCTTCTCACCGTTGCAATATGCTTCTAACCCGTATGTCCACGGGACAGACTTCGTACTTTCAAAGGGAACAGGCCCTGCTTTGGTAATCGTAATAGTTGGCCGTTGGGCGGGCGTCACTATCGTTATAGTCTTCCTCGGGATCGTCACTGTTGCAATATCATTCTGCTCATTACATAATGCCTCCACAGGCTTCTCAACCGCAGTTCGATCAAATTGAAAGGTCCCTTCGTCAATCATGGCCTGAATGCCCCGCTTCAAATCGTTACAACCCTCTGGCTGGGTCCATCACTCTAAACAGTATTCATCATAACCCGGAAATACTCCCCCTCTGAGCAGCCTGCTTTTCACTTCACTCAATGGTGTCTTCAACTCATTAACATCCAACACCAAGTTCAAATTTTCTTCTGTCAAGATAACATTTGCCCCATGATTAGGCATGGGCTGTTGTACAATATTGGGCCCCACTTAGCCAAAGTTGATGGCTTTATTGTCCAACAAATCCTGAACTTTATGTTTAAATGCCTGACAAGCCTCTATATCATGCCCGGGCGCCCCGGAATGGAATTCGCACTGCTTGTTAGCTTCATATCCATAAGGAAGTACCGACCCTGTAGGCGGTGCCAAAGTCCTCTTTTCAACCAAGTTCAACCCTAGCAGGGTCTGAAGGAGTTTTGCATACGTGGAAGGAGGTGCGTCGAACACTCTTTTCGGCCTCGTGTTCTATACCCTTCTCTGACCGGGGTTCTGCCCTTGCTGCTGCGGTGGTTGTTGTTGCTGTTGTGGCTGCCTCTGTTGATGAAGCGGGATAGTAACACTAGCTATCTGTTACGGCTGAACATACTTATTCCTTCCTCTGCCCCTGCCCCTGCCACCAAACACGGCGCTAGTATCACCCTGTCGTCTACCACCGAATGCTTTTCTTGTACCTCCTGCTGAGGTAGCCTCACCTGCTTGGAATCTTCCAATTTTAATCCCGTTCTCAATCTTTTCCCCCATAAGAATCAAATCTGAGAAACTGCCCAACGACACACTAAATAATTTTTCGTAGAACATCCCCGTAAATGTCCTAATGAACATGTCGTTCATCTCCCTTTCAATTAAAGGAGGATGCACCCTCGCTGCCATATCGCGCCACCTTTGCGCATACTCTTTAAAACTTTCCCCGTTTTTCTGTGACAAACCCTGTAATTGGACCCTGTTTGGTGCCAGATCACTGTTATATTTGTAATGTGTCACGAAAGCCTCAGCCAACTGCTTCCAGGTTTTAACCTGAGTGGGCTCCATCCCCATATACCATTCAAGCGACGGTCCTGATAAGCTGTCCTGGAAGAAATGCATGAGCATCCTTTCGTCATCCGAATACGCGAACATCCTTCTGTAATAAGAGCGGACATGTACCTTAGGGCAGGTATCCCCTTTGTATTTGTCAAATGTTGGAGCCTTGAATTTCAACGGCACCCTCAGCCCTGGTACCAACCCCATAGTAGCCATATCTAACCCAGCGGAATTCTGATCAACCACACCTTTCATCTGCTCTTCTAGCATTTTGATCCTCTGAACTGGGTCAATAGGGCCTTCAGGTCCCATACCTCTTCCTGAAAAAGCGTCATCCTGTTGATCCACATTCCAGTCATTGCCATACCCATCGTAACCCATGTTACGGCCAAACCCTTGCTGATTGAACACAAGACCCTGTCCTCGGTTGCCGAACCCCAGATTGACCCCAGCAGGTCCAAAGCCATTGTTAAAAGGAAGTGCTCCAGCACCGTTCACATTCACATTACCGAATCCATCATTACCGTAGCCATACCCCTAGTTGTTGCCGTAACCATCATTACCGAAGCCTTGATTATTGACCCCGAAGTTCCTGTCCTGATTGACATTGCCATACCCATTGTTTCTGAAGCCAACATTGTCAACGAATCCTTGATCAGCATCCACAGTGTTGCCTTTGTTGTTAACAACATGCCCATCACCACCATTTCCAGTATTGCCATTACCAGCGCCAACACCTGCACCAGTACCAATGTTTCCGTTGACAGTCACAACAGGTGGAGTAGCAACTGCCGGTATCTCATTCTCCCGGCGAGGAGTTTCAACAGAAATGTGGTCAGTGTTGCCATTTCCGTTTGCCTGCGTCAGCAGCGGCTGCACCAAGGTCTGAAGATTCTCCTGGCCCTTGGCCATGGTCTCCATAGCTTGCATGAACAAAGTCAACTTCTCACGGATTTCCCGCATCTCGACCTGAACTTGATCCATTACTTTCTTGCAGTTGTTTCGGGTTGAGTAGCGGTGGACTCTTCGTTCGTCAATCCTGAAAAACCTGTGAGATGCAGGAAATGAGATACAAATTCAACAAATAACTGGCGATGCAAAATGAATATGCAGATGCAATATGTGTCTGTGCGCTAGGGAGATCGACCCCCGATTCTAGTGCCAAAGTGCCAGTGCAGTGACAGTGATAGCAATAAGAAGTTCGAAATCCAATCATGGAAAACATCTCATATATTGCGGAAAAAACCCATCGAGTCAGGAATACAATATTACTGAGTGTACAATAGGAAGGCATGACCTCAACCAACAATCCTGGTGATGGCCAGCACAATGCAAATAAAGCATACACATCAATACATAAGATAATCAAGTGCGACCATATGCCTGGTACTCCTCTAACAATCTCTTAGTCTTGGGATGATTCGGCTGAGAAAGCAACCTTTCGACGAGCGAGTCTCTTTGCCTGATAACACGCTGGAGATCACCAATGGTTTCCTCCCAAACACCTTCTCCAAAGCAATCTTCTAGCTTCTGCTTCTGGGATGCAGACTCTTTCTTGCGCTTGATAACTTTGTTTAAGGCATTCTGGACATCATACCTCCGCATAACCTCTTCTTCCAACCTCTTCTGGCTAGCGTTCAACTGACCTTCCAGCTCAGAGATCTGCAGCTTCAGTTTGTCTTCTCTTTCCTTATTGCCGGTCAGCGTGGCGTTCCAGGTTTTGTTGAATGCAGAGATCTCCCGGTATGCTATATCAAGCGCTTTCTTCTTAGACTCCAGCATATCATGGGAGCTCTTGATGTCTATCCCCAAACGTTCACGCTTCTTTCGTTTTTCAGTCAGTTCTGTGCCTAGTTGATTCACCAGCTTTGTTTGTTGCTCGAAGGAATATACAGCTTCATTCCTTTCGTTCCTGAGTTGCACTAGCTCTTCTTCCAACTTCTCGTTGGCTTTCATCAGCTCTTTTTTCTCCTTCACAACCTGTTCATATCTCTCAATAGACACAACAGTAGGCTCTTCAATCACGGGGGAGAAGGAGGTGATACTGCAGGAAACGGCATCAGCGCCTACTTTGCCCTATCTTGGATCCAAACCTTGTACGGAGCATAGGATTGACAATCATTCTTACCTGTCGCTACTGTGAAAATCGGCGCCGGCTGACAGAAGAGTCGCCACCGTGCGTTATTTATCCCTCAGAGCGGGAAAGGAAACGCTCGAAGTAAACCTCGCAAAAAACGGGGAAAGGTATGGTCATCGCAACCAAAACCTGGGTTCGGGAGTCGGTTACGCAAGGGGAAGGTATTAGCACCCCTCACGTCCGTCGTACTCGACGGGATCCACGCTTGCTTGGGTTGTCTAAAGGATGCAAAACAATCTATCTACGGCTGCTAAATCTAAACAGAAGGGAATTGACTCGATAGAGCGTCGCACTCTATGCCTACGTATTCTCAAGGGAGAAAGTCAGAGTCAACGTAGTTCGGGACTACAGGGAGATTGGCTCGCCAAGACGTCGCGTCTTGTGCCTACGTACTTCCACACTGCATGGAAGATCAGAGCTTTACGTAGTTCAGACTAACTACGGCTAAACAAAACATTCTCACACAGTAGTGAGAAAAACAACTGGTTTCACAGGGTCGGGAACCTATGGGAAAAACTATGGCTTGGTCTCAAATGCACTCGGGCAAGAGAGAAAAAGGGTATCAATTAATCGTCAGCGGGAAGGTCTCGATCGCACAGCAGCGAGAGAACAGAAAGTCAGTTGTTAGTGTGCTCGCTAGGATATCGCATCCTATGCCTACATATTCTCGTCTGGTACGAGAAATCAGAGCAGCTGTAGTTCGGCTACTTCGGGACCACAGCTCAAATCTCGTTTTATTGATATTCTGAAAAATGATTACAATGAGTTGAATACTGAAAATAAATCTCCTAGGAAATACTATCCTATCCTATCCTGAAAAATCGAATGGAAAATAGCCCCCTAACAAATGGGCTTCTAAACTATCTCTAAAATCGTAAAATAATCTCTATGAAGATATATCCTAAAAGAAAATGTACTTTAAAAATATTAAATCTACTTTAATATTTTTTCCTTTTTTCCTTCCTTTCTTTTCAACATATTTTTCCATATTTTTCTATATTTTTCATATTTTTTCTATTTTTTTCAATATATTTTTCTCAATATTTTCTCTCCTTTTTCAATATATATTTCTTTTTATTTTTACACTTTCTTTTCTTTTCTCATTATATTTTCTTTTCTTTTTCTTTTACTATTTTCTTTTCTTTTTCTTTTACTATTTTCTTTTTCTATTTCTTTTTTCTTTTTCAATATTCTCTTTTCTTTCATTTTTCATAAAACTATAAAGAAAACAATATAAAAGAAAATAAAAGAAAAATGTAAAGGGAGGGGGGTGTCTGTTTACAAGGGGGTTATATAAGTAAATAAAATATAAAAAAAAATTGTAACTGGGCCCAGCCCGTTTGCTGGCCTCAGCCAGAAAAACGTGGGAGGGGGTGTGGAATTGAAACGAGAGTGCATTGCCCAATTACCTTGGGCTTAGCCCAATCAGACATCAAACGGGGGGGGGGGGGGGGGGGGGATATGGAAAAACGGAGGTGTACGGACAGCAACCCCTGATGGGCCCAGGGCCCAATCCTCATCCTCTCCCTTCACTCTCTTTGGCCAAACCCTAGTGGACCTTTCTCTCCTTCCCCCGCCGCCGTCAACTTCCTCTCTCAATCTTTCTCCTCCATTCTCTTGTTCTCACCATTCTCAGCCTTTCTCTCCTACTCAATATCAAACACTCAACCCGTACAGATTCAAATCGCAGCCTGAAGATTTCAACAGAATCTTCTTAAGAAGATGAAGGTCCGTTGAAGAATCCTTGATGATGTTCGTCTTGGAAGCTTCTTTTCTGGAGAACCTGGATCTTGAAGGCTGAACGTGTTGGAGATTTAAAGAGATTTCTGGAAAGTATTCGAGTTCTTCGCTGACGATTGTTGAAGAATGCATGTAGTTTGAAGGGATCGTTGGAGAGTCTTGAAGATCTATAAAGAGTGAGATGTGGCTCCGCGACGGTTCTTGAACGTTCGCTGAAGATTGGAAGAAGATGAAGACGGTGACGAAGTCTCTTGCGTTCTGACGAATCTGGGGAGTGATGAACGCAGATGATCTTCAAAGATCTTGATGAATGATGAATGAAGGTTCGAGGAGCTTGATGGCGATCTGGAAGATTCTGGATGAATTTGATGAACTTCGATGGGAGTTGGAACAAGGATCTGATGAATCTATGAACAAAACGTATGAATTCGGTGGTGATGGACACAGATTAATGGAGATTGACGATTACTGATGAAGATTGAAGATGGATGTTGAAGGTTGAGTTTCTGGGATTTTTCTGGGGTTTTCCGGTGAGACTGATGGTGGTGATGATCGGAAACTGGAGAGGATTGGAGGAGATGAAGAGTTCTGGGTGTTTGGGTGTGGGAGGTTCTCCGGCGACGGGTAGGGCGGTGGTCGTCGGCCATGCATGCCGGCCGGTGACGCTTTCAGGCGAGGACAGGTGTGGAGGCACGTGGCATCAAAAGTGGAGGAGGTTAACGCATGGTGGACGCGTGGGGCGGTAGTGGACTGAGTCGCTGCATGGTGACCACGTGGTAGAGAGAGGGAAGTGGGGAATGGTGATGTGGCGTGTGTGTGATCTGCAGCGTGGGGTCCTCCCTTGAGCTACACGTGGCTTGCTGCTTTTATATGGACTGGGAATTATCTGGAAGTTTCTAGATCTTTCTGGCAATTGCTGGAAACTGCTGGACATTTTCTGGATTTTGAAGCTGAATTGGGCTGTGACTTTGAACCATGAGGCCCACTACGAAAATGAAACAAAAACCCTCCAAAAAACAATCTGAATAATACAAAAAATGATTAAGCTAATTGATTAAAACTAAAGTAATTAATCCTAATTAACTAAGACCTAATTAATCTAAAAATCAATTAAATTCTATAAAATTCCTATAATATCTAACAAAAACTATTAAAAGAAAAAATCTATTTATTTCTATATTAAAAAAATGCTATTAAATTTTATACTATTTAAAAGAAAATATTCAAAAATCAATTAATATTCTAAAAGAAAACCTATATTATCCTAAAATGATTAAAAATCTACTTAAAAAGAATTAAAACTATTAAAAATCCTATTAATATTCTAAAAATTCCTAAAAAATCTATTAACTCCTAAAAATGGCCAATAAAATCCAGAAAAAATCACAATAATTCCCAGAGGAACAAAATAAGCACCGAGCAACACATAACACTGCGAGAGCGCACCAAAATAGCCGGTAAAAATAAACGGGCACCGAAATATCCCAAAAATACGATTCTATCTATCTGAACTGATAAAAAACACCTGAAACGCGAGACGAGAGCTGTGATCCCAATAAAATCAAAACAAATGAAAAATGCACTGTATGCAATATGCAGATGCGAATGCGATTATGCGTCGAAACCTCGAGCCAGATACGAGACCCGGTTGGTCAAATTTTGGGGTGTAACATTACCCAACAACGCCTTACCCCTCTTGTGGACATTATTCCAAGCATGCTGAAGATTGGACAATAGTTCTCCCTTCAAATCACCTGTGAAGTACAGAGATTCCTGTACTTCCTCCTCTTTTGACGGGCTTTTCAAAGCATACCCGAATTGCCTGATCAACAATGAAGGATTGTAGTTAATGCACCCTTTCCTCCCAATCAGAGGAACGTTAGGATATCCGGCGCAGCTGTAGATGATCACAGATCCCAGTAAATCTTTATTAAACCAGACAACGTCTTCTGAAGAAAGTCCCATCAGATGCTCAGACCAATCCACCGTATCTGCAGACTCAGCGAAGATACCCTTCTTGGGCAGATGACTCTCAAACCACATATACAGCAAAGGCACACAACAAGAGACGTTCTTGCCCCTCCTGTTCTCGTTCTTATAATGCAGTGAGTGATAGAAATCTCCAATCAGAGTAGGCACAGGATTGCCTGAAGCAAATATATAGAACGCATCCAGATCAACGAAGTCAGGCAGGTTCGGGAACAGTATAATGCCGTAGATACACAGCGCAAGAATAACATTAAACACAATCCAACATCCACTCTTGGTGTACTCTTGTGCTTTCCCAACTAATAACTTGAGAGAAAAACCAGACACTCCATTCCACGAGGTTAACAACAACTCTGAGGAGTCTAAATGCAAGGCAACAGCCAAATCCTCCAGTTTGGGCTCAGCATCCATATGAATGAAAGGTACCCTGTTCTGAATAGTCAGCTCCAAGATCTCAGTATATTCCTCCATGGTCGGAGCTAGAATGAAGTCAGGGAAAGTAAAACATCTCAGCGGGGGATCATAAAACTGCATTAGCGTGTATAATCCGTTACGCTTATACATGGATGGTTTATAAACCAACCTAAGTAATTTCCCATAACTCTTCCTGAAGCTTCTCTTCACATCATCATCAGCTAAGGATATCAAACCCAGCAAAGAAGAAACATCTGGAGTAGGCAACTTGTAAGCCACAATCTTCTTCAAAGTATCCATAATAGCAGACAGAAAGAAATCCGGGCAACTAGAATCAGAGGTATGAAAATGCACCTGCAGCACAGACACACGTTAATGATATGCAAAATGAGTATGCAACAATGCAATATGCAAACATGCAATAGGGATCAAGTGATAGATTGCTGAAGAGATCCATCCACAATATCTGTCTCAACAGTCCCACAATACTGCTCAAACCTGGTCTCAACAGACCTATAACAATGCTCCACTTTGCCTCAACAGGCTCAAAACAATGCTCCAACCTGGTCTCGACAGACCTATAACACTTCTCTGGTGAAGAAACCCCAAGTAACCACACACTGATCCAATATTAAGAAAACCGGGTAGTCTGGAGGTCAAGTTTCATGCATGCCCCAATCCCTCTCACAGGTAGGTGTCCTATCAACTGACACAAGGTACGGCATCCTATGCGGTCGTCGGCGTCACAGACTTTCAAGACTGATGATACGATACCCAGAAGGTGTGGCATCATCATGTCCTAAAGAGGCCCCACTTAGCCAACTTCCCAATGATCGGTCCCCGGAGTCGACAATCCAACTAACCAACAACCCCCTCAACCCAAAGGGTTGAAAAAGAAATCAACCAGAAGAACCTCGTCCGAGCGTGGATTTTGCGGGACACTGGTACATGCAAAGCATGCACGCGCCCACTACTTTCCACAACTAATTCTAGGTGCACTCAAGCCCAGGTCCAGCTTATCTCTCAATAGATCACCCTCTCCCCACAGCAGCAATAACAAAATAAAGCTGACAATAAAATGCGGAAAGTAAAGACAAAAATGTAAATCCATACAAAACCCACGACGGAAAAACAAGCGCTAGGACTGACTCGCACAGGGAACTGTTGTTTCCTCAGCAGAGTCGCCAGCTGTCGCTACTGCGAAAATCGGCGTCGGCTATGACAGAAGAGTCGCCACCGTGCGTTATTTATCCCGAAGGAGGGAAAGGAAACACTCAGAGTAAACCTAACGCAAAATGGGAAAGGAATGGTCATCGTAACCAAATCCTGGATTCGGGAGTCGATTACGCAAGGGGAAGGTATTAGCACCCCTCACTTCCGCCGTACTCGACGGGATCCACGCTTGTTTTCTGGTACAGATCGTTATTCTATCTACACTAAAGGTCAGGGTTAAAAAGAAAATAAAATGACTCGGCAAAGTATCGCAATTTATGCCTACGTATTCCCGTCTGGAATGAGAAATCAGAGTCAACGTAGTTCGCCTACCTACGGGAAAGGAGGGGAAGGTTGCTCGCTAGGATACAACATCCTATGCCTACGTACTTTCATACAGCATGAAAGATCAGAGCAAACGTAGTTCGGGCTATGTACGACACAAGTCTGTCTGTTTATCTTTTATCCTTTTGAAAAAGGTTTTCTCCTGATTACGGGTCCAAGCGGACAAAAATGACGTTTTGATTGGTTTCCAGTCTTTTACGCAAGAACTGTTTTTTATGAGTTGTTTGAAATATTATCGTGTTTTTGATTGTTTCGAATTGAGAAGAGAAGCGACGCCCTAAAAAACCTATGGTTGAAAATGGGAAGCAAAACTACCCTAATGTTGTCATGCATGGATAAACACCTAATGTCTGTCATATTTCTCTCTTGCACAGAGAGAAACAAAGATCCTAGGGGATAAACAGTAAAAGAAACAGATATATACAGTAAACATGTATGCAATGCATCAATACAAGCATGGCAAGGGAGTCCCGCTCTACCTCGAACCTAGGAAAACAACAGGCCAAAGTGAAACATTATTCACTTCCAGCCTAAGGGGGCAAGCTGTATAAGCCAACAAACAATACAGAAAAGAAAACAGCACCAACACCAGCTCTGACCGCAACAATTGAAATCCTACAGTAAGCAGCACAAACAGCAACAACTCTGACAGCTACAGTTGATTAACAATAAATGATTGACAGCAACTTCTTCAAGTACAATCCAACTTCAATCTTCAATGATCTTCAAACTTTAGATAAGCTCCTATCTTCAAAAATAAATCCAGCTCTAGCAAGCATGAACTTCAACCAGTAAACAGCTTCAAAAAGCAGCAAAAACCCTAGCTTCAACAGATAACCAGCTTTGACAGGCACAAGCTTCATTTTCACCAATCTTCAAGCTTCAAACTTCATTTTCAATAGGTTTCCATCTTCAATGCAATCACTCCAGAAGAGAATCAATTAATAGATGAAGTTGAAATGCTAAACAGCTTATTGACAACCAAAGGAAGCCTATAAGCACTTAGCATTGTAGGGGAAAGGTTCCCTCAAAGTTCTACTTCTAAAGTATGTCACTTATCCCTCCAAAGGAGGGATGTGAATACCCTAAAAGGACTTTTTGTCATAGGGAGGAATAGAAGCACAAAATGCTTTCTATGTTTGTTAGAAGAAATCAATCTAATCTAAAGCTCTCCCTATATTTCCTATTTCCTAAGTCTTCAAAAGCCACCTTCAAAGAGAAAAGTCTTCATGCCCCCGAGCTCCATCCTTTGTATCCAATCATCCTCCAAGTCTCAAGAAGTTCCCACAAGCAAAGCCCAAGCCCCATGCCCAATTGAAATAGCCCAAACCAAACAAACAAGCAAAATGCCCAAGAGGGAAAACACACAATCACCACTCAAATTGCAAAGATCAAATAAAATAGTAATACTCATTATAAAATCCTAGATTAATTTATAAGGGAACCTAATTATATACCATATATCCCATATAGATACCAGAACCTAAATCAACTATTAAGCCTTAAAACTATGTGCTAAACTACACCTAAGTGTTGAAAAACCCTAATCCTAACACACTCAACTCACCTCTCAAATTATTCTAAGTTTTAATCACAAAAATGTGACAAAATTCCTGAGGGATCATGCTTTCTTATTCTAACCAACCTCACAAAAAGCACTCAAAAATTCTACTCCTAGCTCTCACACAAAATTCAGAAAGAAGAAGGTACAAAACAAAAGTAAAATAAAAGCACTAAAATGTAAAAATATGCCAGAAAATGAAAAATGCATGAAACAATATTTTTTTTTGGTTTTATTGAATTCTATAGATCCTAATGAAAACAAGGAAAAAATTCTCATCCTAAAATGACCATTTTTTAATTTTTTATGAATTTTTTACCAACCTAAATAAAATGTAAAGAATAAAAGAAAACGAGAAGAAAATAGAAAGGAGGCGTGTCAAATAGCAACTAAACCATGTACAATCTCAGAGATGGGCCCAGGGTGGGGTGCCAATAACAACACACGCACTAAGCCCAAACACTCTTCAGAAAATAAAAGAAAATGCTAAGAAAATGGGAAATTCGTGTGGTACATAGCAAATGAATTACATGTGTTTTCTATTTGGCTTTGGGAAGGGGGTGTGGATAGCCAGATCTCACTTAAGCCCATGCCACAAAGTTAATGAAACAAAGTGTTTAGGATCTTATCAGACTCCTTCACAAAACAAAATGCAATCTGAGCCATTGGATGAGGGATTGGTCAAAGGTCCACTGCAGATCCTATGGTGATTACGTTGTCTTCCTCATTTTGAAAGTTGGAGGGAACTAGAACCAGACGGTGGCCGGAGGTGGCGCCACCGTCGTCCCCAAACACCAACTCTCTAAATCCTCACCAAAAATCAACCCTAAATACATCATTCTACTCGCTTTTTCACACTGAGTACAACCATGCCCTCCATGATCATTGAAACTTCCTCCTTCTCAAAACACGAAGAGACTTTCAGAGAATGCTCAAAAATCAAACATCACCAATCCTAAAATTGAAGTGCCTAACATCATCACCATGTTGCACTGAGCAAATCTAACTATCTAACTAAGCCTAGATCATCAAGAACTCAGAGATACGATCCTCACAAGAAATGGTGCCACCTAAGATTTTGTCTCTAAACATTGAATTTCTTTACCAGAAATGACCTAGCCATGATCTACATTGCATCTAACCATTTAAAACCTAACAATTCTATCTATATCAAGCTACACAATGAAGTTTACTAACCTGTGAAAATTGAGTGAACAAAACAATGAAACCTTCAAATCTCCCTTCAATCTCTTCTAGATATGATCAATGATTGATTATCAAGCTTCTGTATGCATCAATTTGTGTTGAATCTCTCTGAATCCTCAAATTCGATTTTGAGTTGCAAGGGATGAACTCAATATGCTATCTCTCAATTCTTCAACAATCTTGGCCAGAAATCTATCCAAACTCACTCACAAACTCAAGATGAAGCTACTGAATGCAAAAGCTTTCTTTGAAATGGCTCAAATTCGTGTAACCGATTCTGTTTTGCAAGGTGAAAAATCAGAATTCTATCTCTCAATTCTCTCTCAATCTTCACCAAAAAACTAACTGAATTAGTTATAATCCTTATATAGAACATGTAGGAATCATCTAGAATGCCATGGAATGATCCATGTGAGAATTTGAAATTCTCATGCACCATGAAATCTCATGAGAAGCTTGCACATGACAGCTGAGTTTTAGCTTGCTTCAATACCTTGATTCTGATCCAATTTCTCTCCATATGATATTTTGAATGGATTGGTAAGGGTTAGGGCCATGGATTTGATCTAAAGGAGTGTTTTGCAAATGTTACTTATGATGTAAGAAAGCATTTTCCAAAGCAACTCATAAAACAATGGCTCGTCTCAAAATTGTGACATTTCCAATGTGTTTGAAATTCAATTTCCATTCAAAATGACTACCCATATGCCATGTTTATGCCTTGCAAGTCAAAAAACCATTTTCCTCTCTTGAATCATTTGAAAAATCTCCCATTTTAGGCCATTTTGGGACACTTTGTGAAATAAGCCAATCCATCTCACCATGACTTAACATCTGACCTAGAAACACCATTCTAAGCACATCTCATGTTGAACATTTTTTCATTTGAAGAGTGGAAGATAGAGATTTTGACCTATGTTGAAAAATGACCTATAATTCAACTTTCCCAAAATACCCCTGGATTGCCAAGATCATAACTTGAGTTCCACAAATCTTCTTGAGGACTTCTAGTACTCAAATTAAATTTAAGATCAAGCCCTACAATTATTATGTTTGCCAAGAATCCATTTGAAAACTCCTTGAGGGGCAAAAGTTGCTTGGAAGTCAAGTGACTTTCACAGACAAATTTCAGTGTCCTCTGGTGACCTGTAACTTGCAAGAACCATAAATTGAGTTCTACAAATCTCCTTGAAGACTTCTAGTACTCAAATTAAAGCTATGGAGAAGCTCTACAAGTTTCATGTTGGCCAAGAATCCAATTGAAACTTGTATTTTTACTTATGTGGCTTGGAAGTCCAGTGCTATACAGGGGATTTTACCCTAGGAACCCTGTATCAAACACCTCCAACCACTCTTGATTCTCTTGAACTTGATCTTGACTCATCCATACACATGCTTTAACATCTCAACCATGACTTCCATGACCTAGATCTAGGTCTTGATGCCCTTTCTTTACTCTCCTTGACCCAGGGTTACCCAGATGAAACCCTACTTATACACACCTCAACTGTGGTTCTTGAACTTGATACCATGACTTGTCTAAGCATCAATAGGGCTCTATAGGCCTCCCATGGGATCCATACACACCTCAAATTCATAATTCCATGTTGATGATCTTCAATACACCTCAAGTTAGGAGAGAAATCCACCTGTGGGCACTCAAACTTCTCAAGACTTCAAATCACTCCTTGATGGTCTAGAAGGCTTCTCCTCTTGGATAACACACCTTGCTAAGCTCTTCCTTTGATAGACACCTTGATCCCTTGTTGAAGGCATGCTATGCTATGATATGAAAATGGTTAGACTGTGTATATGATGTAACTATGCAAATGAAATGCAATGAAACATAAATCAGGCAAGAAAAGGTTGAGCAAATTTTGGGGTGCAACAGTATTGATGCTCGACCATTGGATACTTAGGCGTTACCTGTTTGCGGTAGAACGGACGTAGAATGTCATTGGTTTAAAGGTACGTGTTACCTAAAGGGAGAAAAAGGAAAAGTGTGCTCGCTAGGATTATCGCAACCCTATGCCTACGTACTCTCAATAGATACGAGAGATCAGAGCAGCCGTAGTTCAGCTAACTAGGGAAAACGGTCTCGATCGTGCGAAAGAGAGAGAAAAGGGAGTCTCGATTGCACGGAGGCAAGAGGGGGGATCTCAATCGCCAGGATGCGAGAGAAATGAGTTTCGATCGCACGGGGCGAGGGAAAAGAGGAAGCAGGCCTAACACGCCTAAACGAGAAGGAACTCGGGACACACATGCAAGAACCTAAAGCGTAGGAGCGAATGGGTCATATATCACCCAAAGGGTGCTACACTAAACACTCTAGGCCATTAAGGGGAAACCCCTAAATCACCATTTCCTACGTATCTATTGCTTAGAACTCACAATGCTCGACGGTTGATTAAAAGACTTGAATTAGAAAGATGTTACCGAACGGAGTGGTTTCGTTGACCCTTGACATTATGTGCAAGCTCCATTCCAATCTTCTCCTCTTTTGGTCCTTGATAATGCTTTGAATCGGGACCAATGTGATGCTAAACCGTCGTAGTTCGACTTATAAGAGAAGTCAAACTTTATAGGTCGCGTATTGATATCCGTGTTAGGGACAAGATAGAGAAACGGTATTGAGGATTGTTCTCCAATTGAATCATGTCGCACGGACCAAGAACAATGGGATTAATACGCGGAGAGAAATAAGTGGTCTCAGATCCTTCATTTCTAATATCCTTCATTTCTCAAAATAAAGGAACGAGGAGAGAAATAAGTGGTCTCAGATCCTTCATTTCTCATCAATAATTTGACGGAGAATCGAGGAAACTTCTTCATCGACCTAAACGAGGAAAATGGGATAGAAAGCTTAAATGTAAATGAGAAACAACATCTAATATCCACAATATGTAAATTTTAAAATTTAAATTTCAACAGAAAATATTTATGAACTTTTGCTAGAAAGTTGGATTTAAAAACTTCATGTATACATAAATATAGAAAATAAAATAAACAAAAATTTACAGAATGTTAAATATAAAATAAACTTATGTATATACAAACTATTTTGAAAGAAACTAATACATAATTAATAAGAACCATAAGTAAAAATACGTTTCAACAATATAGTTACATAAATATAGACTGAAATAAATTATATTAACAATTTAAAAGAAGGAAAAAAAATAAAAAAATAATTTTTTTTAATAAAAAAGTTAATAAAGGAGAAAAACAAGAAGAGGGTGCGTGCTGGATGATATGAGGGGTGCAGTACCAAAAGAACATAAACGGGCTTCGAAACCCAAAGCTCCCAATCAAAATAAATAAACAAAACACTCGTCTTCCTCACTTTTCAACCCAAACTATCCCTCTCTGTTTCATCGTTTCTCACTCTCAATCTTGCTCGCTCTCAATCTCTCTCTGCTCACTCCGTTCCAATCTTCCGTTTTTCTCTCTCATCATCTCTCTGATTCGATTTTTCATTTCTCTCTCTCGATCTGAAGGGTTTGCGATTTGGATTTCGTTTTTGCGGCGAGATTGTGAGCTTTAGCTTCTGTGAGCTCGAAGAAAGGTTGAGGTTGGGATGTTTGGATTTCACGGTTCGATTTTTGGGTAATTTCGAAAACGGGTCAGAGGGTTGAAGAATTTCGCTGAAGGGTTGTTTATGAAGGGGGATTTCTGGATCGGTTCTTGTTGGGGATAACGGAAGTGGGTTATGAGTTGGATTTGTTAAATATAATTCATTGTGATTTGATATGATTAGATTTGATATCATATGATTAATTTGATATGATATGATCAAATATCATATGATTAGATTTGATATCATATGATTAGATTTGATATCATATGATTAGATTTGATTTAGAATATTTTGGGCCTTTTATGTTTTGGGCTAGTGTAAACCTAAAACTATAAATAGGGCGCCTTGCTTTGTATTCTACATGACAAAAGAACAGATTTCACAATTGCAGTTAGCAAGTGAAAGTTCAATAAGAAATCCCACAGTTGTGGGTAACACATTCTCTCAAAATACTTCTTCTCTCATTCTTCTCTTTCTTGTTTGTTATTCTTCTTCTCTTTTGTTGTTCTTGATAATTACTTGTTATTACCATCATTATCATATTGTGGGTTTGTTCATCAATCTTGAGATCAAGATTGAAGGGAATTCTTCATAGGGTGTGAGGTGAATTTCCAACATCTAGTATCTAGAGCTCCGGTTAAGAGATTCAAGGAAGGAAGATAGTGATGGCGATGAACTATCCAAACGACAACTTTCCGGTGACCCTGCCAATTCTCAAGAAAGAAAATTATGAGAATTGGTGCAAGCAGATTAAGGTGATTTTCTGTTATCAAGATCTTTGGGATCTTGTGAAGGATGGAGTAACATCGCTTGGGGAGAACGCAACGGAGGCGGAAAAGGCTGCGCACAAAGAATTGAAGAAGAAGGATTATAAAGCGCTCTTTATAATTCATCAGTGTGTCGATCCTGATAACTTTGAAAAGGTTAGTGATGTTGATTCAGCAAAAGAAGCATGGGAGATTCTTGAAAAGTCGTTTGGAGGCGCAGAGAAGGTGAAAGAGGTGAGGTTACAAACTCACAAGAGAACCTATGAGTTGTTTCAGATGGAAGACAATGAAAGCATTACATATTTCTTCACCAGAGTTACAAGGTTGGTGAATCAAATCAAAGTATGTGGAGAAACGCTGACGACGAAAGCAGTTGTCTCAAAGATTTTGAGATCGTTGGCTCCAAAATTCGACCACGTGGTAGTTGCCATAGAAGAGTCGAAAGATCTATCAGTGTTGACGAAGGAAGAGCTTCAAGGGACTCTTGAGTCTCATGAACAGAGGATGGCTGAGAGAGCTGCAGGAAAGTCGAAAGATATGGCTTTGCAGGCACAGACGGAAAAGGAGAGAAAAGGCAAAGGTAGCTGGAATGGCAACAAAGAAGGAAACCAGTCGAATCAAAAGAAACCTTGGAACCAAGGCAACCAAAGAAGTGGTGCTGCAGGTAAAGGAAGAGGTGGTGATCGAAAGACAGACAAAAGCCACATTCAATGTTTCAATTGCCAGAAGTATGGTCATTATGCTAGTGATTGTCCAGAAAGTAAGAAAAATCAAGAGACTGATGCAAAGCTGGCGAAACATGAAGAAGAAGAAACGTTGCTAATGGTCACAACAAAAGATGAAGAAAGATTCCAAGATCAGTGGTACTTGGACTCAGGATGCTCATCACACATGACTGGAAGGAAAGATTGGTTTGTGAACATGAAGCCCTCGTTGAAGAATACAGTGAAGTTTGCAAATGACAACACTCTAGCAGCTGAAGGTGTTGGTGATGTTCTGATTATGAGGAAAGATGGCAAAAGGTCAAAAATTTCCAATGTGTTGTACATACCAAGCATGAAGAGTAATTTGCTCAGTATAGGGCAGCTTGTCGAAAAGAACTACAAGGTGGTTGTCAAAGACAAGATGATGAGAGTCCTCGACGCAGGTGGTAGACTAATCTTGAAGGCTCCAATGTCTCAGAATAGGACCTTCAAGATTGGACTCAATGTGATGGAGCACAAGTGTTTAGCAACTGCAACCACTGAAGTCGAAATAGAAGTTCGACAGGAACCAGTTGCAGATGAAGCAGGTTCAAGCAGACCTCGACGAACTAGACACATGCCTGCAAGGTTGCAAGAATATGTAATCACATCAGATGATGTAGTCAATGAAGAGGGTGAGCTAGTACGTTATGCTTTCTACGCAGATGTCGAACCAGTCAATGCAGCTGAGGCATTGAAAGATTCGAAGTGGGTGAAAGCAATGATTGAAGAGTTAGAGTCCATCAAAGTCAATGATACCTGGTCACTTGTCGAATTGCCGCAAGGCAAGAAGGCAATTGATGTGAGGTGGGTTTACAAGGTGAAGGTAAATCCTAAAGGAGAAGTAACTCGACACAAAGCGAGACTTGTGGCGAAAGGATTTCTTCAGAAGGAAGGAATCGACTTCGATGAAGTATTCGCACCTGTTGCTAGAATCGAAACAATCAAGTTGGTTGTTGGTCTAACAAATATAACAACTGACACACATGTCAGATGGACGTGAAGTATGCATTCCTTAATGACCCCTTAGAAGAAGAAGTTTATGTTGCACAACCAGCTGGGTTTGTGAAACAAGGCGAAGAAAGAAAGGTGTACAGGCTTCATAAAGCCCTGTATGGACTTAAGAAAGCTCCAAGAGCTTGGAATAAGAAAATTGACAGCTTCTTAAGGGAGAAGGAATTTGTGAAGTGTACAACTGAGCATGGAGTATATGTAAGAAGAAGCAATGGCGAATTGCTTATATTATGTCTCTATTTTGATGATTTGTTGATAACAGGGAGTTCCAAGAAGGAGATCGAAGATTTCAAACATGACCTGAGTAAGGAGTTTAAAATGTCAGACTTGGGAAATCTCTCATATTTCCTTGGCATCGAATTCTACAAGACAAGTAGAGGTTTGATGATGCACCAAAAAAGATATGCAGGCGAGATACTCAAGAGATTTGAGATGCAAGATTGCAACCAAACTTCAACTCCAGCTGAGCCCAGATTGCAACTGTCGAAGGATTTAGATAAAGATGATGTCGACCCAACCCAATACAGAAGACTTATTGGGTCACTTAGATACCTTTACCACACAAGGCCTGACTTAGCATACAGTGTTGGTATGATAAGTAGATTCATGCAGAAGTCAAAGGTATCACACCTAGCAGCGGCGAAGAGGATACTAAGGTATCTAAAAGGAACTCTCGACTATGGCATTTTGTTTCCAGCAGCTGATGAAGGAAAATAATGCAAGTTAGTGGGATACACAGACTCCAGTTGGTGTAGTGATGCTGAGGATCGAAAATCCACAGCTGGATATGTGTTTATGTTAGGTGGTGCACCAGTTGCTTGGAATTCTAGAAAGGAACCAGTGGTGGCATTATCATCATGCGAAGCAGAATATATAGCTTCTTCCCTTTGTGCATGTCAAGCAACTTGGATGGTGAACTTAGTCGAAGAAATCACAGGGAAGAACCATGGAGCAATTACCATGAAGATAGACAGCACGTCAGCTATCAACTTGGCAAAGAATCCAATAGCTCATGGTCGAAGCAAGCACATCGAAATGAGGTTCCATTATCTCCGAGAGCGGGTAGCAGAAGGGAAGATGAAGTTGGAACACTGCAGAACTGAGAATCAGATTGCAGATATCATGACGAAGGGAGTGCAGGTCGAAGCCTTCAGAAGACTAAGGGCCATGATGAATGTAGACAGTTTAGACACAATGAACTAGGTGGTGTGTTAAATATAATTCATTGTGATTTGATATGATTAGATTTGATATCATATGATTAATTTGATATGATATGATTAGATATCATATGATTAGATTTGATATCATATGATTAGATTTGATATCATACGATTAGATTTGATTTAGAATATTTTGGGCCTTTTATGTTTTGGGCTAGTGTAAACCTAAAACTATAAATAGGGTGCCTTGCTTTGTATTCTACATCACAAAAGAACAGATTTCACAGTTGCAGTTAGCAAGTGAAAGTTCAATAAGAAATCCCACAGTTGTGGGTAATACATTCTCTCTAAATACTTCTTCTCTCATTCTTCTCTTTCTTGTTTGTTATTCTTCTTCTCTTTTGTTGTTCTTGATAATTACTTGTTATTACCATCATTATCATATTGTGGGTTTGTTTATCAATCTTGAGATCAAGATTGAAGAAAATTCTTCATAGGGTGTGAGGTGAATTTCCAACAGGATTTATGGCGGAAGTTTGTTAGCTTTGTTGAGCGGTGACAGAAAGTTTTGGGTTAAATGGATACGATTTAGGAAAGAGGGGTTTTCGGTGGGTTGTATTGAAGGGCACTGTGGTTGTGAAGGAGACGAAAAAATAGAGAAGGAGGTTTCGTTGTGTTTTGTTTATGATTTGAAGTTCGAAAGTGGAGGTTTTGGAAGGTGATTTGCGGTGGGTTGAGTTGGTTCTAAGAAGGTGAAGTGGGTTGAGTTGAGGAAGAAGTTTCAACGACGAGATCTTGTTTCACATTCGTTGCGGTTTGTTTTGAGAAAGGATAGTTAACACAGGGATTTGAAAGCTTGTTTCAAGGTGGAGGACATGCATTGTAAGATGGTGTCGTGATGTTTTTTTAAGGTGGACCGAGATTTACGAATGTGGATGGTGATGGATTGTGGAGGAATATAGTGAAGATGATTCTGGAAACAGTTTTTTTGGAGGTTGAAGGTTCGAGCGTTAATGGTGGAAAACGGCGGAAATAAGGTGATGATATAGTGAATGTTTTTTTGATTTTTTGTTCATGTTGTGGATCTGAGGTTTGTGTTGGTGAGTTCTTGAAGCTGGGTTTATTGAATATTGGTGATAGATTCGGTTCTGGGTATGTGAAGGTGAAGAAGTTTGGATTTTTCGAAGAAAAGGAATTGGTTGAGGTGATTGAAGTGAAGGTTGTGGTTATGGTTTTTTTCGGAAAAAAACATGATGGATTTCTGGGAAGATGATGAACAAACGGATGAAGGTTTGATGAACATTGTTTGAGTTCATGCGTTTCTAAAAAAAAAGTATGAAAATATGAATGTGGAAGATGATTTTCGGAGGAGGTTTGGGGGTTGCGGCTATTGTAGCTAGGGTTAGGTTTGGGAGGCCGCTAGGGTTAGGGATCCCCCTAGAGGGAGACAATGAATAGTGTATATATACACCATGGACTGACACGTGGCAATGTCATTAGGACATAACAACTGATTAGTTGATGTTGATTAATGTAAAAGCTGGTTTAATGATTAATTAATACAAACTTAAATAACTCTAATTAAAAGAAAAATGACTCTAAAATAATTATTCTTAAAAATAAAAATCTATAATCTAATAAAAATAATTCTAAAAAAAAACAATTCTATAAAATAACCATTTTAAAAATTTAACTAAATAAACTCTATTTCTATTTCTAATAAAATAAAAAATATTTTCTAACAAACAACTATTTTAAACTAATTAACAAAACAAACTCTAAATGAAACTCTAATTAAAAATTTAATAAAATCTATTTAAAAACTATTTTCTAAAATAAAATATTCTAAAAATTAAATAAAATCTATATTAAACTATCAAAATTCTAAAATAAAAACCTATTTAAAATAAAAATCTAAAAATAAAATAATTAGTAAGAAAAAACTATATATATAAAAAAAAACTTAAAATAAAATCTATTTAAATCTCTATTTTCTAAAAACTATTTTAAAAAACTAATAAAACCTATATTAATAAAAATCTAAACAAGATATAAATAAAATTAACAAAAAATAAGAATAAAATCACACAAAACAGTGAAATAAAAAACTGAAAGATCGGGCTAACGCTGAAACGCAACCGAAAATACCAGCATATGCTGAGCCACCAGAAAGAACAAAATCCACTCGATTCCGGAATAAATCTCCTTATACAAACTGGTTTAAATCGTCTGAAACGCGAGAAAAGGGGCTGTAATCCCGATAATCCACTCCGACCGATAAAATGCACAGTATGCGATAAATGATATGTAAATGCAAAATGAAATGAAACACAAGTTAAATTACTGGAAAAGGTTGGTCAAATTTTGGGGTACAACACTATTTGTGCGCCTCAAGAAGCCCAAGTCCATTAGGTCTGAATGCTATTTAAAATGAAGACCAAATCCTATTGATGTATATAATGCAACGTGAAGAACTTGGGAAATAAGGATTAGCCATGTTTAGGTTGGTTTTTAGGTTTAGTGTGTGTTAATTATATGTCACTCATGTATCTTCTGATGCATTGAGGTTGACAGATTGTTCATTGTTCATTGTCCACTCTAAAGCTTTTAAGCAAGAGTGTACTATTCTTGATTGAAGCTTTTAAGTAAAATCAAATATTGTCTTGGAAGTGTGCTACTTATATTGTTTGTTATTGTTAAATTGTTACTAGGATTGTGACTGATTAGGAAGTGAGAGGGGGATCTCATATCTAGAGGGTGTCTAGGTAGAATTTGCACAAGGTATGGATTAGGCAAGAAGTTGTAAACGAGGGAGTTCAGCTCTGAACTAATATTATCATAGTGGATTTCCTTCCTAGCTTGGTAGCCCCTATATGTAGGTGAGTTGCACCGAACTAGTTTAACAATTACTACTGTTATTTTTACTTTTCTGTCATTTAAATCTCAACATTTTTCTTTGTGTGTTCAAGCTATTTTAATCCCAATATTGTAAAATATGTCTCGTCATCTGGTATCTGCGTGCCAGAATTTCAATTAACATCAAAGCAGGTCATCCTATTTTGTTTTTGGGTGAGCTCCAGGGAGTTTGTATTCTGGTACTATGGACAAGGAAGGTGGTGGAAATGTTAATAGGCCTCCAGTCTTGGATGACGCTAATTATGACTATTGGAAAACACGTATGGTGGCTTTCTTAAAATCTATGGATAGCAAAACTTGGAAGGCTATCATCATGGGTTGGGAGTACCCTGTGGTTAAGGATAAGGATGGAAAAGAAACCTTTAAGCCAGAAGAGGATTGGACCAAGGAGAAAGATGAGACAACTCTTGGAAACTCCAAAGCCTTGAATGCTTTATTCAATGGAGTTGACAAGAACATGTTTAGGTTGATCGACACTTGTACTATGGTTAAGGATTCTTGGGAATTTCTCAAGACAACTCATGAAGGAACATCCAAGATGAAGATGTCTAGACTTCAACTTCTCACTACCAAATTTGAGAATCTGAAAATGCGAGAAGATGAAAGTATTCATGACTTTCACATGAATGTGCTTCAAATATCAAATTCCTTTTGTGCCTTGGGAGAAAAGATATCAGAGGATAAGTTGGTGAGGAAGATTCTTAGGTCTCTTCCTAAGAAATCTGACATGAAGGTCACAACCATTTAAGAATCCCCAAACATCAGTAGTATGAGAGTTGATGAGCTAGTGGGATCACTTCAAACATTTGAATTGACCGTGAATGATATAATTTAAAAGAAGAGCAAAAACATTACTTTTGTATCCAATGTTGAAGATAAAGAGGGTCAAGCTAACCTGGATACTTATGAAGGATTGTCTAATACAATTGTATTACTTAGGAAGCACATTCATTCTCTTCTACAGAGAATGGATAGAAGAGGAAGACCAGGTGTCAAGGACATCACATATGACATTAGGAATAACTATGATTCTCAAAAGAACACCAAAAGAAAAATCAGATCAAAGTAAAGGGATTCAGTGTTATGAGTGTGAAGGTTTTGGTCACATTAGGCCAGAATGTCCCAACTATCTCAGGAAGAAAAAAAAGGGGTTGACTGTTTCTTGGTTTGATGATGATGAGCCTTAAGATGAATCCAACATAGAGACTTCTGAATTTGTTACTACTTTCTCTAGAAGATGGATTGATGAAGTAGAAGCTTGTGATGAAAGTGATCTCTATGAAGATTTGGATATGGATTATAAGGAAATTTGCAACAGGTTTGAGGAAAATCAGAGAAATGCCATAGTTGAATTGGAGAACGAGAAGAAGGAACTCTTAAATGTTGTCTCTCATCTTCAAAGTGAGATAACTCTCCTAAATTCCAAGCTTAATAATGTTACAAATTCCTTAAGAAGGATGAAAAATAGAGCTGATCAAATAAAAGATACCAGAGATACAAAAGTCCATTATTATCCTGATGGATGATAACAGACATAGAAGAATGTCTTAAGAAAAGTTCTTTCCTTATGAAAGGAAGAAGATGACCACAATATCTAACCACTTGTTACAACATTTTGGCAGACATAATGAACCTCCAAATAATTGCCAATCTTGTTGGAGATGTCATTACTATGGAAAGTATGGTCACATAAAGCCATTCTATTACAAATTGTATGGAAATCAAATATCGTCAGTTAAGTCCAAGGATAAGCCATTTAGCAAAAAGAGAAGTGTCGAAGATAGGAGTGTTAACCTTATAGCTCACACATCCTTGAGAGCCTCAACTAGAGAAGAATGGTACTTTAACAGTGGATATTCTAGACATATGACAGGGGTTCAAAAGTTGTTGATGGATATTAGGTCCCTGCCCACAGGTTCTATCAGATTTGGTGGTGGTGTTAAAAGAAAAATTAAAGGAGTTAGTAACTTGATGGATGTTGGATCACCTAGGTTGGAAGGTGTTCTTCTTGTGAAGGGACTAACTATTAACTTCATCAGTATTAGTTATTTGTGTGATCAAGGTTTGTTAGTCATTTTATCCAATTCAGAATGTCTAGTGAAAAATGAAAAAAATGTTGTTCTGATGAAGGGTATAAGGTCTAAATATGACTGCTATCTTTAGGAACCTCAGATAACTGCTTACTCTTCCTAATGTTCAAAAACTCAAGAGGATGAAGTGAAGTTATGGAACCAGAAACTTGGACATCTTCATCTCAAAAGAATGAAGGAACTCATATTTGTATGAGAAATTAAAGGAATGCCAGATCTAACGGTTGAAGAAGGGAAGTTTTGTGGTGAGTGTGAAGTTAGGAAGCAAATCCTGATGTCACAACCAATGTTGCATCATCAGACTACTTCAAGAATACTGGAACTTCTCCATATGGGGGTTATGAGACCTATGGTGACTGAAAGTATGGGTGGAAAGAAGTATGTTTATATGGTTATGGATGATTTCTCTAGGTTTACACGAGTAGACTTTCTTAAAAAAAATCAGACATCTTTGAAGTTCTTAAAGTTTTATGTCAAAGTGCTCAGAAGGAGCAAAAGAATAGGATTGTCAAAATCAGAAGCTATCATGACAAGGAGTTTGAGAATTCAAAATTCATTGAATTCTGTGAGTCTGAAGACATCAGTTGTAATTTTTCTTCTCAGATAGATGGTATTTTTGAGCAAAAGACCATGAATATACAAGTTTAAGGTAATGTCATGCTTCACGCTAAGGGCCTGCCATATCATTTTTGGGGTGAAGCTATGAATACAACTTGCTATATTCATAAAAGGGTCACTCTAAGAGAAAGGGCACTTCAATCACTCTCTATGAGCTATGTAAAGGAAGGAAGCCTACAGTGAAATACTTCCATGTTTTTGGAAGTAAATGTCATGTACTGACCAACAAAGATCAAAAGGGTAAGATGGATCCCAGAAGAGTTGAATGGGTATTTCTGGGTTATTGTTCAAGCAGCAGAGCTTTTAGAATGTTTAACTCCAAAATTGAGATGACAATGTAACTTGTCAATGTGGTGTTTGATTATTCAAAATAGAGGATGGATGTTAAGTACAATGTTGGAACATCCTCTGTGCAGACTAGTTAGACAAAAGAGGAAAGTTATAATTTCTCTAGCATTATATCAGGTAACTCTCAAGATATTTCAGATCTCTCTTGCAAGGGTCATTACTCTAAGTTGTACACTCAAGGGGATTGACTTTGACAAAATCCAGGAGGGGAGTAAGTAATCATAACAATGATCCTTACATAAAGTTGACAAACTCTAACCTAGGGTTCTAGTTGAAGAACACTCCTAGTAAAAGGTGGGTCTTTTAGACTTAAGCAAAGTCTAATGGCTAGTAGGTTCTAACTTAACTAAGTTAGGGTTAAAAATGAATTAACAAAGTCAAAGAGAGGGTAATGGGCTATCTATGACCCAAGGGTCAAAAGAGAGACCTTCATTTGGACACAAGGACACATACAACTTGATATGAATTAGAAAGTTCCATCACTGGGGAATAACTTTACAAAGTTGAAGAAATAAATCAAGAACATGTAACAACATGTAACAATAATCAAGATCAACATTTAACATCTTAACAAAAATTAAAAAGCAAAGAGGTAACAACCATCAGTGCAAGTAAAGAACATGTGTAACAACAACAAGTTCATCTATAAAATTCAAACAAGATTAATGCAAACAAGTGACAATTGAAGCAAGCATGCTATAAGGATCAAATGTAACAACATAAGAGCAACTAAACATGTATTGATGACAATCAAACAAGCAAGAAAACAAGAAATGTTACCACAGTTCAAGTATGAATTCATGATTTTATGGGGAGAAGTAAACAAGTTCCATGGTAACAACCAAGTCAGCAATCAAACCCTAACATGTTATGGTTCTAACAAGACACATAAATAAGTAAAATGAAGCATGAAAAGCATATTCAAGAGGTCACAACATCAAGAATCATGTCAAAGTTCACAGATGAAATTCAAAGTATACCATGCATATTCAAGCACTCACAAAGGCAAGAAATAAACCGCAAGCATGTTATGGTTCTAAAAAGACATATAAACAAGTAAAATGAGGTGTAATGGGGATATTTAAGAGGTTACAACATCAAGAATCATGACAAAGTTCACAGATGAAGTTCAACAAGCCATTTTCACATATATACATTCATAAAAGCAAGTATGAACATGGTAAGGCAATGAATCAAACATATTTGAACATTTAAACATGTTATTAAACATATACTAATCATACAAGACAAATCTCACAAGAAAAATCAATTTACAAGCTGAAAAAGTTCAAGAACATCATGGAAAAAACCCTAAAAACACATGTTATTCAAGTGGATCAAAGTCTTTCTAGGATAACATTCCTTGAATTAGTTTTTCACTTAGAAAACAGACATGATAAGGAGTAGTTTTCAAAAATAATGACATAAATATCACAAAAAATGAGCAAGTTATGATCATGGAAAGTTGGTGTACTAATGGGGGCAAAACTAAGGCAAGGCAAAGTCCCAACCTAAGGCCAATTTGCAAGAAGATTGGAAATCAGTCAAATCTTAACCAAATGAGGTGAAACAAAAGTGAAAATTGTGTATTCTTGAACAAGTAATTCAATGGTACCATTTTTTTCCATACCATACACTCACAAAAAAATTCGATAGCATTAAGGTTTTCGCATCTTTGGTCACAACCAAATGCAAGAACATATGGACAGTCATGTGTAGTGGTGTTCTTGGTGAAACAAGTGTACAAAAATCACGTATACATTATATATAGAGGTTAGAACAAAATGAATCAAGAAATGCACACATGGTTTGACAGATTGGATGCATCATGCAAAAAATGACTAGGTTGGACCTTGTTTGTCACCTGGTTTTTTGACAGTCCAAAAGTTACAAGTTTTGCTACAAGAAATGGTTCATACATGACATATAACATGCATAAAACATGTTCAAACAATGATCAACACAAGATCATAGCTAGAAGTCATGGTAGCATGTGAAATGCAAGTGGAAAGTTCACATTTATGAGTTTTAGGCTTACCTCTTGCAGCAAGCTTGAGCAATAAGAAAACCAGAGATCTTGAGAGCTCTTACAAGGTCTAAAAATGCTCCAAGGATGATGAATATGTGCTCCAAGTAACCCTCAAGCCAGTTGGTGGGGATAATGCCTTTTAAGTGAAGAAAAACTTCCAAAATCCAAAGATTTCCAAAGCTAACTCACTCAATCCTTGTTACAGAAGTGTGGAACCTTCATGGACAGTTTATATATGTTATTTATAAAGTGTTAGAGGTCTTAGAGCGTATGGAAGTGCAAGGGATCAGTGGTTGCTCTCTAAAGTGCATAAAAGTTAACAAAAGAGTTTTCAACCATTGACTTTTTTATTGGATGAGTTTCTGGCCAAGGTGACGGTTTGGACAACTCTAATGCATCATTTTTGATGTGTTTGGAATATGATTTAAGTTGGAAAGTGTTTGGAAAAGCTTTGAGAAGTGAAAATGCAAGACAAATTTTGTGAAGAACTTGAGATTAAGTGGGAGGAAGAGTTTCAGCTGGTTCTTAGCATGTAACTGGTGTCTTTTGGATGTAAGAGGTGAGTTATATTTATATCTAAAGGCCTTGGATCAAGGTATGGATAAGTGAAGCAAATTGCCAAGTTTAGCCTTCCATTATGAAAGTCTTGGAGTTTTTCAATGCAATATCCATCTCTGACCTCAAGCCAGTCTACCAAGATCTTATCCATGCCCTATAGGTTATTTTAATCATGCTTTAGAGGGTAGGATGTGACTTGTTGTAGCCAAGTTGATGATGTGAAGAGGGACAACCACCATTTTTCTCTTTCTACACTATTCATGCTTGCAACTTGCATTAAATAATTATTTCTTTCATTTCTTATGCCAATTTCGTGGGAGTTGATGTTAAACATGTTTATTAGAAATGTAAAAATTAGAAATGAGGCTTAGTCTTTGATTAGAATTGATTTGGGAAGCTTTGGAATCAAAACACTCATGTTGAACTAGTTTTGCAAAAGTGAGTTTTTGCCAACTTGTGGACCTTGATTCTCTCTAACCATGAAGAGTTATGAAACCCCCTTGTACTTTTTAGAAAGTCCCCATTAGGTACTACAACATTTATATTTGAGGTAGGAACCCATTCCACTTGAAACTAGGTCAAAAACCCTTGTGAAAATGCTGAAAACTTGACTTACAAGTCAAAAATTCTTGAAATTTCTAAGTGTATTTTCCCCCTCTTGCCTTGTTTTTCTCATAACTCAAAATTCATGCATTTTCTGCTCATGAGTGAATATATCACTTTTGAAGAGCTCATTGAGACCCTTCCGACAAGCTTTGAACCACTCCATTTGGATGTATGGTTAAGGAGTTATGGCTTGACCCTTTTCAAAACCCTAATTTCCCAACTTTTCGATTACTTCTCAATTCTTGATCAATTGGTCACCAAACTTCATGATTAGATATTAAATAATGTTGGGAACATAGTTGGCTTCAAGTTTGGGTTAAAACCCCGTTGTTCAATGGGTTGACTTTTCAGTCAGACGAACCGAACGATCGAAAACCTCTGAATTAACTGTTGGTGTTATGGATTCTCTAAGGCCTTGAAACTTCTTGGGTAGAATTCCTTGGGTCATATGAGCCTCATTGGACCATTATTCAAGCTTTGTAACACCCTTTAGATCAAAATTTAAACTACAATTGACTTTCCCAATCAGAAACCCCAATTAGGATTCTTGTACTGCACTATTCTTCTTTCTTGTATGAGAAACTCAAATTGGATTCATTATTGATCCAATGTGATATCCTTGATGACATGAAGAATTTATATATGGAGGATGAGTCCAAAACTTTGACTGATTAATCCCTTGAAACCCTGATTTCTGACTAGAAGAAACCCTGGTTCATCTGCATCTTGACAAAGACCAAACTTGAAATAGGTTATGGTTAGATAATCAATGTTGATGCTCCTAGAATGATGATGTGATCTAAGGGTAAAAATTTGGGGTATGATAGTTTCCCCTATTTAAATATCTTCACCAGATGGCAATGAGAGATAACTATCTCCATAGAATCATGGTGAAAGGTATTTAAATATAGTAAACTGAAAATTTTGTCCCTTAGATACAATGGTATGCAAAAGGACAAAGGCTGATCATGCAATAAATTCTAAGAATGATGCTTCATGATGCTTGAATGCAAGACAATGCTGACACACGAGCAAACAAAAAGAAAAGCAAAACAACAAGTAACCACTTACTGGGAACCCGACACACTAGGAAAAAATATAAAGCATATCAAACAATAGTTCATACATGACTAAATGATGATAGCCCAAAGGGGACCCTTCACGAGGGATAGGAAAGAAAAACTCCACTGGGAAATCCAAATTTCCACTGGGGAAATCCAACCTCACTTGAGGAGAACAAAATCTTTAAAGGGGAAATAAAATCTAGTGGGAAGATGCATCAAAGGAAGCACATATAAGAAACCACACAGGGGAACAAGAGTCAACAGACTCGGACCCCAACTGGAGATTTAAAAGACGAGACACAACTCCTATTGGGGAGAAATCAAAGGGATCCCTTTAATGAAGAGTTCAAATGAGATCTTCGGGAGGATACTAGAAACAAGACTGGACCCACCGAGGAAGCTAGTAAGTACCAGATCTCTGGGATTTTGCTGAAGAATACATACATGTTGGGGATGATGGTAACAACCAATCATCTGAGGCTCCACTAGAGATACTGGTAACAAACAAACATCCTGAGTTTAGAGACATGTGAGCATTTCCATTAACCAACAGACTTTAAATAATGCTAGTAATGACTAGACTTTATAAAAGTAGATCGGTAACAACCAGGTACCATACCAATAACAATTGGATTTTCAAACAATTCCAGTAACTACTGGACTTACACTGGAAAAACGGGTAACGACCATGCTCCATGCCAATTAAAATTGGATTTTCAAACAATGCCAGTAACTACTGGACTTCAATAGGGAGACAGGTAACAACCAATGTCAAGGTACCAATAACAATTGGATTTCAAATGATGTCGGTAACTACTGGGCTTAACTGGGGAGAACGGGTAACGACCATGTTTCATAACAATAACAATTGGCTTTCAATAAATGCCAGTAACTACTGGACTTATACTGGGGAATTTGGTAACAACCGAACCACATACTAATGACAATTGGATTTCAAGCAATGCCAGCAACTACTGAACTTCCTGGGAAAGATTGGTGACAACCAAATCAAAGTACCAATAACAATTGGATCTCAAACAATGCCAGTAACTACTAGACTTTAAAGGGGAGATAGGTAACTACCATATCTTATACCAATAGTAATTGGATTTTGAAAACATAGTAACTACTATGTCTCAGCAGAGTCTATTAACCAATGGAACTTCAGCTGGGTGTAGATTTAGGTAAACACTGGATCTCAAAGATAAGTATTAGTAACAACTAACATCTTGGTAGACACCAATAAGCAGTATCAGATATTGCTAGTTACAGCTAGTCTCCCTGGGGATATAAGCATTTATCACAATAATACTTAATCTAGACAACTTGACCAAGTTGGGGTAACAAACCACAAAGCGAGCCCGTGACAACAGGTTTGGAGCAAAAGGATTGGTAACGACCAAAGGATCTCAAAAGGCTATGACCAGAGCAGAAGCATGCAAACAGATGCATATGCTAATGGTATGATGTGAATGTAAATGCAGACTGACTCATAGGGGAGAAGGAAAATAAAGGAAAAATGACAATCTAACTTCATAGGAGAGAAGACTAATCACACTGAGTCCCAATGTTACTACTTAGAATAGAATCTTTCACTGGGAGAGAAAATCAATTCTCCTGAAGGGATCTGGTCACTGCTTTGGCAATATTGTAGAGGAGAAGTCACGACTTCTGTAGCACATCGGTCTTTGAGTGCAACCTTATCTAAAGATGGTTTTAAGCTTTCTATTGCTCTGCTCTCACGAGAGGAGTCTAATACCGTCATGTCACACCTTTAAAGTTACGACCTGTTTGTTAGATCAGTTTTTACAAGACAGTTTTATTTTTTCTTTTTCAAAAACACTTTGCTTTTAAAACTCATTATTAATGAATAAGTGAAATTTGCATAACAAGAAAAACACAGATCTCAACAAAGATTGGTCCAAAATCTAATTTCATTAATGTGCGAGAACCTTACCAAAGGCGCAGTCTCATGAACAATTACAATTGGAAAAATGGCAAAACAAAACAAAACAGGTCACAAAATTCAACAATGATCCAGCCCTACTAACTAGTAGTCCATCTGATTCGCTGCTTCTGACGAGAATGGAAAATGGTAATCCTCTTGATTATCTTTCGCGGGCTTAACAACTTCTGATGCAGTGAAAGTCTTGCCCCTAACTTTTGCTTGAATTTCCCTTTCGGGTTTTCAATCCACCTGAACGCTCTTTTTTGTCTAAGTCGCCTTTCTAGGTTTTCAACTTAGAGAGCTCTTTTTCTTTTATTTTTATCCCAAAAGTTTTCCTGGATCTCCTTAATAGGTTGTGATCCACCGGGATGCTTATTTTTTGCTGAGTCGCCTTTCCAGGTTTTCGATTCAGCGAGTCCTCTTTTAGGCATAGTATTTCCTTACTGCATCCGAGTTGACGGGGTACTTAAGTTGTTTGCCGTCCATTTTCTCTAGAATTAGAGAGCCTCCAGAGAAAACATTTTCTACAACAAATGGGCCATTGTAGTTGAGCATCCATTTTCTGCGCATATCCTTCTGAATTGGCAGGATCTTTCTGAGCACGAGTTCTCTTTCCTTGTATTTTTTGAGGTGAACCCTTTTATCAAAAGTTCTCTTCATCCTTTGCTGATATATTTGACTGTGACACATCGCGGTCATCCTCTTTTCATTTATGAGATTTAGAGAGTCGAATCTTTCTTTTATCCATTCAGCTTCTTCGAGCTCTGCTTCCATCAAGACCCTCAACGAAGGTATCTCAACCTCGATGGGTAATACTGCGTCCATCTTATAGATAAGGGAAAAAGGGGTTGCCCCTATTGAAGTGTGTACCGATGTTCTGTATCTGTGCAAGGAAAATGGTAACATTTTGTGCTAGTCTTTGTAGGTTACAACCATCTTTTGCACTATCTTCTTGATATTTTTGTTCGTAGCTTCAACAACACCATTCAGCTTCTTCGAGCTTTGCTTCCATCAAGACCCTCAGCGAAGGTATCTCAACCTCGATGGGTAATACTGCGTCCATCTTATAGATAAGGGAAAAAGGGGTTGCCCCTGTTGAAGTGTGTATCGATGTTCTATATCTGTGCAAGGCAAATGGTAACATTTCGTGCTAGTCTTTATAGGTTACAACCATCTTTTGCACTATCTTCTTGATATTTTTGTTCGTAGCTTCAACAACACCATTCATCTTTGGTCTGTACGGTGAAAAGTTGTGATGTTTGATCTTGAAACTATCATAAAGCTCTTTCATTGTTTTGTTGTTCAGATTTGACCCATTGTCAGTGATAATTTGATCAGGGATGTTGTATCGGCAGATGATCTCTTTCTTGATAAAACGGGCAACCACCTGTTTGGTTACATTTGCGTAGGATGAAACTTCTAACCATTTGGTGAAGTAGTCGATAGCGATGAGGATGAAATAGTGACCATTGGATGCTTTGGGCTTAATTGCCCCAATCATATCTATGACTCATATTGTGAATGGCCAAGGCGATGTCAATACATTAAGAGGATGTGGAGGAACATGCACCTTCTCAGTGTAGATCTGGCATTTGTGGCATCTCCGAGCAAAAAGGATGTAATATATCTCCAGGGTCAACCAGTAATAACCAGCCCTCAAGATTTTCTTTGCCATGGCATGGCCGCTCGCATGATTGTTGAAGGTACCTTCGTGCACATCCGTCATCAACAGGTATGCCTCATTCTTGTCAACACATCGGACCAGAACCATATCATGATTTCTTTTGTACAAAACATCGTTACTGATGAAGAACTTAGATGACAATCTTTGTATAGCCCTCTTGTCAATTTTAGAGGCATCGACTGGATACTTTTGATTCTGAAGAAATTCTTAATGTCATGGAACCAAGGTTTTCCATCAGATTCCTCCTCTGCCATCATGACGTATGTTGGTGCCTTTTTCTTTTGATGCTGATCAAGGGAGCTTCGTTGATGAACTGAACCTTCCACATTGATGCTAACATGACCAAGGCATTTGCAATGAGATTTTCAGCCCTCGGGACATGTTTGAAAGTGATCTCATCAAAGTACTCGATCATTTCCAAAATGTAGTCTTTATAGGGAATCAGCTTCTCATCTCGAGTTTCCAATTCACCTTTGAGTTGGTAAATTACTAAAGCGGAGTCACCGATCACCTCTAAGATCTTGATGCGAAGATCGATGGAAGCTTTGAGTCCCAGGATACAGGCTTCATATTCAGCTATATTGTTTGTACATGAGAAGCACAGTCAGGCGGTAACATCGGTATATCCTCCAGCTGGATTTTCCAAAATAGCCCCAACACCATGTCCCTTTTTGTTGGACGCCCCGTCAAACATCATCTTCCAATGGGATCCGGGTTCAGGACCTTCCTCAGGACCAGGTTTCGGTTTCATTCTTTGAGCATACATCACATCCTTATTAGGGAACTCAAATTTGAGCGGTTGGTAATCATCTACAGGATGCTCAACAAGGTGGTCTGACAAGACGCTTCCTTTAATGGATTTTTGGGCGACATACTGAATATCATACTCTAACAAGAGCATATGCCATCTGGCAAGTCTTCCAGTTTGAGCAGGCTTTTCAAAGATATACTTTATTGGGTCCATCTTTGATATCAACAACATAGTGTGGCAGATCATGTATTGTCGGAGACGTTTGGCCGCCCAAGCCAAAACACAACAAGCTTTTTCCAAGGGAGAGTAACGACTCTCGCAATCAGTGAACTTTTTGCTTAGATAGTAGATTACGTGTTCCTTCTTTCCTGATTCATCAGTTTGTTCTAAAACACAACCCATTGAATCTTCCAATACCGTCATATACATGAAGAGCGTTTTTCCAGGTACAGGAGGGATCAACGCCGGAGGTTCTTGAAGATAGCTTTTAATCTTTTCAAATGCCAACTAGCAGTCATCATTCTATTTTATTGCTTGATTCTTCCGTAACAATTTGAAGATTGGTGCGCATATAGGAGTCAAGTTTGAGATGAATCTGGAGATGTAATTCAAACGTCCAAGGAAACCTCTGATTTTTTTTCTATCTGAGGAGCTGGCATCTCTTGAATAGCCCCGACTTTGTTGAGATCCACCTCGATTCCTAATTGACTAACGGTGAACCCAAGTAATTTACTGGATCAAACTCTAAATGTGCATTTAGCTATATTCAACCTCAATTGATATTTTCGAAGTCTTTCAAACAACTTTAACAGATGCTCAAGGTGATCTTTTTCTCTTTGAGATTTAGCAATCATGTCATCTACATACACCTCGATCTCTTGATGCATCATATCATGGAAGAGTGCAACCATGGCTTGCTGATAAGTGGCTCCTGCATTCATCAACCCGAAAGGCATGACCTTATAACACAATTGTCCCATGGTGTTATGAACGTTGTTTTCTCCATATCATCTAGGTCCATCCTGATTTGATTATAACCCGATAATCTATCCATAAAGGAAAATACTGCAAAGGTAGTTGTGTTATCAACCAATATGTCGATGTGAGGTAGTGGAAAATCATCTTTTGGGCTGGCTTTATTAAGATATCGATAATCCACACACATCCTGACCTTTCTGTCTTTCTTCGGCACTGGCATGATGTTGGCTACCCACTCAGGGTACTTTGAAACTACTAGGAATCCTGCGTCGATTTGTTTCTTTACGTCATCTATGATATTTAGGGCCATGCCTGGTCTTGATTGTCAGAGTTTTTGCTTAACAAGAGGACATTCTGGTTTCAGAGGGAGCTTATGAACCATTATATCAGTATCCAGCCCTGGCATATCCTAGTATGACCAAGCGAGAACATCAGTATACTCTTTGAGAAGTAGTATCAACCTGTCCTTGACCTCTGTGTTGAGTTGTTAGCTCTTGATTGGCAGGAATTTTGGTTAAACTAGAAGTAATCACAAGATGTCCTACAGGATGTCGTGACATCTGTCTGTCAGGATTAGCAGGTTGCTTTGTGCTCTATAACAGGTCTTTTCTCATGATGTCAAACAAGATGTCTTGACACTCATGATTTAAACATTCTGTATGAATGTTTGTATGAGCATATCTTTTTGTGCAAGCTGGCTGTGCGATTTTGAAGTGGAATCTGAGTGTTCCTAGTGATTTCTAAAGGTGATTCTGATACACT
This sequence comes from Lathyrus sativus, assembly GCA_963859935.3. Classification (NCBI taxonomy): domain Eukaryota; kingdom Viridiplantae; phylum Streptophyta; class Magnoliopsida; order Fabales; family Fabaceae; genus Lathyrus; species Lathyrus sativus. Next base: position 426,233,549 of record OZ012736.1, read on the forward strand.
CATTGTGGATCATATTGGATTTGATTTGGAGTTTTTTTCCAGAAGATCGGGATATTGATTTGATTAGATTTGATTGATCAAATCAAATATGGTTGATTGTTGTTGTTTATGAATATTGTTGCTATTACTTTTGCCAATGCCCAAGCCCATTGTGCATTACTATTTAAGGAGGCTAGAACCTTAGCTTGAAGATTAGTTAAGCAAGGATTAAAAAATGTGTGCATATGTTTAATTTTAGGCTTCGTGTGTGTTAGTTTTATGAGCCATTCACTCATTATTTAATGTATGAATTGGACTAGGTTGTCATTTGTAAATTGTTAATTGTTCACACAAAGCTTTTAAGCAAGAGTGTATTGTACTTAATTGAAGCTTTTAAGCAAGATCAAGTTGTTACTTTGAAGAGTGTCTTCTAAAGTCTTTTCTTTGTATTGAAATTTATCACCGCTGTGATTGAGAGGGAGTGAGAGGTGTCTCTTGTCTAGTGGGTTCTAGGCATAAAATGCATTGGGTAGAGATTAAGTGAGGATTTTTAAACTGGAAGTTTAGCTCTAAATTAATTCTACTGATAATGGATTTCCTCCTTGGCTTGGTAGCCCCTAGATGTAGGTGTGTTTCACCGAACTGGGTTAACAATTACTGTGTCTCTTCATCTGTTATTTATCCAGCTGTTTTCTTTGTTCTTAACAGACAGATATTTGTGTCGTGGACATCTCCTTTAACATCTAATATCTGATACCAGAATTTCAATTGGTATCAGAGCAGACATCCTACTCTGGTTCTGGGTGAGTTCTAGGGACGATACTTTCTGGTACCATGGACAAAGAAGGAGGATTTGTGAACAAACCACCTGTTCTGGACGGGAACAATTATGACTACTGGAAACCTAGGATCGTTGCTTTCTTAAAATCTCTGGACATCAAAGCTTGGAAATCTATTATAAAGGGATTGGAACATCCTGTTATTATTGATAAAGATGGAAAGGCTACATCTAATTTAAAACCTGAGGAAGAATGGACTAAGGAAGAAGATGATCTGACTCTGGGAAACTCCAAGGCCTTGAATGCCTTGTTCAATGTAACTGATAGGAACATATTCAGGTTGGTGAACAATTATGTTGTTCCTAAGGAAGCATGAGAGATTCTAAAGACTACTCAAGAAGGCACATCCAAGGTAAAAATGTCTAGACTTCAACTTCTCACTACTAAGTTTGAAAACCTGATAATGAAAGATGATGAGAGCATACATGACTTTCATATGAATATTCTTTAGATTGCCAATGCTTCAAGTGCTCTTGGTGAAAAGATGTCTGAAGAAAAGCTGGTAAGAAAGATCCTCAGATATCTTCCAAATAGATTTTACATGAAAGTAACTGCTATAGAAGAAGCTTAAGACATTTGTAAAATGAGAGTTGGTGAACTCATTGGCTCCCTGTTAACCTTTGAAGTAGGAATAGGTGACAAAGCTGACAAGAAAAAGAGTATAGCTTTTGTGTCAAACACTAAAGGAATAGATGATGATTCTGATGAGGATACAAATGAAAGCCTATAAAAGGCCATGGTTCTACTGGGAAGACAATTCAACAATGTAATAAAGAGGATGAAGATAAAGACAAGGGCAAATGTTAAGAACATCTCACCTAACATCAATAAGCCCACTGATGAAGGAAGAAGAACTAGGTCTGAAGAAAATTCCTCAAACAGCAAAGGGATGCAATGTTATGAATGTGAAGGTTTTGGTCACATCAGATCTGAATGTACTACCTATCTTAAGAAGGAAAAGAAAGGTCTAGCTATCTCATGGACTGATGAAGACTCTGACAGTGAGATTAAAGAAGAATCTGCCAAACATGTTACTGCCTTGACTGGAAGATACTATTCTGATGAAGACTCCAGTGAAGATGAATTGACCTTTGAAGAAGTAGCAGCTTCCTACAAAGAATTGTGCCTCAGAAGTGAAGAGGTCTGCTAATAAGGTGAAAAACAGAAGAAACACATTCTCAAGTTAAAGACTGAAAAGGAGGAACACCTGAAAATTATCAATGGTTTGAATAATAAGATTGCTGAACAGACTGAAACTGTTAGAACACAGATTGGTTCTTAATAATTACTCTTTGTTTTGATAATAACTGTAAGGAAATTTATATTTAAGAATTATATACTCTAAAATTTGTTTGAGAGTTTTATTGCAGATTGAAATTATATTAACTCTCTAGTAGCAAATCTGCCTTGAATACAAGATGTTATTCTGACTCTGAAGCGCCAGATGCACCTCACAGAAGAATCTGCTTGCTCCTTACAGAAGATCCTGAGCGTAGTCTCCAGAAGGATCTGAAGAAAGAAGCTCCAGAACATTCTGAGTCAGAAGCATCTGAAGATAATCAGAAGCATCTGAAGATAGTCAGAAGCATCTGAAGCTGAAGCATCAGAAGTATAGAAGAATATTGATTGAAGAGTTTCTCAAAGCATTGATCTACAGAAGTTTCTGAAAGTACCTACGTTGCCTTGTACTGAAGTTCTGTGTCAAAATGCTCTGATGATCAACACGCTAAGAGCACACACGCTGCAGAAGACTCTGATACAGTATAGTTCTGAATTTCATTAGAAGACTCCGATCCATTCAGACTCTGAAGATCTTGCTGAAACTGAAGAAGTATTTTCAAGAATATATCCGTTGGAACTATTCAACGTCTCTTTCCTTATTTGTGCTAGACACACTTACACAGACAAAAAGGATTTTTCTGTGCCATCTATTTCAAGGAAAAGTCAGTGCATGTGAAGACAAAAAGGCTCAGACCTTTTGGACTCTCTTTTCAATGATCAGCTTGCATGATTCAGCTGCCTATAAAAGGAGATCTTCACTTCATTCTTCAGTGCTACACCTTTGCTGAAAAGAAATCATAATATTCTAAAAGCTCTCATTCTTATTCTTCATAGAATCTCATTGTACTTAAACTTAAGAGAAAAATCACTGTTGTGATTAAAGCTTTATAGAAGCATTAAAAACTCTTGTATTTAATTTACATTGATTGTAAAGGATATTCCTTAAGAGGATTCAGTTAGAATCAGTAGCTCTTAAGAAGACTAAGAACTGTAGTTCTTAGGTGATACTATTGTAATCAGTTTGATTTAATAGTGGATTAAGTCCTTGTTGAGAAAGGCAAATCACTCTGGAAGGGTGGACTGAAGTAGTTGTTAAACGAACCAGGATAAAAATAATTGTGTGATTATTTTCAAGTATTAATTTTCCATACTTATTCAACCCCCCCTTCTAAGTATTATCTCACCTTCAGTTGGCATCAGAGCTCCGGTTCTGAGTGGGCTATCACTTAACAGTGTCAGTAAAGATCCAAAGAGATATACTTTGATAAATATATTTATTTGTTATCATGGCTGATAATTCAATGTCTAATATCAACAATAAATATGAAGAGAAGGATAGGATCAGTACCAAACCTCCAATGTTTGATGGAGAAAAATTTGACTATTGGAAAGATAGAATAGAAAGTTTTTTTCTTGGGTATGATGCTGATCTTTGGGATTTGGTCATTGATGGATATGAACATCCTACTGGTGAGGATGGCAAAAAGATTGATAGAAAATCAATGACTGAAGTGCAGAAAACAGATTTCAAGAATCACCACAAAGCCAGAACTATATTGCTTAATGCAATCTCTCATACTGAGTATGAGAAGATTACTAACAGAGATACTGCTCATGATATGTTTGAATCACTCAAAGTGACTCATGAGGGAAACTCTAAGGTTAAAGAGACCAAGGCTCTGGCGCTCATACAGAAGTATGAGGCATTTAAAATGGAAGAGTCTGAAAATGTGGAAACTATGTTTTCTAGATTTCAGATTCTTACAGCTGGTCTGAAAGTTCTGGACAAGGGCTACTCAACGTCAGATCATGTTAAGAAAATCATCAGAAGTCTTCCCACCAGATGGAGACCAATGGTGACTGCATTGAAGATGGCAAAAGATCTGAACAAGATCTCCTTAGAAGAACTTATCAGTTCTTTAAGAAGCCATGAAATTGAGCTGGAGGAAGATGAACCCCAGAAGAAAGATAAAGGTAAATCCATAGCTTTAAAATCTAACAAAACTGTTAAAGCTTTGCAGGTCATTCAAGAAAGCTCTGAAGAATCTTCTTCTGAAGAAGAAGATGAGCTATCCATGCTGTCCAGAAGGATTAACAAACTCTGGAAGCACAAGGGAAAGAAGTTTAACAACTTCAGAAGATCTGACAACAGAAAGGAATCTTCTAGTCACAGAAGATCTGCCAAGAAAGAAGTGGTGTGCTATGAGTGCAAAGAACCTGGGCACTACAAGAATGACTGCCCTAAACTTCTGAAAGAAAAACCTAAGAAGAAGTTCAACAAGAAGAAGAAGGTTCTGATGGCAACATGGTATGACTCAGATGAGTGTGAGTCATCTTCTGAATCAGAAGAAGAATGTGCAAACGTTGCACTGATGGCCAGGACAGAGGATCAAGAGGAAGGTACCTCTGGATATGAATCAGAATCTGAATCTGATGATGATGCAAAAGAGGTAATGGCTAAACTTACCAAAGAAGAACTCATTAAAGTTGTTACAGAAGTTCTTAAAAGTTATAACAACATCAAACTCAAATACAAGAAGCTGAAAAGCAATCTTGAATCTGAGATTGATCTTCTGAAAACAGAACTTGTTGAGCAGAAAGAAATAAATTTAAAAATCAAAAATGACTTTGATAGAACTCAACAAGAATCTGAATCTGAGACTAAGTCATGTGAAAATTTTTTAGAAAAATATGACTCTAGTTTTCAGAGGTTTCTCATTAAGAGCATAGACAGAAGCAAGATGGCTTCCATGATCTATGGTGTTAGTGGAAACAACAGAAGAGGCATTGGATATGAGTCTTCATCTGGAAGCAATCCAAAACCTGTTGACAAACTTTTCATCAGGAAGACACCTCTGTATTCTCAATTCAAATTTGGTCACTTGAATGACATTAAACACACAAGCTCTGAGAAGAGTACCTATGTGTTTAAACCAAAGGCAAGTCAGAATAAACATTATGTTGCAAAATAGAAGTTTAGACAAACCTGCAAACCAACTAACCCCAAAGGACCCAAGAAGATCTGGGTACCTAAAAACAAAATAATTCCTGTTGCAGATGTTCTTAGCAGCAAGGTCAGGACACCAATCATGGTACCTGGACTCTGGATGCTCACGACACATGACAGGAGAAAGGTCTATGTTCCAAAGCCTGGAACTTAGATCTGGAGGGGACGTGAAGTTTGGAGGGAACCAGAAGGGCAAGATCATTGGATCTGGCACTATTGGAAATGGTAAACTTCCCTCTATTACTAATGTTCTGTTAGTTGAAGGATTGAAACATAATCTATTGTCCATAAGTCAATTAAGTGACAATGGTTATGATATAATCTTTAATAAAAAATGTTGCAAAGCTGTATGTCAAAAGGATGGTTCTATCCTATTCAGTGGAAAGAGGAAACACAACATTTATAAAATTAACCTTTCAGAACTTAAAGTTCAAAATGTAAAATGCCTCTTATCTGTGAATGATGAGCAATGGGTCTAGCATAGAAGATTGGGGCATATTAATATGAGACGTATATCTCAAATTAATAAACTCAATCTGGTCAGAGGACTTCCTAAGTTGAAGTTCAACTCAGATGCTCTGTGTGAAGCATGTCAAAGAGGTAAATTTTCAAAATCTCATTTTAAATCAAAAAATGTTGCTTCTACCTCCAAACCATTGGAATTACTTCACATTGATCTGTTTGGACCAGTGAAAACTGCATCCATCAGAGGCAAGAAGTATGGGTTAGTCATTGTAGATGACTACAGCAGATGGACATGGGTAAAGTTTCTAAAACACAAGGATGAGTCTCATTCTGTGTTCTTTGACTTCTGCAATCAAGTCCAGACTAAAAAAGATTCAAAAATTATTAAAGTCAGAAGTGATCATGGTGGAGAATTTGAAAATAAACATTTTGAAAAATATTTTTCTGAAAAAGGCATTGCACATGATTTCTCCTGCCCTAGAACTCCACAACAAAATGGAGTTGTAGAGAGGAAAAATAGAACATTGCAAGAGATGGCCAGAACCATGATCAATGAGACAAATCTGGCAAAACATTTCTGGGCAGAAGCAATTAACACAACTTGTTATATTCAGAACAGAGTGTTTGTAAGACCTCTTCTGGAAAAGACTCCCTATGAATTGTGGAGAAACAGAAAGCCTAACATTTCTTATTTTCATCCTTTTGGATGTATTTGTTTTATGCTTAATACTAAAGATAATCTGAACAAGTTTGATTCCAAAGCACAGAAGTGTTTCATGCTTGGTTATTCTGAACACTCTAAAGGCTATAGAGTATTCAATACTGAAACATAGATTGTGGAAGAATCTATTCATGTTAGATTTGATGATAAGCTTGGCTCTGAAAAGCCAAAGTAGTTTGAAAGTTCTGCAGATAGAGAAGTGATTCTCACTGACTCTGAAGCCTCAGAGGCAGAAAAGGCAAAAATCAAAGAATCTGAAGCAACCCTAGATGCTACACCTTTAACCTCCCAACTAAACAACTTGCATATTTCTGAAAGACCAACTGTCAGAGGATCTTCTTCCAGAATCAAATCTTCTCATCCAGAAGATGTGATAATTGGAAAGAAAGATGATCCAATAAGGACAATATCATTTCTCAGAACTTCTGAATCTTCTTTATTTGGCTTAGTGTCAATAATAGAACCAACATCTGTAGATGAGGCTCTGGAAGATAATGAATGGATTATAGCTATGCAAGAAGAGCTGAATCAATTCACCAGAAATGAAGTTTGGGATCTGGTACCTAGACCTAAAGGATTTAATATTATTGGTACAAAATGGGTCTTCAGAAATAAACTGAATGAAAAGGGAGAAGTAGAAAGGAATAAGGCAAGGCTGGTTGCTCAAGGATACAGTCAGCAAGAAGGTATTGATTACACTGAGACATATGCTCCAGTGGCAAGGTTAGAATCTATACGCCTTCTCATTTCTTTTGCTGCACAGAATAACATCACTCTGTATAAGATGGATGTTAAAAGTGCCTTTCTTAATGGCATTATAGAAGAAGAAGTTTATGTCCACCAACCTCCTGGTTTTGAAAATGAAAAACTTCCAGATCATGTTTTCAAACTAAAGAAATCTCTATATGGATTAAAACAAGCTCCCAGAGCTTGGTATGAGAGATTGAGTAATTTTCTTCTGGAGAAGAATTTTATCAGAGGCAAAGTGGATACGACTTTATTCTGTAAAACCATAAAGAAAGATCTTCTAATTTGCCAAATTTATGTTGATGATATTATTTTTGGATCAACAAATATTACGCTTGGAAAGGAGTTTGCTACATGTATGCAGGCAGAATTTGAAATGAGCATGATGGGAGAACTCAGATTCTTTTTAGGAATCCAAGTTAATCAAACTCCAGAATGCACCTACATACATCAGACAAAGTATGTTAAAGAACTTCTGAAGAAATTCAACATGTCTGACAGCAAGGTGGCAAAGACTCCAATGCATCCTACTAGCTCACTTGGCAAAGAAGAGGTAAGTAAGAAAGTAGACCAGAAGCTCTACAGAGGTATGATTGGCTCTCTTCTTTATCTTACTGCATCTAGACCTGACATATTATTCAGTGTTTGTCTGTGTGCTAGATTCCAATCAGATCCTAGAGAATCACACTTGACAGCTGTCAAGAGGATTCTAAGGTATCTGAAAGGTACTTCTAATGTGGGTTTGTGTTACAGAAATTCTGATGATTTCAAATTAGTTGGATTCTGTGATGCTGACTATGCTGGAGACAGAGTGGAAAGAAAAAGTACTTCTGGAAGTTGTCAATTTCTAGGAAGAAATCTAATCTCCTTGTACAGCAAGAAGCAACCCACAATTGCACTTTCAACCACAGAGGCTGAATACATTGCTGCTGCTGGATGTAGCACGCAGATGCTCTGGATGAAAAGTCAACTAGAAGATTATCAAATTTTTGAGAGTAACATTTCTATCTTTTGTGATAATACTTCTGCTATATGTTTGTCCAAGAATCCCATTTTACATTCTAAGGCAAAACATATAGAAATTAAGCATCATTTCATCAGAGACTATGTTCAGAAGGGAATCATAAATCTAGCCTTTGTTGATACAGATCATCAATGGGCAGATATTTTTACAAAACCCCTTGTTGAAGATAGATTCAATTTTATTCTGAAAAATATAGGTATGGACTTTTGTCCAGAATGATATTTATCAGAAGCAAATTGTTCCAGATGCAAAAATGCTTAATTCATCTGAAGTATTTCTTCTGCTCATTTATTCTATTCTGATTAATATTTCTGATGAGTAAATCTGAACTAATCATCTTTAGAAGATCTGAACGTTGGCTAACGTTTCATTTCTTGAGAGAATTCAGAACAACATGCAAGCAAACACGTGTCCCACAAAATCTGATGAGGTGGCGTGTGGACAACTGAAAAGACGTTTGAGGTGAAATTTGAATAGTAAATATCTTGGTTTTCCCCCCAAATCTGTCAGAAGCATTTATTATTTGAAATGATTTTATTCTCTTCATTTAATGCTGCTCAAACGTGCGTTATTTCTGTCTCTTTGTGTGCCTATGTGATTAGTATAAATACTTGATGTGTATTCACTTTCACACTTTTCACTCTCAGAATTTATATGCATTTTCATCTTTTGTTCTCTCTGCATAAAAACTCAAAACCTAAGTGTTCTAAAAAGCATTCTTCAATGGCGTCTTCTTCATCAACAACTGCACAGTTTCAATCTACAATGGCTGCTGTGACTTCAGATAACCTTGGTGTTGCTCCATATTCTCCTCCAAAGAGAACTCTTCTCACACCAGTTGATAAACTAGAAGTATTGTGTGAATCTATGGTGGAATTTGATTCTCTGGCTGACAATGGGTTTGATTTTTGCTCCATTGTTAGAGCTCAAGGTTGGGTGAAATACTTTGATAGACTGTTTGGACCAGTTTACCCTCTGCTTGTTAAAGAATTCTGGATTCATGCATCTGTATATCCAAAGTTTATTCTATCATCTGTGCTGGGAAAGGAGATCATCATCACAGAGGATCTGATTAGAAGACTGATTGGTTATGAAGAAACTGATGGTGTTTCACATCTGCCAGCTGGGCGTGTTGATATGGATGAAGTTTATGAGGAGGTTATGACTGCTGGACAAGCCTCTAACAGATTCAAAGATCTGAAGCCTGATTACAAGATCTGGGCCAAGATCTTCATGCGATGCATACATCACAGAAAGTCAACAAATTCCCCAGATTATGTCAACAATGAACAGATCTATTTTATGTACTGCCTTAGTCAGAGCAACAAGGTAGATCTGCCTTACATATTGTTCATGCATCTGTGGAATCACATCAATGCATCTAGAGAATCTGTGAAGGAAAAAGGCCAGAAGATCAGGACTTGGATACCTTTTGGAAGGTTGCTCTCAGATCTTCTCACTGAAAATGGTTTAGTGGCTGCTCTGTATGATGCTGGTGTTACAGAAGAACTAGAGTTCATTATGGGAAAGCCTCTGAACGCTAAAAGCCTTCTGAGACTCAAGATTGTAGATGAACTGACTACTGCTCCAAAGAGGTTAAATATGTCTGATCTGAATAAGAGGATTCCAGTATCCGACTTTCCTCTATTCTTTGCTGAAGAACCTAGACACATTATTCTGATGTATATAGAGGAATGCAAAAGGGAAGGAGTGCCTGTTCCAGCCAATGTGTTTCAACTTGTCAAGCAACCTCTGCCAGATGCAGGAGAAGAAGAAGAAGTTCCACTTCAGAGGAAAAGATCTCAGCCTGTAGCAGAATCTGAACCTGTCCAGAAGAAGACTAAGATTGCTGAGAAACCAAAGGATCTGTTAAAGAGAAAGGACTCTGGAGAAGCTGCCTCTGCATCTGCTAAGAGGATTAAACTCAAAGGTACTAAAGCTTCTGTTACTTCTAAAAATGTTGTTATTAATGATTTATCTATTAAGTCTGTACCCAAACCCCCTGTCACTCAAACAACATCTGTTGCTGCCCCCAGTTCTGTCTCACCTCAGAAACAACCTACTGCTTCTGTATCAAAACCACCTCAACCTAAAATACACATCAAACACTTCACTCCACGTCCATCACCAACTGTTCCACAACCAACAGAACCACAACCAACAGAATCACAACCAACAGAACCACAACCAGCAGAACTACCACAATATTCTGATAAACAAAACTCTGATCAACCTCAAACAGAAAATCATCCAGAAAAACAAACCACAGAAGATCAACCACAAAAGACTCTGTCATTCCACCATCAACAATTCCATCTTCTGAACCTGTAGCAACTGTTACTTCTGAACCCTCTAAAGTAACTTCTGCTCCTGTTTCATCTGTACCACCATCACAACAATCTGATATTCCTTCAGAACCATCTCATATCCCTGAGACAGAAGTTCTTGACATCACTCCATTAAAAACAGTGTTTCAAGTTTCTTCTACCTCTTGTACACCTGAAACATCCTCAAATTCATCTGAATCAGAAATTCATCCTGATTTTCTGATTAATCCATCTGACAAATATCCTGTACATGAACCTGAACCTGAACCTGAATCAACCTTACCTACTAAAACTACCATCCCAGACCCTATGCCTCCACCTGCACCTTCATCTGAGATGATTTTTCCTACTTCCAATCCATCATCATCTGGAATATCTTGTGCCCAAGTGTCTTCTCTTTATCATAATTTATCTTATGGTTTCAAACTAAAAGATTTTTATGATAGAGTTGAGCCTTCTGAACCTTTGGAACCTCTGAAACCAAAGCTCATTCAGGCCCTTCCATCTGTAATCCTTTCATATATTCAATCTATGAACAATGAAGGATCATTAGCCACCATATCTGCTACATCTGGTAAAGCTGCTGTTTCAGCTCTGCATCCTGCATCTGATAACACAGTTGCATCTGATAAGCCATCCAACTCTGCATTCGTACCATACTCCAATGCATCTTTTGATATTGTTTACCCACGCACAAGACCTCAACCAACTCTGCTTAATGCATTAAACAGATCTTTACCTCAAAAACCAGAAATTCCATTCATTCCTTATGTTCCCCCACCTCTGATTTCCATCTCAAAATCACTGATTCCACCAACTCCCAAACCTAAACAAATGACTCTGAAAACCTTGCTTAAACCACCACCCAGACTTAATATTGATCATTTATTTCAAACTTTTTTGCAAGAAATACAGATGTCTTTAGGTACTGTTCAGAGGAGATGCTCTGAAACTATGGATGCAAATGAGACTGACATCATCTGGAAAGGTTTTGTCAAGAGATTCAATACAGTAGCTTCTAATCTGAAGAACATTTGTTCTGATGATGCAAAGCTCAGAGCTGAAAGAACTCAATTCTGGATTGTAAACAAGACTGAACCTCTGCTTTGTTTGGATGCTCCTCCTCCTCCTCCACCAGAACCAACTGCCAATGCATTGACTATGACTCTGGTAGAACCCTCTTCAGGATCTCCAGAACATATGGCAATTGACTCTGTTCAGGATACAGAACCTCCATCATCAGAGATAAAGACAGAAAATCCAGATTTGGGAGACAAGATTGCTGCTCTGGAAGCTGGTCAATCTGAAATAAGATCTTGGATGGCGAAGCAAGACAAGAAATCTGAGGACATGTCAGAGTGGATGTCTAAACAAGATGAGAAGAATGAGACAATAACCAAGTTCATGTCAAAGCAAGAGCAATCACAATCTGAGATCACAGACCTATTGAAGATGCTTTTGTCAAAACACTCCTAGATTTTCTTTTCTCATGTTTGTGCATCTGTTGTTTTTGCATCTGAATGTTATTGTTATATCTTCTGATATTTTACAATGTACTTTTGCTCTGTTATGATTAAATGAATCAGATTGTTATTCTCCATTGAATTATCTGTTCTTGTTCCTTTTATTTGTCTTTATTAAAAGTTTTTACTTTTTGCTTATGACAAAAAAGGGGGAGAAAATAAAGATCTGAACTATTTAATATAATTTCACTAGAACGAATCTTTAGACATATCTACTTTCTCTAATATCTAAATTGACTATTTCAGAACATTTGATAAGAACACTCTATAAAAGAATCTCTGAGTTTCTCAGATCATTTATCTTTTATCAAACTCTGAATCTCACATCTGCAAGATAGTCTGACTCTTGATTATTAAGACAAACAAGATCTGACTCTGAAGATTACTCAAGATAAAAAGGGAAGTTTCTATTCCTTTTTCATATTCAACTCAGGGGGAGATTCATCATCTCAGGGGGAGTTATAATTCTTTATGTTCAATTAATAAAATTTCTGATACTTTTTGTCATCATCAAAAAGGGGGAGATTGTTAGAACACAGATTGGTTCTTAATAATTACTCTTTGTTTTGATGATAACTGTAAGGAAATTTATATTTAAGAATTATATACTCTAAAATTTGTTTGAGAGTTTTATTGCAGATTGAAATTATATTAACTCTCTAGTAGCAAATCTGCCTTGAATACAAGATGTTATTCTGACTCTGAAGCGCCAGATGCACCTCACAGAAGAATCTGCTTGCTCCTTACAGAAGATCCTGAGCGTAGTCTCCAGAAGGATCTGAAGAAAGAAGCTCCAGAACATTCTGAGTCAGAAGCATCTGAAGATAATCAGAAGCATCTGAAGATAGTCAGAAGCATCTGAAGCTGAAGCATCAGAAGTATAGAAGAATATTGATTGAAGAGTTTCTCAAAGCATTGATCTACAGAAGTTTCTGAAAGTACCTACGTTGCCTTGTACTGAAGTTCTGTGTCAAAATGCTCTGATGATCAACACGCTAAGAGCACACACGCTGCAGAAGACTCTGATACAGTATAGTTCTGAATTTCATTAGAAGACTCTGATCCATTCAGACTCTGAAGAACTTGCTGAAACTGAAGAAGTATTTTCAAGAATATATCCGTTGGAACTATTCAACGTCTCTTTCCTTATTTGTGCTAGACACACTTACACAGACAAAAAGGATTTTTCTGTGCCATCTATTTCAAGGAAAAGTCAGTGCATGTGAAGACAAAAAGGCTCAGACCTTTTGGACTCTCTTTTCAATGATCAGCTTGCATGATTCAGCTGCCTATAAAAGGAGATCTTCACTTCATTCTTCAGTGCTACACCTTTGCTGAAAAGAAATCATAATATTCTAAAAGCTCTCATTCTTATTCTTCATAGAATCTCATTGTACTTAAACTTAAGAGAAAAATCACTGTTGTGATTAAAGCTTTATAGAAGCATTAAAAACTCTTGTATTTAATTTACATTGATTGTAAAGGATATTCCTTAAGAGGATTCAGTTAGAATCAGTAGCTCTTAAGAAGACTAAGAACTGTAGTTCTTAGGTGATACTATTGTAATCAGTTTGATTTAATAGTGGATTAAGTCCTTGTTGAGAAAGGCAAATCACTCTGGAAGGGTGGACTGGAGTAGTTGTTAAACGAACCAGGATAAAAATAATTGTGTGATTATTTTCAAGTATTAATTTTCCATACTTATTCAACCCCCCCTTCTAAGTACTATCTCACCTTCAGAAACTATTGCTAAATTAACAGATGAAGTTGCTCAACTGACCTCCCAACTTGACCAAATGGGAAAGTCTGTTAGAATGATGAATAATGGTACCAAAAACTTAGAAGAGATCCTTCAATCTGGAAAAAGAACTGGAGACAAGATAGGGTTAGGATTTCATGAAGATAATAACTCTGCCCAGCCCTACAAACCTTTTGGATCAAGTCAGATGATGTTCCAGCAGATGTCTCAACATCACTGCAGAAAACAGACCAGTCAACCTAGAAAGTTTCAAAAATGGAGATGTCATTACTATGGTCGCTTTGGTCACATAAAGTCCTTTTGTTTCAAACTGCATGGATATCCAAACTCTACTACTCAGACTAAACCTAACCACAACACCCTACTCTCTAAGAAGCAATGGGTTCCCAAGACTCTTGTTACTAAACAATGGATACCCAAGACTCCTATTACTTGTTTCATAGCTCATATGTCCCCAAAAACTTCTACTAGGGAAAATTGGTACTTTGATAGTGGATGTTCAAAACATATGACAGGGAACAGAAACATGCTGATGGACATCAAACCTCACTCAACCAACTCTGTGACTTTTGGAGATGGAGCCAAAGGGAAAATCAAGGGAGTTGGCAAACTAAACTGTTCTGGAAAACCAGACCTTGATAATGTGCTGTTAGTAAAAGGGTTAACTACCAATCTAATTAGCATAAGTCATCTGTGTAATCAAGGTCTAAATGTCAACTTTACTCAACTTGAGGTTTTGGTTACTAATAAAAGGGGAGAGCCGATAATGAAGGGAGTCAGATCTCAGGACAACTGTTACAAATGGGCTTCTCAGGACTCTGAATGCACTCTCACCAAAGGAATAAAGAAGATCACATCTATTGAAGCTGTCAAAGGTGTTCCCCATCAAAATATTGAAGAAAGGAAAACCTGTGATAGAATGTCATAGCAGAAGACTCAACATCTCACTCACATAAACTCAATGAGACCTGCGCAGGTTCAAAATTTTGGTGGAAAGAATTATGATGTTATTAATGCTCTGCAAGAAGAGATGAGAGAATTCATGAAAACTGTGGAGTACATCAATAGGACTGCTGGGAGAAGGTACTCTAAACTTGTTTGGATGAAGCAGATACTCACAAAGTATAATGTCACACAAGATGTCATGACATTATCCTATAAGCCTACTCAACATGACAGAGCTAAATATAATGATACTAGACATCATTTTATTGAAAGGAAAATCCCTACTCTTGAGCATGTCACGACAGAAAATCAACTGGGAAATATTCACTTTAAAGCATTGAGTACAAATTAGGCTGAGTCTTTGAAAAGAAAATTGGGGATTTGTACTTATGAGGATTTATAACAATTACTGTTAAGAGGGATTTCTGTTGTTAAAAGATGTCTCTTTCTTAAAATAGAGATGTTCCAACATCCCTCTTTATTACATAGCATGCCCTTGTCCACTCAAGCACGTTATCCTACTTAAATATTTCCCTCCAACTGCCCCTTCAACTCCCACGCATCCACTACTTTTCAGACTATCCTTCTCTCTCTGTGCACTCACAACCCTGCGACCTACCTCCAAACTCTTCAAACTCTCTCCTCTCTCATAAACATCAGAATGTCTCCCAAACATGATGCTGCCTCCACTAAGACCTCCCACACAGATACTCATCCCATGAGCATCTCTTCTGATGATGTCCTTGATGTTCCTCCTCTCAATATGGTCCCTGGTAATGCAAGTGAATCTCCCAAGTCTTCTCCTCCACATGCAAACAAGACCCATCAATCCTCCAAAGGTAAATCCCCTGATTCTTATACTGATAACATTGATAGAATGAAAAATAGGGAAGGCTCTGCCTATGTGGACATATCCATTAGAGAACTTGTCACCAAGATTCTCTATGGAGGTCATAATGTGCATGGTATCTCCACCCCGCTATCTCGTGTTGATGCATCCCCTAAACCTGATGAGAACCCTAAAAAAATACTGAGTTTCCCTCTACTGTTACTAACCCTAACACTGAGAACTTGGAAAAACTTGCCAACTCTATGGTGCATGATGAGGGTAATGTTGGTGGCCTGAATGATGATGAAGCCAAAGATGACATGTATGATGTTCCTGACAATATTATAGATGTTGAAGATGTGCCATCAGATAATGAGCTGATCAAAAATGCTGCCCCTGGTATTGCCAGGAGACTTGTGACTAGGAAAGGAAAAGCTGTGCTTGAGGAATCCCCTTCCAAGAGCCAAAAGAAGAGAACTCCTGTTGGTCCTCCCAAGACATGAGGCAAGGTCTCTATTGCCTCCAAGAAAAGAAAGGTAATTATTGAGAACTATGAATCTGATGAAGATGTTGTAAAATATGTTCCTGACATAACCCATGTGAAGAAATCTTCTGCCAAGAAAACTCCTAGACCAGTGCCTGCAGCTCCTCTGGACAATATTTCTTTTCACTCCATGAGCAGTGTGACCAAGTGGAGATATGTCTACCAAAGAAGGATTGCTCTAGAAAGAGAATTGAGAAAAGATGCTTTGGAAATCAAGGAAGTGATGGATTTGATTACTAGGGCTGGTTTGCTCAAAACAGTCAATGGCTTCTCTAAATGTTATGAAGGACTGGTAAAGGAATTTATTGTGAACATCCCTGATTCCATTACTGATAGGAACAAAAAAGAGTATATGAAGGTTTTTGTTAGAGGGAAATGTGTGAAGTTTTCTTCAGCTGTGGTCAACAGATTTTTAGGATGAGTAAATGATGGTGAGGAAGAAATGGCTGCTTCAGACAACCAAGTTGCAAGGTCATCATTGAAAATCAAGTCAAGGCACGACCCTCAAAAGGTAAGCTATCAGAAGGTCAACTCAGTGTAAAATATTCCATTCTTCACAGAATTGGGGCTGCAAATTGGGTGCCTACCAATCACACCTCCACCATTGCTGTTGGGCTTGGCAGGTTCATTTATGTTGTAGATACCAAGGTGAAGTTTGATTTTGGTCTGTACATTTTTGATCAAATTGTTAAGCATTCTACTTCTAGTGCTATTAAGTTGCCCATTGCTTTTCCCTCCCTCATCTGTGAGATTATCTTGAATCAACACCCTGGGATTCTGAACTCCAATGATGCTACTAGCAAGAGAGAGTTTATACTGTCTCTTCACTACAAACTCTTTGCTGGAAGACATGTTCCAGATATTGTTTTAACTTCTGCTGAGAAGGACACTGCCTCAAAAGCTAGGATCATTGTTGAGTTGAAAGAGACTTATAGGGAATTAGGGGAAACTATCATTGCTACCACGACAAGAAAGATCAAGTTGGAATCTTTAATTCAATGTCTTGAAGATGATGCTGCAAATATTGATGATGATGCAGATGATGAGGCTAGGTCAGGGGAAGAATCTGAAGATGGTGATGAAGATGTCTCAACTAATGTTAAAGAGGTTGACTCCAGTTCTGCTTTTGAGGATGAGGATTAGGTTGTCTGCTCTGGTGGTTTGCTAGTTGGTTTGGTTTTTTTTGGTTTATTTTTTGACTGGGTTGTTGGTAATGTTGTCTGCCTTGGCAGAATAAACTGATTTTGTTGCTCTACATGAGCATTTTGGGTTGTAATATTTTATGGGGTCTCTATGCCCTTAACATGTTTGTTTCTAACTGTTCTGATCAATGTTATTCCATTAGTTTATGATCTATAAATTATGGCTAAAAAGGGGGAGAAGATTGGTTGTATTCTATATACAGCTTGGTGTATGTCCCTAGCAGGTGTAGCTGGTTAGAAGTGAGAAGTTGGTGGTTGTGTTATTGCTCTGTTTGTATACCTTTGTGTATACCTTATTTTGGTTGGCTGTGCTGGTATGTTTAGCAGGTGTGAAGATGGTGGCTGCTGCTCTAATTTGTTTGATGGATGCTGATCCTATTAGATGTGTGTTTGCCCTCCTAGGGACTATTGTGTTCTACAGATCAGGTTGATGAGTGTTATAGTAGCTTAGTTGATTGTATGCCTGTGTATTTGGGATTGTGCTTTGCAGGTTGCTGAAGGATGATAGGCTGATGAGTTTGTGGGCTGCTTTGATGTTTTTCTTGGGCTGTTGTTGTGTTGGTAGAATCTGTTGAGGGGGAGCTTTGTTGTTTTCTATTGTGCTGTACTCTTTTCTGTTGATTATTCTCCTTGTGATTTGTTTTAGCCAAAATTTGCCAAAGGGGGGAGTTTGTTAGTTCTTGATTGGCAGGAATTTTGGTAAAACTAGAAGTAATCACAAGATGTCCTACAGGATGTCGTGACATCTGTCTGTCAGGATTAGCAGGTTGCTTTGTGCTCTATAACAGGTCTTTTCTCATGATGTCAAACAAGAAGTCTTGACACTCATGATTTAAACATTCTGTATGAATGTTTGTATGAGCATATCTTTTTGTGTAAGCTGGCTGCGCATGTTTGATGTGGAATCTGAGTGTTCCTAGTAATTTCTAAAGGTGATTCTGATAAACTCATTGTGGATCAGATTGGATTTGATTTGGAGTTTTTTTTTCCAGAAGATCGGGAGATTGATTTGATTAGATTTGATTGATCAAATCAAATCTGGTTGATTGCTGCTGTTTATGAAGATTGCTGCTGTTACTTTTGCCAATGCCCAAGCCCATTGTGCATTACTATTTAAGGAGGTTGGAACCCTAGCTTGAAGATTAGCGAAGCAAGGATTAAAAAGTGTGTGCATCTGTTTAAGTTTAGGCTTCTTGTGTGTTAGTTTTGTGAGCCATTCACTCATTTTTTAATGTGTGAATTGGACTAGGTTGTTATTTGTAAATTGTTAATTGTTCACTTAAAGCTTTTAAAGAAGAGTGTATTGTACTTGATTGAAGCTTTTAAGTAAGATCAAGTCGTGACTTTGAAGAGTGTCTTCTAAAGTCTTTTCTTTGTATTGAAAGTTATCACTACTTTGATTGAGAGGGAGTGAGAGGTGTCTCTTGTCTAGTGGGTTCTATGCATAAATTGCATTGGGTATAGATTAAGTGAGGAGTTGTAAACTGGGAGTTTAGCTCTAAATTAATTCTACTGATAGTGGATTTCCTCCTTGGCTTGGTAGCCCCCAGATGTAGGTGTGTTTCACCGAACTAGGTTAACAATTACTGTGTCTCTTTATCTGTTATTTGTCCAGCTGTTTCCTTTGTTCTTAACAGACATATATTTATGTCGTGGACATCTCCTTCAACATCTAATATCTGATACCATAATTTCACGAGTGATCCCCTAATCTTTACTTCTTTCTTTATCTCTTTTGAACCTAAGTTGATAACTTTGATCTGCTCTTTATACGGCTAAAGGTAGGCTTCTTCATGCTCAGCCATTCTGGTTAACTCTTCGGGAACCTCAAATTCTTCATTAAGCTCTTCTTCAGCTTAGAAAACAGATGAACCATTACCAGAAGGAACCGAATGATCATTGGATTTTGCAGGTGATGGAGGTTCTCTGCATGGTTTAAAAAGTTTAACATGATCAGACACACACACAACAATCATGCAGATGATGGGTTTAATTTTAAGTTTTTCCAAAAAGATTTCCATTTTTTCCTTTTTACAAAAAGTGAAAATGATGAAAAAGTAAATGAACAAAAAGAACAAGAGTTTAAAAAAAACACTTCTTCATTCATTAATCCTTTTAATCGTAAAGTGGCCCATACAAAATGATTCGATGGCCTTGGGCAAGACCATAAATTTCAAAGAAAACAAAAGCTAACAAGCAATGCATTACTCTAAAGGTAGCACGACGGGAATTTCCACTGCCTCACAATTGTGTAAGGCCTCTCCATCTTAGATCACCAGGTTGTTGAGGCTACTTCTCTCATCTTCTTTAATGATGGTGTTGATTTGTACCCTACCACTTACAAACATCTCCTTTAGGTTTTTCTGCTTCTGGTTGTTATCTTTGGACACTTCTTCCAAAGTTGGTTTGTGTCATACCCCAAATTTTGACCCCTTAGATCCTCATTATCATTTAAGGATCATACTCATGTGATTATCTAACCTTAACCCAGTTCAAGTTTTTCTTTGTTAAGATGCAGATGAATTAGGGTTTTGCGCAGTCAAAATCGAAGCTTTGAGGTTTGATCAATCAATGTTTTGGGTTGGTTCAGTCATGAAACAAGTTCAAAGATACAATGTGAGACAAAAATGAAGTCAATTCGAGGTTGTTACCCCAGAATCAAGAACAGTGCAGTTCGGGGCCCCGATTAGGGTTTTTGACTAGTAAAAAGTCAACTGTGGTTTGACTTTTGTGTTGGAAGGTGTTCTAATGGTGGGATTGTGATTCATGAAGTTCATATAGCCTAACAAAGTTCATCCAAGAAGTTTCAAAGTCTCAGGAGGCCCAGAATGTCAACAGGCGACTCGGTAATCACCGATCGGTCGTACGGTTGACCGAAAAGTCAACTCTCTAAATTTTATGAATTGGACTTCAAGTTGTGAAACAAAGTTGTTCCTTATGTCATATTGGACTTGCATATCAATTTTCATGACCATTGGATCAAGGATGAAGGAGTAATCGAAAAATCGGGAAATTAGGGTTTTGAAAAGGGCTAAACCATAACTCCTTAACCACACATCCAATTGAGTTGGTTCAAAGCTCATTTGGAAGCTCTTGACAAGTCCTACAAAAGTCCCTAAGTGGTCCATGATCAGAAAATGCATAGATTTGGAGTTATGCTCAAATTCATTTCTAAAAAGTACTAGCACATCTCAAAATGATTTGTGAGCTGAAAGTTATGGTCATGGCAAGTTGGTGGTTTTTCACTTTAGTCCCACATTGTCAAAATTCAAGAAATCATCCTTTCATCAAAATTGACCAATTCTAGCTGGTGAATCATGTTGTATCTGATATGTAGAGAGATTGTAGCATGGAAGTACAAAAATTATGCAGAAGAAATGAGTTTGAGAAGCCAAGCAAGTGGCTTGCAAGTTGCATCCAAAAGTGAAAAAGTAAGCATGAGGTGGAAAGTATGATCTGAAACAGCCACAATGCTATACTTCTAGCCTGCAATTAGCCACCAAAACTCATCATTTTTCTTGACCATTGAGGCTTGCCTACCAGCCAAGAAAACCCTCTTGTGGAGGTTTGGTTCAAAGTGGTGAAACCTTTCTTCCACATGAAGAAATCTTCAAATCTGCCCATCACTTCATTTGCCTATAAAAGGGAGCCCTCACCACTTCATTTTCTACACAAAATCTATTCTAAAAACCAGAGGAAACTCAAGACTTTGCTCTTTCACCCCTTGCTTCAAAATCACAAAATCACAAAATCTCCAAAACCATCAAGAATGCCACTTTGCACTTTTTATACCAGAACCATTTCCAGACATCTCAACACTTCAAAAACCATATAGACAACCTTAAAATGACCCTCTGAAGCTGTTCCCACCATTGGTTTTCTCAAAAAATCAAAGGATCAAAAAGTCAACTTCCACACCACTCAAGTTTGACCTTTATGCATTTTTCATGACAAATCCTTACACAAAGCCATTCCTACCATTCCAACACTTCAAACACCTCATATTCATCATATTATAGCTGTTAATAACTTCAAAAACCAGATGGAACTTCATTCATTCAAACTAGCCACAAGAGTGCATTTTGACTCCAAAGGGAAGAAAACTACAAGGTTGCTCAAAAGAGGAAGGAGTTCTTGCTCTTGGTTGCCAACATAGTGAGATCTACAAGAGGTATGTCTTGATGAATCTTTCCATTAATGTATATTTTCATGTTTGGTTCTGCTATACAATGCCATGTATGCTTGTAGTTTGATATATACATTGTTGGTTTTAAATACAATCATGTGATTGGGCTGTGTTTTCAAAGTTCACTTCAGGCCTAGGCTTAGTGCTCTGATTTTGCTATGAACTCAATGCATATTTGGAACTGTCTAGCATTTGCTGCTAAGTTTATGTTACCCTCTTCAGAATTTGTGCATAGGGTTGTGTTTAGAGTTTGTGTTCAGGTTTGTTAGAATACTTAGGGTTGTTGATTCCTTGAACTGTTTTGGGCATTTCACTCAGGTTTAGTTTCATAATGGCAAGGTTTTTTTTTGGATGGTTGTGTTGGTTGCTACATTTCATTATGCAGTGAGGTGTGCTTGAGCTTGGTTTCTATTAATGCATGAGGTTGGAAGCAACACATTGGACTGGTTTGCTCAGTCTATATGATGGCATCCCTGTCTTGAACATAGCTTTCTCAGTGCCATTTCCAACTGTTTTAAGCTTGGTGTGAAGCATGTCATCATGTTTAGGGACTGTTTAGACTAGTTTGTTAGCATCATAAATAGTTAGCCATCAAACCCCTTTTGGCTTGTTGCTTGTGTGTTGTTTAAGATTTAGCTGTCTTGATCTATGATTGGCCTTCTGCTGCTGATTGCCAACTGTGAGTTGTCAAACTTGTTTGTATCATTGGTTTTGTTTGGAGCATGTGGGGAGGCAAGTCTGGTGCCTGCTCTAAGCAAGTGCATCTATGTTTAATTAATGTTCTTTTTATGCTAGTGACTTTGTGGACTTGGTTTTACATAAGTATGAGATTGCACTCATTTGTGATTTGGTGCTATTTGTGGTTATCATGTTGTGAGCTAATTTCCCTGTTGTAAGTGTGACAGTCCCCCCCTAAAATTCAGACCTATGCTGACAGTTCTGTTCATGGATAAGTTGGTCCAAATGTCACCAAAATCTCACACCAAGGTGGCTGATTAGTATGAGGGGTGTTGGTTGCTGTTGCTAACTGTGATGAATTAGTAGCAGGTTTGGTGCCTACCTCTATTCATGAACTTTGTATTTAGGATTTGGTTGGACTTTAGTGTACACCATGGCTGCTTCCATTTTTCAAACCAAACCATACCAATTGCTCAATTTACTGTTGAAGAATACTGGCTGCTAGGACCACTCATTGAATGATCTTTTAAAAACCCTTGGTGCATTAAGGCAGGGTGTAGGTCTGTTCAGTTTTGCACTTGTTGAGAACCTGTCTGTTGCTTGGTGTTTTTCCAAATAGAGAGAAAGCATAAATAATTGTTGTGTGCCTTACCATTTTTTCCAAAAGCTGCTGTTAGAACATTTATGGCCAGCTGTTTCTCTATCTTTTAGGTTTTATCAGTTTTATTTGAAAGTACTGCAATTGGTGTGTGTATGTAATCACAGCTTGTGTGCATCCTTGATTTTAGTCTAGTTATTGTCTTGATTGGTAAATGCTGTCAAATTGCAAAGATCCATAAAGACCAAGATTTGCATCATTTTTCAACTCATGCTCCAAATTCTCACTTTGGTGTTTTTGAATGCATCTTCATATTGGAACTGGTTTCATATCACATTTCAAGTATGCTCAAACTTTCAATTGCTCATAACTCCATCTGTTTTGATTTTCAAAAATCTCCATGTGAATTTTCAAACATTTCAAGTTGCACTTCACATACCATTTACTGCCACAGCTTGTTTTAAACTAGTTTTTGCATTTGAACTCAATGGATATCATGTGCATAAGCTGTGTGAAGGATTTGATTGACTTAAAGTTGCACCAATCTCATTTTGAACCTCCTCATGCATTAAAACTTGCCAAATTTGCAACTTAAGGGCCACGTTTCAATACAGGTTGTTTTTATACTAAATCTTTGCTCAACTTCATTCAGTAGCATATTTTTAGGGTGTGTGTATATCTGGTTTGACATGAAAATAATTAAAACATGAATTGAGCATCAAGATGCATACCAAAATGCTCATTTGCATGTGCCTTCCAGTTTTTCAATATATGCATCTTCTGGAAAAATGAACCCTACCATCATGATCCTCTTGAAATTCTAGGCAGGTTACATTAAAATTTCGTCCAAAAAGGTTGAGTATTGAAGGAGTTATGGATTAAAACGTATTTGACAAATCCACTTGTTTTGCCTAGTTCTTGCCCAGAAAAATACGCATTAGATGGCTTATATTTATTTTGGGGTGGCTCAAACATTGGATGTATAGCCACCCCAGTGGTAGGAGCATGCGCGCATTTATACCCTTTCACTGCCTGATCCTGAGTTCGATCCCTGAGGAGGATCAACTCTTTTTGGAGTTTTTAATTTGTTTTAAGTTGCATCATTTTGTCTTTCTCTTTCTCCTCATGTTCACACGTGCACTTTGGCACAGATGGTTGGCTGATGCGCTTGCAATCCCAAGGTGGTGGGTTCAAACCCCCACTTTTCCCATTTTGTTCTTTTTATGTTGTTTTATTTTCATTAAATTTTATAATTTTGTAACTTCTTCATCTTTTATTATTTTTCATCCGTTCTTTTTGTGATGTGTTCATTTCAATATCTATTTTTATTTGATGAATTAAATCTTAGGTAGTTCATAATATCAAATGCTTTTTATCTACTTGGAAGTTGGTACTTTTTAGTCGTTACATTGCGTCTTGATAATTCTCCTTTAATACCATGTCTGTTTATCTTGTGAATTTGTTGATGTTTGTTGCTCTTGTGTTATTTAAACCTGCTAGGGTTTACTATACTTTGAGTGTCACCATAATCTCTGATGCTTCCTCCTAAATTATGAGGTTAAACTAATTTGCTTGTACATAACTGCTAAACTCCCTTTTACATTTACACCTTAGGTTTCGAGTTGTTGTACTCACTTTTAACTGTCCCGCCGTGGACACCCTTTATCCTAGCCTTAGGATTTGAGTCACCGTACTCACTTTTCCTATCCCGCCGCGGACAATTTTCTTTCATTTACACCTTAGGGCTTGAGTCGCCGTACTCACTTTTAGCGTCCCGCCGTGGACGTCCCTTATTACAACAATTTTAACGAAGACCTGGAGTCGCAGCACTCCGTGTAAGTATTTCTCTATGAATGCTTACGTCCCCATGGAACCTTGACCACAATCAAGAGTCCCTCATCCCTTAGCTAGGGGAACTACGATTGCTCTGATTCCACTCCCGTCAGGATACGTAGGCACGAGATGCGATGTCTTCGCGAGCAAACTTTGCACATACTTTTATACTTTAGATTTTTTACCTTATCACTTTTTCCCTTTAGCAAGTAACTTTAGCAAACACAAATATTTAACAAGAGGTTCCTGTAGAGTACTACAGATACTTAGGATGCTAACACCTTCCCTAGGTATAACTAACCCCCCAAACCTTTGGATTTCTTTGCTCAGCTTTAGGCCTTGCCTTTGGCTTTGCATTCTTATAGGTTTTTCTTTCTTTAAACCTCTCCTTTTTGGATAAATTAAAGTTCGGTTGTAAATGAATTAAGATTCAAGTTAATCAATAGCTTGATATCCAATTTTCACCGCAACAGTTTGTAACCCAACCCTTGCTTGTCATTTTTGGCGCGAGTGTTCACTTCTATAACTTTCCCCATCCCTGCGGGAGTCCTTCCTTCATTGCAGCTTTTATACTTTGCGTGGAGGCAAAAGACGGACCACAGACTTAGCAGAATTATCAATTAGCACAGCATGAGCAATTTTTAGGGCTTGAAACGTCGTTTCTAGCGCATCCTCGTCGGCTTCGATGTATCGGAATGACAACATGTTTCTCACCATCAAATCTTCCTCACCGTGCACTATGACTAGCTGATCATCAGTGACAAATTTTAGCTTTTGATGCAAGGTGGAGGTTACAGCTCCCGCTGCATGGATCTAAGGTCTGCCCAATAAATATTTGTAGGCTGGATTGATATCCATGATTTGGAATGGTACTTCATGTCGCTTGCGCGAAAATAAGGTGCCGGCATGACAGAAGAGTCGCCACCTTTCGTTATTTATCCCTCAGAGCGGGAAAGGAAACGGTCGGAAAAACCTGACGAAAAAGGGTAAGACAAGGTCGTCGCAACCATTGTCTGGGTTCGGGAGTCGGTTACGCAAGGGGAAGGTATTAGCACCCCTCACGTCCGTCGTACTCGACGGGATCCTCGCTTGTTTGTTTACTTGGACGGGTTGGTTTTATTCTATATACCTATCAAGGCTGGCTGAAAAAGAAAAGAAAAATGACTCGGCAAAGCGTCGCACTTTATGCCTACGTATTCTCATCAGAGAATGAGAAATCAGAGTCAACGTAGTTCGGCCTATGAAGGGTTATGGGGGAAGGTAGCTCGCCAAGACTTCACCATCTTGTGCCTACGTACTCTCAACAGGCATGAGAGATCAGAGCTCACGTAGTTCGGGAAACTACGACTTATTTCCTGAAAGAAGTGTTTTTTATTGTATTTGCGATTTCAACCGCACTAGAGACTATGACCTGAGAGTGAATGCGTCTCATGTCACCCAAAGGGTACCATACTAAACATCCAGACCATGGAAAAGAAACTCTCCCACAATCCTTTCTCAGATAGCTTAAGGCTCGTAACGTACGAAAGAAATCATTCATGATTACTGTATCTTAAACTGTTTTGAGATGAGAAGAGAACAGGCCTAACTAGGAGGGAGACTATCAAGTCCTACTGTTATCATGCCATGGATTCATCCTATGGTTGAGGTTTGAACAGGGAACTCCTAGATGTTGTCATACATAGGTTTCAACCTAAAATTCTATCATCAAATCCTTATCAAAGGAAATGAGAGTCCTAAGGGATCATGTCACTGATACACCAAAACAGACAAAAGCATCAGCTTTAACAGTAAAATGCATGCAATGCAAGTGAGGGAGGAAATGTATGTGGGGCTTCAGCCTCCACAAGCTCATCTCAACCTCAAGCCAGAATGAGTAACAGTAATCATACTGAAAAATAAACAACATGCTATCAAGCAATAAACAGTAAACTGCAATCATACAGATACAAGAAAGAAATACCATCAGGCAAAATAAACACATGGGCAAGGGAGCTGGGCTCTACCGAATACCCGCAAGCAAAGCCATGCAATAACATTACAAGCAGAGGGAGCAACTTAACCTCTAATGCAGTCATGCTCTTAGACTGAACTTATTCTAGATGGACTTAATCTGATGCAACAGACAAATCAAACAAAACAAACAATACAGAAAAGAAAAACAGAAGAAAGCCTCAGCTCCTCCAGCAGCAACCCAGTCTTCAGACTTCAGAGATCACTTGCTTTCCAGGTATCAACCCTACAACATGAGTATCAACTCATCTTCTCCCTTAAGCTTCAGCTTCTTGATCAGCTCCACCTTCAGGCTTCACCATCTTCAGGGATCTTCAAGCATCAACTTGATCTTCACAAAGTCTTCAGACCTCAACAATCTTCAAGGAATCATCCTCTTCAAAGCTTCAGCTTCTATCTTCAATGGCTCAAATGCTCCAGCAAACAAGGTTCAGTCAACAAGATGAGGTGAGGATGTCACAGTGCTCACTGACTTCCAAAGGATGCCATTGAGGACTTAACATCAAAAGAAAGGCTCTCTCAAAGTTCTACCTTATAGGGCAAGGTCACTAATCCCTCCAAAGGAGAGAGGTGAATACCCTTAAGGGACTTTATGTCACAGAGAAGGAAGGAGGTGAACAAGACACTCCTTGTTTATTGAATGGAATCATTCTATCTAAGGCTCTACCTATGCACTTATGATCCTACAAACAAAAGCTAAGCTAAGCTCCTCTGCAAGGTCTTCAAAGCTTCCATGATGATCCACAAGGTCTTCAACTCAATCTTCAAAGCTCACACACTCAAAGGAGAAGAAAAGAAAACAAAACAATACAAACTATGCCTTTAAGCAACACACATACTAACCATACATTCAAAAATCAATTAAAAATGCTAAAATACCATACAATATTCTAGTAAAATTCTAGGGGATTCTATACATGCTTACCCTTAACCCATATATTCCCCATACACTAATTTGGCCTATAAACCCCAAAACAAAATTGTTGACTCTACTTATACAACCTAAAACCCTAATTTGAGCACCTAAATGTCAAACAAGCAAACTATATCAAATTTTAATCTACAAATTGAGAATTAAATCCTATATGAACTATGATTCAATATCTAACTATGCCAAAAAGAATGGCTCAAAAATCCTAAGGGAAAGTCCTAAAAGAAATTGTACAAAATTAAGTGTTAACCAAAATCAATTAAAAAGACTATCTACAAAAATAATATGCTAAAAATATTAAAAGAAAAATAAAATGGAATTTTATTTATGGATATTTTTCTAGACAAAATCATGAATATGTGAAAAAAAGAAGAAATAAAAAATATTAATTTTTGAATTTTATATGGATTTATTAAAATGCGAGAAAATTAAAGGAAATTAAAATAAAATGAAAATATAAGAAAAGGGGAGGGGGGTATTAAAAGTAATGCGCCTCAGTTGATTATCCTGGTGGGCTGAGAACCTGGGGTGCAAATATCAAATTGGGATAGGCCCACCTGAGCTCAGAAAATCATTTAAAAAATTAAAAGAAAAATAAAAGGGATACGGTGCAAGTAGCAACGTTTTCACGTTGAAAACTGAATTGGGCCCGTTGTGGGGGTGTGAATAGCGAGGTCTTCATTCAGCCCAGAATTCACAACTTAATTGAACGCAGCGTTTTGGTTCTGTTCTTTCCCTCCCTTTCTGAAATCAAATCATGACCGTGCGATCAACTGAATTAGTCAAAGATCTGGGACCATCCAACGGTGGGAGTTCATCTTCTCCAAACATACCCTAGGGTTTTCAGAAACCCTAACTCCATGCCAGAATTTCTATCAACTCGTTCTCCTCCATTTCTCCATGAAATTAAACAATCCCAAAAGCAAAGTTGTGCTACTGATTACCATGAACACAACCATACAAGTAGCTTTCTCTGAAACTCCTTAAATCATCCTAACAGAACACACGAATGCTTGGGTTCCACCATGATTCTCTGAGATCAAACCTAGTAAAGCTTCAATCTAATGATGTAAATCTGTCCTCCATGTTACCCTAACCAAACTACACAATACCATATCCATTAATGCACACTACACAGCTTGCTATCAATCTTGCAAGAATTGGTACCCTGCCACGAAACCTCATGGATATTCCTCTAACTCTCAGAAAATCTTCCTCTAACCTAGCATGTTGATCTTACACCTAGGATTCTAACAGAATGTACATAATTATGGACCTATAGATCAAGATACCAACCTGTCAAACTTCAATGGTGAGTGGTGTTAGAGCCTGTTCTAACACTTGAAACCCTCTCCAAATCTTCCTCCAATAATGTATACTTTTCTGTTTGCAAGAGTTGAGGTGGATGAAGCTTGTAGAAGAAGGAATTGTATCTTGCTTGATCTTGAAGAAATCCAACAATGACACTTTCTCTCTCACTCTCTCCAATGAACACAACAACTTTCACCAACCTTTCCCTCATTGTGATTCATCCTTCTTATAACAATCAAAAGAATAATCTAGAACTTCCTAGAATGAGCTAGAAAGTTATAGAATTTCTCATGAAATGATACATTGCATAACCTTTATCTCATGCCTTAAGCTTGTCAAATTGGCTTTAAAATCTCCTTACAAGAGATATTGAGAAAGAATGAGTGAAAAACATGCACTTCCTTGCCTTTGGTGAAGTTTTGTCAAGTTGCCTTATTATGCAAGAATGAGAATTACAAAGTAACCCCCATTTCTATGCTTCAAATCAAAATTCTACTTGAACCATTGTCTTTAAAATATTGTTTGGAGTCAAAATGACATACTGGATGACCCATTTTGGATTTGTACATCTCCTAAACCAATTTCCAACTTCAACTTTTTAAACTTATAAGCCATTTTTAGGTCATTTTTAGCCAATCATGAAAATCCTTGCTACAAGCTCTTTCAACAACTCATGACCTCTTTTCTAAGCTTAAAATCCCATTTTGAACAACTTTGATGTTTTGAGTTTTTTCATTTGAGGCTTGGAAATGGGAGATATGGCCTTTGCTTAAAATGACCTATAACTGACAAATGACCAAAATACCCCTGTCTTGTTCAAACCATAAGTTGAGTTCTACAAATCCTATCAAGGACTTATAGTACTCTCTAGAAAGCTAAGAAGATTATCTTCAACATTCATGTTGACCAAGAGATCATAGGAATCATCCTACTACAGCAAAAGTTGTCTGCAAGTTGGGTGACTTTCAAGGACCCAGATTCACACACCTCTGCTGACCTGTAATTTGTCAAAACCATAACTTGAGCTCTGCAACTCCTATCAAGGACTTCCACCACTAAAATTAAAGCTAAGAACAAGCTCTACAACATTCATGTTGTGGGGAAGATGAGATATCAATCACATCTTGAGCTAAAACTTCTTGGAAGATAGGGATCAAATTAGGGTTTTTTCACTGACAATCCTCAGAAACCCTAACTTGAAACTTCTCAAACTCCTCAATCATGATGAGTTGGTCTAGGAATCATCTTTATAACATCTCCCTACATCATTCCATGATCTCATGGCCCTTGGATTAGGTCTCAACCTTCTCCAAATCTTCAGTTGACTTAGGGTTGACCCAGTCAAAACCCTAATTTCACCACTCATGGCTGAATCTTCTGAATTCTTGCACAATGGCCTCTCTGGGCTTCATGATGGCTTTCAAGACATCTCATAGGCTTTCTCAAAGCATCAAGTTCATTCTCAAAGTCTCAGAATCATATGAGGAGCACCCACCACTCTCAAGCTATGAAGCACACAACCTTGGTTTCAACCAATTCTCTGAGGATCTCTTGAACTTTCTGATGAAGGTATCAACTTTCAAACACTTGATGGATAAATAAGTGTTGGTCAAATTTTGGGGTGCAACAGCTGCCCCTATACAAACGGCTTGAACCTGACTGGGTGAGAAGCGAACGGCTCTCAACCAATCAAGGTGCGAGACGATTGAATACCGGTAAACCCGAAAATTTGCCAACTGCTCAACTCGTCGAACACTGGAATAATAGCTGCACGGCAACTATCTGGAGAAATACTGATCTGACATCGCCGTCGGAAACAAACAATACATCCAACATCGCCGCTGGAAGACTAGAGAACCTGAATCACCAAAATACCCAACATCGCCGCTGGAGGACGAAACATCCAACATCACCGCTGGAGAACTGAATTAACCGACATACCCAACATCGCCGCTGGAGGACGAAACATCCAACATCACCGTTGGAGAACTGAATTAACCGACATACCCTGCATCGCCGCTGGAGAACTAAATCTGATATTGCCGTCGAATAATCGAAATACCCCGCCTCGCCGCTGGAGAAAATACAACACTGAACAAAATACCCCGCATCGCCGCTGGAGAACTACATCTGACATCGCCGTCGAACAATCCAAATGCCCCGCATCGCCGCTGGAGAACTAAATCTGGCAAAATGCCCTGCATCACCGCTGGAGAACTAAAGGATCTGCATCACCTAACATCGCCGTCAGAAGACTGGATCAACTTGACATGCCCAACATCGTCGCTGAAAAACTGAATCTGACATCGCCGTCGGAAACAAACATCCTCTTAGAGACACTCGACATCGCCGTCGTACAAACATCATCTCTACTGGGGATTTAAAGAGTCTGACCTCGCCGTCAAACAAACATCCAACCTCGCCGTCGAACAAACATAATCTGACCTCGCCGTCAAACAAACATTCAACCTCGCCGTCGAACAAACATCCAACCTCGCCACCGGACACATCATAATCTAACCTCGCTGTCAAACAGACATTCAACCTCGCCGTCGAACAAACATCCAACCTCGCCGTCGAACAAACATCCAACCTCGCCACCGGACACATCATAATCTGACCTCGCCGTCAAACAGACATTCAACCTCGTCGTCGACCCAATCATAATCTGACCTCGCCGTCAAACAAACATTCAACCTCGCCGTCGAACAAACATCCAACCTCGCCGCCGGACAAACATCCTCTGACCTGGGGTTCACCCCTGGTAACTGGAACAAAAGGTACACTTGCGTATTTGAAAATACTCCGCTGGGAATGAGAGACTTAACCGAGCACTCTCTGATCTGGGGTTCACCCTCAGAACCATAACGAACATCGGAATACTGCTGCACAACTGACCCACCGTAGAACTTCAACATTAAAGACATATGAAACCCTGGCCCCTGGCCTCTTCCAGCTTCAGCTAGAAAAGATCTTCAAGTACTTCTGAAGATGGAATCCTTGGTCTTCAAGGATAGATGAAACTCTAGCCCCTGGCCACTCCAGATCCGCTGGAGAATCTTCAAGTTCTTCTGAAGATAGACATCCTTGGCCTTTAAGGATATAAACCTTGCCCGTCGGCTATTCCAGCTTCAGCTAGAAAAGATCTTCAAGTACTTCTAAAGATAAGCATCCTCGGCCTTCAAGGATGGCTACTCTGCAGGAGGTATCTTCGACTTCAGTCTAAAGAAACACTATTCACTGGATCGCGATCAATCATCACCTCAGGATAACTGACTTGGTCTTCAGACCAACACGGATCATCTTGCAAACAAAAGCTGTATATACAAATTTTTGAACTTTGTCTTCAGACAAATGCTGATTCATCAACACGGAAATCCAAATCCACAGGAACATTCTGATACCGCCTTCAGGCGCTTTACGAAATCCATCTTCAGATTAGACATCGTTGTTGGAGCAAACATATCACGCTGCTAAGGACTTCAAGAATCATCTTGAACACACAAATCCGTCGGGCACCTTCAAGAATCATCCTGAACCGATAATCATTCTGGAGACTTTGTTCTGCTGGGTATTCCAGGAATCTTCCTGGGCAACTCTTGCTGGGAACGCTACTGGGGAGCTCAAGAATAAGCAAACCATTCGGGAACCTGCGCTGAGGTCTTAAGAGTCATCTTAAGCATATGGCCCTGCTGAAGAATTCAAGAATCGTCTTGAACTGAAGCCTTCGCTGGGGATCTCAAAAATCATCTTGAGCGAGCGACTGTGGAGATTACACCGGGGTCTTAAGAACCATCTTAAGAAAGCGACCTCGTTGGGGGAGAATGTCAGGAAACATCCTGAGTAACCGGTCCTTTGGTGGAACACCTGTAAAACAAGAATGCAAATAACCTAGATCATGCTTATGATGTGTATGCTTCGGCGCCATGCCCCACGCGGTGAGAATGTTATGCGTTTATGCTAAATGCCATGCACTCATGCAATATGATGCGATCCCGTCAGCAAAATAAATGCCGAGGGGGAAATTCTCCTGTCAAAGAGAAAGAACTGCTCAGGTAGAGGAATCTTCCTGCTGAGGAGAACGTGGACACGCCAATATCGATTGGCTCCATCTGGGGAAATGATATTCCTTTTATTGCCGCAGGGAAAACAACTTCAGTTGACTGCTGCGGGGGAACGAAGCTCTACGAGAACTTGGACCTGTTGATATCAATCGCGAGAATGAACTGCGCGGCCGTCTCGGCTACTCTTCTGGGGATAATAACTCTGTGGGGAAACAACTTTAGCTGCTTAACACTCCATTGGGGGAACAACTAAACATGATCTGATCAACCTCCAAGGACTCGGCTCTCTTGGACATCTGCGAACTTGGCTGGGGAAGGAGAAGTCATTCTGCTTCGCCGGAGAGTACACTTCTGCAGGGGAATACAACATTAGCCATTCCTGCACTCTGTTGGGGAAGAGGGAATCATCCAACTTCGGTAGAGAATACGACTCTGGTGGGGAATCTCAATTCCGCTGGAGACTTCAGTCTGGCACCATCAGTTACTGCATCCTTCGGCATACGACCATCTTCCTACAAAACCTGCACTTGTGACCCGGTGCTGGGGAAAACACCTGCTGCGGCGATTTTACTGGGGAAAACACGAGCTTCGGTACCCGAATGCTTCTATGAAATCTGCACTTGTGACCCGGTGCTGGGGGCATGAGCTTCGGCCCTTGACTCAGCTGAGAAGATGACGTTCCTTCAGGATGCGTCTGCTTGGAGAAGAGAATCATCTCTGCCTGGGGAGACATATCAATGCTCACTATTCTGCGTTCAGATTCTGCGGAGGAGAGACCACTGAACACTGCTGGAGAAGGAGGACTTGCCCTGCTTCGGGGATGCGCACGGCACATCTTCTGGAAGGCGCTATACCTGCAACAACACAAGCAAGCAAACAAGATACCCTCCTCAAAGGGGCCTGTCCAGGTTATTATCTCGTGACAATATTCGGGTAATTAATTGTTTCAACAATCAATGGGCCTAGGCCCGTAAGTTTATGTATGCGCATTTTATCAAAACATCGGCGTTTTCATTCGCAAACAAAACAGATAAATGCTAAATGGGCAAGCAGAATTGCTGAATAATATGCATTTTATTGATGATGAACCCCTGAATGGGAAAAAATGTTTTACAACAGAGGCAAGCTCCTGGAATGAGGCAGCCGCGCAAAAATAAAACATAAATATACATCAGTATATACAAATGTCGGCAACGTGGCGTAGACGAACACCATGAGTTGATCCCTCTAAGACCCACTCGACTTCGATACTTCTCCGATGCTTCAGCTTCGGAAGAGATTGATTCAGATAAACGGCCCTCAGGTCCTCCAAACCACTAAACAATGAAAGTCCACGCGGAGCGCAGTCATTTGCTTATTCAAATCCCTAACTTTTGCGTGAACCGCCCTTTGCGGGTTTTCAGTTCACCGGGATACCCTTTTTTGCCGAAGCCGCCCAGTGTAGGTTTTCGACTTCGCGGGTGTACATTTTTTTAATCTATCCCTAATTTTTGCCCGAACCTTTTATTCTGTTTTTGGGTTCGCCGGGATGCCCCTTTTTTTCCTGGACTCTTTCTTTTTTGTCCAGCGGGTCTCTTTCAAGCAAAGTATTTTTTAACTGCGTCCGTGTTCACCGGGGATGCAAAATCTTCACCATCCATCGTTGATAACAACAAAGCTCCTCCTGAGAAGACCTTGCTGACGACATACGGCCCTTCGTAATTCGGCGTCCACTTGCCCCGGTGATCGGAGTGTGGCGGAAGAATCTTTTTCAGGACGAGATCACCTGTCTGAAAGCTTCTAGGACGCACCTTCTTATCATAAGCTTTCTTCATTCGGCTTTGGTACAGGCGACCAAATGCAATCGATGCTAACCTCTTCTCGTCCATCAGGCTGAGTTGGTTCAAACGATTCGTGATCCATTCTGCCTCGTCGAGTTTTACATCAACCAAAACTCGCAAAGAAGGAATCTCCACTTCTAACGGTAGGACAACTTCCATACCGTACACCAAGGAGAAAGGAGTTGCCCCGGTCGACGTACGTACCGTTGTACGATAACCGTGCAAGGCAAACGGCAGCATCTCGTGCCAATCTTTGTACGTCACAACCATCTTCTGAACAATCTTCTTTATGTTCTTGTTGGCCGCTTCAACAGCGCCATTCATCTTCGGCCGGTAAGGAGATGAGTTGTGGTGTTCAATCTTGAAGCTCTGGCACAGCTCCTTCATCATCTTGTTATTCAAATTTGAACCATTATCAATAATGATCCGCTCGGGAATTCCATAGCGACAGATGATGTCCTTCTTTATGAATTTAGCTACCACCTGCTTGGTCACATTAGCGTACGAGGCTGCCTCCACCCATTTGGTGAAGTAGTCGATGGCTACCAGAATGAAACGATGACCATTGGATGTAGCGGGCTCGATCTTGCCTATCATGTCGATGCCCCACATGGAGAACGGCCAAGGGGAGGACATGACATTCAATGGGCACGGCGGCACATGAACTTTATCAGCATAAATCTGGCATTTATGACATTTCTTCGCGAATCTGAAGCAATCCGACTCCATCGTCAGCCAGTAATACCCTGCTCTCAAGATCTTTCTCGTCATGGCATGCCCGCCGGCGTGCGTACCGAATGTGCCCTCATGGACTTCTTCCATGAGCATACTTGCCTCTTTCTCATCTACACATCTGAGTAGCACGAGATCGTGGTTTCTCTTATACAACACTCCATCAGGATTGAGATAAAAGTTTCCAGATAGCCTCCTTAGAGTCTTCTTATCCTGGGTTGACGCACCTGCAGGATACTCCTTAGTCATAAGGAAGGTCTGGATGTCGTGGAACCATGGCTTGCCGTCGGTGGCATTCTCGATTGCAAAGACAAATGCCTGTCTATCAAGACGCGAAAGCACAATTCTTGGAGCCTCATTCCAAAAATTGACTTTATACATTGAAGCCAACGTGGCTAAGGCATCAGCCATCTGATTTTCAGCCCTGGGTACATGATGAAGTTCCACTCGATCGAAGAACGGAAGCAGCCTCCTGGCATAATTCATGTACGACACCAAGTTAGCTTGACGAGTTTCCCACTCCCCTTTAATCTGATTGATTACAAGCGCTGAGTCACCATATACGTCTAGATTCTTGATTCTCAAATCAATTGCCTCTTCTAGACCCATAATACATGCTTCATACTCTGCTTCATTGTTGGTAACTGGAAACGTCAGTCTTGCAGTAAACGGGATGTGGGATCCGTGGGGAGTCGTGATGATAGCCCCGATACCACTTCCATAGGAATTAACCGCTCCGTCGAATATCAACTTCCACTGAGACTTCCTATCTGGCCCCTCATCGGGCAATGGCTCATCGCAATCCTTCGCTTTGAGAAACATAATATCCTCGTCAGGGAATTCGAACTTCATCGGCTGGTAGTCTTCGATTGGCTGTTCGGCAAGGTAATCAGACAATACGCTTCCCTTAATGGCTTTCTGAGAGACGTACTGAATATCATATTCCGTTAACACCATTTGCCATCTGGCAATCCTGCCCGAAAGAGCCTGCTTCTCGAAGACGTACTTGATCGGATCCATCTTTGAAATTAGCATAGTGGTGTGATTGAGCATGTACTTTCGTAGACGTTTGGCGGCCCAAGCTAATGCACAACACGTCTTCTCCAGCATCGAGTATCGAGATTCACACTCAGTGAATTTTTTACTCAAATAATAAATGGCATGCTCCTTTCTGCCCGTCTCGTCGTGCTGACCGAGGACACACCCCATACTATTCTCCAGAACCGTCAGGTACATGATTAATGGTCGTCCAGCCACCGGGGGTATCAAGATTGGAGGTTCTTGAAGATACTGCTTTATTTTGTCGAATGCCTTCTGGCAATCCTCATTCCAAGTAATCGCCTGATCTTTCTTTAAAAGCTTGAACATCGGTTCACAAGTGGCCGTGAGCTGAGAGATAAACCTCGCAATGTAGTTTATTCGGCCCAAGAAACCACGAACTTCTCTTTCTGTTTTCGGCGCTGGCATTTCTTGGATAGCTTTTATTTTCGCAGGATCAACTTCAATCCCTCGTTCACTAACGATAAACCCCAATAACTTTCCGGACCGCACTCCGAAAGTGCACTTGTTAGGATTCAGCCTCAGCCTGAATTTCCTAAGCCTCTCAAAAAGCTTCAATAAGTTGACCAGATGCTCTTCCTCCGTTTGGGACTTTGCAATCATGTCATCAACATAGACCTCGATCTCATGATGAATCATATCATGAAACAAAGTTACCATTGCTCGCTGGTAAGTGGCCCCTGCGTTCTTCAGACCGAAGGGCATTACCTTATAGCAAAATGTTCCCTAGGGGGTGATGAACGTCGTTTTCTCCATGTCCTCCGGTGCCATCTTAATCTGATTGTAACCGGAGAAGCCATCCATGAATGAAAACACGGAAAATTGGGCTGTGTTGTCGACCAACACATCGATATGAGGCAACGGGAAATCATCCTTAGGGCTCGCCCTGTTCAAATCCCGATAATCGACGCACATGCGTACCTTACCGTCCTTCTTCGGTACAGGCACTATGTTGGCGACCCACAGAGGGTAAGTGGTAACGGCTAGAAATCCTGCGTCCAACTGCTTCTGGACTTCTTCTTTGATTTTTACAGCCATGTCTGGTCTCGTCCTCCTAAGCTTCTGCTTGACTGAAGGGCAATCTTCTCGCAACGGCAAGCGATGAACCACGATATCAGTGTCAAGTCCGGGCATATCTTCATATGACCAAGCAAAGACGTCACTATACTCTCGAAGCATCTCGACCAGTCTATGCTTGACATCATTCTGCAGCGCTGCCCCTACTCTGACATTTCTGACGAGCTCTTCAGAACCCAGATTTATGATCTCAATATCCTCTTCATGAGGCAGAATAACCTTTTCCTCTTGTCTCAACAAGCGGGCCAACTCTTCCGGAAGG
This sequence comes from Lathyrus sativus, assembly GCA_963859935.3. NCBI lineage: Eukaryota > Viridiplantae > Streptophyta > Magnoliopsida > Fabales > Fabaceae > Lathyrus > Lathyrus sativus. The sequence goes on from OZ012736.1 coordinate 426,271,305, forward strand.
TCTTCGCCTTCATCAATCTCATCCTCGGCTTGATAAATCGGGCAATCAAAGTCGTAGTGAGCCGTAGAGGGTCCAGAGTCGATGTCATCTGTTATGTGGATCCTGCAATAACAAGGGTTAAGTTTAAAGCAAGAATATGCAGGTTAGCACAAACCTCGTTGCCATTTTACTGTTTTTCGAAATAAACATAAAACAGGAATAACAGAGAACACAATATTTGAGTACGAAGAAAACGCCTTTTATTTATTAACAAAATGCATGTACATAATCCAACAAGGCCCTGACAATAAAACCGCTATGCCCCGGGCAGGACATAGGGTTGTACAAAGATTGTAAAAAGCAAATCATTACTCTTCACTTGTCAGCTTGATAATCTCCTTGATGGCCCAATTGTTGAGGCGCTCGCCCGGCTTGCTTGGTTGCATCCAGGCGTCAAGATCACAATCGCTATCCCCGCTGTCCTCAGACGCTGCGTTGATGCTTTCGAAAATTACTCCGCCCTTGGTGAATAGGATCGGCCCCTTCCCACGAGACGAACTGCTAGAAGAAGATGAAGCTTCAGCTTCAGGAGAATATCCCAATCCAAACTTATCCTGCTTGATTGGTATATCCAAAACATGCCCCCAGCCTGGGGTGGAACCGGCTTCGACAACGGCCCGAGCTTCCTTAAACGAGAAGAGATTCATCTCTTGCTTCTCTACGATGACAGGAGCTACCTCTTTCACCTTGACGGTTTCAAATGCTTGGCAGAGAGTTTCATGGATTTCGCCATCCATTTCAACATATTTAAAGGATGACAAGTGGCTCACCATGATGTCCTCCTCACCACAGACGGTTACTATGCTGCCCCCGACAGCATATTTGAGCTTCTGATGTAGCGTGGACGTCACGGCACCAGCAGCATGGATCCATGGCCGACCTAAGAGGCAACTGTAGGCGGGCATGATATCCATGATATAGAAAACCGTATTGAACGTCTCTGGACCAACTTGAATCGGTAGGGTCAACTCTCCGAAGACGTGGCGCTTAGTTCCGTCAAAGGCTTTCACTACCAGATCACTGGGCGTGCAAAGCAATCCACGGGTATCCAACTTCATCAGTGCCTTCTTCGGAAGCACATTAAGCGACGAACCCGTATCCACCAGGACATGTGACATGATCGTGCCTCTGCATTCTATTGAGACGTGCAAGGCGCTGTTGTGGTCTCTTCCTTTAGGAGTCAGCTCTAGATCTGTAAATCCCAGCCCATTACCAGCATTAACATGGGCTACCACCTCTTCCAGCTGATTTACTGATATCTCCTGCGGCACGTATGCAGCATTCAATACCTTCAGTAATGCGTTGCGGTGCGCTTCAGAACACAGCAACAGGTTAAGAATAGAGATCTTTGACGGAGTCTGATGAAGATGATCTACAATATTGTAGTCGCTCTTCTTGATTAGTTGCATGAACTCTTCAGCATCTTTAACCAGCAAATCTTTTTCTGCTCCAGAATGGATCTCTTCGACAGCTTTACCTTTACCCTTATCCACAGCATCAGCTCGGACCACTTTCTCTGCTGCAACCTCTGCTGGCGCGAACACTCTGCCGCTTCGAGTAATGCCGCTGACTCTGGCAAGATTCTGCATAGTCGATCCGTATGGCTCCAGCTCTAACTTCTGACCATTGCAATAGACTTCGGCGCCGTAATGCCATGGAACGACGTTAGTGCTTTCGAATGGGATTGGCCCGGCCCTGGTGATAGTAATTGTAGGCGGACGGGGCGCAGAAATAGTAATAGGGTGACGAGGAATAGTGATGGTAGCAACTTCATCTGCCTGCTTCAGCACGACTTCCCCCGATACACTCTCAACGCTCCGGCTGAACTGCAAAATACCCTCGGACATCAGACTTTGGATACCTTCTACCAGCTGTTCACACCCATCAGGAAGTGTAGCACAAGCCATACATAACTCTCCGCATCCAGGGAAGAAGCCCTTCTTCAGCAACTTAGCCTTGACAAAATTAAGCGGCGTCTTCAAGTCTTTGACATCAGTCAGCAAGTCCGCACTCTCCTCAGTGATAACGGCATTCACTCCGCCCCCTTATGATGAGGCATAGGGTTCTTGGTAACGTTGGGCACGCTATCAGAAAAGTTAATAACCTTGGCGTCCACCAAGTCCTGGACTTTGTGCTTGAAAGCTTTACAGTTCTCAATCGTATGGCCTGGTGCCCCAGTATGGAAATCACAAGTAGCATTGGCGTCATACCCCGGCGGTGGTGCCCCTGTTAAGGGAGCCATTGTCCTCTTTTGCACTAACTGAAGCTGAAGCAACGTTTGTAAGAGCTGTGCATACGACATAGGTGGAGTTTCAAAGTGACGATTTGTCAGAGGAGCCCGATTCTGATATCTTCTATACCCCTGCTGATTCTGCTGCTGAGGCTGCGGTGGAGCAGCTGGGATATTTATGCTAGCAATCTGAGGCTGAGGGCCCTTTCCCTTTCTCCGAGCATTAGTGACAGCACTTGCATCCCCCTCTCGACGCTTGCCAGCGTAGGGTTTCTTACTACCTCCTCCAGCTGAGGATGATTTGCCCTGAATTTTTCCGATCTTTATACCGTTCTCGACATGCTCGCCCATAGTGATGAGAGCCGAGAATGTTCCAGACATGCCACTGACCAGCTTTTCATAGTAGATTCCAGGAAGGGTAGCCACGAACATTTGCACTAGCTCACGTTCAACCATCGGCGGTTGAACCCGAGCAGCCAATTCACGCCACCGCTGGGCGTACTCTTTAAAGCTTTCATTGTTCCGCTGCGATAGATTCTGAAGCTGAACTCGGTTGGGGGCCAAGTCGCTATTGTATTGATAGTGGAGGACGAACGCTTCAGCGAGGTCTTTCCAGGTGTGCACAGTAGCGGGCTCCAGGCCCATATACCATTCGAGTGATGGACCAGAAAGACTATCCTGAAAGAAGTGCATCAGCAACTTCTCATCGTCAGAATAGGCGGACATCTTTCTATAATAAGATCGGAGGTGGACGCGGGGGCAAGTAGTACCCTTATACTTCTCAAAGACGGGCACCTTGAACTTATGAGGCACCTTAAAATCAGCAATCAACCCGAGCTTGGACATGTCAACGCCCAATGTGTTCTGATTTTCAATGTCTCTCATCTTGTCTTCCAGCGCTTTGAACCTGAGTCGAGCTTCAGCGTTCAACTCTGCTTCTACACCTCTCTGAGAGAATACGTCATCCTGATGGTCCTCAAGCCACGGTTGAGGCACCAACAGATTTCCTACACCAGCATTGCCGTTAACCGGCCCTATGTTAACATTGGCTCCCAAACTACCATTGCCGACGCCTGCCGCGTTGAGCCCGATATTAGTCATCAGATTGCCGTTAGCACTGCCGTTGCCCCCGGCAACAGGAACAACGTTTTGTGGAGCATCCACTGGAGGAGGAGTAGGCACAGCCCCTCCATGAAGTATGCCATTACTGTCAACCCTGGAAATCAAAGGTTGAACCAAAGTGCGAAGCTGGTCCTGACCATTAGCGACCACCTGCATCAGCTCCATGAAACGATCCATCCGTTCACGGAGCTCTTGAACATCTGACTGCACCTGGTCCATGATCCTTGTCTGATTAGCGCGAGTTGAGTAGCGGTGAATGAGTCTTTGATCAATCCTGGAGATCGAAAGCAGCTCGGGACCTGAAAAACCTGTCAACAATAAAGGTTAGGAAAAGCAATAAGATATACATCATGCAAATATGCTTCATGCAGATGCATGCGTGTGTCTGTGTGCGTGGGAGATTTTCCCCCGATCCTAGTGCCTTAGTGATGGTGCTGATAATAATAAGAGGAAGAAGAAATCCGAGCCCAATCATGAAAACACCAATCTCATATATATATATATGGAAAGGCCTGTCAAGGCAGTACACAGTATCAGCGAGTACAAACAGATCAACAGCATGACCTCAGCCAACAAGTCTGGTGATGGTCAGCATACATCAAAGATCAAAACAACAGGAATACAACTAGTCAAGTATGGCCACGGGCGCGATACTCTGCTAATAACTCCTTTGTCTCTGAATGATCTGGCGAAATGAGCAACCCCTCGACGAGTAATTCCCTCTGCCTGATGGTATGCTGAAGCCCCTGAACTGAACTCTCCCAAGCTCCTTCGCCAAAGCAATCCTCCAGTTTCCGCTTCTTAGACTCAAACATCAGCTTATGCTCCTTCAGGTTAGCAAGAGCTTTGTTGAGTCGGCTTTCGGCGGCGTATCTGCGGGCGGTCTCTTCATCAAACCTCCGCTCACTGTCCTTTACTTCGGCTTCCAGCTTAGAAATCCGCAGCATCAGCTTGTCCTCTCGCTCCTTCCTGGTGGCCATGGAGGTCTTCCAATGCTGGTCGAACTTAGATATCCTCCGATACGCCTCTTCCAGATGCTGCTTCTTCGTAGCTAGTACATCATTAGCAGCCCTGAAGTCTTGACCTAAGCGTTCCCGATCAGCAATCTGCTTTGCCAAGTCTGCACCCAACTGGCTTACCGACTCTGTTTGCTTTTTGAAGGCATGCACGGCTTCATTCCTCTCACTTCGAAGCTGAGCTAACTCCTTCTCTAATTCTGCGTTCGCCCTCTTTAGTTCATCCCGCTCGGCTAGTACCTGATTGTGCTGATGAATGGACATAGTGGTAGGCTCTTCGACTGGTGGAGGACTCTCTGGTCTGACATGAGGGAATGGCATCCCTATAGCGCTGGCCCTGGCTCTGATCCAAGCTGAATAAGGAGGGTAGGCTTGGTTGTTGCTCTTTCCCAACAACGGCTTTCCTCTCGTGCTGATATTGTTCCACGCATACTGAAGCTTGGACAACAAATCCCCCTCTAGAGTACCCGTGAGGTACAGAGATTCCTGTACCTCTTCCTCCTTCGGCGGAGTCCTCAAAGCATATGCGAACTGACGAACTAGCAATGATGGATTGTAGTTGATGCAACCCTTCCTACCTATCAGAGGTACGTTGGGAAACCCACTACAACTGAAGATCACCTCGGTGCCTAACCTGTCTTTGTCAACGAACCAATCAATGTCTTCTGCCGACAAGCTCATCAGACGCTCAGGCCACCCAGCTGTGGCTGCAGACAAAACAGAAGTACTCCTCTTGGGCAAATGACTATCAAACCACCTGTACAACAACGGTACGCAGCATGAGACATTCTTCCCTCTCCGGTTCTCATTCTTGTAATGCACTGAATGGTAGACGTCTCCGATCAGAGTAGGGACTGGATTCCCTGAGGCGAATATGTGGAATGCATCAAAGTCCACGAAATCAGGCATGCTGGGGAACAAGATAATGCCATATATGCATAAAGCAAGGATGGCATTGAATGCGTCCCAACATTTGTCCTTAGCACACTGCTGAGCCTTAGCTATCAGAAACTGCAGGGAGAATCCTGGGACCTTGTTCCAGCTCGTCACCACTAACTCAGAAGCGCTCAAATGGAGTGAAGAAGCTAAACCATCCAGATCAGGCTCAGCATCCATGTGTACGAAAGGCATCTGCCTTTTGATAGGCACGCCCAGCATATCGGCATACTCTTCCAATGTCGGCGCGAGAACGAAGTCACGAAAAGTGAAACACCTCAAGGGAGGGTCATAAAACTGCAGAAGAGCATGTAACCCATTCAACTCGGACGTGGAAGGTTTGCAAACCAGACTAAGCAACCTGCCATAAGACTTCCTGAACCTATCCTTTACAGAATCCCCTGCCAGGGCTATCAAACCAGTCAGCTTCGACACATCGGGGGTCGGGAACTTGTATGCAACAGTCTTCCTGAGGGAGGCCATAATGACAGCAGAAGGCGAGAAATCCGGGATCGGGGAAACGGTACCTGCAACGCAGACACACGTTAATGGAATGCAGATAGATATGCAAACTAATGCAAGATGCAGGCATGCAATAATATATCCAGGTAGCTGCTATGGAGATTCGGTATCAACAGTCGCTGATGAGAAGGAAACCCCGGTGTAGACCCACTGATCTGATCTGCTGAGAATAACCATCTGATAGGACCGAGATCAAAATTCTGCTCTTACGAGAATAAGGGCCTGATAATAAGGACCCCAGGTGCAAGATCAAGTAACATCTGCTGATGAAGTCTTCAGACCCCAAATCAAAAATCTGCCCTATCAAGAACAAACACACAGCTGCTGATGAGATCTTCAGACCCCACTCAAAATCTGCCCTATCAAGAACAAATAACATCTGCTGATGAGATCTTCAGACCTCACTCAAAATCTGCCCTATCAAGAACAAATAACATCTGCTGATGAGATCTTCAGACCTCACTCAAAATCTGCCCTATCAAGAACAAATAACATCTGCTGATGAGATCTTCAGACCTCACTCAAAATCTGCCCTATCAAGAACAAATCACCGATGATAATACACTGATCAAAGCCTGCTCTATCAAGAACAGACATACACCCGATGATAAGATCCTCTGATCAAACCCTGCTCTATCAAGAACAGACGAGTCTGCAACTGAGAACCTTGGTACCAACATAACCGATTCACTGTCAAGAAAACCAGGTAGTCTGAAGGTCTAAGTTTCCTGCAATAAACCCAGTCCCGCTCACAGGTATGGACCTAGACTGACTCAAGGTACGGCATCCTATGCGTTCATCAGCGTCACAGACTTTCAAAACTGACGATACGATTCCCAGAAGGAGTGGCATCATCAAGCTTTGAAGAGGCCTCACTTAGCTGAATCACAAATGATCGGTCCCCAGAGTCGACAATCCACCAAACCAGCAACCGTCTCAACCCAAAGGGTTGAAAGTGAAGCCAACCGGATGAACCTCGTCTGAGCGTGGATTTCATGAGACACTAGTGCCTGCAAAGCAAGCACGCGCCCACTAATTTCCACTCTAAGTCTATGGTGCACTCAAGCCTGGGTCTGGCTTCTCACTCATCAGAACTCCCATCCCACAACAGCACAAATAATCATATTATACTGGAAATAAAATGCGGGAAACAAAGTGCGAGAAGTAAAATACGATAAATAAACGCAACCCAATAAGTAAACACACAAACGGTAGGATTGACTCGCACAGGGAACCGTTGGAGTCCCCAGCAGAGTCGCCAGCTGTCGCTTGCGCGAAAATAAGGTGCCGGCATGACAGAAGAGTCGCCACCTTTCGTTATTTATCCCTCAGAGCGGGAAAGGAAACGGTTGGAAAAACCTGACAAAAAAGGGTAAGACAAGGTCGTCGCAACCATTGTCTGGGTTCGGGAGTCGGTTACGCAAGGGGAAGGTATTAGCACCCCTCACGTCCGTCGTACTCGACGGGATCCTCACTTGTTTGTTTACTTGGACGGGTTGGTTTTATTCTATCTACCTATCAAGGCTGGCTGAAAAAGAAAAGAAAAATGACTCGGCAAAGCGTCGCACTTTATGCCTACGTATTCTCATCAGAGAATGAGAAATCAGAGTCAACGTAGTTCGGCCTACGAAGGGTTATGGGGGAAGGTAGCTCGCCAAGACTTCGCCATCTTGTGCCTACGTACTCTCAACAGGCATGAGAGATCAGAGCTCACGTAGTTCGGGAAACTACGGCTTATTTCCTGAAAGAAGTGTTTTTTATTGTATTTGCGATTTCAACCGCACTAGAGACTATGACCTGAGAGTGAATGCGTCGCATGTCACCCAAAGGGTACCATACTAAACATCCATACCATGGAAAAGAAACTCTCCCACAATCCTTTCTCAGATAGCTTAAGGCTCGTAACGTACGAAAGAAATCATTCATGATTACTGTATCTTAAACTGTTTTGAGATGAGAAGAGAACAGGCCCAACTAGGAGGGAGACTATCAAGTCCTACTATTATCATGCCATGGATTCATCCTATGGTTGAGGTTTGAACAGGGAACTCCTAGATGTTGTCATGCATAGGTTTCAACCTAAAAGTCTATCATCAAATCCTTATCAAAGGAAATGAGAGTCCTAAGGGATCATGTCACTGATACACCAAAACAGACAAAAGCATCAGCTTTAACAGTAAAATGCATGCAATGCAAGTGAGGGAGGAAATGTGTGTGGGGCTTCAGCCTCCACAAGCTCATCTCAACCTCAAGCCAGAATGAGTAACAGTAATCATACTGAAAAATAAACAACATGCTATCAAGCAATAAACAGTAAATTGCAATCATACAGATACAAGAAAGAAATACCATCAGGCAAAATAAACACATGGGCAAGGGAGCTGGGCTCTACCGAATACCCGCAAGCAAAGCCACGCAATAACAATACAAGCAGAGGGAGCAACTCAACCTCTAATGCAGTCATGCTCTTAGACTGAACTTATTCTAGATGGACTTAATCTGATGCAACAGACAAATCAAACAAAACAAACAATACAGAAAAGAAAAACAGAAGAAAGCCTCAGCTCCTCTAGCAGCAACCCAGTCTTCAGACTTCAGAGATCACTTGCTTTCCAGGTATCAACCCTACAACATGAGTATCAACTCATCTTCTCCCTTAAGCTTCAGCTTCTTGATCAGCTCCACCTTCAGGCTTCACCATCTTCAGGGATCTTCAAGCATCAACTTGATCTTCACAAAGTCTTCAGACCTCAACAATCTTCAAGGAATCATCCTCTTCAAAGCTTCAGCTTCTATCTTCAATGGCTCAAATGCTCCAGCAAACAAGGTTCAGTCAACAAGATGAGGTGAGGATGTCACAGTGCTCACTGACTTCCAAAGGATGCCATTGAGGACTTAACATCAAAAGAAAGGCTCTCTCAAAGTTCTACCTTATAGGGCAAGGTCACTAATCCCTCCAAAGGAGAGAGGTGAATACCCTTAAGGGACTTTATGTCACAGAGAAGGAAGGAGGTGAACAAGACACTCCTTGTTTATTGAATGGAATCATTCTATCTAAGGCTCTACCTATGCACTTATGATCCTACAAACAAAAGCTAAGCTAAGCTCCTCTGCAAGGTCTTCAAAGCTTCCATGATGATCCACAAGGTCTTCAACTCAATCTTCAAAGCTCACACACTCAAAGGAGAAGAAAAGAAAACAAAATAATACAAACTATGCCTTTAAGCAACACACATACTAACCATACATTCAAAAATCAATTAAAAATGCTAATATATTCTAGTAAAATTCTATGGGATTCTATACATGCTTACCCTTAACCCATATATTCCCCATACACTAATTTGGCCTATAAACCCCAAAACAAAATTGTTGACTCTACTTATACAACCTAAAACCCTAATTTGAGCACCTAAATGTCAAACAAGCAAACTATATCAAATTTTAATCTACAAATTGAGAATTAAATCCTATATGAACTATGATTCAATATCTAACTATTCCAAAAAGAATGGCTCAAAAATCCTAAGGGAAAGTCCTAAAAGAAATTGCACAAAATTAAGTGTTAACCAAAATCAATTAAAAAGACTATCTACAAAAATAATATGCTAAAAATATTAAAAGAAAAATAAAATGGAATTTTATTTATGGATATTTTTCTAGACAAAATCATGAATATGTGAAAAAAAGAAGAAATGAAAAATATTAATTTTTGAATTTTATATGGATTTATTAAAATGCGAGAAAATTAAAGGAAATTAAAATAAAATGAAAATATAAGAAAAGGGGAGGGGGGTATTAAAAGTAATGCGCCTTAGTTGACTATCCTGGTGGGCTGAGAACCTGGGGTGCAAATATCAAATTGGGATAGGCCCACCTGCGCTCAGAAAATCATTTAAAAAATTAAAAGAAAAATAAAAGGGATACGGTGCAAGTAGCAACGTTTTCACGTTGAAAACTGAATTGGGCCCGTTGTGGGGGTGTGAATAGCGAGGTCTTCATTCAGCCCAGAATTCACAACTTAATTGAACGCAGCGTTTTGGTTCTGTTCTTTCCCTCCCTTTCTGAAATCAAATCATGACCGTGCGATCAACTGAATTAGTCAAAGATCTGGGACCATCCAACGGTGGGAGTTCATCTTCTCCAAACATACCCTAGGGTTTTCAGAAACCCTAACTCCATGCCAGAATTTCTATCAACTCGTTCTCCTCCATTTCTCCATGAAATTCAACACTCCCCAAAGCAAAGTTGTGCTACTGATTACCATGAACACAACCATACAAGTAGCTTTCTCTGAAACTCCTTAAATCATCCTAACAGAACACACGAATGCTTGGGTTCCACCATGATTCTCTGAGATCAAACCTAGTAAAGCTTCAATCTAATGATGTAAATCTGTCCTCCATGTTACCCTAACCAAACTACACAATACCATATCCATTAATGCACACTACACAGCTTGCTATCAATCTTGCAAGAATTGGTACCCTGCCACGAAACCTCATGGATATTCCTCTAACTCTCAGAAAATCTTCCTCTAACCTAGCATGTTGATCTTACACCTAGGATTCTAACAGAATGTACATAATTATGCACCTATAGATCAAGATACCAACCTGTCAAACTTCAATGGTGAGTGGTGTTAGAGCCTGTTCTAACACTTGAAACCCTCTCCAAATCTTCCTCCAATAATGTATACTTTTCTGTTTGCAAGAGTTGAGGTGGATGAAGCTTGTAGAAGAAGGAATTGTATCTTGCTTGATCTTGAAGAAATCCAACAATGGCACTTTCTCTCTCACTCTCTCCAATGAACACAGCAACTTTCACCAACCTTTCCCTCATTGTGATTCATCCTTCTTATAACAATCAAAAGAATAATCTAGAACTTCCTAGAATGAGCTAGAAAGTTATAGAATTTCTCATGAAATGATACATTGCATAACCTTTATCTCATGCCTTAAGCTTGTCAAATTGGCTTTAAAATCTCCTTACAAGAGATATTGAGAAAGAATGAGTGAAAAACATGCACTTCCTTGCCTTTGGTGAAGTTTTGTCAAGTTGCCTTATTATGCAAGAATGAGAATTACAAAGTAACCCCCATTTCTATGCTTCAAATCAAAATTCCACTTGAACCATTGTCTTTAAAATATTGTTTGGAGTCAAAATGACATATTGGATGACCCATTTTGGATTTGTACATCTCCTAAACCAATTTCCAACTTCAACTTTTTAAACTTATAAACCATTTTTAGGTCATTTTTACCCAATCATGAAAATCCTTGCTACAAGCTCTTTCAACAACTCATGACCTCTTTTATAAGCTTAAAATCCCATTTTAACAACTTTGATGTTTTGAGTTTTTTCATTTGAGGCTTGGAAATGGGAGATATGGCCTTTGCTTAAAATGACCTATAACTGACAAATGACCAAAATACCCCTGTCTTGTTCAAACCATAAGTTGAGTTCTACAAATCCTATCAAGGACTTCTAGTACTCTATAGAAAGCTAAGAAGATGCTATTCAACATTCATGTTGACCAAGAGATCATAGGAATCATCCTACTAGAGCAAAAGTTGTCTGCAAGTTGGGTGACTTTCAAGGACCCAGATTCACACACCTCTGCTGACCTGTAATTTGTCAAAACCATAACTTGAGCTCTGCAACTCCTATCAAGGACTTCCACCACTCAAATTAAAGCTAAGAACAAGCTCTACAACATTCATGTTGTGGGGAAGATGAGATATCAATCACATCTTGAGCTAAAACTGCCTGGAAGATAGGGATCAAATTAGGGTTTTTTCACTGACAATCCTCAGAAACCCTAACTTGAAACTTCTCAAACTCCTCAATCATGATGAGTTGGTCTAGGAATCATCTTTATAAAATCTCCCTACATCATTCCATGATCTCATGGCCCTTGGATTAGGTCTCAACCTTCTCCAAATCTTCAGTTGACTTAGGGTTGACCCAGTCAAAACCCTAATTTCACCACTCATGGCTGAATCTTCTGAATTCTTGCACAACGGCCTCTCTGGGCTTCATGATGGCTTTCAAGACATATCATAGGCTTTCTCAAAGCATCAAGTTCATTCTCAAAGTCTCAGAATCATATGAGGAGCACCCACCACTCTCAAGCTATGAAGCACACAACCTTGGTTTCAACCAATTCTCTGAGGATCTCTTGAACTTTCTGATGGAGGTATCAACTTTCAAACACTTGATGGATAAATAAGTGTTGGTCAAATTTTGGGGTGCAACACTTCAAAACATTATAGACCCACCATTATTGGCAAAGTCACCTCTCCAATTATGAACCGTCTGGATCCATCAAATTCCTTTACAACCAAAGAGGTTGCTTTCATGATTGCTCATTTATGACTTAATTTTGCCAGAGTCCTTTTTGGCATTACATTCAAGGAAGAGTCGGTGTCAACCAGGACTCTAGCTAAAGTATCTTTTTCACAGTTGATGGAGATGTCTAATGCACGGTTGAGTTTGTGGCCTTCTAGTGTAAGATCATCATTGTTGAAGCTTAACATGTTGCACACCGTGATGTTAGCGACAACCGAGTTGAATTTTCCCACTACGATGTCTTTGGTGACCTAGGCCTAAGTCAATATTCTCAGCAGAGCTTCCCTATGCGGGGGTGAACTGAGTAGTAGTGACATTATAGAAATCTTTGATGGCATCTGGTTCAGTTGATCCACCACCCTATAATCACTTTTGCGGATGATTCTTAGGAACTCTTTGTCGTCTTCTTTTAATATCTCTTTTCCTTTTGTTTTATCGGTGACTACCGATTCTTTTGGAACAGTCTCTTTAGGAACAACCTCTTTGATAGTAGGAATGACCTTAGGTGCTAGTTTAGGAGTTTTAATGGTAACCTTCGGTACATAAATCCTCCAACTGCGAGTCATCTGACTTCCTCCGACAATGTTAGTCACATCGACTTGTTTCCTTTCGGATTTCACCTCTCTCCAGGAACTGTCGTATTTCCATGGTACAACTTTGGAATTTTGCTCTCTCCGAGGATCAAATCTAGGATGAGCCTTGCCAAATTTGGGCACTGGATCCTCACTGAATATTGGTTCGATGGCAGATCTCCATATTTGGCGATGAGTACGGCGGGATTCCTGACGAGGCCCCTCAAGATCGTAAGGTTGTCCACCCTTAGGCTCTGGAATGAAAATCTACTTCTGCGATCCATAACAATGTCTGCAAAAATAAGATTTTGAATTCCTTGAATGGTTAGTAAAAATGCAAGAATGCAATGCAAATGCAACTTGTTTTACGAAACTCAGAAGATTAATTAAGTCAAACCCTCATTTCATTAATTGTTGGGAAAAGTTAAAATATAAGACAAGAAGCCTAAGTTTGCATCAAAAAACTAGGTCCTATAGTCTATGTTTCTGACAAGAAATTTAGTCGCGGGACCTCTTCAACTTCTTCAGTATTGTATTTTCCATTACCAACTTGTCTACTATGCTCTTCCAAGCTCCGGATGTAGGCGAGATGCTTGAGTACTCGTGAGTGCTTTGAGTAGGCTTGACACTAGAGAAAAATAAATTCTCTTCTGTCAAATCACCGTCGATCACACGTCGTTCGAGCCAACTGATCAGTTTGTCTTTGTCTTGTAATTCTCTTCTAAGTTTCATTGTTTCGGAAAACAAAGTATGATACTTCCCTTCCCAAGTATCTCTCTCAACCTTTCTTCTTTCAAGAACTTCTAGGTACTCTTCCATTTTCTCAATAGGGATAGCAGAAGATGATGACGCGATAACGATCTGCGAATTCTTCTCCAGGAGATATGGCATCTTCAGATCTCGGGCTTGAGATTGTACCCATAAAGTGAATGGTTCGAAGGTCACACAATTATTCTTTCCCAGATCAAATTTAGTCTTTTTCTAAATATTCTCTCAAGCATCGACTGTGTTATCTCTCATATTCTCCGTTGCTTCGGTGTTGAGATAGAAGAATCTAGATAACAACAGATTTGTGGGCTTGTCCTTCATTGGAAACCCAAACTGACGTCAGGCCAAAGCGGGGTTGTAGCTGATTCCTCCCCTTGCTCCAATGAGTGGTATATTTGGGAAAGTACCACACCGGTCAAAGTAGACTACTATGTCGTAGGCAGGATCATACCAATGAATGCCAGCTTGCATCAGAGACGTTATCCTTTGGGACCATCTCCATCCATTGGGATTTTCTTTGAAAGAGTCAGTTCTTGGCAAATGGTTGATGAACCATTTGTACAATAGGGGTGCACAACAAAGGTGGTTCCTTTTCCTTGAAGTGTTTGATGATGAATTGAATGGCATGTGTCTCCTAACAAGGTAGGCACTGGGTTGCCACTTAGGATTATGGTGATAGCGGATGAATTGACAAATTCTTTGACTTCTGGAAACAACACCAATCCATAGATTAATAGAACAAGAACAACTTCGAACGCATCCATACAAACCTATTTGGAAAGATAAGCAGCTTTCTTAACTAAGAAATCAAAATGGATACGTCGAGATGAAGAGCATCTGCTATTTCCTTCGGTGAGGGTAAGCTTTCTAAACCACTGTAAGGTTTCTGGTCCTTTACAGGAACTCCCACATAGTAAGCATATTCCTCCAAGGTTGGCATCAACTGATAGTCGTGGAAGGTAAAGCAGTGATACAATGGGTCATAAAATTGAACCAAAGTGTTGAGGACTCCTTCTTCCATCCCAGTCTTGACTATACTCATTATCTTCCCATATCTTTTCCTAAAGTCTTCTGATATCATAGTCCCTAGTTTTCTTAACTTGATGTATCAGGCTTCTTGAAACTATATTTCTTGGTGTTTCTTGTCCCAATATCTATGATATCTAGGGTTTCACACAAAGAAATCGACTGAGTTTTACAAAACCAGTTGCGACATGATATGTTATGATGACATGATGAGTGATGCACACATAACACATAGACAAGTATTCATAAATACAATGCACATGCGCACACAGGGTTTCCCTAAGTTCAAGGTTAAAGCATGGGGCCACAAGGTCTACCTGTCACACCCTAATTTTTGACCATAAGATCCCACCTCCTTGCACTTTGTCTTACATGTTACCTTTTACCTTTTATATGTTTATTATAACAAACCAGTTGGTGCAGGTGCGATAACACCAAACATAGATCCTTACAGTCAAATACCACAAGGCATTTTTTTGGTTTCAAATGGAGCGGGTGTCCACTATCATGGTTAAATACTCTAAAGTTCGATCAACAAGTCTCGATTCAGAAGGTCCCAAGGTTTTACTGTTCTTTTTTACTTGGAAAGTCTCAAGGGACTTTGTGTTTGTCTCGAGGATAAATAAATTTCCTGATCATTGGCTTTGAGCATGGTCGTCTAAGGGTTGGTTATGACTTTCATAGCAAGTTGTATCATATTTTTATTATTACTTTCAGAAGACTCTTCAGGACATGGTTAGCGCATCATGATTCATCATCGTCCAAGTCTTGGGTTATGCGGGCAACACATGGCAAGCAGGGATAGTTTTGTTCATAAAGTTGAGTTATCACAATTAGCAAGAAGTTAAGATGGAATTCATCATCGCGTGCCTTACAAATATCTAACCGATCCATTGTTCAAAATCAAATGACGATGTCTTTTACTGGTTATACGGAGATTCAACTTCACCATGAATATGAATTTAAATTTAATTGATTTACACCATGTTTGAACTCTAAGACTCAAGGTTGATTAATTAAGCCTAATTAATTCTAAAGCCTCAGGATTGCAAGCTTGGATCTTCTTAAGGATATTTGAAGTTCCGTGAAGCATCAAGGTATTTGCAACAGTGTCGTATTTTAATCTCAATCTTAAAGCATGGAAGTTTAATGCTCAAGTTCATTCGGTTGGGATGGCAACATCATTAAGGATTTTCCAAAGCAAGAGAAACAACCGTGTTCACAAGAAGAAGTACGTATTTATTCTGGTGGAACCTCAAGCAATACGTCACCAATTAAAGCTACAAATGTAAGATGGCCCACACTTTCACCTGGTCCTTTATAAAATCTCATTAATTTCAAGTTACAAATGTCAAGACCAATATATGTTCAAAGACCACTAAAATTACAAGAAAGAGCTTTGCAAAGGTAAAATTTTGTCTTGGAACCGCAAATCCACCGGGAGCTTGATCGCATTCGCGAACTGCTGGCTTTTATGCAAATCAGTGGAAAATAATTAATGCAAATTTGGTCATATACTAAGAGCAAAACGTGTTTAAGCGCCTCCGTTACAAAGATGTCTTCAAAGCACTTGCCGGCTGTGGTGGTACGACCAAGTCCAATTCAAGCCGTCGTCATTGTCATCGTTTTCCACACGCAAGGATCCATTCAGCCACGGCACTACAAATATTCAAAACAGAGGAAGTAAGATCCAGAAGTCATCAAATAGGTATTGTATAAGAAGGTTTCAAAATGAGAAGAAGTTTTGAGGAGAATTCATCTAGAGTTGGGGAGTGAAGCAATTCGTGACTTACCTCAAATCAAACTTCAATGCTCGTGTCCAGCTCGCGGATTTGCGATAACAACCTTTGTCTGTCTTAATAGCAGAAGCATTCATCCTGACTTCATCCTCAACATCAATGGCAACGCCACAACTTCGTTAGCATTTCTCTATGAGTCGTATCCTCCTTTCCATCTTCAAGTGAAAGACAGCAACAACCTGTCATTGACAAAACAAAGCAAAACTCGGTTACGACATGGAAGAACCAACTGCAAGGAGTTTAATGCATATAACTACCAACTTACAATGTTCCCAAGCGCACCTGCACGAGCAGCAGTCTATGCCAACAGCCTCACAGCAGCCTGCAAACTAAACGGCAAACTAACGTTGTTTACTCCAACGAGAGCTGTCATTATGATGGTGTTACCACTACAAAAAGAAACTCAGGTGGTGGTTATTCAAAGTGGTGAAAGTGAAAAGCAAGTACGTCATAAAGGCATTGAACGAGATTACGATTCATTGAAACAGAGACAGTTCGAAAGCAATTACCTATGAGAACCACCTTTGTTGCCAATCCAAAGTCCAAAACGCAAGTTTTTGAACCCCGTGTCTTCTTTCAACAATACTCCAGAAAACCTTGCATCTTTTATCAAGACGAGCCCGACAACTATGGTTTATAACTCGCAGACCTTGACACTCTTCTCAACATGACTTTGGAGTCAGATTTATCTGGTCTTCAGATTGCAATTCATGCTATAGGAGACAAGGCAAATGATTTGATCTTGGATTTACATAGCTTAGTTGCTTCTATAAATGGAATGAGAGATCGAAGATTCAGAACTGACCTGCCAGGTTCCTGCACATGTCAACTAGCTGCCAAACTAAGTAACGATGTCTGCTTTGAAACTTTGTAAGCCGAACGAAACTAATAAGGGCAAGCCCTCATCAAGCAACCTGTTAGTCTCGTATGACATGTAGACATGGTCGATGGACCCGCTGTTATGCAGTGCGCCTACACCTTGTAACATCGAAATAGGACGGGCACGGTCGTAAACCTGCGAAAGATGAAGTAAGTGAGTTGCTTCCCAATTAATTCCAACAGATTTGTTTATTAACTAATGCAAGGAGGTATTTAGTCAAACAAGAAAAAGAGGGGATGTTCATAAATATTGCCCATGGTAGAAACCGAAGCAATCTGCACCAACACGTCCCACGTCCTAAGCCTCTTGATTTGTCACCTTTGCTGACTAATGAATCAGCAATACCGTCAAGCTCCAAGCTAACATCAAGTACCCTGCGAAGATAATTCATTCAAGATTTATCATGTGACAACAATAATACGACAAAGTATAACATGAAGAGGTTAACAACATTTACCGTGAGGAATCACACCTTTCGACGTCTTTTAACACAGCAGGCAGGATATCTTCCAGCTGCATCAATCGTCCCGTAAACCTATTGTAAACCAGACATTGGTGATTAACAATTCAATTTACGCCCAACACAAATAATCATAGCATTCAAGACGCATCTATGACATAATCACGAAGAGGGAAGCTTCTTTAAGAAGATCACCAGCATGACAAATAAAAGGAAGTTCTTTAGATCAATTCAAAACAATAAATAGACAGATTTCTTTAAAATAATGAGTGCGAGGAGAAGTTCTAACAGCAAGAATAAGGATGGATCATTTTACGGCAAATATTTGTACTCACGGCTGAGAGTCTCCAACCCCTTCATCGATGATACTCATTCCCTTTGTTTTGACTTGACTACCTGTGATCAAGTTAAAGCCTATTAAATTCTCCCATTATCGAAGACGAAAGCTCCTTCATCACCACGACATGTCTTAGCAGCACCTCCACAAGCTTTTTGAAGTGTACAAACCAGGGAGGAAGTCCCTTCAGAGTCGACGTTGTCTTCTAAGCACGAAATATTCATCCGTTATCTCCCTCGGCAACTAATCCTTCCTTCCCAATTTGGTCTGAATCGCAAGCTACAACATAAAGAGGAGAGATGTGAGGATGCCGTCTATTTTCGAAATTCGAGATGTCTCCAAATTGTAAAAACAGCCAGCCGATATGATCACGGCAGATTTAAATCTCCCAAATATTATCTACCATTTTGAGTTGATTCGAAAAGGAAAAATCAGACATTAATGAGATATGCTCAAGCATATCCAATCAAGTTTATTTGTATAAGGAAAATGGGATATCCAGGTCTTAAAACACAATAGCAATCAAGTTAAAAACGGAAACAAATTCAAAAACAATCCCAGACAGGAATCACTAAGTTTAGAAGGTTTTACCGCACATTAATTCAGAATTTGAATTTGACAAAGAAGAACAGATCGTCTATAAAAGAGGGTGGATGAAAACTTACGAAAAAAACTTCAACAAAAAACTCCTCCAAGCTTGCAACCCTGTGGCTTCCATTAGCTCCATTCTTAAACTCAAACCCCAAAACCTGGAAAAAAAAAAAAAAACAAAAGTTCACTAATCAATAACATTCAACAGCCATTTCACTATACACAGAAACACTCAAAGTTCCCAAATCGAAAAAACCAAAAAACAATTGAGAAGAGAAAAGTCATAAAGCACTCATCTGTTCCAAACCCTCGCGCGCATCGCCGTCACCTTCAAACAACACCATCGTGAACTACCCTTCATCATCCGTCCAAGCCGGAGATCTCCTTCGCCGGAAGTCGCTCACGAAACCCCTGCGAAAAAGGTCCATCACACCGTTAGTTTTGATTTCAATTGACAGATTTTCTTTGTGTTATTTTTAGGTTTGATTGAGAAATCAAAGCAGAGAAAAGAACGAGGTAGGAGAGAACAAGAGAAGAAGGGAGAAATCGAAGCAGAGAAAAGAACGAGGTAGGAGAGAACAAGAATCGAGAGGGAGAAACGGAAGAAGAAAGAGACGAGAGTGAAATGGAGGAGAGAGGAAGAATTGTTCTAGGGTTTTACGTTGTAATTTGATATGTAATCCTATATTGCACACCCACGGTAGTTACCGTGCGCCATCACACACACCACCATCCACTCGCCACTTGATCGAATCACACGATCCACACACGCAACCCCCCACGGTAACCCGTTACACCCTACACACTGGATCCGTCCGTCTCCACTTAATTAATCCAGTAACCCTAATTATCACTCGTTAACCACTAATCTAGCATATAATCCTCCTGTTTTTTTTATTAACTTATATTAATTAATCATTAATCAGCCACCCCCCTTTTAAAACAATTTTTTTTAATTAACCTTTTACCCATTTTACTAATCAATTTAGTATGTCTTATTTAATTATCCTTTTATTTATTAATAACTAAAACAACCTTTTACAATTAAAAAAAATACACTTTCTCTTGAGCTAAATAACTTTTTATAATCACCAAACTTTTATTTAATAAAAAAATGTATTAATAACACTAAACCAAGTAATTTTCATATTTATCTTATTTTCTCTTTTAATAAGAACAGATCGTCTATAAAAGAGGGTGGATGAAAACTTATGAAAAAAACTTCAACAAAAAACTCCACCAAGCTCGCAACCCTGTGGCTTCCATTAGCTCCATTCTTAAACTCAAACCCCAAAAACCTGAAAAAAAACAACAAAGGCTCACTAATCCATAACATTCAACAACCATTTCACTATACACAGAAACACTCAGTTCCCAAATCGAAAAAACCAAAAAACAATTGAGAAGAGAAAAGTTATAAAGCACTCATCTATTCCAAACCCTCGCACGCATCGCCGTCACCTTCAAACAACACCATCGTGAACTGCCCTTCATCATCCGTCCAAGCCGGAGATCTCCTTCGCCGGAAGTCGCTCACGAAACCCCTGTGAAAAAGGTCCATCACACCGTTAGTTTTGATTTCAATTGACAGATTTTCTTTGTGTTCTTTTCAGGTTTATTGAGAAATCGAAGCAGAGAAAAGAACGAGGTAGGAGAGAACAAGAGAAGAAGGGAGAAATTAAAGCAGAGAAAAGAACGAGGTAGGAGAGAACAAGAATCGAGAGGGAGAAACGGAAGAAGAAAGAGACGAGAGTGAAACGGCGGAGAGAGGAAGAATTGTTCTAGGGTTTTACGTTGTAATTTGATATGTAATCCTATATTGCACACCCACGGTAGTTACCGTGCACCATCACACACACCACCGTCCACTCGCCACTTGATCGAATCACACGATCCACACACGCAAACCCCCACGGTAACCCGTTAAACCCTACACACTGGATCCGTCCGTCTCCACTTAATTAATCCAGTAACCCTAATTATCACTCGTTAACCACTAATCTGGCATATAATCCCCCTGTTTTTTTATTAACTTATATTAATTAATCATTAATCAGCCACCCCTCTTTTAAAACAATTTTTTTTAATTAACCTTTTACCCATTTTACTAATCAATTTAGTATCTCTTATTTAATTATCCTTTTATTTATTAATAACTAAAACAACCTTTTACAATTAAAAAAAAATACACTTTCTCTTGAGCTAAATAACTTTTTATAATCACCAAACTTTTATTTAATAAAAAAATGTATTAATAACACTAAACCAAGTAATTTTCATATTTATAATATTTATCTTATTTTCTCTTTTAATAATAAACACATCTAATAAAACTTCTTTTAAAATTGCCATTCAAATTTATTTCTATCAAATCTTAATCAACTCTTTTTTAAACTAATAATCTTTTTTAATTAACCCCTTTATTAGGTAATCTATTCAATTAATTTAATATTTCACTAAACACTTTTTAATACATCATGTTGTTATAAAATTCTTTTTACATTATTCAGGAAGATATTTTCAAATTTATTTGGCTCTTATAATAATAATAAATTTCATCTTAATAAACCTTTTATAATAACTTAAGTAAAAGGAAAACAACTTAAAATCATTTTCATAATTTAAATAACATATTCACTCGTTAATAATAATTAAATCTTTTTAATATTAGAAAACCGTTTTCTTAAGTAAATTAACTTTTGAACAATTTTGCTAAAACAAATCTAATGCAACTTCCCTCCTCAAATCAATCCAACTATTTTCTTAAAATCAATTCAAAATCCCTCTTAAAACCAATCCAACCATTTCCTCAACCCCGAATTAAAATTAACCAATGTCGCATAAAATCTAATCGTGCACGCTTACATCCTGCTTCCGTCCTCGCACTTCAC
This sequence comes from Lathyrus sativus, assembly GCA_963859935.3. Classification (NCBI taxonomy): domain Eukaryota; kingdom Viridiplantae; phylum Streptophyta; class Magnoliopsida; order Fabales; family Fabaceae; genus Lathyrus; species Lathyrus sativus. The sequence continues at coordinate 426,292,845 of OZ012736.1, forward strand.
AATTCACACACTTAGCGCTTTCATGCGTGTGTGTGTTTTACTTTATCCACTTTTATCGACAACTCACACTTGCACTTAGCGCTTTCATGTATTGTGTATGTTTAACATTACAACAATTTACTCATCGCATCATTGCATTTCGTCCAAAGGAAAAACCTACACATAAGTCAACACTTGTGTGTAATGCACATCATTTGCATCATTCTCCCACATGATCCTTGATCCCATTCAAATCGATCTTTAAGATAGATCCTACCCTATAGGAAGGACCGTTATCTCTACAACTTAGATACAAACATACAACTCAATTCAAACAATATTCAAACACATTAGAGAAAGATGTTAATCATCTTAAGCGAGATAGAATCTCCACCCCACATCAATTACAATTAATATTGTAAGGAACTTTGCCTTAAGAGAGATAGAGGCGTACCTCATTGATCCCTATCCGAGTACTTGAGCCTTTCTCTTAAGATGATGCAAAGACTACATTCCTACCACTTGTGGTGGTTAAATCTCCCTTAAAATGACAACACATCTCTTCTCCTAAAATCAATCAACTACCCTAAACCCGTAGGAACTTTGACCACAGTCAAAGAACTTCTCAAACCCTTTAGGGGAACTACAAGTACTCTGATTCCACTCCCGTAAAGATATGTAGGCATAAGATGCGACATCTTATCGAGTATACTTAGAAATAAACCCCTAGGTCTTTAACCTTAAGCAAATAACATAGCAATAAAAAACATAAAACAAGAGGTTCCTGTAGAGTAATACAGAAACTTAGGATGCTAGCACCTTCCCTAAGTTTAACCAACCCCCGAACCTATAACTCTCTAAACCTTGTATTTGCATTGCATTGTGGGAATTTCGATCTTTATCCCTTCCTTTGGACAAATAAAAGTTCGGTTGCAAAATGAATTAAAGATTCAAACTAATCAATAGTTTGGTATCCGATTTTCACCGTGAAAGAAATAGCAACATCACTGGGGACTCTCAGTGGGTTTCCCTAACTTGTTTATTTTACTTGTTCATTGTTATGTTTGATTATCTGTTTATTTATATAAGTGCTCTTATTTGTCCTTTTTGGGTTGATACTCTTGAGTGGTGAGACAAAGTCCTACACCCGGACTTGAGCGAACTTAAGATAGGATAGTGATATGTTCGACGAGGCTTATAGGAGGTGGAATCCCGACCAAGCTGACTTGAAAATCACGCTCAATTGAGGCCCTCTCGAAAGCTGTAGTGTTGAACGAGTACTCGTGAAAACATTCACTATTTTCGTTTGGAGCCTATGATATTGAGGACCATAGTTACCTTAACCCCACTTTGGCCTTTATTAGGATGTAGTGCATGACTATGAGGGAGTACGCCCGAAATAGTGTTACGCGATGCTACACTCAAAAGAAGTTCTCTTGAGAATATTATTAATCACCGAGTAATTGAGAAGTTGATAATATCCGAAAGATGGGCTAATGACTTTGGGAACCTTCTTAGAACCTTGTTCCGCAAGTACAATAACCTTTAGTCCACATCCTTTGGGAATGGGTACACCACTGACTCCATGCTCGTTGCAAACCTAGGGTCTCCCTTGTTTGTTTATCATTGTGTGTCCTTATATGCTTACCTGTGTTTGTTGCATCCATATAGCATTATATTGCATTGGTTTCATGGAATCCCGGGTTTATTTATAAACATTATAGAACCAATAGGGATTACAAAAGAAAACATTTTTGAAATATTCTTTTAAGAGTCCTAACTCGGATGGCCTAAGGAAGTAGGAGCTTAGATTGAAGAAAACTCAAAGGACAAATACGAGAGGCTTCCCCTATCATGGAGGATCATTAGAAGTTCAAAAGACTCTCATCAATATTGAAGGTCCAAGATCCCAGGGACTCTTTTCCCAACAAGAACAAAAGAAGAGATGGAGGATTTATTTTCCTCCATCAAACTAATCTTTAGACATTGATCATGGACAACTTATATTCAAGAAGATCCAAGTAGGAGAGCAGATCAACAAAGCACGATGAAGGACTTCCTTAGGGCTTTCTTAGCTTTTAGATATTAAGTAAGGACTCTTATAAGGCTGTTTCCTTGTAATCCAATAGTAAAAAAAATATATAAATGAATTTTATTTGGTATTCTGTAACGTTTATAAGAACTTGAGTTCCATGAAACCTTTCATTTTTCTGCGTTCTGCATTCCTGCATTAGCATACTTCATTTAACGTTTTGCATATGCATGTGTCTCTCCTCTGGCTCATCCGGTCTTTTGTCTTTGTCTGTAAGTTGACATCTCGACCGTCTGACCAAGCTCGAAGTATTACTAAAGGATAGGAAAGAGAACAAAGATATGGATTCTATGACCAACTTCAGAGTAATGACTAATCCATTATTTGATCTCCCCTCTGACCATGTTTAACAAGTGGATGTTTCTACACAACTTCAGCCTGTGCAAGATAATCTAGTTGGTCAAGATAATGGAAAAGATTCCCAATTTCCACAGCCTGTACCTAATCCTCAGAATGTTTGTACTGAGATGAGGGTGGACGATCCTAGATTTGTAGCAATGGAAAAAGAATTTCGTGATTTCAAAGAGCAATTGAAAATAATGAAAGGAGCTAATGCATCTGACCTTGATGCTCGTGACCTATGTCTGGTTCCAGGTGTAATCATTACTCCGAAGTTCAAGATGCCTATCTTTGAAGTGTACAAGGGTGTTAGTTGTCCAAGATACCATTTGACGATGTTTTGTCGAAAGATGGCTGCTTATGTTGACGATGACGAATTGATGATTCATTGCTTTCAAGAAAGCTTATCTGGGGCATCCTTGATATGTTATATGAAGCTACAAAGGAACTGTATTCAATCTTAGAGAAACTTAGCCGATGCTTTTGTGAAGCAATACAATTACAATTTGGATATTGCTCCAGACAGTGATCAACTAGAAGGAATGAGTAAGAACGACGATGAATCTTTCAGGGAGTACGCGCAACGATGGAAAGAGTTAGCATCTCAAATTCATTCACCACTTCAAGAGAAAGATTTAAGCAAGATGTTTCTAAGAACACTGTCAGACCCTTATTATGATAGGATGGTAGGAGCTATACCATTAGATTTCTCCAAAATTATAGAAGTCGGAGTAAACATCGAGAATGCACTCAAAAGTGGAAGAATCCGTGATGACTCGAATTACAAAGCTAATGAAGAAATTTTAGTTGATGATTCCCTAGAGGAAAGAAGCGTTGATGTTAATGCAGTTTGGGATTCCTCTCAAATCCTGTCAAATCCAATTCCATCACCTTACTCTCAACATCAGCATGAAGCGACTACCTCATAAGTGAAGGTTGAATTCTCCAGATCAGCATCAAAATTGACAAGTTCGAAGACGGTTTCAGAATCAGAAGGCATCTCTGAGTATTCCGAAAGAAGAAACTCGTTGGTTTGATCTTATCCCAATGACTTACTGTCAACTTTGGTCTTATTTCATCCAAAACTCGGTGATGACACCCAGAAAGACTAGAATCATGAAGTCTCATCCACCGTGGTTTAACTCGAACGCCAACTGTGAATTTCATGATGGAGTGTTGGGGCATTCGATCGAAGAGTGAAAAGTTTTTCAAGAGAAAGTTCAAGAGATGATAGATGACGAAGTGCTGACTTTCAAAGGAGGAAGCCCAATCGTGAATGGAGCACCGTTATGCTGATCACTTGTTTATTGTGTTTGCTTATGTGTTCTTATTTTATTTCTTTGATTAAAAGCATAAGTGGCATGTAAGAACATGTTATTTTGAATAAGTAGTGCAATAGGCGTTTGTCTTGAAGAAATCCATTCGTTTCACTCTTAAAAATTTTTTTCCTAATTTTATAATGCCAACTTTTACCCGATCTTTCCTCACTTTGGTGAAGAATTGGGAGGAGGATGACGAAATAAAACGCAAAATCTCTTGTGGTATGCTTTAGAATAAAAAACCTATTGATGATGTAAGGCACTATTTCAAAAGACCAAAGACGTGAGGAAGTTAAATCCTTGTTAACCCTTCCCAACTTCATTTTTTAACTCGGGGCAATTTTCAGTCAGCTTGATTGAACACTTAAAATTTTTCAAAAGATAATGAACTTTTTTTTTCAAAAATGGGTGGGTACAAATAAGCTTTGACCCTTGTTCCTTTTGTTTTACCAATTGTAAACTAAGCCCAGATACATCCCTTCTAAAGTCCTAATTGAAGTAAGGTTTACTTTGAAAGCATACTCAGTGAGATAACGTTTCCTGACTCCTATGAGCTATGCCCAATTTGGCGTTGGCATTATAAATTTAAATTAATATCCTAACTAGTGATTTTGTCACAAGTTATTGTGATATCTCTTTTCAAAAACTTCAAGACAAACATATATGTTGTATTAACAGTTTCGAAATTAACATTTCTGAGTTGCTAACTTTGCTTGATATCTTAGAAGGATTACATACAAACATCAATGTTGAAGTTTAAGAATTCTGCTAACCTGGGGTAAATTATTTCCAAGTGGTTATTCTGTGCAAATTTGACTTCACCTAAAGAGTTGTTTTTGAAGACTCAGTTATAATACCGTCAATCAGAGCCAGTTACGTCGAGATTCGGCGAATCACTCTAAGAGTTTGAAAACAGTGGGGTAGTGGGACGCCATGTTTTTTGTAAAATCCTCTTAGAACAACTCCTTTTCATAACCATTTGACTTGGGGCATTTGAGAAGCAAAGATTATCTTATCCAGGTGCAACAAACTTTTGTTCAAATGGCGACTATTACGCAGTCCACCAAGGCAGGATCCCCCTGTTTTTACAACATTCTTCATATCCCCGGTATTTTTACTCCAGGTGGTCATGACAATTCTCTGATGAATATTTTCGATACAAGAAATCTCCAGTTGGTAACCTGAGAATTCCCAATGATTTGCTTAACTTCACTTCCCCAGTGAAGTGCATAGTATCTTAATCCTCAGCAGATCTTCTCTAACTTCACCTTCCTAATGAAGTGGACGTATTTTACTCCCTAGTGGACCTTCTACAACGTCGATCTTCTCTAGCTAGAATCTCTCCAGTGAAGTGGATATTTATGGAGTTTCTCCAGTTGTGAGTTTGATCCACCCCTGGTAGATCTTTATTCTCATCTTCAACAAGATAACCAAGATTGATCAAGGTTTTTTATCCCAAAGTGGAATGTTCTCTATTCCCCAAGTAGAAGTTTTCAAGACCTGAAGCAGGAGTGTGATCTCGTATTTGGTTCTCCACCCATCCCCAGTGGTACTTCTATCTTTGAGGATTGGTTGGATGTTTGCTTCGAGATGTTTATTTCGTCTCTGTTTGCCTTTGTTCTTTTGTTTTGTCAGCATAACATATAGATAGATAGCATGGCATATGCATCTTTGCGTTGGTTTGTTCTGTCTCTTTGGTCGTGTTTATCCCCGAGTGGTTGGGCGCATCTTCTGCTTCCAATTAGAGTTGTCAGCCCTAGGCAGGAAAAGCGCAATATTTCTAACTCCCCATGAAGTTCGATCCTCGTGGAAGGCGGTTGTTTTAGTACATCTCATTTGAGCTCATACCTCAATGTTCGAGTCTTGTTTAACAGTTTCTCTTCAGATATTTCCTAAATTGAATTTCGGTCCCTGACAACCACATTGTGGATAATCTCCAATTTTTGAACATGGATCAAGTGTGCATTTATTTTGCACTATATTCCCCAGGGAGAATATCCATGAAGACAGGTTTTGCTCCAAATATCACAGGTTTTCTCAACCATCTACACTTGGACTATAAATAATCTCTTTATTTAAGCAACTCCTTTTGACTAAGGTCTTATTCAAAACGACAAATGACAATCTCCTCAAGACAGTTTGTCCATCCCCAATGGGTTTATCAACTTATCAAACATTGCTTCTCTCCGGGAGCCCCGTCAGAGAAGTTTATTGAAGACTTTACAAATATTTTCTCTTTATTTGAGAAACTACAGAGCTTTAGTCATTTTTACAACTACAACAAGGATACTCCACAGGAACGTATTCCCCAGCGAGTTCATCAGACAAGTTTATCTCCATCAAGCGACATCTCCCCAAAGAAGTCGAGGAAGTTTATCACATTAGTCTCTCTTTATTTGAGAAGACATACTTTACAATTCAACCGGCTCGCATCTCTCCTGAAGATCCCCGGTGAAGTTTTGCAACCTTCAGTACATTATGGCTTACAGCCGAAAAATCTACAACAACATTTACAATCTACAAAATTCTATAATTTACAATACATTATGGCTCACAGCCAAGAAGTTCTACAAACATCTACATCAACATCTACAATCTACAACAACACCTACAATCTACCATGACTCTACAAACTACAAAATCTACAATCCCCTGTGGAGATGCTCTCACGAGTTTTCATCATTTCAGGAAGAAACTAAGACCAGCTCATGGCACCCAGGCCATGACGCTCGGGGAGGTCTACATCTAGGAATTGAGACCTGTTCATGGCACACAAACCATGAGGCGTGGGGAGGTTATTACAAGAAACTGAGACCAGCTCATGGTTCCCATACCATGATGCTCGGGGAGGTTCATCTCAAAGACATCTCTCTTTTCCTATCTAATCTCGGCAGTAGGTACTTCCTTTTTATTTCCTGGCTAATCTCGGCAGTAGATTACCAGTGGACCTCGGTAGTAGGTATTTCGATCTTATAGTTCCTGGTTAATCTCGGCAGTAGATTCCAAGAAGACCTCGACAGTAGGTAGTCCTATTTCAGTTCCTGGTTAATCTCGGCAGTAGATTCCCAGAAGACCTCGACAGTAGGTAGTCCTATTTTAGTTCCTGTTTAATCTCGGCAGTAGATTCCCAGAAGACCTCGACAGTGGGTAGTTCTATTTTCATTTCCTGGTTAATCTCGGCAGTAGATTTCAAGAAGGCTTCGTCAGAAGTATTTCTCCAACAGACTTCACCACAAAATCTCGGTAGTAGATTCCTTACAGATTTTAACAGTACATACTTTGGCAAAAGTATTCTCTATCAAATTTACAAGTCTCGACAGTAGACTTCTCCTGATGATATCTTGAATCAATTACATTTGACATATACAGTAGATTCCTCAAGAGGATCTCTCTTCCAAGTTCTTCACAACATATTTACAGACACTTTGTGATTGTCAATCTTCCCCCGCGGAGTCTCGTTTTGTTGAGCCTGTTCTTCCCGTGTGTTGTGTTTCTCCCCTGTGGCGCCATTTCTCCACATGATCCTTTGTCTTGCATTTCATATCATTGCATATCATGTGCATTTGGTGGCATCTTAGGGCCAAAAATTCGTGCAATTTTTGTATTTAAGTCCCTCCTATCTCGTCGAGACAGAGATTCAAATCTCCATATCTCCGGATAGAAGTAACTTAAAGAGGGGCATCTCTCACACCCTAATTTTTGACCATAAGATCCCACCTCCTTGCGCTTTGTCTTACATGTTACCTTTTACCTTTTATATGTTTATTATAACTAACTAGTTAGTACAGGTGCGATAACACCAAACATAGATCCTTACAGTCAAATACCACAAGGCATTTTTTTTTGTTTCAAATGGAGCGGGTGTCCACTCTAATGGTTAAATACTCTAAAGTTCGATCAACAAGTCTCGATTCAGAAGGTCCCAAGGTTTTACTGTTCGTTTTTACTTGGAAAGTCTCAAGGGACTTTGTGTTTGTCTCGAGGATAAATAAATTTCTTGATCATTGGCTTTGAGCATGGTCGTCTAAGGGTTGGTTATAACTTTCATAGCAAGTTGTATCATAGTTGTATTATTACTTTCAGAAGACTCTTCAGGACATGGTTAGCGCATCATGATTCATCATCGTCCAAGTCTTGGGTTATGCGGGAAACACATGGCAAGCAGGAATAGTTTTGTTCATAAAGTTGAGTTATCACAATTAGCAAGAAGTTAAGATGGAATTCATCATCGCGTGCCTTACAAATATCTAACCGATCCATTGTTCAAAATCAAATGACGATGTCTTTTACTAGTTATATGGAGATTCAACTTCACCGTGAATATGAATTTAAATTTAAGTGATTTACACCATGTTTGAACTCTAAGACTCAAGGTTGATTAATTAAGCCTAATTAATTCTAAAGCCTCAGGATTGCAAGCTTGGATCTTTTTAAGGCTATTTTAAGTTCCGTGAAGCATCAAGGTATTTGCAACAGTGTCGTATTTTAATCTCAATCTTAAAGCATGGAAGTTTAATGCTCAAGTTCATTCGGTTGGGATGGCAACATCATTAAGGAATTTCCAAAGCAAGAGAAACAACCGTGTTCACAAGAAGAAGTACGTATTTATTCCGGTGGAACCTCAAGCAATACGTCACCAATTCAAAGCTACAAATGTAAGATGGCCCACACTTTCACCTGGTCCTTTATAAAATCTCATTAATTTCAAGTTACAAATGTCAAGACCAATATATGTTCAAAGACCACTACAATTACAAGAAAGAGCTTTGCAAAGGTAAAATTTCGTCTCGGAACCGCAAATCCACCGGGAGCTTGATCACATTCGCGAACTGCTGGCTTTTATGCAAATCTGTGGAAAATAATTAATGCAACTTTGGTCATATACTAAGAGCAAAACGTGTTTAAGCGCCTCCGTTACAAAGATGTCTTCAAAGCACTTGCCGACTGTGGTGGTACGACCAAGTCCAATTCAAGCCGTCGTCATTGTCATCATTTTCCACACGCAAGGATCCATTCAGCCACGGCACTACAAATATTCAAAACAGAGGAAGTAAGACCCAGAAGTCATCAAATAGGTATTGTGTAAGAAGGTTTCAAAATGAGAAGAAGTTTTGAGGAGAATTCATCTAGAGTTGGGGAGTGAAGCAATTCGTGACTTACCTCGAATCAAACTTCAATGCTCGTGTCCAGCTCGCGGATTTGCGACAACAACCTTTGTTTGTCTTAATAGCAGAAGCATTCATTCTGACTTCATCCTCAACATCAATGGCAACGCCACAACTTCGTTAGCATTTCTCTATGAGTCGTATCCTTCTTTCCATCTTCAAGCGAAAGACAGCAACAACCTGTCATTGACAAAACAAAGCAAAACTCGGTTACGACATGGAAGAACCAACTGCAAGGAGTTTAACGCATATAACTACCAACTTACAATGTTCCCAAGTGCACCTGCACGAGCAGAAGTTATGCCAACAGCCTCACAGCAGCCTGCAAACTAAACGGCGAACTAACGTTGTTTACTCCAACGAGAGCTGTCATTATGATGGTGTTACCACTACAAAAAGAAACTCAGGTGGTGGTTATTCAAAGTGGTGAAAGTGAAAAGCAAGTACGTCATAAAGTCATTGAACGAGATTACGATTCATTGAAACAGAGACAGTTCGAAAGCAATTACCTATGAGAACCACCTTTGTTGGCAATCCAAAGTCCAAAATGCAAGTTTGTGAACCCCGTGTCTTCTTTCAACAATACTCCAGAAAACCTTGCATCTTTTATCAAGACGAGCCCGACAACTATGGTTTACAACTCGCAGACCTTGACACTTTTCTCAACATGACTTTGGAGTCAGATTTATCTGGTCTTCAGATTGCAATTCATGCTATAGGAGACAAGGCAAATGATTTGATCTTGGATTTACATAGCTTAGTTGCTTCTACAAATGGAATGAGAGATCGAAGATTCAGAACTGACCTGCCAGGTTCCTGCACATGTCAACTAGCTGCCAAACTAAGTAACGATGTCTGCTTTGAGACTTTGTAAGCCGAACGAAACTAATAAGGGCAAGCCCTCATCAAGCAACCTGTTAGTCTCGTACGACATGTAGACATGGTCGATGGACCCGCTGTTATGCAGTGCGCCTACACCTTGTAACATCGAAATAGGACGGGCACGATCGTAAACCTGCGAAAGATGAAGTAAGTGAGTTGCTTCCCAATTAATTCCAACATATTTGTTTATTAACTAATGCAAGGAGGTATTTAGTCAAACAAGAAAAAGAGGGGATGTTCATAAATATTGCCCATGGTAGAAACCGAAGCAATCGGCACCAACGCGTCCCACGCCCTAAGCCTCTTGATTTGTCACCTTTGCTGACTAATGAATCAACAATACCCTCAAGCTCCAAGCTAACATCAAGTACCCTGCGAAGATAATTCATTCAAGATTTATCATGTGATAGCAATAATACGACAAAGTATAACAGGAAGAGGTTAACAACATTTACCGTGAGGAATCACACCTTTCGACGTCTTTTAACACAGCAAGCAGGATATCTTCCAGTTGCATCAATCGTCCCGTAAACCAGACATTGGTGATTAACAATGCAATTTACGCCCAACACAAACAATCATAGCATTCAAGACGCATCTATGACATAATCACGAAGAGGGAAGCTTCTTTAAGAAGATCACCAGCATGACAAACAAAAGGAAGTTCTTTAGATCAATTCAAAACAATAAACAGACTGATTTCTTTAAAATAATGAGTGTGAGGAGAAGTTCTAACAGCAAGAATAAGGATGGATCATTTTACGGCAAATATTTATACTCACGGCTGAGAGTCTCCAACCCCTTCATCGATGATACCCCTTCCCTTTGTTTTGACTTGACTACCTGTGATCACGTTAAAGCCTATTAAATTCTCCCATTATCGAAGACGGAAGCTCCTTCATCACCACGTCATGTCTTAGCAGCACCTCCACAAGCTTTTTGAAGTGTACAAACCAGGGAGGAAGTCCCTTCAAAGTCGACGTTGTCTTCTAAGCACGAAATATGCATCCGTTATCTCCCTCGGCAGCTAATCCTTCCTTCCCAATTTGGTCTGAATCGCAAGCTGCAACATAAAGAGGAGAGATGTGAGGATGCCGTGTATTTTCAAAATTCGAGATGTCTCCAAATTGTAAAAACAGCCAGCCGACATGATCACGGTAGATTTAAATCTCCCAAATATTATCTACCATTTTGAGTTGATTCGAAAAAGGAAAAATCATACATTAATGAGATATGCTCAAGCATATCCAATCAAGTTTATTCGTATAAGGAAAATGGGATATCCAGGTCTTAAAACACAATAGCAATCAAGTTAAAAACGGAAACAAATTCAAAAACAATCCCAGACAGGAATCACTAAGTTTAGAAGGTTTTACCGCACATTAATTCGGAATTTGAATTTGACAAAGAAGAACAGATCGTCTATAAAAGAGGGTGGATGAAAACTTATGAAAAAAACTTCAACAAAAAACTCCACCAAGCTCGCAACCCTGTGGCTTCCATTAGCTCCATTCTTAAACTCAAACCCCAAAAACCTGAAAAAAAACAACAAAGGCTCACTAATCCATAACATTCAACAACCATTTCACTATACACAGAAACACTCAGTTCCCAAATCGAAAAAACCAAAAAACAATTGAGAAGAGAAAAGTTATAAAGCACTCATCTATTCCAAACCCTCGCACGCATCGCCGTCACCTTCAAACAACACCATCGTGAACTGCCCTTCATCATCCGTCCAAGCCGGAGATCTCCTTCGCCGGAAGTCGCTCACGAAACCCCTGTGAAAAAGGTCCATCACACCGTTAGTTTTGATTTCAATTGACAGATTTTCTTTGTGTTCTTTTCAGGTTTATTGAGAAATCGAAGCAGAGAAAAGAACGAGGTAGGAGAGAACAAGAGAAGAAGGGAGAAATTAAAGCAGAGAAAAGAACGAGGTAGGAGAGAACAAGAATCGAGAGGGAGAAACGGAAGAAGAAAGAGACGAGAGTGAAACGGCGGAGAGAGGAAGAATTGTTCTAGGGTTTTACGTTGTAATTTGATATGTAATCCTATATTGCACACCCACGGTAGTTACCGTGCACCATCACACACACCACCGTCCACTCGCCACTTGATCGAATCACACGATCCACACACGCAAACCCCCACGGTAACCCGTTAAACCCTACACACTGGATCTGTCCGTCTCCACTTAATTAATCCAGTAACCCTAATTATCACTCGTTAACCACTAATCTGGCATATAATCCCCCTGTTTTTTTATTAACTTATATTAATTAATCATTAATCAGCCACCCCTCTTTTAAAACAATTTTTTTTAATTAACCTTTTACCCATTTTACTAATCAATTTAGTATCTCTTATTTAATTATCCTTTTATTTATTAATAACTAAAACAACCTTTTACAATTAAAAAAAAATACACTTTCTCTTGAGCTAAATAACTTTTTATAATCACCAAACTTTTATTTAATAAAAAAATGTATTAATAACACTAAACCAAGTAATTTTCATATTTATAATATTTATCTTATTTTCTCTTTTAATAATAAACACATCTAATAAAACTTCTTTTAAAATTGCCATTCAAATTTATTTCTATCAAATCTTAATCAACTCTTTTTTAAACTAATAATCTTTTTTAATTAACCCCTTTATTAGGTAATCTATTCAATTAATTTAATATTTCACTAAACACTTTTTAATACATCATGTTGTTATAAAATTCTTTTTACATTATTCAGGAAGATATTTTCAAATTTATTTGGCTCTTATAATAATAATAAATTTCATCTTAATAAACCTTTTATAATAACTTAAGTAAAAGGAAAACAACTTAAAATCATTTTCATAATTTAAATAACATATATTTCACACGTTAATAATAATTAAATCTTTTTAATATTATAAAACCATTTTCTTAAGTAAATTAACTTTTGAACAATTTTGCTAAAATAAATCTAATGCAACTTCCCTCCTAAAATCAATCCAACTATTTTCTTAAAATCAATTCAAAATCCCTCTTAAAACCAATCCAACCATTTCCACAACCCCGAATTAAAATTAACCAATGTCGCATAAAATCCAATCGTGCTTGCTTACATCCCGCTTCTGTCCTCGCACTTCACAATTCACACACTTAGCGCTTTCATGCGTGTGTGCGTTTTACTTTATCCACTTTTATCCACAACTCACACTTGCACTTAGCACTTTCATGCGTTGTGTATGTTTAACATTACAGCAATTTACTCATCGCATCATTGCATTCCGTCCAAAGGAAAAACCTACACATAAGTCAACACTTGTGTGTACTGCACATAATTTGCATCATTCTCCCACATGATCCTTGATCCCATTCAAGTCGATTTTTAAGATAGATCCTACCCTATAGGAAGGACCGTTATCTCTACAACTTAGATACAAACATACAACTCAATTCAAACAATATTCAAACACATTAGAGAAAGATGTTAATCATCTTAAGCGAGATAGAACCTCCATCCCACATCAATTACAATCAATACCGTAAGGAATTTTGCCTTAAGAGAGATAGAGGCGTACCTCGTTGATCCCTATCCGAGTACTTGAGCCATTCTCTTAAGATGATGCAAAGACTACATTCCTACAACTTGTGGTGGTTAAATCTCCCTTAACATGACAACACATCTCTTCTCCTAAAATCAATCAACTACTCTAAACCCGTAGGAACTTTGACCACAGTCAAAGAACTCCTCAAACCCTTTAGGGGAACTACAAGTACTCTGATTCCACTCCCGTAAGGATATGTAGGCATAAGATGCGACATCTTATCGAGTATACTTAGAAATAAACCCCTCTCTTTAACCTTAAGCAAATAACATAGCAATAAAAAACATAAAACAAGAGGTTCCTATAGAGTACTACAGAAACTTAGGATGCTAGCAGCTTCCCTAAGTTTAACCAACCCCCGAACCTATAACTCTCTAAACCTTGCAGAGGCTGACATCAAGGTCGAGTGCAGCAACAGCAAGCAAGAGCCAACAGAGGCTGAAGAAAGGACAACTGTCATGGATGTCATTACCAAAGTAATGACATAGCTGTCTCATAGTTGTCTGGCACAACAGACACTGCTATAGCAAGCAAGAGCTAGCAGAGGCTGAAGAAAGGACAGTTGTATTCGATGTCATTACCATAGTAATGACATAGCTGTCTAGCACAACAGGAACTGCTATGGGGTAGCAGTAGCCTAGTTCCTCACAGGCAGTGTGTTGTGTGCAACCACAACAGGGTAAGTTGTGATGAAGTTCCTCACAGGCAGTGTGAGGTGTGCAACCACAACAGTGTGAGTTGTGGTGTGTTGTCATGTGTTTTAAGCAAGACCCAATTGCAAGACATAATTGCATGACAACAGAAGGAGCTGCTAGTGTATATATATATATTAACAGAACTGGTTTGGATTAATGAGATCATGTTGATATGTCAAGGAGATGGATTAGGAACAAGAACAGATAGTATTGGTATTCATAAAAGGATCTTGGAGACCTTTTAGGAAACTTGGTTCTAATATTATTCTGCAGAAGTGTTCAGCCGGGCAAGCTGGTCAGCTAAGAGGAAGTGAAGCTGAATGTCATATTGAATGTCATGACATGGATCGTATGACATCAGACGGGCTGAGTTTGTTTTTCTGTTGTGATACCTGATTTATATCAGGCTAAATATCAGGAAACATGTTATGACTTCTAAGTTATCTCAGGAGAGATTCAAGGCAATGCTGACCATGCCATGACCTAATTGGACAACAACTTGAATTGTGGAAATTAGTTTTGATTTATTAAAACTAATATTTGTTACTTCTGCACAGCCCAAGCCCAGTCTGCACGACTATAAAAGGAGAAGCAGAAGCAGAAGCAGAAGAAAGGCAGGCACTCACACCAGGAAAAACCAGAGTGTAAAATAGAGGTCTAGGGTTGAGAGTCCCTTGTGTGTAAGTCACCCTTTGTATCTTTTGATACATTGTGGTAGACATATTTGTAAGGGAAGAAGGCTAATCTTCATGTGCAAAGTCTGTTTAGAAATACTTGTAATCCAAGCAATTGTCTGGTTGATGATTGTTTTGGTTAGGTAGATTCTAGGTTGTGTCTCACTCGAAGTTGTGAAGCAAGAGTATGTGAGTTCCTTGATCAAAGCTGTGAAGCAAGATCAAGGTGTGTATGAAGTGTCTCTTCATACTATTTTTGTAATTGTTTGATATTACTGTTCTGTGATAGTGGGGGAGTGAGTGGGTATACTCAGGTACTAGAGTGTCTCTAGGCTGAAGTGTCATTGGGTAGAGATTAAGTGAGAAGTGCAGACTGAAGGTTTGACTTTGAATTGATTCTACTAATAGTGAATTTCCTCCCTGGCTTGGTAGTCCCCAGATGTAGGTGTTGTTGATACTGAATTGGGTGAACAATTACTGTGTTATTTATCTTTCTGCATTTACAATTCTGTACTTTAAATGGTTAGATAAATAATATGACAGACTGCAGATGTCACAACAGAGGTTATGACATTGGTCATGACATTGGGACAATTTAAAGAAATTTAAATTGGCCATGGTCTATCCTCATCCTTGTTAAGCAGAGATCAATGTTCTTGGAACACATGTGATCTGCATACCAGAATTTCAATTGGTATCAGAGCAGGCATCCTGTCTGTTCTGGATGGTATCTTGGGAGATACTTTCTGGTGTTTTGGAACAAGGAGAAGTTGTAGCTGAGTTGCTGATCTTGCTGAATGATTGAGCTACTGCTTATGGAGCTAAAGAGAAGCTTGTAATTGCTGTTGTTCCCTCTGATATAGGAGCTTTATGACCAGCTGTATGTTATGCCAAAGGAAGAGTGGCTACTTCTACCCTATGGCATGCTGGATGATCAGACATCTTGTGTAGGGCATGTTTTTTTGGTGGTTCCGCTGCATATTTCTCTGATAAAATAACTCTGATGCCCCTGGGAAAAGATTGACCTATATTCAGTTTGATGTATGACTGTGGCAGTTGTGTAGATGATTGGAAGATGGTGCTTGCAGCTGTGTTTGGTTGTGTGTCTGGACTGTTATGTTGTGTTCTACAGGTTGCTGGAAGCTATATAGAGAAGATAGTGGGAGGTGATTTATTTTCACCACTCATGACCTGCAAAGGATCCTATCAGGAGAGGAAGTCATAGAGAGGTTGAGTCAAGGGTGGCAGCCTTGATATTTAAGCCGTGGTATTCCTGAAGATGTGTGGATGTAAGATCAATTTCTATTTGTGGTCTACACATGTATATCCATGAAGTTCAGAGAAGGATTTGCTACAAGGATTTAAGATTCATTGCTGTTTGAGACATTCTCAAATATTTAATGGATTATCCTTAGTGATGATCAAGATGTCTCATCAGTAGCAGCACAAGCAGAAGGCCCCTGATTTGTTTGGTCTACTTTAAGAATCTGATGCTCAACCAGATGTTGAGACATTCAATCAGCAGAGATTGTGCAGAATTTTGTTGATCCAGAGATCAAAGGAGATATAGCTGGATCTGTACTCATTCTAGTAAGGTTCTTGGCAAGAAACTAAGGCTGGAATGGAGTGCTGGTGGAAGTGCAGATGAAGACACTCTTCTTGGGTCAGTGTATTGGAGTGCAGCAACATATGATCTGTATCTAGAAAGTTTCCTGGCAAGAAACTAAGGCTAGAATGGAATGATGATGGGAATAAAGATGAAGACAATCTGCTCTATAAGAGTATTGAAGTGCAACAATTGTTTTCTAGTCTCTACTAGAAGCATCTGATAGAA
Source organism: Lathyrus sativus (assembly GCA_963859935.3). NCBI lineage: Eukaryota > Viridiplantae > Streptophyta > Magnoliopsida > Fabales > Fabaceae > Lathyrus > Lathyrus sativus. The sequence continues at coordinate 426,309,415 of OZ012736.1, forward strand.
AGTTTCCTGGCAAGAAACTTGTCTAGTACATGGTGCTGGTAATAGCACTGCTTGGATCAGTTTATTTCTTATCTAAGTGCATATGAGCATGTGACTTTGCTCAGCTTGGAGGTCAAGGATAAGTGGCAGTTATCATTGATTTTCTGAAGAAGTCTATACTTAAGGAAAACGGGAATCCTTTTGTAAAGACTTGTGTGACCCTTCCTCTCTAAAAGAATCAATCTTTGGCATGTATGGTTTCTCTAAAGAGAAGTTTCATGAAGCAAATGCACTTCAAGGTAATTGTTAGATTGAGGTTGTCTACTCCAACTTGATATCAAACCTATGTACTGATATCTTCTAAGTGGCAGAATGAAAGCCTGAACTCTCTAGTTGAATGTCTTAACCAAAGTTGTGATATCAAGTAGAAACTTCAAGGCCTCAAGTGATGGTGTGGCACATCATTTGAAGATAAGTTGATCTTCTCAGGTATGAATGGAATTAATGCCTCATATCATGCAGTTTGCGGGAGCTGTGTGAAGGAGTAGATACCTTGCTTTGGAGCAAGAAGAATGCGAAGATCAAAGTGGCCTGGTGGATTAGCAGACTTTATAGAGCTCTGAAAAATGCTGAATACCCAAACAATGGCATTTGGTTATTTAAGCAGTGTGCCTTTAGAGAACTATTCTTGTGCAGAAGGGTAGTTATTTGAAGACCACAGAAGGTTCTGGGACTGCTCATGCTTAGAACTAATTACTCATGTGCAGAAGGGTAATTGGTTAAAGACTAAAGGAGGATCTGTTTTTGCTCACATATTAGAGCTTGTGGTAGAAGCCCTAAGCTGTGTATAGAAGATTACCTTCTTGTGGAGATGGAGTTGATCAAGCTGGTGGAGCTGTGAAGATCTTCAGGTGGACTACTAGGCAGCAGTAAGTCCAGTATGGGCACATAAAGAACCATGGGATGGTGTGTCTGTGATATGAACCATCTGATATATGAAGATCTCTTGTGGAACGTGTGATTCACTTCTTGGCTAAGAAGTACTCTATCTTGTCATACGGGAGAATGATAAGAAAAAAGGACTGTCTTGGAATATGATGTGAAGGTATTGAGTGCATTCTGATGTGATAAAGTCCCTTTGCGGCGTCTATATTGTACTCAGCCTAAGGCCAGAATACTTGTGGAGAAGTGGTCTCTTCTGCTACAAGTAACTCTAGGAAGAGGTGAATCAGCTTGGTGCCTCCTCTCTGTATGTGCATGGGGTTGGTCATGAGAGATAATGGTGTGATCTTGGAGCAGCTGATATCAAAGATAGAGGGAGAGCTTCTGTTTGATGGGAGTGCTAATTGCTTGTGATTCAAGCATGGTGTATGTGAATGCGTTCAACATGTGGGTTGAACAGAGAATGAGTTCTTGAAGACATGAAGATGCGTCTTATGTTTTCCATTCATGTGCATTGGTTACCATTGATATAGGAGAATTATACTTCTATCCAAGATTTGTTGCTGCAAGAGTGCAGTTATGTGTCAAGATTGTTTGTAGTTTCAAACAAATCTGGGATTTGATGTCAGACAAGAGGTTGTGACATTGGGGTACTGCTCCAAGCCTATGGTGAAGATGACTGTGTATTCCTGTTGGGTCTATCATCAGGTGACATGGGATCAAGTCAGGTATTTGTGCCTCTATCCAAGTACTATATGACTGGTGAAGATGAAGATCAAGACACCATCAACCTTGATTTTGCGCATAAGGAAGGAATCTCACTCTGACATGTTGGAGATTTTCTGCCAAAGCTAAATCTGAGAAATCTTCCAGATAGTAATCCTGCAACCACCTCTGTTTACAGTGTGTGAAAATGAAGATATTGGTGTAAATCTTCATATGGTTGGGTTCTCCTTTTCAGGGGGAGCAATGTTTATGCTGCATGGGAAGATGTGTACTTGTCTGGGTCTGTTGCTGCTGAAGTGGTGCAGTCAAGCAGCTTGTGTATGATCAAGTACTCCAATTGTTGTCAAAGTTTTGACTAAACCAAGGGGGAGAAAAAGATAAACTACTGCTGCTGATAAGGAAAAGCATTGTTGTTGCCATGTTGGATGCAACTATCAAAGGGGGGCATGATAGTTTGTGTAAACTACTGCAGGATGCCCTGATAAGTTGTTAAGCTGTTTTAGCCAAAATTTGCCAAAGGGGGAGTTTGTTGGTTCCATGGTTCTATTGACCATGGTTCTATGATTGGCTAAATTATAGTAAAACAAGATTCTGCACTATTGATAAGCAGGATGTCATTACCATAGTTATGACATCACTAAAGGAGCAAGCAGGAGCTGGTGAAAGAACTGCTGACATGGATGTCATTACCATAGTTATGACATCACTGAAGGTGCAGCAGGAGCTAACAAAAGCAGATGACATAACTAGTGTCACAGATGCAGCAGGAGCTAGCAGAGGCTGACATCAAGGTCGAGTGCAGCAACAGCAAGCAAGAGCCAGCAGAGGCTGAAGAAAGGACAGCTGTCATGGATGTCATTACCAAAGTAATGACATAGCTTTCTCATAGTAGTCTGGCACAACAGGCACTGCTATAGAAAGCAAGAGCTAGCAGAGGCTGAAGAAAGGACATCTGTCATGGATGTCATTACCATAGTAATAACATAGCTGTCTAGCACAACAGGAACTGCTATAGGGTAGCAGTAGCCTAGTTCCTCACAGGCAGTGTGATGTATGCAACCACAACAGGGTAAGTTGTGATGAAGTTCCTTACAGGCAGTGTGAGGTGTGAAACCACAACAGTGTGAGTTGTGGTGTGTTGTCATGTGTTTTAAGCAAGACCTAGTTGCAAGACATAATTGCATGACAACAGAAGGAGCTGCCATTGTATATCTCTTAACAGAACTGGTTTGGATTAATGAGATCATGTTGATATGTCAAGGAGATGGATTAAGAACAAGAACAGATAATATTGGTATTCATAAAAGGATCTTGGAGACCTTTTAGGAAACTTGGTTCTAATATTATTCTGCATAAGTGTTCAGCCGGGCAAGCTGGTCAGCTAAGAGGAAGTGAAGCTGAATGTCATACTGAATGTCATAACATGGATCGTATGACATCAGACGGGATGAGTTTGTTTTTCTGTTGTGATACCTGATTTATATCAGGCTAAATATCAGGAAACATGTTATGACTTATGAGTTATCTCATGAGAGATTCAAGGCAATGCTGACCATGCCATGATCTAATTGGACAGCACCTTGAATTGTGGAAATTAGTTTTGATTTATTAAAACTAATATTTGTTACTTCTGCACAGCCCAAGCCCAGTCTGCACGATTATAAAAGGAGAAGCAGAAGCAGAAGAAAGGCAAGCACTCACACCAGGAAAAACCAGAGTGTAAAATAGAGGTCTAGGGTTGAGAGTCCCTTGTGTGTAAGTCACCCTTTGTATCTTTTGATACATTGTGGTAGACATATTTGTAAGGGAAGAAGGCTAGTCTTCACGTGCAAAGTCTGTTTAGAAATACTTGTAATCCAAGCAATTGTTTGGTTGATGATTGTTTTGGTTAGGTAGATTCTAGGTTGTGTCTCACTCGAAGCTGTGAAGCAAGAGTATGTGAGTTCCTTGATCAAAGCTGTGAAGCAAGATCAAGGTGTGTATGAAGTGTCTCTTCATACTATTTTTGTAATTATTTGATATCACTGTTCTGTGATAGTGGGGGAGTGAGTGGGTATACTCAGGTACTAGAGTGTCTCTAGGCTGAAGTGTCATTGGGTAGAGATTAAGTGAGAAGTGCAAACTGGAGGTTTGACTTTGAATTGATTCTACTAATAGTGAATTTCCTCCCTGGCTTGGTAGCCCCCAGATGTAGGTGTTGTTGATATCGAACTGGGTGAACAATTACTGTGTTATTTATATTTTTGCATTTACAATTCTGTACTTTAAATGGTTAGATAAATAGTATGACAGACTACAGATGTCACAACAGAGGTCATGACATTGGGACAATTTAAAGAAATTTAAATTGGCCATGGTCTAACCTCATCCTTGTTAAGCAGAGATCAATGTTCTCGGAACACATGTGATCTGCATACCAGAATTTCAACTTGTATTATAGGTTAATTGTACCTGCCGAACGAGTTCTATCAAAGTTCCCAGAGTCATAGTAAATCCTTCAGATATTATCGGCCACCATGACTACTCACGTGGGTCAAAAATAATCTCAGGATAAACTCGTTTGAGTGTAGCATCGCGTGACAACTATTTTGGGACTACTCCCTTATAGTTTTCGCACTACGTTCTAAAAAGGCTTAGTGGGGTAAGTGGGTAGCTAAAGGTACTCAGTTTCTGAAATTCTGGCAAGCACACGATGAATGTTATCACCAAAGATATAACATCCAATGTGAGGTTGACTACTGTACTAACTAATTAAACTGTAAGTAAAAGTAGTAAATAACACAGCAATTGTTCACCCAGTTCAGTGTCAACAACACCTACATCTGGGGGCTACCAAGCCAGGGAGAAAATTCACTATCAGTAGAATTAATTCAGAGCCAAAAAATCCCAGTTTGCACTCCTCACTTAAGACCTACCCAATGACACTTCAACCTAGAGACACTCTGGACCTGAGTATTCCCACTCACTCCCCCTCAATCACACCACAATGATATCAATACACAATTAAAAAATAAATATGAAGAAACACTTCATACACACCTTGATCTTGCTTCAAAGCTTTGATCAAGAATCACACACTCTTGCTTAACAATTTTGAGTGAGACATAACTTAAAACCTACCTAACCAATGCAGCATACAGTTGCTTGGTAACCAAGTATTCCTAAGACACACTTCACACGTGAAGAACAAACTTTATTCACTCACAATACTCACGTAAATAACAACCTTCTTTACTCACAAGGACTCTCTATATGCACTCTCTGATCTTCTGTCAAGAGCTGCTCTTCTAGGATTGCTCCTTCTGTTATTTATAGCAGCAGTCAGTCCTTGGGCCTGGGTGCATAAATTAGGTTTAACATACCAAACCCTATTCTTCAATAATCTGCACGCTTGCCAATTAATTCAGGGACATTTGTTTCGCTTTAGGGCTTCTAAAATGTCTCTTGTCTTTCAGCTTAAGCTTCTGATTTGTTTCCTGATTTCTAGATACCAGAAAAACTAATCTGCTTGCTGGATGTCATACGATCAGAGTCATGACATTCTATATGACATTCAACTAAACTAACATTTATCTCAGTTAGCTTACCCTGCACAGTCCATATTATGTATGTACTACCATCAGTTATGACATACATACATACTCTAATATTTTGCCACAAAATGCAGCCAATCAAGAGCACTTACAAACTCCCCCTTTGGCAAATTTTTGGCTAAAACACCCTGTTAACATATCAGAGTTTACAAGCAGTAGAAGTCTTAACCTACCATGCAGGAAAGCTACACAAATAGTGTTGTCTACAAACACTCACACTATTAGCTCTCAGTATCAACCTGTTCACAATACCATCTGTTAGTCAGCACTACATATGTCACACTTTGCTGAGTAACACACTGGGTTACTCCCCCTCAACTGATGCACTTTACCAGCTGAGCACTTAACCTGCAGACACCCTGCAGTCACACATATTCATCCAGCCTGCTCTGGATGTTATGATATTCAGGATGACATCCTGAAGCACACCTGCTGTGGAACAACCTGTGCTACTCCCCCTGAAGAGATGCACAACATTCTGCAATCATCCTGCAGATACACACAACACTAGCCGCTATAAAGCTACTAGGTTCCATCAAGGAACTCACATATAACACATTATTAACAACACTAGACAGCTGTTATCACACATATCCTCAACAGCACCTGTGGTCACACCTCACCTGCAAGCATGATTATATCATATGCATAATGGTTCATATGCTCTAGCAAGTCTTCAAGCTATCCACACCTGTACTTTGTCACCTGCTGCCTGCTATCTGTACCTGCTGTTTTCTATTACCCTCTCCCCCTTTTTAGCCACAAATTAAGACCCAACCAATAACTTAGCATAGATCAAACATTGTAGCCCTACAAATTACACAAACTGCTCTTAAAGAGCATCACAAATTCATGCAAAAAAAACATAAGACTAACAGACATTACAAACACCTTCTCAAATCAGCAGCTCACACACCAACTCAACAACTAGTAGTCTGAGCCACCACAGCAGTCTATCCGCCCACATTAATCATCTTCCTCAGAAGAACTGGAATCACTGTCATCTGAATCTGACAGTGAGATGTCCTTATTGATGTCATCAGGATCGTCCTCTGGCATATCAGAATTGTGAGGTGGATCCCTGCGAGCCAGGGGAATGGTGATGCCTCGAAAGGGCAGTCCTTTCTTGAGTATATTATCGATAATTTCCCCAATGGATTTGTCCACGTATGCCGAGCCTTCCTTGTTTCTGATTCTCCTAAGTTCTTCAGCAGTGGGAGGAGGATACTTGCGCTTAGGTTCTTCAGCAGTAGGAGGGGCATCTTTTAAGAATTTGGGAGGGGTCTTGGATGACGAGGCATCATGATAGGAAGATATATTGTTGCGGAGTGCATATTGAGAAAATTCTATAGAGTGAAGGAGGCGAAGAAACTTGTATATGCAGTGATATAGCACGTTTGCAAGGAGTGGAGAGTTTTTGTGGTCAAGGTCGTGGACTGCATTGAAGTTTTAAAACTCTCACGTGCCATTAATTGCTATGAGTCCTCATACATGCAAATACCCAATTTTCCTCTTAGATTCTCAAATTGAGTAACATCTAGAGCCTTTGTAAAGATGTCAGCTAGCTATAGTTCAGTGGGCACATGTTCCAAGGAAATCACTTTGTCTTCCACAAGGTCTCTTATAAAGTGATGTCTTATATCTATGTGCTTAGTTCTGCTATGCTAGATTGGGTTCTTGGAAATATTGATAGCACTGAGATTGTCACATTAGAATGTCATGACATCCTGAGTGACATTGTATTCAGTTAACATTTGTTTCATCCAGACTAGCTGAGAACAACTACTACCAGCTGCTATGTATTCAGCTTCAGCAGTGGATAATGAGACACAATTTTGCTTTTTGCTGAACCAAGATATGAGGTTGTTCCCTAAGAAGAAGCATCCACCAGAGGTGCTTTTTCTATCATCAGCACTTCTAGCCCAGTCAGCATCACAATATCCAGACAATGTAGGGTCACACCCATGTGTGTAAAGTATACCATAATCACAAGTTCCATTCACATATTTGAGAATCCTTTTGACTTGATTTATGTGACTTACCTTAGGGTTAGCTTGATATCTGACACATACACCAACTACAAATGCAATATCAGGTTTGCTGGATGTTAGATACAACAAGCTTCCAATCATGCTTCTGTACAAGCTTTGATCCACACTAGTACCACTTTCATCTTTTGATAACTTCATATGAGTAGGTGCAGGTGTTCTTTTGTGGCCAACATTATCCAAGCTAAACTTTTTGACTATGCTTTTGGTATACTTACTTTGGGAGAGAAATATAGACTCCTCCATTTGCTTGACTTGCAGCCCAAGAAAGTAAGTTAGTTCTCCACACAACATGACTGATATGATTAATGATGCACGGACATGCAACTGCTAGGGAAGCTAATGCATGTATGAATTCACAAGACATGCTAATGCTTGATATGATTAATGATGCTATTCTTGCATGCCATGCTTATGACAATGAAAACGATCGGGTGCGCTGGGGATAGGTTTCCTGTTGGAGGTATCACCAGAGACTAGATTTGATAAGGTGCCAAATGGAATTGGACTTGGGTTATTTGGAAATTTGCCAAATGAGGTTGGACTTTAAGGTTTTATGAGGATGCCAACACGCATGGGCTTTTAGTGGTTGTCAATAAAAGATTGGAATTTTAGGTTTTATGGGGATGGTGAGGGTGTTTGACTACTCGATATTTCACACTTAGAGACCCAATGAGTGACTAGAGGATCTGACTGCCCCTAGTAATCTTTGGACTCGATACTGGGGAACTATATTAAGCAGATTCTTAAAAAGAATATGTTGTTAATGATGAAGAGCCGGAGCAGCTGACAACTGATTTGATGCTTACAAGCGGTGAAGTTCCTTTGAAAACCATTTATTTTCCTCCAAGATCTTCCAACACCAAAACAAATTTTATTGTTTATCAAATGTTGTTTTTATTAACTGAAGTTTCAAAACACAATTTATCAAAAATGAAATTAATTTGCGAACAATCAGATAAAGTAAAAGAGTGAGCATAATTTGGAAAGAAATCTCTCTTTATATTGATTTGACCCTTAAATGGGTAAGTACATACAAGGATGCAATTCCTTAGAGAGGTCATTACGGTGCAAGAAAAAATATAATGGCAGTATATTATTGAGGTTCCATTGAGTTTCAAGACTGCTATAGTCCCTATGACTTAGAAGATTTCAACATTTTGCTTCGTAGGAAGACGATTGGATTGATTCTTCTCTTCAGTGGCACATCAGGACCAAGTGGACGTGCAGGTTGGATACTTTTCCTTGGAATTTGTCCATAACTTTTGCCTGGATTGCCCTTTCGGGTTTTCAATCCACCGGGATGCCCTTTTTTGCTTGAACCGCTCTTTCGAGTTTTCAACTCAGCGGGCCTATTTTTATTTTATCCCTAACTTTTGCCTAGACCTCCCTTTCGGGTTTTCAGTCCACCGGGATAGCCATTTTTTATATAAGTCGCCCTTTTAGGTTTTTGACTTAGCGGCTTTATTATTCCACTTTTTTAGGAGTAATACCATTTGACGGAGTTTGCATTTACCAGGTATGGTAGTTCATCACCGTCCATAGTACCGAGTTTCAAGGCACCACCAGAGAATGCCTCCATTACAACATATGGGCCTTCGTAATTTGACATCCACTTGCCCCTGGATTCAGTGTATATAGTTATGATCCTCTTGAGCACTAAGTCACCTTCCTGGAATGTTTGGGGATGTACCTTTTTGTCAAAGCTCTCTTCATACGTCTCTGATAGAGCTGATTGTGACATATGGCTGCCAAGCGTTTCTCTTCAATAAGATTGAGCTCATCAAACCTTGTCTTCACCCACTCTGCTTCATCAAGCTGAGCTTCCATTAGAACTCTGAATGATAAGATTTCAACCTTTATCGAAAGAACCACTTCCGTACCATAAACCAATGAATAAGGAGTTGCCCCTGTTAAAGTTCACACTAAGGTACGATAGCCGTGCAACACAAAAGATAAAATTTCATGCCAATCCTTATATGTGACCACCATTTTATGGATGATCTTTTTGATATTCTTATTGGCTACCTCAACTGCTCCATTCATCTTGGGTCTATATGGTGTTAAATTGTGGTGTTCAATCTTAAAACTGGCACACAACTCATCCATTATTTTGTTGTTGAGTTTCGATCCATTATCAGTGATGATACGATTAGGCACTCCATATCGGCCTATAATGTTATATTTCTAGAAGCAGGAAACCACTTGCTTGGTAACGTTGGTGTACGATGCATCTTCAACCCATTTGGTGAGTAATCTATGGCCACCAATATGAAACTATGTCCGTTTGAGGCTTTTGGCTCGATCATCCCAATCATGTCTATTCCCCACATGGAAAAGGGCCATGGTAAAGTCAAGATGTTCAAATGAGTGGGAGGTACATGGATCTTGTCAGAATATATCTGGCATTTATAACAAGTTCGGGCATAATGGTAACAATCAGCCTCCATGGCGAGCCAATGATAGCCTGCTCTCAATATCTTCTTCGCCATTCTGTGCCCATTTGCATGGGTCCCAAAACAACCTTCATGAATATCCTTCAGAATCTGCTCAGCTTCATGCTTTTCCACACATCTGAGTAGGACAATATCTAGATTACGCTTGTGTCGCTACTACGAAAATCGGCGCCGGCTATGACAGAAGAATCGCCACCGTGCGTTATTTATCCCACAAGAGGGAAAGGAAACACTCAGAGTAAACCTAATGCAAAGAGGGAAAGGAATGGTCATCGCAACCAAATCCTGGATTCGGGAGTCGGTTACGCAAGGGGAAGGTATTAGCACCCCTCACGTCCGTCGTACTCGACGGGATCCATGCTTGTTTTTTTATCTAAGGGTGTGTTATTCTATCTACTCTACAGGTCTAAGTTAAAAAGAAAAGAAAATAACTCGGCAAAGTATCGCACTTTATGCCTACGTATTCCCGTCTGGAATGAGAAATCAGAGTCAACGTAGTTCGCCTACCTATGGGAAAGGAGGGGAAGGTTGCTCGCTAGGATATCGCATCCTATGCCTACGTACTTTCATACAACATGAAAGATCAGAGCAAACGTAGTTCGGGCTACGGAAGACACAAGCTTGTCTGACAATTTTTTATCTCCTTCTGAAAAGGGTTTCCTGATTAAAGGTCCAAGCGGACAAAAACATAATTTGAATGTTTGTTTGAGTTTTTTACGAAAGAAATGTTTTTTAGTCTGTTTGCAACTTGTACTGCACTAAAGACTTGTGATCTGAGAGTGACTACATCGCATGTCACCCTAAGGGTACCATACTAAGAAGTCAGATTACTGAAGAGTGACCCTCCAATAACCTTTTCTCAAATAGCTTAAGGCTCGTAGAGTACAACACGCGTTATCCTTATTATTGTGTTTTTGAAGTGTTTTGAGATGAGAAGAGAAAGACCCTAAAACTATAGTTGAAAGGGGAACTAACCTAATGTTGTCATGCATGGTTTACAAACCTAATGTCTGTCATAATTTCCTCTTGCACAGAGGAAATCAGAGATCCTAAGGGATAAACAGCAAAAGACAGCAAGCAATTACAGTAAATAGTAGAATGTATGCAGTGCAACAATACAAGAGAAGCAAGGGAGAAGACAACAGGCAAGAGGAGACAAGCCCCACCTCAAACATAGAGGTAATCTACACAAGCAAACAGACAAATCAGAGAAAAACAAAAGACACAGAGGAGGTAGCTCAGGCAGCAGTACCAAACTCCTACATCAAACAACAACAACAACTCTAAACAGCAAAGTTGAATGGACAGCAAAGTTGACAGCAAAGGCCTCATCTTCAAGCAAGCTTCTATCTTCAATCTTCATCAATCTTCAAGCTCCCACAAGCACACTCCAAGAGGAGGATTAATCATCAAGATCAAGTTATAATATTAAAGAACTTAATGACAACCAAAGAAAATCACTAAGAACTTAACATGGCAAATGAAAGGTATCCTCAAAGTTCTACTCACTTGGACATACCACTAATCCCTCCTAAGGAGAGATGGAGCTTCCCAAGAAGGAATTTGTGTCATTGGATAGAATAGAGGCAAACAATGCACTCTATGTTTGAAGAAAGAATCAAAACTAGGTCTAAGGCAATTCCTAGAACCCTAATTCTCTAAGCTCCTAAACAAAAGCTCCACAAGAGGAAAAGCATTCAACTCCAAGCTCCAATCCTCAATCTCAAGCATCTTCAATGAATCCAGAAGCTCCACCAAAAAGAACTCAAGCTCAAACCAACTTTAAGGTATCCAACCAAGCCAAGCAAACCAAAGCACTCAAGAGAGGAATTCATAAACACAAGCCATTTGCAAAATACAACTAAAATAGAAAATCAAATTGCAAAAACCTAATAAAATTCCTAGGGGAACATGAATGATTTAACAAATTAATGTAAAAAGGTTGAAGCCTAAATCAACTTCTAAGTTATCTAAACAATTCCTACATTGAGATAGGTAAAGGGAATCCACAAGTTTGGGAGGGTCCTAATCTCAATACCTAAAATAGATGCTAATATTGTTCTAAAAATTCAAGAAAAATTCTAAGGGAACATACATGTCTACCATAACACATACTAAAAAATCAAAGCCAAAATATAAACCAAATGGGAGAACTAAATGCAGCAAAGCGGATAACCAGTTATGCAAAAATAAAGAACAAAATAAAATGAGAAAAATAAAATTAAATTGAAAAATGCATGAAATTGTATTTTGTTAATCCCAGAAAATCACAAATTCCATAAGGATCATGAAGATATTTTTAAAATAACTTTGTGATCAAAATTGGAATTTATATGATTTTTGGAATAACAAGGCAATTAAAATAAAACAAAATGAAATAAAAATGAATAAAAGCTGAAATAAAACAAGAGCCATAGGATCTGGAGACTAGTCAAAAATCTAGACGCGCCACAGCTTGCCAGCACATTAAGTGATACGCTGTGTTTTGGCTTTAGAAATTTCAAAATAAACTTTAAGTCGTGGCCATCAGATCCAGGCTGTGGTCAAGAGTCAAGCAATGATCCAACGATGATGAGGTCATCTTCTCCAAAACTCAGGTCATCAGAGTGGAGATCAGGGATGGTGGTTGGTGGTGGCCGGAGAAGACTCCGGTCGTCTTCTCCGGCGAGAGTCCAGGTTCAGGCAACCAAAAATAACAAACTATATACAAAATCAACTCAGTTTTTCACGTACATTCCAAATCTCCACTCAAAATCATCCAATTCTTAACAAGTAAGCAAACACGAATCAAACTTCAGAAATGGCAACATCCACAACTCTCACTAAACTTGCAATTAATGGTATAGATCTCTTCATCTTGTTGCGTACGTCAACCTGATCTAAACATCTAACATTGAAACCTTATGAATCAAGAGATTCAAGTCCAAACAGATCTTACATGTCATCTTCAATCATCACCAATTGAGTTCAAATCAAGCCTAAAACGATCTATGTCATGTCTAGATCCTAACCACAAGTTCAATTCTATCTAATTCATGCTAGATCATGCTGAATTTTGAGAAATGCAAACCTGGTACAGATCTTGAAACAGAGGTACTTAGAGCTCGTGGCTTGCTTCCAAATGCTCCAGATAGCTTCAATGATCCACAAGGAAGAGATTGCACACTTCAATTTGGCTTGAATTGGTCTGAATCTGAGAATTTGGTTTCAAGTTGCAGCTGAGAAAATTCACTTGCTCTTGCTTGCTCTGGCGCGAAATGAAGCTCCAAAATTGATCTGAACTTGATCTAATGAATATATAGAAGAGTTTCATGGGCCTTTGCAATGTGTTTGAAGCCCAAATCCGTGTATCCAATTTTCTGATTTTTGCTTGCAAGTTCATACACCAGTCGTGCTTTGCAAGCTTTGCAGTGGTTCTAGAAGGTTCTAACACCTTGCAAATTGCATTTAGAATGAGTTTGGATGGAGAAAATGGCCTGAATTGCCTTGTGCATTGATTTGGATATGTGACTTGTTTATGAAGTAACAACATTGAAAGTCATGGAATTATGCCTCAAATCAAAAATGTAAAAGTTCCAAAGTGTTCAAAATGAAATTTCCAATCAGAAAATGTACTCATTTGACATGTTTGAGGCATCTAGCACAAAAAGTCAATTTTCCCTCCTTTAATCATTTGAATTTTCTTCCTTTTCAAACCATTTCAAACCAACTCTTGCTATAAGCTCAAACAAATCCTCATAACCTCTTAGCTAGCCTAAAAACCATATTTTGAGCAACTTCCATGTTGAACAAATTTTCAATTGAAGCTTGCAAGTTGGAGATTTTGGCCCATGCTTGAAAATGACCTATAATCTCACTTTCCCAAAATACCCCTGACTTGTAAACCTCATAACTTGAGTTCTACAAATTAGATGGATGACTTCTAGTACAATTTAGAAAGCTAAGATCATGAGGAACAACTTTCATGTTGGCCAAAAGTTCAGGTGAAACATACTTCTAGGTTAAAAATAACTTTGAAGTCAGATTATTTTCACAGACAAATTTCAGAAGCATCTGAGGACTTGTAACTTGTCTGGACCATAACTTGAGTTCTAAAAATCCAATGGAGGACTTCTAATACTCAAATTAAAGGTATTGAGATGATATACAAGTTTAATGTTGGCCAAAGATCCATTTAAAACTTTTATCTTGACTTATGTGGCCTTGAATTTAAGCACTAAACAGGGTAATTTGCACTGAAACCCTAATTTAGCAACTTCCCACATTCTTGACTCTTCTTGATTTGATCTTGGCACAACACCACAAATGTCTTATCACATTATTTCATGAACTCCATGACCTCAAAGTAGGCTTGAATGCTTTTCAACTGCATAGTTGACCTAGGGTTGATCCAGATGAAACCCTAATTGCTTGCACCTCAACTGTGGCTCTTGCATTTGACACAATGACTTGATTTATCTCCAACATGGCTCTCTAGGACCTCCATGAGCTCTATACACATATCATATTCACAATCCATGCTTCACATTTCATATTCACACCTCAATGATAGTCTTCAACTGATCAAGACCTCCCACCACCTCCTGATGACTTGGATGACGTCTCAAGCTTGGATAAGATTTCTTGCTAGGCTTCTCTTGATAATAATCACACTTGATCTCCTATTGGATGAATGATATGCCATGATATGCAAATGATAGAACTATGCAAATGATAATGCAATGAAACATAAACCAGGTAAAAGATGTTGAGCAAATTTTGGGGTGCAACAGTTGCCCCTATTCAAACGGCTTGGACCCGACTGGGTGAAGAGCGAACAACCTTCGAACAATCGAGGTGAAAGACGGTTGAATACCAAGAAACCCGGAAATTTGCCAACTGCAGACATGAACTGCAAAGACTGCTTAGTGAACAACATCCGTTGTGCTGAACCCAGTTGTTATGGCAACAACTGATCACTCTTCTAATAAAACTCTTGATTTCAACATTAACTCCCTGTGTGACGCCAGAGGCATCGAATTAACTTTACAAGAAACAATTCCATCCACAACGGGACTAAGCTTCGTCAACACGAGGAAGGACTCCATCCACATGGGTACAATTTCGTATTTAACTGGAATAACGATCTCTGTCAGTCACGGGTAACGACTCCACTGGGGATAATCCATCGATTACGGATAATAACTCCGTCCACACGAGTAGCAATCACTATCAACATAAATGCAAATCGCTGTCAATCACAGGTAACAATCTCTGTCAATACAGGCGCGATCTCTATCCATTACAGGTAACGATCTTTTCTGACGCTTTTACTGGGGAAATAACTCTGCCAACAACACAGGGAGTAACTTTGGCGACTTCCACTGAGGAAATAGTTTTATCACCAAATAAGAAGTAACTCTGCCAACAACACAGGGACTAACTCCGTCAACACTACGGAAAAATAACTCTGCCATCATTACAGGAAACTATCTCTGCCAAACACAAGAAAATAACTCTGTCACCACTACGGGCAATAACTCTGCCAAATACAGGAAAATAACTCCATCACCACTACGGGCAATAACTCCGTCACCACTACGGGGAATAACTCCGTCAAATACAGGAAAATAACTCCGTCACCACTACGGGCAATAACTCTGCCAAATACAGGAAAATAACTATGTCACCACTACGGGGAATAACTCCGTCACCACTACGGGGAATAACTCCGTCACCACTACGGGGAATAACTCTGCCAAATACAGGAAAATAACTCTGTCACCACTACGGGCGATAACTCTGCCAAATACAGGAAAATAACTCCGTCACCACTACGGGCAATAACTCTGCCAAATACAGGAAAATAACTCTGTCACCACTACGGGCAATAACTCCGAATGCAACTTCTCTGCCTATCTTTGCAATAGCTAACTCCATCAATCAAATGGGTAACAAAATACTGGTCCAATCTTCCAACGTTTAGCGCGAACATGGCAGCAAATCTGAGAAGGACTCTATTGGGGATTTCCTGAACCCAAACTGCTAGACACCTACTTCGACATAGGCGGCAACAATTTTGAAGAAATACTCCGCCGGAGGGGTAAGAGAAACTAATCCAAGCAACTCTGTGGGGAATAATGACAAAACTAACATTATCATTACACATCTCACGCTGAAACCTTGCTTATCTGGTAATTAAACTGAGCAAGAGCTCCCTCCACCTGCAGGGAAAACAACACTTGAAAACAGAAGATTAACCAACCTGGCTTATGTTTCAAAATGCATATGTTTGACAATGGCGTAATGTTCCATTCGACATGGAAATGCTACGCGTTTGGGTAGATGCGAATATGATGATATATGCAAATGCTAATGCAGGCTCAAGCTGCTAAGAGACACTCTGGTATGAAATGGATAAGAACAAAACCAACTTCATTGGGAATGAATGGGTATCACAAAGTATTCCGGCAAAATAAATGCCGGAAACAACAACCAACTCTGCTGGGGAGAGATCAGACATTTGGGAAGAAAATACAAACCCTGCTGGGGAAAGATGCGACCCTTCTGAGGGAAGAATTACACTGTCTGGACACAGTCTACAAACTCGAAGCTACAAACTCTGCCGAGGATAACCATCCTGACGAAAGAATGAAAAACCTGCAGGGAAAGTGAATAACCATCCTTCGGGGAGGCTTCCTCTGCCGAGGATATTGGTTTCGACCTGCAAGGGATATCCTATAGACAACTTCCATGAGGATACTCTTCAGGTGACGTTCCTGGTGATACTCTCTCAGGGAGGACAATTCCGCATCTAGTAGGAATAAGCGTCGTCTCCACTCTCCAGGGATACGATACGACTTGCTAAGGAACGACATCAACTGAAGTCCGGCCTTACGTCAAGAGACTTTGGCTGGGGAATACAATTCCTGACCATTTGCTTCAAAGGTAAAGACCTTGCAAAACACAAACAAGACAAAACAAATCTACACAACAAAATCTATCCGAGTTAATATCCGTGACATTCATTCAATCAATTCGAAGTTTTAGCAATTATTGGCAAGGGTCGGCAAGCTTATGCAAGTGCAAGTTCATCAAAAACATCGGCGTTTTTCACAAACAAAATAGTAAAGAACAAGCATCAAGTACTGAATAACATGCTTTATTGAATGGGCCTGTAAATAGGAAAGGCTTTGTACACTGGACGTAACTCCTGAAAAGAGGAAGTTACGCACAAGCAAAATACAACATATGCACAAGAAGCACAGAGAAAGATACAAAATAAATTTGATATACATGTCGGCAACATGGTAAAGACAAACACCATGAGCTGATTCTCCTATGACTCGTTCGACTCTGGCGCTTTCCCGGTACTCGATCTTTGGAAGAGATTGTTTCGGATATACGACCCTCAGGTACTCCCAAACCACTTAAGCAATGCAGTATCAAACTCAGACCGCAGTCATTTGCTTTTCTCAATCCCTAACTTTTGCGTGAATCGCCCTTTGCGGGTTTTCAATTCACCGGGATACCCTTTCTTGCCGAGTCGCCCTTTTCAGGTTTTCGACTTCGCGGGTGTACATCTTTTCAATTTTATCCCTAATTTTTTCCCGAACCTTTTATTCCTTTTTTATGGTTCGCCGGGATGCCCCATTTTTTCCTGGACTCTCTTTTTCTGTCCAGCGGGTCTATTTTAAGCAAAGTATTTTTTAACTGCGTCCGAATTCACAGGAGACGTAAGGTCCTCACCATCCATGGTGGACAACAACAAAGCTCCTCTAGAGAAAACCTTTCTGACGATATATGGACCCTCATAGTTGGGAGTCCATTTGCCCCTGTGATCCGATTGTGGTGGGAGAATCTTTTTCAACACAAGATCGCCCGTCTGAAAGCTTCGAGGACATACCTTCTTATCGTAAGCTTTCTTCATCCGGCTCTGATACAACCGACCATATGCGAGAGAAGCCAGTCTCTTCTCATCCATTAAATTGAGTTGGTTAGTCTATCTTTTACCCATTTTGCCTCATCAAGTTGAACATCGCGTAAAACCCTCAAAGAAGGAATCTCAACCTCCAATGGTAACACTGCCTCCATGCCATATACCAATGAAAAAGGAGTTGCCCCGGTTGATGTGCGTACCGTCGTACATTAACCGTGCAAAGCAAAAGGCAACATCTCATGCCAGTCCTTGTAGTTCACAACCATCTTTTGAACGATCTTCTTTATGTTCTTATTGGCCGCTTCAACAACGCCATTCATCTTGGGCCGATAAGGAGAAGAGTTGTGATGCTCAATATTGAAATTCTGACACAGCTCTTTCATCATTTTGTTATTCAAGTTTGAGCCATTGTCAGCGATAATCCTCTCCGGGATTCCATATCTGCAGATAATATCTCTTTTGATAAATCTGGCTACCACTTGTTTGGTGACATTAGCATATGACGCTGCTTCCACCCATTTGGTGAAGTAATCAATAGCTACCAAAATGAACCGGTGTCCGTTTGATGTCGTGGGCTCAATCTTGCCAATCATATCAATTCCCCACATCGAGAAAGGCCACGGTGATGACATAACGTTCAAAGGGCTCGGAGGCACATGAATTTTGTCCGTATAAATTTGACATTTATGACACCGCTTCGCGAACTTGAAACAATTTGTTTCCATCGTTAGCCAATAGTAACCTGCCCACAAAAGTTTTCTCGTCATTGCATGTCCACCAGCATGCGTACCAAATGTACCTTCATGGATCTCTTCCATGAGCAGCTTAGCCTCTTTCTCGTCCACACATCGCAACAACACCAAGTCGTGGTTTCTCTTGTACAGGACACCATCCGGATTCAAATAAAAATTGCCAGCCAATCTCCTAAGAGTCTTCTGATCTCGACTGGATGCCCCAGCCGGATACTCTTGGTTCTTCAGGAAATTCTGGATATCAAAATACCACGGCTTGCCATCGGATGCTTCCTCAATGGCAAATATGAAGGCGGGCCTATCAAGGCGAGAGATAACAATCCTGGGAGCCTCATTCCAGAAGTTAACTTTATACATTGAAGACAACGTCGCAAGAGCGTCAGCCATCTGATTTTCTGCTCGTGGCACGTGATGCAATTCTACTTTGTCAAAGAAAGGCAACAATTTCCTTGCATAATTCATATAGGGTATCAGATTGGGCTGCCGTGTCTCCCATTCTCCTTTAATCTGGTTGACCACTAGAGCAGAGTCCCCGTATACATCAAGATTTTAAATTCTCAGATCAATAGCTTCTTCGAGCCCCATAATGCACGCTTCATATTCGGCCTCATTATTGATAGCTGGAAAGGTCAATCTGGCAGTAAAGGGAATGTGCGTCCCTTGAGGAGTAGTGAAAATTGCCCCTATTCCACTACCGTAGGAATTAATAGCGCCATCAAATATCAACTGCCATTTGGAACCCAACTCTGGACCTTCATCCGGCAACGGCTCATCACAATCTTTCATTTTCAAGTACATGATATCCTCGTCAGGAAAATCAAACCTCATTGGTTGGTAATCTTCAATCGGCTGCTCCGCTAGGTACTCTGACAGAACACTACCTTTGATAGCCTTTTGAGAAACATATTGAATATCATATTCTGTCAGCACCATCTGCCATCGAGCAATCCTCCCGGAGAGTGCTTGCTTTTCAAATACGTATTTGATCGAATCCATCTTTGAAATTAGCATGGTTGTATGGTTTAACATATATTGTCTCAAACGTTTGGCAGCCCAGGCTAGCGCACAACACGTTTTTTCGAGCATTGAGTAACGGGACTCACAGTCTATGAACTACTTACTCAAGTAGTAAATTGCATGCTCTTTACGTCCGGTCTCGTCATGTTGACCGAGAACACAACCCATACTTTCCTCAAGAACCGTCAAATACATAATCAATGGTCTCCCGGCTACTGGGGGTATCAGTATTGGAGGTTCCTGCAAATATTCTTTTATTTTTTCAAACGCCCTTTGACAATCTTCATTCCAGGTCACAGCCTGATTCTTTTTCAACAATTTGAATAATGGCTCGCATGTAGCGGTTAGGTGAGATATGAACCGAGCAATGTAGTTCAACCTCCCTAAAAACCCACGCACTTCTTTTTCTGTTTTAGGCATTGGCATTTCTTATATTGCTTTTATCTTAGCAGGATCAACCTCAATTCCCTTTTCGCTCACAATAAACCCCAATAGTTTACCGGATCTCACCCCGAAGGTGCACTTGTTAGGATTCAGCCTCAACCTGAATTTCCTAAGCCTCTTGAAAAATTTCAGCAGATTAACCAAATGCTCTTCCTCCGTCTGGGATTTGGCAATCATATCATCAACATAAACCTCGATCTCTTTATGCATCATGTCATGAAAGAGCGTCGTCATAGCACGTTGATATGTTGCCCCAGCGTTCTTCAAACCAAAGGGCATCACTTTGTAGCAAAATGTTCCCCAGGGCGTAATGAAGGTTGTTTTCTCCATGTCTTCTGGCGCCATTTTTATCTGATTATAGCCCGAGAAGCCATCCATGAAGGAGAACACGGAGAATTGAGCAATGTTATCGACCAGCACATCGATATGAGGAAGCGAAAAGTCGTCCTTTGGGCTCGCCCTATTCAAATCATGATAGTCTACGCACATCTGCACCTTACCGTCTTTCTTTGGTACCGGTACTATATTGGCGACCCATGATGGATAAGTTGTAATAGCAAGGAAACCAGCATCCCACTGTTTCTGAACTTCCTCCTTAATCTTCACAGACATATCTGGTCTGGTTCTTCTGAGTTTCTGTTTAACAGGCGGACATTCTTCTCGCAATGGCGGACGATGAACAACCATGTCAGTATCCAATCCTGGCATATCCTCGTACGACCAAGCAAAGATATCACTGTACTCTTGCAACATCTCAATCAGACCTTGCTTGATGTCGCTTTGCAGCGCATCCCCTATCCGGATGTTCCTGACAACTCCCTCGGACCCCACATTGATAATCTTAATCTCTTCCTGATGAGGCATAATGATTCTTTCTTCCTGTTTCAACAGTCGAGTCAGCTCTTCTGGCAAGTCGCTATCCTCAACACTCTCTTCCTCAGCTTGAAATACCGGATGCTCAAAGTCAAAGCAAGTCATAGGAAGTTCGTGTTCGGTGTCATCTGAAATATGAATCCTGCAAAGGAAATGGTTAAATGCTTCAAATGAGTGCAAACAAAGCTCATAACCACGTTGCCATTTATTGTTAAAATAAAAATAGGAACCACAGGGAACACAAAATTTGTATGAGAAAAACGTCTTTATTCAATGATTAAACAGTGCATACACATAAGCAGGTGGCCCTAAAACAAAATCACTATGCCCCGGGTAGGACACAGGATTATACAATAATCAAGAAAACAAATCATTACTGTTTTGTAGTCACTGGGACAATTTCTCGGATGGACCAGTTGCAGAGACTTTGTCCTGGCACGCTAGGCTTGATCCACGCGTCCATGTCGCAATCACTATCTCCATCTTCAGAGTCGGAAACAGCATTAATCGTCTCAAAGCAGACTCCCTTTGGAGTAATCACTACCGGCCCTTTGAACTTGGGTGCTTTCTGTGAAGAAGATGCTGATGTTGGGCGATACCCTAGTCCAAACTTGTCCATCTTGACGGGAATTTCCAGCACTTGACCCCAACCCTTGGTCTCACCAGTCTGAACCAACGCTTGAGCGTCTTTATATGAAGCCACAACAACCTCTGGCACTTTGCTAGGAACACTGGACTTGTCTTTGATTTGCAACCCTTCGAAGGCTTGGCAGGGCGTTTCATGGATTTCTCCATCCACTTCAACGTACTTGAATGATGAGAGATGACTGACCAAGATGTCCTCTTCCCCACAAATAGTAACAATGCCACCACCGGCTTCAAACTTAAGCTTCTGATGCAGCGTGGACGTCACAGCCCCTGCTGAGTGTATCCATGGACGCCCAAGTAAACAGCTATAAGCTGGATGAATATCCATGATATAAAATTCAGTGTCAAATATTTTCGGCCCGACCTGCAACGGCAACCTTATCGATCCAAACACCGACCTTCTCGTTCCATCAAACGCCCTCACAACCAAGTCACTTGGCGTGCAAATAATTCCCCGGATATCTAACTTCATCATAGCCTTCTTAGGCAATACATCAGAGATGATCCGGTATCCACAAGAACATGCGACATTACGGTGCCCCGGCATTCCACCAATATGTGCAAAGCCATATTATGCTCTCGGCCTCTGCGTGTTAGATCAAAATCAGTGAAACCCAAACTATGTCCAGCATTGACATGCGCCAGTACCCCCTCTAGCTGGTTGACAGAAACCTCCTGAGGTACAAATGACGTGTCCAATATCTTCAACAAAGCATTTCGGTGAGCCTCAGAACACAGCAACAAAGATAGGATTGAAATTTTTGAGGGTGTCTGTTGTAAGTGCTCAACAATCTTATAATCGCTCTTGCAAATTAGCCTCATGAACTCTTCTATGTCCTTGAGCGACGTGTCTTTCTCTTTCAATTGGGATGGTCCACTTTCATTCACCTTGTCCTTGCCTTTAGCAATCCTCTCTGCTTCAACTTCAGGTGCGGTGAATATTCTTCCACTACGGGTCATGCCTCCCGTTCCAACAACATTGTCAACTGCCCCTGCCGACCGGCTATTCACCTCAATCTTTTCTCCATTACAATATGCTTCTAACCCATACGTCTATGTGTAACACGGTGGGAGAACTGACTTTAAACAATGTTGCGGATAGCAAGAGTCGCCACCGACTTTTATTTTATCCATAAGGAAAGGTTATAAAAGAACAGGAAAGACCTTAGAGAATATTTTGGGTCCGGGGGGTAGGTTATGAAAAGGGAAGGTGTTAGCACCCTTTTCATCCATGGTTATCCATGGGCTCTTAGGTACTTAAGCTCACCTTTGAATTGTTTTGAAAGTGTAGTGTGTGAATAGCAAAAAATTTCAGAATAGTTTAATAATAATCCGTGTATGGATGTGAAAAAAACTTGTTTGAAAATTTTGTTGGAAATTTGTTTAAGTGTGAAAAAGTTTTGAAGTGAGCAAGTATCTAGGAGTAGCCTACCCTAATGTTTTAAGGTCTTTCTTATTCTTTATCCTTTCCTTAGTAAGACTATCCCTACTATAATGGAGTAGGTAGTCCTTACTTTGGATGTTAAGGGACATGTGAGGGACAATTGGATTTTTGAAGGTCATTGCGGGGTGTAATAAGCAAACTGGAGGGACTATCATCATTTTTCGAAAGGGACTCGATTCGTAAAGGCAACCATAAGGGACTTTGATGATTTTCTTTTTGAGGGACTTGCTTTATACACCCCACTTAACCAATATTCATAGGCAACTTGAGGGATATCCTTAGGAAGTGAGACGGCGATTAAAATCGACTTACGTGTGTGACGTGTTTATTTTAATTATCTTTATTTAAAAGTGATCTAAATTTATTTTAATATTACATACATGTTGTTACACTCCCTAATTACTAACCATAATAATAATTAAATAATTAAACAACTTTACATCCAAGAAACAATTACAAAATAATAAGCAAAATAATTAAATAGCAAAGATAAATAAATTATAAATAAGCAATAATAAATAATAAAGGGGGTTAGTAAGCAATATTTAACAAAATAATAAGCATGATTAGAATATAAATGGGTTAGTAAATAAGAATAAACAAAATCAATCCAAACATTATAATAATAAGAAATTAACAATTTTTTAATACAATCAACTAAAAAAAACAAATATGAATAAACAATTGTTTTAATTTACAAATTATTAAATTATATTTTAATCATGAAGTTACTACAAAAAATTTAATTATTATAAGCACAATTATTTATAAACTAAAGTTATGTAAAAAAAATGTTTATAAGTATATTTACAAAAATTTGTAAGAATTATAGTAAACATACATATATAATAATTATATTAGAAAATAACATTAAAAAAAAATAGGATTAGATTTGTATTAAAAAATATTTTTAGAGTTTTATGAAATTAGGGTTTATATGAGAAATAAATTTTTAGGGTTTATATAAAAAAAATAGGATTTAGTTATATACAAAAATTTTCTAATTTATACATATTACAATTTAGACATAAAATATAGAAACAAAATTTGTGAAAAAAAAACATATTTTTTAAAATTAAAGAAAACAGACATATTTTATTATAATTTATTTATTATTGAGAAATATACATAATATATTTAGTTTTTAATATTATAATATTTAAATCAAATAAAAGGAAAGAAAAAAAAAGCGGAAACTTACCTGGCTGAGGTTTGAACCCAGGCCAGCTTGATTTCCAGGAAGCACAACAACCATCAGGCTGCGGATTTTGCAACGTTTTCTCCTACGAATATTGTTACGAGTTCTTCCACCCTGCGAAACACAAACTTCATCCAAACGGCAAAATTTCACAAAATTGATTGCACCATTGTATTGCTACTGAGTTTTTCAATCGTCCTATGTTTTTCAAATCCATTTATCATTTGAAAATCGTGAAACCCTAAAGAGGGCCGAAAACCCTAATCATGGTGAATTCTTGTTCCTGCAATGAAAATCCAATTGAACCACCCAGAATCGTTCTAGAGTTCATTCTAAACATCCTTGCAATGCTCTGAATTTGAGAACCCGAATATGACTTTTTGAAAGATTTTTGTGCTTTTGATCTTACCTTTAGGCTGCTGCAAAATCGTGTCTAGGGTTATGTTTGTGCTTAGTATATATGTGTGATGGATTTAGGTCAGAAACATTGATGTGTTGTGTGGATATTTGATCCAAAAAATATTCAAAAAGATCATTGTATAAATTTCAAATATTTGATCATGAGTGCTTGCTATTTTGGGAGAGATCACATGATTTCCTTCTCATTCTAATTCAATCAATGATTATGAATTTCTAGAAACAAAATCTTCACCCAAAAATAGATTTTTATATTTTTTATTTATTTAAAATGATTTTTATGAATTAAATCAATAATAAATAAATAAAAAATAATAATTTGGGAGAGATCACATGATTTCCTTCTCATTCTAATTCAATCAATGATTATGAATTTCTAGAAACAAAATCTTCACCCAAAAATAGATTTTTATATTTTTTATTTATTTAAAATGATTTTTATGAATTAAATCAATAATAAATAAATAAAAATAATAATTTGGGAGAGATCACATGATTTCCTTCTCATTCTAATTCAATCAATGATTATGAATTTCTAGAAACAAGATCTTCACCCAAAAATAGATTTTTATATTTTTTATTTATTTAAAATGATTTTTATGAATTAAATCAATAATAAAATAAAAAATAATAATTTGGGAGAGATCACATGATTTCCTTCTCATTCTAATTCAATCAATGATTATGAATTTCTAGAAACAAAATCTTCACCCAAAAATAGATTTTTATATTTTTTATTTATTTAAAATGATTTTTATGAATTAAATCAATAATAAATAAATAAAAAATAATAATTTGGGAGAGATCACATGATTTCCTTCTCATTCTAATTCAATCAATGATTATGAATTTCTAGAAACAAAATCTTCACCCAAAAATAGATTTTTATATTTTTTATTTATTTAAAATGATTTTTATGAATTAAATCAATAATAAATAAATAAAAAATAATAAAAATGATGAATTTTGGTCAATTGGGTCGTGCACCATGTTATGAGATGGATTGGGTCATAAATTAGGCAGCCCATTTGGAAAGAAATACTTCTAAGCCTCCATTTTCAATATAAATCATCACAAAATTGTCCAACTTTGCAAGGACACATCTCCCTCAATTTTAAAGGTATGAGGGTGTTCTTGGACTTTTTGGAAAGCTTGAAGAGTCCTCTAAACAACCCCATTGGTTTCAGGTCCATATCATTTACCAATCTCAAGTTATGCCCTTTTGAAGTTGTTGACTTTTTGTTGACTTTTGAAATGACCTATAATGTCTTAGATCGTATCTTTCAAATGAAGCATTTTTGGGCTTAACCTTCAACATCAAAGTTGTAGAGAATTCAATTTCCTTCAAAATGAGCTTTGGATGGAGACTTGGTGATGAAGTATGTGAAAGTTATGCCTGGTCAAAGTTCACTTGACTTTTACTGAGGAAACCCTAATTTAGAAACTCCTGATTATTGATGATCTGGAATCTCCTTGATGAATCATGATCAACCCTTGATCAAATGATGAATTTTACTTCATATACTTGATGTTGGCAAAAAAATCATGAAGTTTGACTTTGGTTTGACCACAGTTGACCTCAGTTTGACTTTTTAACTGCATTGACTGCTTTTGACTTATCTGATCATCTGACTGAGCAAACTTTTGAGAAAAGTCTTGAAACTTGACATGGGGGTTCTTATACACATATAAGATGTTATGAAGCTCACTTGAAGTCTTGGAAGTCCATTTAGCCTGATTAAAGTCAAAACCCTAGTTTTGGATGCACTGCTTAGGAGGTGCATTGTCTGAGGGAATTGTCAACTCTTCTGACCAATTGTGAACTTTGTGAACCTTGTGAACATCATGAAGTGGCTTTGTAGACCTCATGACCCTTAGGAAAGCTTTGTAAACATTGTGAATCTTGTGAACCTTGTGAACCTTCAAGAAGCAACCTATGGACTTCATGAACCTCATGAAAGGTCTTGTAGATGTTGAGAAGTTTGTGAACCTTGTGAACCTTCAAGAAGCACAAAGTCTTGTATTGTGAGGGCAAATTTTGGGGTGCAACAGTTGCCCCTGTTCAATTTTCTGAAACCTGAGGGGTTAGATTGGTATATTTGCCAGTCGTAACCTGGAAGGTTGAAGGGGATTGAACACAAAAGCCCAAAAATTTGCACTCACCAGTGCACTAGAGTGGTACAGATGGCTAGTCGAATATGATTGAGTGGGCTTAAAGATGCCACTAGGGGGGGAGCAGTTCAAAATATGGGTGTATGATGAAAGCTGTCAGGAGTCTGGAATAATAATGATGTAGCAGCATGTCTTCATGAGGATAGAGCAACCAATAGTGATAACCCTAAAGCAATCTTGAAGCAATGATATGATTTCAGGAGGATAGAACAATGAATGGCTCTAAAGCAGTCTTGAAATAATAATGTGATATGTCTTCAGGAGGATAGAGCAATCAATAGCTCTAAAGCAGTCTTGAAGTAATGATTTCAGGAGGATAGAGCAATGGATAGCTCTAAAGCAGTCTTGAAATAATAATGTAATTTTAGGAGGATAGAGCAATGGATAACTCTAAAGCAGTCTTGAAATAATTAGATGGCTTCAGGAGGATAGAGCAATCAATAGCTCTAAAGCAGTCTTGAAGTAGTAATATGACCTCATGAGGATAGAGCAATGAATAGCTCTAAAGCAGTCTTGAAGTAATAGGATGATTTCAGGAGGATAGAGCAATCAGTAGCTCTAAAGCAGTCTTGAAGTCATGAGAGGCTATCAGGAGGATAAAATAACCCTGAGGTTACAATAAAGCAGTCCCAAAGTAATAAAAAGCTCATCAGGAGGATAAAGTAACCCTGAGGTTACAATAAAGCAGTCCCAAAGATCATAAGCTTGTTTGTTGGATAATTAACCTGAAAACAAGGTAGCATTCTGTATAACAACATTAGTTTATGCTTTATGTATGCATGTATGACATGATACACTTAGGTAATGTACTATAGACATATATGTTATGGTATGATGTAAATGATGTATGTATGATATGACACTGCTGGAAGTGTCTGGATATCCTTGTATAACAACTGCTGGCCAAGGAAAATAAATCCCGATTCGTTGTTGAAGGATATATAACCCTCCGTCTGCTGGGGATAACAAGGTATAGATAACCTCCCGTTGTTGGGGATAACAAGGTATAGATAACCTTCGTTTTCGTTTGATAGTAGGATAAGTATAACATCCCGTCTTCGTTCATCGTGCCCTTATTGGAAAGTAATTTCCCGTATATCCGTATGAGGATAAAAGAGATGGATATAAATTCCAGGGGAGATTAGACTTTGTGAAAATGGATTAGTCCTACTGATGGTTTGTAACTGCCTTGTAAAGATGAACCGGCGAAGCTTCGTTGAAATCCTTCCCTCGTTCGTCCTTAGTAAATACTATTACTGCATTTTCATGCATTTCTGGTAAACATCAATCATATTAAAAGCATACATGCATTTCTGGTAAACATCAATCATATTCAAAGGCATACATACATTCAAACACAACCAATGGACGTTTCGCTTATGTAAATAGGGTAAAAGTAAATCTGGATTCAAAAGATGGAATTTATTTATATCAAAAGCGACCCATACACGGGTAAGTTTGTACAAGGAGACATAAACCCTAGTAAGAGAATTTTGTCATGAAGTTTTACAAAAAGAATCAGCTATGTGGGAAATAATCCTATTGAGTTTCAATTCTACTATTGCCACTCAAGTATCTCATCTTCTTGCTGTTGAGACGGAAACGATTGGATTGAGCTTTATCTGTTTGAGCTTGAGTAAGTAGTACAACTGGTTGCAGTTTCATGAGTGATCCAAACGAGACATAGTCATACGCTTTAATCCCTAACTTTTGCCTGGATTGCCCTTTCAGGTTTTCAATCCACCGGGATACCCTTTTTTGCCCAAGCCGCCTCTTCAGGTTTTCGACTTGCCGGGTGTACATCTTTTTATATATATATCCCTAATTTTTGCCCAAACCCTTTTGGTTTGCCGGGATGCCCTTATTTTTGCCTAGGCCTGTCAACCTAGCGGGTCTCTTTTTATGCGTAGTATTTTTTAACTATGTCTGCGTTTACAGGTTGTGGGAAGTCTTCACCATCCATTGTAGTCAGTATCATGGCACCTCCTGAGAACACTGTCTTGACTACAAATGGTCCCTCATATGTTGGAGTCCACTTGCCCCTAGGATCACCCTGTGGTAATATGATACGCTTGATTACCAAGTCACCAGCCTGATATACCTTTGGCTTAACCTTCTTGTTAAAAGCTTTGATCATCCGTTTCTGGTACATCTGGCCATGACAAACTGCTGCTAACCTTTTCTCATCAATCAAATTTATCTGGTCAAGTCGAGTCTGAATCCACTCATCTTCATCCAAGCCTGCATCCTTCATAATTCTCAAGGAGGGGATCTGAACTTCAATAGGCAGAACTGCTTCCATACCATAGACTAAGGAGAATGGGGTTGCCCCTGTTGAAGTACGTATTGTAGTACGATAACCATGCAGAGCAAATGGTAACATCTCGTGCCAATCCTTGTAAGTAACAGTCATCTTCTGTACAATCTTCTTAATGTTCTTATTAGCAGCTTCAACTGCCCCATTCATCTTTGGACGATACGGAGAAGAGTTGTGATGCTTAATCTTGAACTGCATCTTCGAAATCAACAAGGTAGTATGGGTCAACATATACTGTCTTAGTCGGCGAGCAGCCCATGCCAAAGCGCAGCAAGTTTTCTCGAGCAGTGAGTATCTTGTTTCACAGTCGGTAAACTTTTTGCTAAGGTAGTATATTGCCTGCTCTTTTCGACCAGACTCGTCATGTTGCCCCAATACACACCCCATTGAGTTGTCTAATACTGTTAAATACATAATCAAGGGTCTTCCATCAACTGGTGGCATTAAAATTGGGGGTTCTAGCAAATATCTCTTGATTTCATCAAAGGCAGTCTGGCACTCATCATTCCATTCCATCACCTGATCTTTCTTCAACAACTTGAAGATTGGCTCACAGATGGTAGTTAATTGGAAAATAAATCTTGCAATGTAGTTCAATCGTCCCAAGAAACCTCTAACCTCCTTCTCAGTACGGGGAGCTGGCATCTCTCGTATAGCTTTCACTTTTGCAGGATCCACTTCAATACCTTTTCCACTGACAATGAAACCCAAGAGCTTTCCAGATCTAACTCCAAAAGTACACTTGTTTGGATTTAATCTCAACCTGTATTTCTTCAACCTCTCAAACAACTTGTGCAGATGATCAAGATGTTGTTCTTCATTCTGAGACCTGGCTATCATATCATCCATATATACCTCTATCTCATGATGAATCATATCATGAAACAAAGCCACCATAGCACGCTGATATGTTGCCCCTGCATTCTTCAAACCAAATGGCATTACCTTATAGCAAAAGGTGCCCCACGGTGTCACAAATGTAGTCTTCTCCATATCTTCAGGTGCCATCTTGATTTGATTGTAACCAGAGAAACCATCCATAAAAGAGAATACCTTATGCTGAGCAGTGTTGTCTACCAGAATATCAATATGAGGAAGTGGAAAGTCATCTTTAGGGCTAGCCTTGTTCAGATCTCTGTAGTCTACACACATACGTACCTTACCATCTTTCTTAGGAACTGGTACCACATTTGCAACCCACTGAGGATAAGAAGTTACGGCCAAGAACCCTGCATTGAACTGTTTCATTACCTCTGCTTTGATCTTTTCTGACATTTCAGGACGCATACGACGAACCTTCTGCTTCTTTGGACGACAATCTTCTTTCACTGGCAAACGGTGAACCACAATGTCTGTATCCAACCCTGGCATATCTTCATAAGACCAAGCAAAGATCTCCACATAGTCACGTAGCATCTGAATCAACCTGCTCTTGACACTGTCCTCTAAATCAGCCCCTATCTTGACCTCTTTTCTGTTTTCTTCAGTTCCCAGATTCACAACTTCGACTGGCTCTTCATGTGGCTGTATAGCTTTCTCTTCTTGTTGTAACAACCTAGCAAGCTCTACAGGTATTTCACAATCGTCCTCGTTTCCGTCTTCAGTTTGATAGATCGGATTCTCGAAATTGTAATTGGCAATAGTAGAACTGTTATCAACTGGATCCAGAGTGGATGAGGATCTGCATTTTAGTGACGTGGGTGTGTGTAAGAACACATAGCTGATAAAGCAAAAATAAAAGAAAAAGAAAGACAAGGAACACAATATTTACGAAAACGAAACGTCCACTGATTTTATTGAATGAAGTATGCAAATGAAATGACAACCCGTAACAAGCACACCATTGTGCCCCGGGTAAGGCACATGGCTTGAAAGTTTTAATTGTTCCAGAAATTATAAATTTAAAAACATAACACAGTAATAGTATTTACTCCTGACTAAAGGAGATAGGGATAACATCTTCAGCTGTCCAATTATTGAGTCCAGCACCCACAGTAGGAAAAATCCATGCCTCCAAGTTGTAGTCTTCATCTTGATCTCCCACAGCATTGATAACCCCTTGATTGGTGATACGAACAGCACGGGCACGACGGACAGCCTTCTGGGACTCTGCAGTGAAACCCAAACCAAACTTGTCAGACTTGTATGGAATATCAGGAAGCTGACCCCAAATAGTACAACCACCTTCTTCCACCACAGCTTTTGCATCATTGAGGGAGGCCATTGCCATTGTTGGAGGGTTTCTGATGACCACAGGAACCTTCTTCACAGCAGGAGGAGTCACACAATCCTTAACAGCCCAGGGAACCACTTCAAATGACTGACATGGAGTTTCAATGTATTCACCTTCTACTTCCAGATACTTGAAAGTGTTTACATGGCTGACAAAGTATTCTTCCTTTCCAAAGACAGTAACAACTTTTCCATTCACCGGATATCTCAACTTTTGATGTAATGTGGAGGTCACAGCACCTGCCCCATGGATCCAGGGACGACCAAGCAGACATGAGTACGAAGGACGAATATCCATCACATAGAATGTAGTAGTGAACACCTGAGAGCCAACCTTGATTGGAAGATCAATTTCCCCATGCACTACTCTTCTAGAACCATCAAAAGCCTTTACCACAATATTACTGGGCTTCAATACCGTATCTTCAGGACTCAGCTTGTTCAGGACTTCCTTAGGCAACACATTCAGAGAGGAACCATTGTCTATCAGCACATGAGACAGGGTAGTGCCCCTGCATTCAATTTAAATATGCAAGGCCCTGTTATGATCCCTCTTGGCAGGGGTCAAGTCAGCATCAGAAAATCCTAACCCGTTGTCATAGGTCAGGTGAGCAACACAATTCTCAAACTGGTCCACAGAAATTGCACTGGGTACATGAGCCATCTTTAGAAACTTGATCAATGACTTGGCATGAGCCTCAGAACATAATAACAGGGAGAGCATAGAAATATTTGAGGGAGTATGCCCCAGCTGATCAACAATATCATAATCACTCTTGCGAATGATTTTCAATACTTCTTCCATCTGCTTAGAGAGGTCATCAGCAGCTGGCACATCAGTAGATACAGGCTCAATAACAGGACCCTTGCCCCGAGCATCAGTGGTGGAAGTAACAGCAGGAGTAACTGCACTCTTAGAAGCAACTGGAGGAGAGAAGACTCTTCCACTACGAGTGATCTTGCTAGATCCAGCAATATTATCAATGTCAACAGGCATATCAGGTAAAGGCTCCTGCTTGACACCATGGATGTAAACATCAGACCCATAGTGCCAAGGCACAGCTTTGTCAGATGTATAAGGAATAGGACCAGGAGTGGTAATGATCAGAGGAGCTACTCTGGCTTCAGCAACAACTTTCACAGGACCTTCAGCAGTAATCTTGATTGGGCCCTGATGAGTGATTTTAATGGGACCCTTTGAAGTGATTCTTAGTGGTACTTTGTCAACCATGTCAACCTCTTCAATCTTCTTACCCTGAGTCAGATGATCCACCATACTTTCTACAGATGCTGGTCTTCTTTCAAACACTATAGTATATTTATCCATGAGACGTTGAATCCCATCTCTCAAAATGAAGCAACTATCCGGCTTATAGGCACAATATAGACAATCTTCATGACAACCTGGAAAGATCCCAGCTTGTACTAACCTCTTTTTGATAACAGACAATGGTGTGCTCAACTCCATAACTGAATAGACATGCAGATCTTCATCAATATCTTCATCAATGGCGTTGACAGTCTTCTCGTGATTTGGCATTGGAGCTGTAATCACATTTGGAGTACCTGGTGGATCAAACTCAATTTCTCCAGCATCAATCATATCCTGAATTTTGTTCTTCAAGACCCAGCAGTTATTAGTATCATGTCCTGGACAGTTTGAATGATATGCACATCGTGCATTGGGATTGTACTTGGGAGAGGTAACATTGGGATTCTGAGGGGCCTCCCTCAGGGTAATAAGTTCAGCTTTCAACAAGTGTTGCAATGCCTGAGCCATTGACATGTTGATCTTCGTGAACTGTCTTCTAGCCCTCTGTTGGTTGCCTTGAGGCTGCTCTGTTGTTGCAGGAGTTGGATTTGAAATATGAACTGCACTAACAGACTGATGCCTTCTGTTACGATCAGGCTGACCATACACAGCATTAGATTCTTTCTTCCCAGTGGGAGGCTTCTTTGCAGCACCTGATGAAGAAGTGCCCACTTGGATCTTACCACTCTTGATACCATTCTCTACTCGCTCTCCTGTCATGATCAACTCAGTGAAGCCAGATGATGAGCTTCCAATGAGATGACTGTAAAACGGACCATTCAGCGTACACATGAACATATCAACCAACTCCCTATCAGTCAAAGGGGGTTGAACTCTTCCAGCTAAGTCTCTCCACTTCTGAGCATACTCCTTAAAGCTTTCTTTGGCACCCATAGACATGCTTTGAAGCTGCATGCGAGTGGGGGCTAAGTCAGCATTGTATTGATACTGCTTGTAGAAAGCTTCAGCAAGGTCATTCCAATCTCTGATGTTGACACTCTCCAACTGATAATACCACTCTAGCTGAGCTCCAGATAAACTCTCTTGAAAGAAATGGATCCACAACTTTTTATCAGCAGTGTGGGGTTGCATTCTTCTGACATAAGACCTCAGATGCAATTTGGGACAAGAGACCCCATCATAGACAACAAATGTAGGAACTTTGAACCCAATGGGTATGACCACCCCAGATATCAAGCTCAAATCCTCAAAATCCAGCCCAGATGATTTCTGTAATTCCATAGCATCCATTCTATCCACCAGCATCTTGAATTTGTCTTCGTTAGGCTCATGGTAGTAGTTAGCCTCAGAATCAGAGTCCCCCATAGTGTTGTGGAGACTGCCTCTCTCCTGCTCAGATTCTTCAGATTCATAGTCTTCAACATGTTCCTTGGTCTTGACAGGACCTTTGAACCTTCTTCCCATGTTGAGCAACCCAGCAGACCTTCTAGCCTTCTTAGTCTTCTTGGCCAGCAGTGTCTTCAATTCATCCTGCCCCTTGGATAGGTTCAGGATCAGCTCTTGGAACTGTGCATTCTGTGCCTGGAGATCCTTAACTGATTGTTCAAGAGCCATTGCTGAAATAAACAGCGAGAAGATGAGAAACCTGTGCACAATTATAAACCTGTGATGCAATGATATGGGAATGCATATGCAATGTTTTCAAGGACCGCAGGATTTAAATTTGCTTAAACAAACAAGAAAGTAACTTTTTATTAGTAATAACTTGTTTTGCCTTTTAGGCTTACAAAAAATGAAAACGAAATAAGTACAAAAGATGGGGTTTTAAGTCTCCCATGGACGTTTCCTCTTTGTGTTGAGGTATGAGTTGAGGTTTCGTTCCTCATGAAGTAGCTTTGTTAGCTCTAGGATCCTTGCTTGGCTTGCTTTGTAATGAGCCTCGAAAGTATCCCTTTGCTCTTTCAGTTGGATCCATGATCTCTGCAAGTCTTCCATATCAGTAGGCATGTCTGGGTGAAGGATGGTATAAGCTGTGTCTCCTTCAGCAACAGGTTCCATGGTAACTGGTAGGACGGCAGGATATGGCATCATGAGTGTCTGAGCACGAGATCGTATCCATCTGAGATAAGCCTCCATAGGAATGGTGTACTTAGGCTCCAGTGTCTTGCTGTCAATCCTGTTTACCTTTCCCCAAGCTCGTATGAATCTCTGACGGTAACCCTGAAGATCGTTGTCGTAATCAAACACAATGCCCTGAATCAACATGTCATGTGGACCATCGCTCCGGGCGTAACCAAACTGTCGTAAAGCTAGAGATGGGTTGTAGGTGATGCCTCCTCTTATGCCTAGAAGTGGCACATTAGGAAACTCCCCACAACGGTCAATGATGGTGACATTCTCCATAGATCTGGAGCACCAATGGATGTCTGAGTGAGAAAGTGACATGATCCTCTTGGACCATCTGAACCCTTGCTCATTCTTCATTACTGAGCGAGGAAGGTGAGAAATAAACCACCTAGAAAGTAAAGGTATGCAGCACATCAAAGTTCCTCTTGCCCTTGTAGTACGGGTGTGAAGAGAATGTAGGATGTCTCCAAGTAAGGTAGGCACTGGATTGTGACTCAGGAATATGTTGATGGCATGAACGTCTATGAACTGATCAGGATTGGGGAACAACACTAAGCCATAAATCAATAAGGCTAAGATCTCCTCAAAAGCATCGTAGCTCATAGCCTTCAAGAACATTTGAGCTTTATCCACTAATACCTTGGCAAGAATACCTTTAACTCCACTTCTCGTCTCTAGAACAATGTCAGACTTCTTCAGATGTAGAGCTGCAGCAATAACTTCTGGTTTAAGCTCCTTCTCTAAGCCTGTGAATGGCTTCTGATCAAGAACAGGTATACCCAGAAGCTTGGAGAACTCCTCCATGGTTGGAACTAGCTGATAATCAGGAAATGTAAAGCAATGGTGCTTAGGGTCAAAGAACTGAAACAGCACACTCATCATGTCTTCACTGAACCCTGAAGTAACTAGATCCAATAAGTGACCATGTCTCTTGTTGAACTGGGAATGATCAGGCACTAAGGAAACCAACTCCTTGAGCTTAGCAGGTATCCCTACAAGGTTGATCCTGATGGTGTTTCTACGAGCAGAAACCATGACCTGCAACAAAGAACAAAGATAAATCCTTTGGTCCTTGAAATGGTTAGGGAAAATGATATGCTTATGATGCATGATGATGTCATGATGTCATGCTCAATCACAAACATGTGGCACACACAAACAAGTCACACCATAGCCCTAGGTTTAAAGGCTTGCATGAGGTTCAAAGGCAAGTACCCTCCCCTGAAGTTAGATGCTTCATCCTGTCCTACAAAAGTAACCAGGTTCTAAGGGATCTCAATATCATTGATCCTTCACCAGGGTGGTTGTTCAGAAGGCAACTTACTTGCCAACCAAAACCCTCCAAGTTTAAGATCTCAATGAGCGTAGTATCGAGTGTCAACCAACTTCAGTCTGCACCAAAGCCGGTTACCTCACTACTTTCTAAAGGCCAAGATGAGTTAACTAGGGTTCTAAAAGTCAGTTAGTGCATTGACAACATATGGCAGCCTCAATATTATCCTCAACTTGACTTAAGGAATATAAGCACCAACCAAGAAGTCGCACTAACTATGGCCACCAGATCAACCGTATCGATATACGTCGTACAGTTTCCTTGGTCTATTGCCATTTACCTAGGGTACACTAGATCCGGGTTAGGACCTTTCACACATAAGAGCACCCCAACAATATAATAATAAAGCAAACAAGGCAAACAATTTAAAGTGATCTTAATTCCTAAGGGTACCCCTCTTAAATAAATCCCCAGCAGAGTCGCCAGTTCTGTAACACGGTGGGAGAACTGACTTTAAACAATGTTGCGGATAGCAAGAGTCGCCACCGACTTTTATTTTATCCATAAGGAAAGGTTATAAAAGAACAGGAAAGACCTTAGAGAATATTTTGGGTCCGGGGGGTAGGTTATGAAAAGGGAAGGTGTTAGCACCCTTTTCATCCATGGTTATCCATGGGCTCTTAGGTACTTAAGCTCACCTTTGAATTGTTTTGAAAGTGTAGTGTGTGAATAGCAAAAAATTTCAGAATAGTTTAATAATAATCCGTGTATGGATGTGAAAAAAACTTGTTTGAAAATTTTGTTGGAAATTTGTTTAAGTGTGAAAAAGTTTTGAAGTGAGCAAGTATCTAGGAGTAGCCTACCCTAATGTTTTAAGGTCTTTCTTATTCTTTATCCTTTCCTTAGTAAGACTATCCCTACTATAATGGAGTATGTAGTCCTTACTTTGGATGTTAAGGGACATGTGAGGGACAATTGGATTTTTGAAGGTCATTGCGGGGTGTAATAAGCAAACTGGAGGGACTATCATCATTTTTCGAAAGGGACTCGATTCGTAAAGGCAACCATAAGGGACTTTGATGATTTTCTTTTTGAGGGACTTGCTTTATACACCCCACTTAACCAATATTCATAGGCAACTTGAGGGATATCCTTAGGAAGTGAGACGGCGATTAAAATCGACTTACGTGTGTGACGTGTTTATTTTAATTATCTTTATTTAAAAGTGATCTAAATTTATTTTAATATTACATACATGTTGTTACACTCCCTAATTACTAACCATAATAATAATTAAATAATTAAACAACTTTACATCCAAGAAACAATTACAAAATAATAAGCAAAATAATTAAATAGCAAAGATAAATAAATTATAAATAAGCAATAATAAATAATAAAGGGGGTTAGTAAGCAATATTTAACAAAATAATAAGCATGATTAGAATATAAATGGGTTAGTAAATAAGAATAAACAAAATCAATCCAAACATTATAATAATAAGAAATTAACAATTTTTTAATACAATCAACTAAAAAAAACAAATATGAATAAACAATTGTTTTAATTTACAAATTATTAAATTATATTTTAATCATGAAGTTACTACAAAAAATTTAATTATTATAAGCACAATTATTTATAAACTAAAGTTATGTAAAAAAAATGTTTATAAGTATATTTACAAAAATTTGTAAGAATTATAGTAAACATACATATATAATAATTATATTAGAAAATAACATTAAAAAAAAATAGGATTAGATTTGTATTAAAAAATATTTTTAGAGTTTTATGAAATTAGGGTTTATATGAGAAATAAATTTTTAGGGTTTATATAAAAAAAATAGGATTTAGTTATATACAAAAATTTTCTAATTTATACATATTACAATTTAGACATAAAATATAGAAACAAAATTTGTGAAAAAAAAACATATTTTTTAAAATTAAAGAAAACAGACATATTTTATTATAATTTATTTATTATTGAGAAATATACATAATATATTTAGTTTTTAATATTATAATATTTAAATCAAATAAAAGGAAAGAAAAAAAAAGCGGAAACTTACCTGGCTGAGGTTTGAACCCAGGCCAGCTTGATTTCCAGGAAGCACAACAACCATCAGGCTGCGGATTTTGCAACGTTTTCTCCTACGAATATTGTTACGAGTTCTTCCACCCTGCGAAACACAAACTTCATCCAAACGGCAAAATTTCACAAAATTGATTGCACCATTGTATTGCTACTGAGTTTTTCAATCGTCCTATGTTTTTCAAATCCATTTATCATTTGAAAATCGTGAAACCCTAAAGAGGGCCGAAAACCCTAATCATGGTGAATTCTTGTTCCTGCAATGAAAATCCAATTGAACCACCCAGAATCGTTCTAGAGTTCATTCTAAACATCCTTGCAATGCTCTGAATTTGAGAACCCGAATATGACTTTTTGAAAGATTTTTGTGCTTTTGATCTTACCTTTAGGCTGCTGCAAAATCGTGTCTAGGGTTATGTTTGTGCTTAGTATATATGTGTGATGGATTTAGGTCAGAAACATTGATGTGTTGTATGGATATTTGATCCAAAAAATATTCAAAAAGATCATTGTATAAATTTCAAATATTTGATCATGAGTGCTTGCTATTTTGGGAGAGATCACATGATTTCCTTCTCATTCTAATTCAATCAATGATTATGAATTTCTAGAAACAAAATCTTCACCCAAAAATAGATTTTTATATTTTTTATTTATTTAAAATGATTTTTATGAATTAAATCAATAATAAATAAATAAAAAATAATAATTTGGGAGAGATCACATGATTTCCTTCTCATTCTAATTCAATCAATGATTATGAATTTCTAGAAACAAAATCTTCACCCAAAAATAGATTTTTATATTTTTTATTTATTTAAAATGATTTTTATGAATTAAATCAATAATAAATAAATAAAAATAATAATTTGGGAGAGATCACATGATTTCCTTCTCATTCTAATTCAATCAATGATTATGAATTTCTAGAAACAAGATCTTCACCCAAAAATAGATTTTTATATTTTTTATTTATTTAAAATGATTTTTATGAATTAAATCAATAATAAAATAAAAAATAATAATTTGGGAGAGATCACATGATTTCCTTCTCATTCTAATTCAATCAATGATTATGAATTTCTAGAAACAAAATCTTCACCCAAAAATAGATTTTTATATTTTTTATTTATTTAAAATGATTTTTATGAATTAAATCAATAATAAATAAATAAAAAATAATAATTTGGGAGAGATCACATGATTTCCTTCTCATTCTAATTCAATCAATGATTATGAATTTCTAGAAACAAAATCTTCACCCAAAAATAGATTTTTATATTTTTTATTTATTTAAAATGATTTTTATGAATTAAATCAATAATAAATAAATAAAAAATAATAAAAATGATGAATTTTGGTCAATTGGGTCGTGCACCATGTTATGAGATGGATTGGGTCATAAATTAGGCAGCCCATTTGGAAAGAAATACTTCTAAGCCTCCATTTTCAATATAAATCATCACAAAATTGTCCAACTTTGCAAGGACACATCTCCCTCAATTTTAAAGGTATGAGGGTGTTCTTGGACTTTTTGGAAATCTTGAAGAGTCCTCTAAACAACCCCATTGGTTTCAGGTCCATATCATTTACCAATCTCAAGTTATGCCCTTTTGAAGTTGTTGACTTTTTGTTGACTTTTGAAATGACCTATAATGTCTTAGATCGTATCTTTCAAATGAAGCATTTTTGGGCTTAACCTTCAACATCAAAGTTGTAGAGAATTCAATTTCCTTCAAAATGAGCTTTGGATGGAGACTTGGTGATGAAGTATGTGAAAGTTATGCCTGGTCAAAGTTCACTTGACTTTTACTGAGGAAACCCTAATTTAGAAACTCCTGATTATTGATGATCTGGAATCTCCTTGATGAATCATGATCAACCCTTGATCAAATGATGAATTTTACTTCATATACTTGATGTTGGCAAAAAAATCATGAAGTTTGACTTTGGTTTGACCACAGTTGACCTCAGTTTGACTTTTTAACTGCATTGACTGCTTTTGACTTATCTGATCATCTGACTGAGCAAACTTTTGAGAAAAGTCTTGAAACTTGACATGGGGGTTCTTATACACATATAAGATGTTATGAAGCTCACTTGAAGTCTTGGAAGTCCATTTAGCCTGATTAAAGTCAAAACCCTAGTTTTGGATGCACTGCTTAGGAGGTGCATTGTCTGAGGGAATTGTCAACTCTTCTGACCAATTGTGAACTTTGTGAACCTTGTGAACATCATGAAGTGGCTTTGTAGACCTCATGACCCTTAGGAAAGCTTTGTAAACATTGTGAATCTTGTGAACCTTGTGAACCTTCAAGAAGCAACCTATGGACTTCATGAACCTCATGAAAGGTCTTGTAGATGTTGAGAAGTTTGTGAACCTTGTGAACCTTCAAGAAGCACAAAGTCTTGTATTGTGAGGGCAAATTTTGGGGTGCAACACTATGGAACAACTTTTGTACTCTCAAAGGGAACAGGTCCTGCTTTTGTTATTGTGATAGTCGGCCGCTTGGCGGGCGCCGATATCGTAATGGTGTTCCTTGGGATCGTAACAGTTGCAATCTCATCCTGCTTTCCAAACAATGCCTCAACAGGCTTCTCAACAGCAGTCCGATCAAATTGCAAAATCCCCTCATCCATCATGGCTTGGATACCTCTTTTCAAATCAACGCAACCC
The DNA here is from genome assembly GCA_963859935.3 of Lathyrus sativus. Lineage (NCBI taxonomy): Eukaryota > Viridiplantae > Streptophyta > Magnoliopsida > Fabales > Fabaceae > Lathyrus > Lathyrus sativus. The sequence continues at coordinate 426,350,040 of OZ012736.1, forward strand.
CCTGCTTGGGTCCAGTAACCCAGACAATATTCGTCACATCCGCGGAATACACCCCCTTTCAACAATCTGCTTTTAACACAACTTAATTGTGTCTTCAAATCATTCACATCCATAACCAAGTTCAAATTCTCTTCCGTTATGATAGCATTCGCTCCATGATTCGGCATGGGTTGTTGTACAATATTGGGACCATCCTGACCAAAGTTAATGGCCTTACTATCAAGCAAATATTGAACCTTATGTTTGAAAGCATGGCAACCTTCAATATCATGTCCGGGCGCCCCGGAATGAAAATCACAATGTTTACCAGCGTGAAAACCAAATGGAGGAGTGCCCGTTAACGGTGCCATCGTTCTCTTTTCCACCAAATTCAGACCCAACAGCGATTGAAGAAGTTCGGCATAAGTTGAAGGAGGTGCTTCAAATACTCTCTTCGGCCTACCCTCTTGAATTCTACGCTGAGCAGGGTGCATTCTCTGTTGCTGCGACTGTTGTTGCCGTTGTTGTTGTTGTTGTTGTTGTTTTTGCTAAGGTATTGGGATAGTAACACTAGCAACTTGCTGTGGCTGATACGGATTCCTACCTCTTCCACGGCCTCGACCACCATATACCGCACTGGCGTCGCCTTGTCTCCTTCCACCAAAGGCTTTCCTTGCACCTCCAGCTGAGGTGGATTCTCCTGCCTGAATCTTCCCAATCTTAATTCCGTTTTCAATCTGTTCTCCCATGAGAATCATGTCGGAGAAACTGCCCATCGAGACATTAAGCAATTTGTCGTAGTACATTCCAGAGAATGTTCCAATGAACATATCAATCAACTCTCTTTCAACCAAAGGGGGATGAACCCTAGCCGCAATATCACGCCAGCGCTGCGCATACTCCTTGAAGCTCTCACCATTCTTCTGAGACAAACTCTGCAGCTGGACCCTGTTCGGCGCCAAGTCACTATTATATTGGTAATGTTTAACAAAAGCATCAGCCAATTCTTTCCAGCTTCTAATTTGGGTGGGCTCCAGCCCCATATACCATTCCAGCGATGGCCCCGATAAACTGTCTTGAAAGAAATGCATGAGCATCTTCTCGTCGTCAGAGTATGCAGACACTCTTCTGTAATAAGAACGTACATGAACTCTAGGGCATGTATCCCCCTTATACTTGTCAAATGTTGGAGCTTTGAATTTCAAAGGCACCCTCAGCCCAGGCACTAGTCCCATGGTAGTCATATCTAACCCAGCAAAGTTCTGATTGGCTATCCCTTTGATCTGCTTTTCCAGCATTTTGAACCTCCTATCATTATCATTAGGCCTTTCAAATCCCACGCCTTTCCCGGAGAAGGCATCTTCCTGACGATCCTCGCCCCAGTTCAGATTCTCATTGCCATATCCATCGTAACCAGCGTTATGGCCATATCCCTGTTGATTGTAAATAGGACCCCGTCCTCTATTACCGAATCCTTGGTTGACCCCACCTAGTCCATAACCAGTGTTGAAAGGCACCATCCCAGCACCGTTGTTGTTCATGTTACCAAAGCCAACATCACCGTTTCCATACCCTTGATTGTTGTTACCATAGCCATCGTAGCCAAAGCCTTGATTGTTGAAACCAAAATTACCATCACAATTACCATTGCCAAACCCTTGGTTATTGTTTCCAAAACTAGTGTTGTCACCTAACCCTTGATCAGCATCTCCAGCATTGCCAGTATTGTTAACAACATTCCCCTCACCATTTCCAGCGTTTCCAGTACCAGTGCTGCAACACCCCCTTCTATACCCCAAATAAATGCATATAAAACAATTAAGCACATACAAATTATCAGAGTAAAAATTTTAGGATAAGGTATAAAGGAAGAATGTCACAATTTCACCACCAAAACTCTTTAACATTTTTCTCCATAAGATATGTAACATTTTCAAAATTAAGCGGAAGATCAAATCATTTAATCGTTTTCAAAATATTAATCCACGTACACACAAGCTAATCCAAATTAATACATCATATCAGTTAGATTACAAAACCACATCAGCTGATACATCGCAATGTATCACAAAAGAATGACTATACTAGTCTAACTACCCGGTGTTACATATCAGAGCAGCCGACTCAAAAGAATGAAGACTAACTTCACAAAAGGACTCCAGCATCCTAATCTGCAATGCCTCATAGAGCATTATAAAATAGCAGAAGGGTGAGAAATATAACCATAATAATCAAAGCATAAGATTATATATATATATATATATATATATATATATATATATATATATATATATATATATATATATATATATATATATATATATATATATATATATATATATATATATATATATATATATATATATATATAGATAATCATGTAACACATATTCACAGTTCTCACCACACTTCATTCTCTTAGTCATATATATTTACCACACATGGATATTCACAAAGCATTCCCACATTATGTATACACTTACAATTTCCACAATCTCATCATTCACACATAAGCATCACTTCATGCATATGTCATATATCAATGTGACTCAACAACTCAATGCAACTCATGCAATGCGGTACCGACTCTCGTTATCTTTTTTTCGGTTTTTACATTAAACCGGGTTCACACTTCTAGACCGATAACCCGTTATCTTTTTTTGGTTTTTACATTAAACCGGGTCCACACTTCTAGACCGATAACCACAAAGGCCCGTCCTCTAAGCCTTCAAACCCACACTTCTAGGTTTGGGACAAGCCACTAGTTTCCACGAAACTAACAGACATTGCCTCTTGACTAAATGATGCATGTACAATCAACCACAACAAATGCACTTAAGACCGACATCTTAATCTCATGCATTTACATAATTCATCACTTCAAGAATTACACAATGATTGTACATACAACATATATCACACAATCAAGGTATTCACATCACAATACCATTTATACAATTATAAGTCATGCACACATATCCACAATGTTCTCATGCATACTCATCACATAATTGTATACCCATTAAGCATTCGCAAGTTCATTAGACAATACACATACATTCATCATTGTATTCACATGTATTTCTATTTATCACAATTAATACGCATTGCACATCAACTAGGATTCACGCCCGTAGGCTACCCACAACACACATCATCACAATAGATCATATCTATATCATATCATAGAGGTATTAACCTATGAGAAGCAACCAAACCATCTCCACATGAACAACACAGCAAAAGAAAAATGCTGTCACATTCGCCTTCATTCGCCTGGCGAACCCTCGCAGCGAACCTTCGCCTGGCCTTCGCCTGGCGAACTCTCTCAGCGAACACTCGCTAGGCTTCGCCTGGCGAGACTTCCCAGCGAGCCCAAGTCAGTAGCTACTGACTTCATTCGCCACCATTCGCCAGCACCTTCGCTGGGCGAACCTTCGCTATCCACCTTCGCTTGGCGAACTCGCCAGCGAAGTCCACTGGGACATAATCATAATTACTCGCCAGCATTCGCTAGGCTTCGCCTGGCGAAGCTTCGCCTTCGCTCGCCTGGCGAGAGCCAGCGAACCTGCGCAGAACAGAACCCTATTCTGCCTCTCCTTCATCAATCCATCATCAACCAAACCTCAAACATCCAAATCAGTACAAATAACATCAATACATGTTACCCGACTATTCTACGACATTATTGCTCAGTTTTAATCGATTAAATCATCAATCTACCGATTATTCCAACTTTTGCCCTAAATGAAAAAGGATGGAAACTACACCAAAACCCCAACCCAACATACATAACATCATGCAATGATCAAATAGAAACATTTCTCACCCTTACCTCGATTAATCGGAGCTTTGATATTGGTTCTTGATGATTTCCACTTTTCCTCTTCTTCTCTTCTCTTTCTCTCCTTTCTTCTTCTTTCCTCTTTCTTTCCAAATGTTTTCTATCATTCTCTTCTTTTCTTTCTCTCTTATATATTTCCTTCATTTTCCTTCCTCTCCAATTCCTTCTTAATTCTCTATTAATTCCAATTAATAAAAATTAATTTCCAACATTAATAAAAATCCCACTAAATCAATTAATTACTATAATTAATTATTTAATGAAATTCGGGTTGTTACTATAATCAAAATACAAGTACAGATAACAAAAGCAAAGCAAAGATAAATCAGGCTAAATGACGCGCTCTGACATCTTCCAATATCCTCAACGTCTCCGAATGCCCTAGTCTGGAGATTAGCTCCTGTATCAGTAATGCATGTCGCTCAGCCGTGGATCTCAGCTTTTTGGCATCGTCCTTGCAAGTTCCTTCGCCAAAACACTCGTCGAGTCTGCATCTCTTGGAACCGGCCTTCGATTCACAACCTCTCAGCTCCTTGCCAAGGTCACTCACTCTAAGCTCGTCAGCACTCCTAAGTGATGTCTCTTCAGTAATCTTTGCATCCTGGGCTCTAATCTGCACCTCTAGCGTGGCAATCTGCAGCTTCAGCTCATCCTCACGCTCCTTCCGTTTGGTAAGCGTGGTATTCCACAATGTTTCCCACTTGCCGAGTCGGGAATAAGCTTTGTTTAAGAGTTCCTTCTTGGAAGCAAGCACCTTGCTAACACCGTTCAAGGATACTCCCACTTTTTCCCTCTTGTTGGTTTCCTCAGTCAACTCTGAACCCAACCTATTAATCAACTCCGTCTGTTCCTTCACAGTGAAGGTAGCTTCATTCTTCTCATGACGAAACCGGAAGATCTCTTTCTCTAACTCGTCATTGGCTTTCTTCAATTCTTCATTTTCAGCCAACATTTTTTTATACTTCTCAATCTCTACCGAAGTAGGTACCTCAACCACTGGCAGATACAAAGGTTCCACAGTAGGATATGGCATCAAGGAAATACTAACTCTCTCGTGGATCCAATCCAAATAAGGATCATAAGCTTTGCTATTGCTTTTACCAAGCAAAGATTTCCCTCTCCTATGGATGTTAGCCCATGCATGTCTCAACCTGATCAAAACGACCTCATCTAATAAGCCTGTGAGATACAGAGATTCCTGTATCTCAACCTCAATAGGAGCATCTCTCAAGGCATAACCAAACTGTCTCACCAGCAAAGAAGGGTTATAGTTGATACAGCATTTCCGTCCTATCAAAGGGACATTTGGAAAGCCACTACAACTATATATAATATCAGTGCCAAGCATACTCTGATCAAACCAAATGATGTTCTCAGCAGACAACCCCATCAACCGGGAAGACCAATCCAAAGTATCAACAGCATCAACAAAAGGCCCTGTCTTTGGAAGATGTCCCTAGAACCACCTGTACAAAAGAGGAAGACAGCAGGAAACATTCTTGCCACGACGTTTCTCATTCTTATAGTGAATAGAATTATAAACATCGCCCAAGAGAGTAGGAACTGGATTCTTCGAGGCAAGAATCAAGAAAGCATCTGAGTCAACAAAATTTGACACATTAGGAAACAAGACAATCCCATAGATGCAGACAGCTAGAATGGCATTGAAGGCAACCCAACATCCGCTCTTCGCGCACTGTGTAGCCTTCTCAACCAGGACAGACAGGTGAAAACCATAGGCTCCGTTCAGCTTGGCCAACCCCCCAGGGAACTCAGAAGCGTCTAAACTGACAATCTCAACAAGTGTAGCCAACTCAGGCTCAGCATCAACATGTATAAAGGGCATCCGGTCCAACACAAGAACTCCCAACATAGCAGAATACTCCTCCAAAGTGGGTGCCAGAATATAGTCGGGGAACAGGAAGCATCTCAGCTGAGGCTCATAAAACTGCATCAAAGTATACACCTCAGTCGTCTGAAATGCTGAAGGCCTGTACAAAAAACTAAGCAATCTCCCATAAGATACTCTGAACTCAGCCCTCACTCTCTCATCTGCTAGAGCAACTAATCCCAGCAAGGAACTGATATCTGGCGAATGCAACCGGTAAGCAACTGTCCTCTTCATGGACTCCATGTCTGGCCAGAAAATACACTAGAATCAGAGGGGAATGATCACACCTGCAACATAAATACACGTTAATGAAATGCAAACATGAAAATGCACATGCATATGCAAACAGGAGATCAAGTGCAATGTTGATGAACTGTGCTGCTCTGTACTGAAGCCTGGGAACCATCAAATCTTCACCTCAAACCAAACCAACCACTCAAAAGAACCCTGTAACCACATCTCACTGACAGAGATAAACCAGGTACTCTGAGGTCAAAGGTTTCCTGCAAACAGACCTACCTACCCCTCACAGGTATATACTTAACTCGCAAACAAGGTACGGCATCCTATGCGGGTTCAACGTCACAGACTTTCAAGAGCGATGATACGATACCCAGAAGGTGTGGCATCATCATCCCTTGAAGCGGCCTCACTTAGCTGAATCCCAAATGATAGGTCCCCAGAGTCGACAATCCTCGGGTCAGACAACTTGTCGAGCCCTAAGGGCCAGGCAAGAAGCATCAAAGAGAATCTCGTCCGAGCGCAGATTTCGCGGCTAGCTGGTGCGAGCTAAGCAAGCAGGCAAACCACTACTCCCTACTTCTAAGTCTATGTGCAAACTCAAGCCCAGGTCCGGCTCATCTCTCAATCTAACCCTCTTCCCAGCACACCAACAATAATATAATACTGAAAGTAAAGGAAGAAAGTTAAATACATACCACACCCCAGACGGGAAAACAAGCGCTAGGATTGACTCGTATAGGGAACCGTTAGAGTCCTCAGCAGAGTCGCCAGCTGTCGCTACTGCGAAAATCGGCGCCGGCTATGACAGAATAATCGCCACCGTGCGTTATTTATCCCACAAGAGGGAAAGGAAACGCTCAGAGTAAACCTAACGCAAAGAGGGAAAGGAATGGTCATCGCAACCAAATCCTGGATTCGGGAGTCGGTTACGCAAGGGGAAGGTATTAGCACCCCTCACGTTTGTCGTACTCGACGGGATCCACGCTTGTTTTTTATCTAAGGGTGTGTTATTCTATCTACTCTACAGGTCTGGGTTAAAAAGAAAAGAAAATAACTCGACAAAGTATCGCACTTTATGCCTACGTATTCCCGTCTGGAATGAGAAATCAGAGTCAACGTAGTTCGCCTACCTATGGGAAAGGAGGGGAAGGTTGCTCGCTAGGATATCGCATCCTATGCCTACGTACTTTCATACAGCATGAAAGATTAGAGAAAACATAGTTCGGGCTACGGAAGACACAAGCTTGTCTGACAATTTTTTATCTCCTTCTGAAAAGGGTTTCCTGATTAAAGGTCCAAGCGGACAAAAACAGAATTTGAATGTTTGTTTGAGTTTTTTACGAAAGAAATGTTTTTTAGTCTGTTTGCAACTTGTACTGCACTAAAGACTTGTGATCTGAGAGTGACTACGTCGCATGTCACCCTAAGGGTACCATACTAAGCATTCAGATTACTGAAGAGTGACCCTCCAACAACCTTTTCTCAAATAGCTTAAGGCTTGTAGCGTACAACACACGTTATCCTTATTATTGTGTTTTTGAAGTGTTTTGAGATGAGAAGAGAAAGACCCTAAAACTATAGTTGAAAGGGGAACTAACCTAATGTTGTCATGCATGGTTTACAAACCTAATGTCTGTCATAACTTCCTCTTGCACAGAGGAAATCAGAGATCCTAAGGGATAAACAGCAAAAGACAGCAAGCAATTACAGTAAACAGTAGAATGTATGCAATGCAGCAATACAAGAGAAGCAAGGGAGAAGACAACAGGAAAGAGGAGACAAGCCCCACCTCAAACCTAGAGGTAATCAACACAAGAAAACAGACAAATCAGAGAAAAACAAAAGACACAGAGGAGGTAGCTCAGGCAGCAGTACCAAACTCCTACAGCAAACAGCAACAGCAACTCTAAACAGCAAAGTTGAATGGACAGGAAAGTTGACAGCAAAGGCCTCATCTTCAAGCAAGCTTCTATCTTCAATCTTCATCAATCTTCAAGCTCCCACAAGCACACTCCAAGAGGAGGATTAATCATCAAGATCAAGTTATAATGTTAAAGAACTTAATGACAACCAAAGAAAATCACTAAGAACATAACATGGCAAATGAAAGGTATCCTCAAAGTTCTACTCACTTGGGCATACCACTCATCCCTCCTAAGGAGAGATGGAGCTTCCCAAGAAGGACTTTGTGTCATTGGATAGAATAGAGGCAAACAATGCACTCTATGTTTGAAGAAAGAATCAAAACTAGGTCTAAGGCAATTCCTAGAACCCTAATTCTCTAAGCTCCTAAACAAAAGCTCCACAAGAGGAAAAGCATTAAACTCCAAGCTCCAATCCTCAATCTCAAGCATCTTCAATGAATCCAGAAGCTCCAACAAAAAGAACTCAAGCTCAAACCAACTTTAAGGTAGCCAACCAAGCCAAGCAAACCAAAGCACTCAAGAGAGGAATTCATAAACACAAGCCATTTGCAAAATACAAATAAAATAGAAAATCAAATTGCAAAAATATAATAAAATTCCTAGGGGAACATGAATGTTTCAACAAACTAATGTAAAAAGATTGAAGCCTAAATCAACTTCTAAGTTATCTAAACAATTCCTACATTGAGAAAGGTCAAGGGAATCCACAAGTTTGGGAGGGTCCTAATCTCAATACCTAAACCAGATGCTAATATTGTTCTAAAAATCCAAGAAAAATTCTAAGGGAACATACATGCCTACCCTAACACATACTAAAAAATCAAAGCCAAACTCTAAACCAAATGGGAGAACTAAATTCAGCAAAGCAGATAACCAATTATGCAAAAATAAAGAACAAAATAAAATGAGAAAAATCAAATTAAATTGAAAAATGCATGAAATTGTATTTTGTTAATCCCAGAAAATCACAAATTCCATAAGGATCATAAGGATATTTTAAAAATAATTTTGTGATCAAAATTGGAATTTATATAATTTTTGGAATAACAAGGCAATTAAAATAAAACAAAATGAAATAAAAATGAATAAAAGCTGAAATAAAACAAGAGCCATAGGATCTGGAGACTGGTCAAAGATTTGGACGCGCCACAGCTTGCCAGCGCATTAAGTGATACGCTGTGTTTTGGCTTTAGAAATTTCAAAACAAACTTTAAGTCGTGGCCATCAGATACAGGCTGTGGTCAAGAGTCAAGCAATGATCCAACGATGATGAGGTCATCTTCTCCAAAACTCAGGTCATCAGAGTGGAGATCAGGGATGGTGGTTGGTGGTGGCCGGAGAAGACTCTGGTCGTCTTCTCTGGCGAGAGTCCAGGTTCAGGCAACCAAAAATAACAAACTATATACCAAATTAACTCCGTTTTTCACGTACATTCCAAATCTCCACTCAAAATCATCCAATTCTTAACAAGTAAGCAAACACGAATCAAAGCTCAAAAATGGCAACATCCACAACTCTCACTAAACTTGCAATTAATGGTATAGATCTCTCCATCTTGTTGCGTACGTCAACCTGACCTAAACATCTAACATTGAAACCTTATGAATCAAGATATTCAAGTCCAAACAGATCTTACATGTCATCTTCAATCATCACCAATTGAGTTCAAATCAAGCCTAAAACGATTTATGTCATGTCTAGATCCTAACCACAAGTTCAATTCTATCTAATTTATGCTAGATCATGCTGAATTTTGAGAAATGCAAACCTGGTATAGATCTTGAAACAGAGGTACTTAGAGCTCGTGGCTTGCTTCCAAATGCTCCAGATAGCTTCAATGATCCACAAGGAAGAGATTGCACACTTCAATTTGGCTTGAATTGGTCTGAATCTGAGAATTCGATTTCAAGTTGCAGCTGAGAAAATTCACTTGCTCTTGCTTGCTCTGGCGCGAAATGAAGCTCCAAAATTGATCTGAACTTGATCTAATGAATATATAGAAGAGTTTCATGGGCCTTTGCAATGTGTTTGAAGCCCAAATCCGTGTATCCAATTTTCTGATTTTTGCTTGCAATTTCATACACCAGTCGTGCTTTGCAAGCTTTGCAGTGGTTCTAGAAGGTTCTAACACCTTGCAAATTGCATTTAGAATGAGTTTGGATGGAGAAAATGGCCTGAATTGCCTTGTGCGTTGATTTGGATATGTGACCTGTTTATGAAGTAACAACATTGAAAGTCATGGAATTATGCCTCAAATCAAAAATGTAAAAGTGCCAAAGTGTTCAAAATGAAATTTCCAATCAGAAAATGTACTCATTTGACATGTTTGAGGCATCTAGCACAAAAAGTCATTTTTCCCTCCTTTAATCATTTGAATTTTCTTCCTTTTCAAACCATTTCAAACCAAATCTTGCTATGAGCTCAAACAAATTCTCATAACCTCTTGGCTAGCCTAAAAACCATATTTTGAGCAACTTCCATGTTGAACAAATTTCCAATTGAAGCTTGCAAGTTGGAGATTTTGGCCCATGCTTGAAAATGACCTATAATCTCACTTTCCCAAAATACCCCTGACTTGTAAACCTCATAACTTGAGTTCTACAAATCATATGGATGACTTCTAGTACAATTTAGAAAGATAATATCATGAGGAACAACTTTCATGTTGGCCAAAAGTTCAGATGAAACCTTCTTCTAGGTCAAAAATAACTTTGAAGTCAGATGATTTTCACAGACAAATTTCAGAAGCATCTGAGGACTTGTAACTTGTCTGGACCATAACTTGAGTTCTAAAAATCCAATGGAGGACTTCTAATACTCAAATTAAAGGTATTGAGATGCTATACAAGTTTCATGTTGGCCAAAGATCCATTTGAAACTTGTATATTGACTTATGTGGCCTTGAAGTTAAGCACTAAATAGGGTAATTTGCACCGAAACCCTAATTTAGCAACTTCCCACATTCTTGACTCTTCTTGATTTGATTTTGGCACAACACCACAAATGTCTTATCACATTATTTCATGAACTCCATTACCTCAAAGTATGCTTGAATGCTTTTCAACTGCATATTTGACCTAGGGTTGATCCAGATGAAACCCTAATTGCTTGCACCTCAACTGTGGCTCTTGCATTTGACACAATGACTTGATTTATCTCCAACATGGCTCTCTAGGCCCTCCATGAGCTCTATACACATCTCATATTCATAATCCATGCTTCACATTTCGTATTCACACCTCAATGATAGTCTTCAACTGATCAAGACCTCCCACCACCTCTTGATGACTTGGATGACTTCTCAAGCTTGGATAAGATTTCTTGCTAGGCTTCTCTTGATAATAATCACAATTGATCTCCTATTGGATGAATTATATGCCATGATATGCAAATGATAGAACTATGCAAATGATAATGCAATGATACATAAACCAGGTAAAAGATGTTGAGCAAATTTTGGGGTGCAACAACTTGTATAACACATTCCCATTGAGGAAGAAATTTGATGCCAATCTGCATATAGTTCTCTTGTCAACGCCCAAGGCACCTTTAGGATATTCTTGCTTCATCAGATATCACTTAATGTCATAGAACCATGGTTTTTCATCTGACCCTTCATCGACAGTCAAACAGTGAGCATGCTCTTCAAAGCGTTGGAAATCAATGGACGACTGATGGTTAGGCCATATTAGTTTATACATGGAAGCCAGAGTTTCCAAAGCATCTTCCATTTGATTTTCCTCTCTAGGCACATTGGTAAAAATGATATCATCTAATTTGGGGAGTAGCTTTGCCACATAATTCTTGTATGGAATTGAATTGTCATGTTTTGTATCCCAGTCATCTTTTATTTGGTGTGTTGCTAGAGTATAATCTCCAAACACATCGAGAGTTTTGATTCTCAAGTTAATGGATTCTTCCAACTCTAGTATACAAGCTTCATACTTAGCCATATTATTAGTACATGTAAAGTAGAGCTTAGCTGTGAACGAAAGGTGAAATTTCTTGGGAGATGTAATCACTTCCCCAATTCCATGCCCATAAGAATTCAAAGCACTATCGAACATGAGAGTCCATCGCTCCCCTGGTTTGGGCCCTTCATCTGGTCCTGGCTCTTCCTAATCGTTTACTACCATAATATCCTCATATGGAAAGTCAAACTTCAAAGGCTGATAATCATCCACTGGTTGGTGGGCAGGATGGTCTACTAGCATATTGCCCTTGATGGCTTTCTGAGTGACATATTGAATGTCATACTCGGAACCAAGCATTTGCCATCAAGTTATCCTACCGGTGAGAGCAGTTTTTTCAAAGATGTGTTTAATGGGATCCATCTTGGAAATCAGATAAGTAGTGTGTGTGTGTGTTAGCATATACTATCTGAGACATTTGGCAGCCCATGCAAGCGTACAACAAGTCTTCTCAAGTAATGAATACCTTGTCTTGCAGGCATTAAACTTATTGTTGAGGTAATATATGGCATGTTATTTCTTGCTAGTGTCATCTTGTTGCCCTAAGACACAGCCCATGGATTCATCAAGCACAATCAGGTATATGATAAGTGGCCTTTCAAAAATAGGTGGTATCAGGACTGGTGGTTCTTGCATGTATTATTTGATTTTATTGAATGCCCATTGGAATTCATCATTCCATACAATCAATTAATCTTTTCTTAGTAGCTTGAAGATTGGTTTGCAAGTGGCTGTGAGATGTGAAATAAATCTGGCGATATAGTTCAATTCCCCAAGAAGCCACGAACCTCTTTCTCAGTTTTAGGCGTGGGGATACTATGAATTTTCCTTACCTTATCAGAGTCCACTTTAATGCCCTTTTGGCTCACGATGAAGCCCAACAATTTTCCAGATCGTACCCCAAATGTATACTTGTTAGGGTTGAGTCTCGGCATGAACTTGCTTAATCAAGCAAACAACTTTTGAGGATTGATCAAGTGCTCTTCTTCGGTTTTAGACTTGGCAGTCATATCATCGACGTACACTTCAATCTCCTTATGAATCATGTCATGAAAGTGTGTTACCATCGCGCGCTGATATGTTGCCCCAGCATTCTTCATCCCGAAAGGCAACACCTTATAGAAGAAGGTGCCCTATGGTATGATGAAAGTGGTCTTCTCCATGTCATTTGGATCCATTTTAATTTGATTGTATCTAGAAAATCCATCCATGAAGGAGAATACAGAGAATTGAGCTGTGTTATCAACCAATACATCAATATGAGGTAAAGGGAAATCATCTTTAGGACTAGCTCTATTTAATTCACGATAATTCACACACATGCGAACCTTTCCATATTTTTCAATACCGGCACAATGTTGGCAACCCATTGTGGATACTTTGCTATTGCCAGGAATCCAGCATCGAACTGCTTTCACACTTCTTCACGAATCTTGAGATCCATATCAGGATAGGTCCTCCTCAACTTTTGCTTGAGAGTGTGGCATTCTTCCTTGAGTGGTAATTTATGTACAACAATGTAAGTATCCAACCCAGACATGTCTTGATACGACCAGGTGAACATATCATCATACTATCGGAGAAGCTCTATCAACTTGGTCTTGACTGCAACTCGTAAAAACGCTACAACCTTCACCTCTCTTCTATCTTCTTCAGTACCTAGGTTGATGACCTCAACATCCTCTTTATGCGGCAGAATGACCTTCTCTTCTTGCTGGAGCAGCCTTGCCAACTCATCGGGGAGTTCACAATATTCCCCTCCTTCCTCTTCAGCTTAGTAGATTGGAAAATAAAAGCCATATAGGCCCATAGTAGTATCATTGTTAAGGACCTCGGTAGTGTCTCTGCATGTTATAATTTATGCAGTTTATTTAGGAAAGTGCGTGCATAAAAGAAATGCCATTTATTGTGAAAGTAAAAAGAAAAGAAAAAGAGCGAAAAAATTGAATGCAAACTAATATTTATTAATGATAATCAGGTCTGAAAACATCAGGCGGCAATTACAATGGTCCACTACACCTTGGGCAGAGCGTAGGGTTTTTGATAAACAATACAATTATGTTTGATGAGGGAAGAACTGGGGAATTTCAATGGTCTTCCAGTTTTTAAGCTCTTCACCAGGCCTTGCTTGTCAGATCCAGCTTGCAGAAACCTCTTCATCACCAATGTTGTCTTCAATAATCATAGTTGTTGTGTGATCGAAGATGTGTCCGACGCTTGTGAAAATATATCCCACATGAGGGACCTGCTCTTTGTTGTACATAATCATTGGTGTACTAGAAGATGGATGATACCCTATCCCAAACTTGTCAAACTTTTCAGCAACCTCAACCCATTTGCCCCAACCTTGGGCGTTTCCTCCTTCAACAATTATTTTAACTTCTTCATATGAGGCCATTGACGATCTTGTCCCTTGACAATTTGGAACTCGCTCCACTGCTAGAGTACTCACTACTTCAAAGGATTGGAAAGGTGTTTCAACCATTTCACCCTCAACATCAATATAGCGGAAAGAAGTCAAGTGACTCACTAGAATTTCTTATTCCCCTCTAATCAAAACCACTTTATCATTACTGACGAATTTTATCTTTTGGTGAAGAGTGGAAATAACAGCCCCTGCTGAATGAATCCAGGGTCTTCCTAGCAAGCAACTATATCCTGGGTAAATATCCATTACTTGAAAGGTAATGGTAAAGACATTAGGCCTAATTTTGATTGGTAAGTCTACTTCACCTATCACTACTCGTCTCAAACCACCAAATGCCTTTACTGTCAGAGCATTTGGCTTCATACTGACTCCTCATATAAGCATATTTTCCAAAGTTATCTTAGAGAGCACGTTCAAGGAAGAACCAGTGTCCACCAAAACTCTTGATATCAAAGTGTCCTAACACCTTATGGAGATGTGAAGAGCTTTACTGTGATTCCTCCTTTTTGAAGTCAGATCATCATCGATAAACCCAAGGAAATTACCAGTAGTCACACTGGCTATCACGTCGTCAAACTGGGCTACAATTATATCTTTGGTAATGTGTGCAGCACTTAACACCTTCAGTAGTGATGATCTATGTGCGTCATAACTGAGCAATAATGCAAGCATAGATATTTGGCAGGAGTTTGATTCAGCTGGTCGACCACCTTGTAGTTGCTCTTCTTAATAATCTTCAAGAACTCTTCAGCCTCCTTCTGTTTGAATGTTGCCTTTAGAGACAATGATTCTACTCGTGGTTCAACATTTGGAATTACAACTGATGTGTCAATAGCCTTCCCCTTATCTTTGGTTGGCACTTCTACCGGTTTGGCTGCAAAGATTCGACCACTACGGGTCATCCCACTTGGTCCAACCACAACATCACAGTTAGCCCCATCATATTTAATAACCACCTTCCCTGGCCCTTGTTTACAAACTTCAGGCTCAAGCACATTAGCAGAGTATTCAATAGTTATCGGAGTAGGGCGCACTTGTCTTTGTTTGCTAACATTAATCTCATCATACTGAATAACCACAGGCGTATGACGGACTAGTCTTTGTTGAAAAACTTCTGATTCGTCATATTGGATAACTATTGGAGCAGGACGAACTTTAGCCTCATCATACTGAATATCAATAACAACCATACTTTGATCTCTTTTATCACGGTATTCTACCTGAATTACACCTTGATCTAAGAACCTCTGCAAATGTTCCTTAACCACTTCATCAGTCAAATAATCAATTTCTTCTTAAGGGATCATTCCGCATTTCTTCAATTGTTCTCCTATAACTGCCATAGGAGTACGAATATCTTCGACCCTTGTAATCAATCTTAGCTTACTGCTTTCCTCCACAGCATGAATAGATGGACCTTCATGCGTAGGCAAGGGATTATTTTTGACATTGGCACCTCTAGGAGTGAAAGTAAGATCCTTGGACTCAACCAAGTCTTGATTTCTATTCTAGAATGTATAACAATTGTCTATTGAATGTCCAGGAGCCCCTTTATGGAACTCAGAATGGCCGTTGGCATCATACCCTGAAGGTTATGAGAAAGTTGTTGGCCTTAAGTCACTGAGTTTCAAATGCCCACTCTGATATAACTGAGAGAAAATATGGCTATATGGCATTGGTACAGGGTCAATATGCCTTCTTGGAGCTCTTAGTCTTTGTTGCCGCTGGGCTGGGGCATTTTGATACTGTGGAGGAGGAACATTTTGATAATTGGGCTGCTGATGTGCCTGTTATTGGGCAGGCAGCTGATGAGGAGCTTGTGCAACCACAACTACTTGTTGATATGGAATATCCATTGGGACTCTACCCCTTCGCCCTCTTATAATGGTGTTAGTTTCTCCCTCCTTTCTCTTCATAAAGGGTTTCTTTCCTCCATTCGTAGTAACAACAATAGCTTTGTTCTTCTTTAACTGACTTTTAATTCTTTCTTCGACAGACACAATTTCAGCAAACTTGGGGAAGCTGGATCCCAGCATATGATCCAGATATTGAGGTTGTAAAGTTCTCATAAACATGTCCATTAATTCCTTGGCCAACAGAGGTGGTTGAACACGGGCAACCAGCTCCCACCATCTTTGAGCATACTCTTTGAATGACTCGTTGTTACGTTGAGCCATATCCTGCAGTTGAGTGTGGTATGATGCTAAATTAGTATTATACTGATAATGTTTAAGAAACGCCTCGACAAGATATCTCAAAGTACTAACCTTCCCCTTTTCCAGTTACATATACCATTCCAATGACGCCCCACTAAGGCTATCATAGAAGTAATGAATCAGGAGCAAGTCATTGCCAATATGAGCGGCAATTTTGCGACAGTATGCTCGCAAGTGATTTCTGGGACAGCTGATTCCCTTATACTTGTCAAAATCTGGGACTTTGAACTTTTTGGGTATCACAAGTCCGGGAACTAGACACATATCCACAACATTCAAGCCTGAAGTATTTTGGATTTCCAAGGACTTGAATTTTTCTTCCAATGTGCGCAATCTATCAGCATATGGGTCAGCTACAATCCCCACATTAGGCTGAGGAGGAGGTGGTTGACTGAAAGCATCGTACTATTCATCCATATCCATTTTAGGTCCATGTTGAGCGGCTGCAGTAGAGTGTCCTAACAAGTCCACATGAACAGGAGGAGGAGTTGTTTAAGTTGCTCCAGAAGTTCCTATTAGAACACAGATTGGTGTCTAATATATTTCATTGTTTTGATGATAAAATAAATGAAATTTTGTATAAAATAAATATACACTCTAATTGTGTTTAAGTATTTTTGTTTCAGATCTTAAATTTAATATTCATCTAGAAGCAAAAATTGCATCTGAACATTATAGAACGTCAAGACTCTGAGCGTTGCTTGAAGAGGACTCCGATCTGCTACAAATGACTCTGAGCAAAGATAAGAAGAAGTTGAGTAAAGAGCATTCAGTAAAGCTTCAAAAGACTCTGGATGTACTTAACGCTGCAAGTACAGAGGCTCTGATAAGAAAGTCTGCTCTGTTCAGATTATTCACGCTAAAGCACTTATGCTGTAAAAATCTGATAGAGTAACTCTGGATAGAGTAACTCTGATCTGAAGAACAAGGAACTACATCAGAGGATCTGATGCTAGTTTATTTGAAGAAGATGTTTATTTGAAAAGATGCCAACTCAAAGAAAATATTCGTTGCTAATCTCATCTCTACTCTAATGGCACTATTCCTCATTTGTGCATGACACAAGAATTCAGGCAAAAAGCATGTGTCTGAACATTCCTCTTCTGAGAAAGGAAAAGTCAATAGAAGACAAAAAGG
Source organism: Lathyrus sativus (assembly GCA_963859935.3). Taxonomy (NCBI): domain Eukaryota; kingdom Viridiplantae; phylum Streptophyta; class Magnoliopsida; order Fabales; family Fabaceae; genus Lathyrus; species Lathyrus sativus. The sequence goes on from OZ012736.1 coordinate 426,367,674, forward strand.
CAACAGTGGCAACAGAATGCACAACATTGCACAGTCTTTAAGAAATAGACTTGAAGTGGTATTTAAGCAAGTCTCAGCATCATTTCACCAACGACGAAATACTAAACAAGAAAAAATATTCAAAATATCTTTCAACTTCATTCTAAGAATTTATTCGTTCTTCAAATTGTGTAACATCACAGTTGTGATATAGCTTTTTAGAAGCAACTCTTAAACACAAATTGTTAGTTTATCTTTTGTAAAAAGAATTCCTTAAGAGACCAAGTGTGGTTAGATTTCTTGAGAAGACTAAGATAGTTGTCTTAGTGGTTAATGTAAGTATAGAGTATGCCTAAGAGGGGGGTGAATTAGGCTTTTAGGGACTTTTTCCGGTTTTTCGGTATTCTTGAAATTTTACTGGTTAGGTTCTTGGTGATGAATGCAGTAGAAAGTAAAAGGAAGGTGGACACCAAGATTTATATTGGTTCCCCTCACAATCCGAGAGTACTCCACTCCCCTTTCAACACGAAAGAGAGTTTTCACTATTGTTTAATAAAGTACAACCTATCACACCATCAACCGGTGAGGCCTACTATCAAACAATAAAAATCAACAAGTGTACAAGAACAATCCTCTTGTAAACACTCACCCTTGTGTCCAACAATCCTGGATCACAAGTCAAAATACAAGTAATCTGAATACTTTGATTTGAGAGTAATAATGGTAATATCAATGCTAAGATTGATCTTCTCCTTCTGATCAAAATTCACTCATTTAATTTCAACACAAGTGTTCAATGCTATGCATATGAAAGATATGATCAATATGAACACTTTTGAAAAGATTTGAAAAGTTCTTTTGAAAGTGGTGAATTTGATTCAAAGAATGTTTTGAAAATGATTATTGGAGGTTGTTTTTCAATTTGAAAAACTCAGAATTTATATGTGTAAACACACCTTTTCCAACAGGTATATTTGAGTATAATTCAAAATATGAACTGGTATAATATTCAAACCATTTTTAAACTTGAAACAAAGCCATTTTTCAAAATACGTTCAGTGTTAATCGGTTAACCTATATGGTTAATCGGTTAACACTGGAACGTTATACCAGAATATTTAAAATTTGAAATGGTTAACCGGTTAACCTATATGGTTAATCGGTTAGCACTGCTATTTTTCAGAAAAATACTTATAAAAATAGTGTTATACCAATTCTAATAGTTTAAAAAGTATGCTTATGCAATGTGATCAAATGATAAAAATGCTGAACACTTGTATATCAATTAAATTAATGGATTTTGATATACCATAGCTTGTGTCCAAAACTTGAAAGTTGATCAGTCAAATGTTCATGAAGCTTTGAATGTTGATCACTTCCATTCCACTTGATCTTGGTCTTTTGAAAGCGTTTGCCTTTTTGCACAAATGAAATATTCTTGATCTTGATATTGACGTCACCAAAACTTTGAGATGAAGCTTGCTTCTACAATCTCCCCCTTTTTGATGATGACAACCAAAATGATCTTGTGCAAATTTTGACGATGATTAGCAATGATCTTGTTTTCTCCCCCTATGTCCATGAACTCCCCCTATCGAATACATAGGCAAAAATTCTGCACACATAGACATAAGAAAGCCAAAGCTCTTCTCCCCCTTTGTCATAAGCAAAAAGGAAGGAGCTTTCAAGAAAGAAAACTAGACAGACCAATAATGCAAGCAATCACAAGAATATGGAAGCAAAGCATAATGAGATTAAACGGCAGCAACGCTGCAAATATTGTACGAGTTACAATGCCAAAGAAAAAACAGAGTTCAAACATAAATGAAAGCATAAAACATCAAAAACTAGAAAATAATACAATAAAAGACATCAACAACAACATATTCTCTAAAGATCCTCATCAGGCATATCCACATCATCTTCTTCCTCTTCTTCACTACCATCCTCTTCTTCAATCTCTTCGTCCACAACTCGGGTGTTGGAATGTGGAAGGTTAAGAATAAGGTTTCTGAGGGAGGCAATGGCTCGGGAGGTCTCTCTATGCATATTCATTGACTCTCTATGCTAGTTCATCATGGTTGTATAGAGAAACTCACTTGTAAGACCCCCTTCAGGAATTGGATACGCGTGATGGACAGGACCGTCATCGGTATACCTGTAGGTACCGTCAGCCACTTTGACGATACCAGTATTTTTGACAATGTTAATCTCATTGATCTCATTAGTTGTAGGTTTCATCTTGGAGAACCGTTCCCTGTTGAGGTCTAGTTCGGTTAATTCCAGAATTCTCGAAATCAACCGAGCATACGGTAACCGTGTGATGCACTGAAGTTGCTGCTGCAGATGATACATGATGGTCAGAATCCAATTGACCCTTATGCGGTTCTTGATTGCATACAAAAGCTGCATCTCTAAGTCATTAATCTGAGAGTGGTTGGAATCCTTTGGAATGAGGACATAGCAGATAATGTAATGAAGCATTCGATTAGAAACCGTCAGATTCTTGGCATAGCACAACATACTAGCGGTGCGAGAGTTTGCAATAACTGTTTCTTTCGGGAACCTGCAAATCTGATAGTAATACTCCATTTTATCATAATTTGCCCAAGGTCCATCTACATGGTTTACACCTTTCCTCAGGAAGCAGCCTTTTGATGGAATCTTAAGGTGTCTGGCAAGGGTGGATAATTTTTCAACAAACTCATGGTCTCTAATGGTGGAACAGATCATGTGGTTCTCATCAATGTCCAGATATACAGCCAACTTACTCATAAAAGCTTTAACAAGATCAGGATAAATAATACCAGAGTCGGTGACGAACTTGTCGATGCGCTGATATTCCAATAGTGTAGGAAAGTCAAAAGAAATTGCAGGAAAAGCTCGAAGATTTACGTACTTTACCGGCAGAAGTTGACGAACACGAACTTTGAAATCCATGCGCCTCTTTTTGGTGGTTTCCATTGGAATGTTGTCATCATCAGATTCTAATGCATACTCAGGAAGCTTTCCCTTTCCTTTGCGTGAGGATGCCATGGATGAAAGTTTGAGAGAACTGAAGTTGTGGGTTCTGAGGAAGTTAGGGTTTGAGAAGTTGTGGGGATGGTTATGAGGAGTTATCCAACTTTAGAGAGTGGTTTTTTTTTTAACTTAGGGTTTGAAGAGGGAAGTTCCACAAAACTCTTTAAGAGGGGATAGGATTTTGGATATGGATTTTGGACTCTTAAGAGAATATGGACCATATAAAAAATGCATTTATCATATATAATATTTTCAAAAATTTAATTAATTTTAGTTTCTGTTTTTTTAGAAAATTTAACAGTGTTAATCGGTTAACCATATAGGTTAATCGGTTAACACATTAAAAAATTGAGTCAGAATTGAAAATTTAACAGTGTTAATCGGCTAACCCATATGGTTAATCGATTAACACACTCGAATTTTTGAAAAATACTTAAAAACAGAATGCATACATATGAAAACACAACACAAATAATGCATACACATATTAGAGAAAAAGGTCAGATGTCACCTTCATCAAGAATCCCAAGTTCTCGCCGAATTTTGTAGAATGGTTCTTTCGCCAAGGGTTTGGTGAAGATGTCGACGAATTGATTGTGCGTGTCGACGAAAGTAACATCTACATCTCTATTCAATACGTGATCTCGAAGGAAGTGATGCCGGATATCTATATGTTTTGTTCTTGAATGCATGACCGGGTTCTTTGTAATATTGATGGCACTTGTATTATCACATCGAAGAGGAATGCAGCCGAGATCTATACCGTAATCGAGGAGTTGTTGCTTGAGCCACAAAATTTGTGCACAGCAACTTCCTGCTGCAATATATTCCGCTTCGGCTGTACTGAGTGCCACACACGCTTGCTTCTTGCAGGCCCATGACACTAATGCATTCCCGAGAATGTGACATGTACCGCTTGTGCTTTTTCTATCGGTCTTACATCCTGCATAGTCAGCGTCAGAGTAACCAACTAAAGAAAAAATACTACCTTTAGGATACCATAATCCGACGTTCATTGTCCCTTTGAGATACTTTATGATTCTCTTTACGGCTGTGAGATGCGATTCCTTCGGACTTTCTTGAAAGCGTGCACACAAACAAACGCTAAACATAATGTCAGGACGGCTTGCCGTCAAATATAGTAATGAACCGATCATACCTCGATATTTTGTTATATCAACTAGAGTACCGGATTCATCTTGATCAACGTACGTTCCGGATCCCATAGGAGTGGACATCACCTTGCAACTATCCATATCGAATTTCTTCAACAATTCCTTGCAATACTTGGATTGGTTGAGGAAGATGCCATCCTTTGTTTGCTTGATTTGTAGTCCAAGAAAATAATTCATTTTTCTCATCATGGACATCTCGAACTCTCCTTGCATCATAAGTGAGAATTATTCGCAAAGCTCTTTGTTTGTTGATCCGAAGATGATGTCGTCGACATAGACTTGAACCAATAAAGTGTTTCCTTTGATCTTCTTTATGAACAATGTCTTGTCAACCTTTTCTTTTGTAAATCCCTTCTCACATAAGAAATTGCTAAGGCGGTCATACCATGCTCTTGGTGCTTGTTTTAGTCCGTAGAGTGCCTTTTTCAGTTTGTAAACATGTGAGGGATTCTTGAAGTCTTCAAAACCCGGAGGTTGTTTGACGTAGACTTCCTCATTGATGTAGCCATTCAGGAAAGCGCTTTTGGCATCCATCTGGAACAACTGAAAATTCATAGAACATGTGTAAGCAAGTAGTAATCTAATTGCTTCTAACCTTGCTACCGAAATGAATGCTTCATCAAAATCAATTCCTTCCTCCTGGTTGTAGCCTTGTGCGACCAATCTTGCTTTGTTACGAACTATGATCTTATTCTCGTCAAGTTTGTTCTTGAACACCCATCATGTTCTTATGATGTGCTTATGGTCTGGTCTTGGTACAAGACTCCAAACTTGATTCCTTTCGAATTGATTGAGTTCTTCTTGCATTGCTACAATCCATTGGTCGTCACCTAAAGCTTCATCAATCTTGGTTGGTTTAATTTGAGACACAAAAGCCATGTTGAGACAAGCATCCTTTAGATTAAGTCGAGTTGCAACGCCTTGGCTAATATCACCAATAACTTTATCTATCGGGTGATCTCTATGCGTTCTCCATTCCTTCGGAAGATCTTGATGTTCTTCAATGATTTGAGTGACATCTTCTTGTGGTATTTCTTGATTCTTTGAAATCTCTTGTTGTTGTTGTGAAGAACCTACTATATCATCATCATCATCCATAATAATATTATCCTCTTTCGAGGGGTTAGTCTCATCAAACGAAACATGAATGGATTCTTCAATAGTAAGTGTTCTCTTATTAAAAATTCTAAATGCTTTACTATAAAGAGAGTAACCAAGAAATATACCTTCGTCGGATTTCTCATCAAACTTACCGAGATTATCTTTGTTGTTGTTGAGAACAAAGCATTTGCATCCGAATATGTGGAAGAATGTTGTATTTGGTTTTCTACCCTTGAACTCATACGGAGTCTTTTTGAGGAGTGGTCGAATATTGACACGGTTGCTTACGAAGCATGCTGTACTAACTGCATCTGCCCAAAAATATTTAGGAAGATTTGCATCGCTAAGCATTGTCCTTGCAAGCTCCACCAGTGATCTATTCTTCCGTTCTACGACATCATTTTGTTGAGGCGTCCTTGGTGCTGAAAAATTATGAGAGATTCCATGCTCTTCGCAAAAATCTTCAAAGTCTGAATTTTGGAATTCTCCACCGTGATCGCTTCTCCGAAGCTTTTTGTTCTTGATGGACCAAAAAGATCCATATGCAACAATTGAAGTGGCCTTGATGTAGAAACCAATTGCTTAGATTTGAAAGTTGTCTTGGTCTGTTTTCCCTTTTGACATGCATCGCATAACTTATCCTTGATGAATTTTATCTTCGGAAGACCAACAACTAGATCATGCTTTATCAACTTGTTTAAATGCTCCATGTGAATGTGAGCAAATCTTTTATGCCAAAGCCATGCCTCGTTGTTGTTCTCCATAAGACACTTTACCTTCAAGGAAGAGTCATCAAAAGAAATCATAAAAATGTTATTATATCTTTTACCTTTTAGCAAAATGTCATGAGTGACTTCATGTTCTATCAAGCATTCCTCCTTTGTGAAGTTGATTTGGAACCCTTTGTCACACAATTGACTTATGCTAAGTAGGTTGTGTTTAAGGCCTTCCACATAAAAAACGTCTTCGATGATTGTACATGGAGGTGCACCAATGGTTCCAACTCCAAGAATTTTTCCCTTATTATCATCACCGTAAGTGACGTATCCTTTGGCCTTTAATGATAGACTTGAAAATTTGTTTATGTCTCCCGTCATATGCTTCGAGCAACCGCTATCAAGATACCATTGATTAGTGGTTGTCTTCAAGCATACCTACAACACAAAATTAAGTAGTGTTAGGTACCCAAATTGCTTTGGGTCCTTGATAGTTAGTACCTTTTTCAACCCACACATAATGCCCTTTAGCAACACCAATATTGCGCACATAGAAAGCATTAGGTGTATGGCCTTTAATTCCATAATAAGAACATGTAGGTTGAAAGTGACTTCTATATCTAGGAACATAATTCTTTTTCTTTGCAATGCTTTTCTTGTTATGATTTTGATGCTAAACTTTAGAAGTGCTGGCCTTTTCTTTAACAATTTGTTCACTTGCTCTTACGAAAACGGTCTTATTGGTGCTTGGTTTTGAAAATTTAGAATATCCTAATCCACTTTTATCATTAGGATATCTTTGATGTTTTAGAATTTCTTCCAAGCAAATTTGACCTTTTTCGTATCTTTCTAAAACTCTTTTGAGTTGAACAATTTGGAAAGGTAAAGACTCACAATTTTTACATACAAGACTTTGTTTTTCATCCATCAGTTTCTGTTTTTCATCTTCAATATTTTTCATAAAAACAGAGTTTTGTTCTTCTAAAGATGAGATTCTTTTCTTTTGTGATGAGATGCTTTTATACAAAGTTTTGCACTCTTTTAGAAGTTCATCTATAACTTCTTGTGCATCATTATCATAAACAGAAAAATTACTACTAACCTCATTTTCTTCATCGGAGTGGTCAGAGGCCATTAACGCCATATTTGCACATTCATCATTTTCCGATTCCGATGATGAACTTACTTCGTTGTCGTCCCATGCGACATAAGCCTTCTTTGTTTTGAAATCCTTCTTGCCTTTGAATTTTCCTTTATTTGCGAGTTTCGGGCAATCTGGCTTTATGTGACCTTATTTCCCACATTCGTAACATGTAATTTCTTGGTTTGATGTGGGTGCCTCCTTTTTCCTGAAATGTCTATTCTTTTTAGAAAAAGAGGAAATATTATTAAAAAACTTACCAAGCTTCTTTACTAGAAGCATGAAATTTTCGTCTTCGAAAGATTCGTCATTTTTGTCATCCCTTGTGTCAATCTTCAAGGCAATTCCTTTGGACTTCTTGTCTTGACTTTCATGCTTCTCAAGCCTTCCAAGTTCTAGTTCATGCTCTTGAAGTTTGCCAAATAAGGAAGCGGATGTCATTGTTGAAAGGCTCTTCTTTTCCGAAATAGCGGTCACCTTTGGTTGCCATTCTCTTGTTAAGGATCTTAGGACTTTCAAGTTGAGATCATCATTGGTGAAGGTCTTCTCGAGGGCAATTAGATGATTAGTTAGATGAACGAATCTCTTTTGTAAGGCAGCAATGGATTCACCAGGCTGCATACGGAACATTTCATATTCTTGACTTAAAGTATTAAGTCTTGATCTTTTTACTTCGGTTGTCCCTTCATGCGTTTCTACCAAGGTGTCTCAAATTTCTTTTGCTGATTTACACTGTGATATACGGAAGAATTCGTCCATACTGAGAGCCCTTTGAAGTATGTTGATTTCTTTCTTCTCATTCAAAATTCTCTTCTTGTCATCTTCATCATATGAGGATTTTATTTTTGGAGTGCCTACGTTATTTATGACGCTCATAGGAACATGCGGACCAGTTTCTACGGTTTCCCATATACCATCTCCTTGAGCCTTAAGATGTGCCTTCATACGGATTTTCCAAAAGTCAAAGTATTCTCTAGAAAAGAATGGTGGCTTGTTACTGCTTCCACCATCTTTGAAAACCGGGTTAGTACTAGCGGAAGCCATTAGGATCGATAGGAACAGGTTACCTTAACCTGCTTTGATGCCAATTGTAAGTACAGAGTATGCCTAAGAGGGGGGGGGGTGAATTAGGCTTTTAGGGACTTTTTCCGGTTTTTCGGTATTCTTGAAATTTTACTGGTTAGGTTCTTGGTGATGAATGCAGTAGAAAGTAAAAGGAAGGTGGACACCAAGATTTATAGTGGTTCCCCTCATAATCCGAGAGTACTCCACTCCCCTTTCAACACGAAAGAGAGTTTTCACTATTGTTTAATAAAGTACAACCTATCACACCATCAACCGGTGAGTCCTACTATCAAACAATAAAAATCAACAAGTGTACAAGAACAATCCTCTTGTAAACACTCACCCTTGTGTCCAACAATCCTGGATCACAAGTCAAAATACAAGTAATCTGAATACTTTGATTTGAGAGTAATAATGGTAATATCAATGCTAAGATTGATCTTCTCCTTCTGATCAAAATTCACTCATTTAATTTCAACACAAGTGTTCAATGCTATGCATATGAAAGATATGATCAATATGAACACTTTTGAAAAGATTTGAAAAGTATTTAAAAGTGGTGAATTTGATTCAAAGAATGTTTTGAAAATGATTATTGGAGGTTGTTTTTCAATTTGAAAAACTCAGAATTTATATGTGTAAACACACCTTTTCCAACAGGTATATTTGAGTATAATTCAAAATATGAACTGGTATAATATTCAAACCATTTTTGAACCTGAAACAAAGCCATTTTTCAAAATACATTAAGTGTTAATCGGTTAACACTGGAACGTTATACCAGAATATTTAAAATTTGAAATGGTTAACCGGTTAACCTATATGGTTAATCGGTTAACACTGCTATTTTTCAGAAAAATACTTATAAAAATAGTGTTATACCAATTCTAATAGTTTAAAAAGTATGCTTATGCAATGTGATCAAATGATAAAGATGTTGAACACTTGTATATCAATTAAATTAATGGATTTTGATATACCATAGCTTGTGTCCAAAACTTGAAAGTTGATCACTCAAATGTTCATGAAGCTTTGAATGTTGATCACTTCCATTCCACTTGATCTTGGTCTTTTGAAAGCGTTTGCCTTTTTGCACAGATGAAATATTCTTGATCTTGATGTTGACGTCATCAAAACTTTGAGATGAAGCTTGCTTCTACAGTTAACACTGTAATCAAGTTTGATTTAGTGGATTAAATCCTTGTTGAGAAAGGCAAATCACCTGGGTAGGGTGGACTGGAGCAGTTTGAGTTCAAACGAACCAGGATAAAAATACCTTGTTATTTTTTTATCCTACTATTTATTTTAAAACCCTTATTCAACCCCCCCCCCCCCCTTTCTAAGTGTTTTTCTCACCTTCAGTTGGCATCAGAGCTCCGGTTCTGTAAGTGCTTTCACTTAACCGTGACAGAAAAAGATCCAGTGGGAAAAACTCTTGTTTTATTATTCTTGATTCATCATGGCTAAAACTTCAACTTCAAACAACAACAAATATGATGATAGAGATAGAATCATCACCAAACCTCCCATGTTTGATGGTGAGAAGTTTGATTATTGGAAAGATAGAATAGAAAGTTTCTTTCTAGGCTATGACGCTGACTTATGGGATCTGGTCATTGATGGTTATATTCATCCTACAAATGATGAAGGAAAAAAAGTTGACAGAAAGTCAATGACAGATCAACACAAAAAGGACTTTAGAAATTATCACAAGGCGAGAACCATTCTATTAAATGTTATATCTCATACTGAGTATGAGAAAATAACAAATAGAGAAACATCATTTGATATGTTTGAGTCACTAAAAATAACGCACGAAGGAAACTCCCAAGTAAAGGAGACAAAGGCTTTGGCCCTCATCCAGAAGTATGAAGCCTTCAAAATGGAGGAGTCTGAATCGGTGGAAACTATGTTCTCAAAATTTCAGATCCTAACTGCTGGGTTGAAGGTTCTGGATAAAGGTTACTCCACTTCTGACCATGTCAAGAAGATCATCAGAAGCTTACCATCAAGATGGAGACCAATGGTGACAGCGCTGAAGCTTGCAAAGGATCTGAATAAGATCACTCTGGAGGAACTTATCAGTTCCTTAAGGAGTCACGAGATTGAGCTGGAAGAAGACGAGCCTCAGAAGAAAGGTAAGTCTGTTGCATTAAAATCTAACAAATCTGCTAAAGCTTTGCAGGTAATTGAAGAAAGCTCTGAAGAATCTTCCTCTAAAGAAGATGAACTGTCTTTGCTGTCCAGAAGGATAAACCAACTCGGGAAGCATAAACAAAAGAAGTTCAGAAACTTCAAGAGATCTGATCAACATGGCGAATCTTCTGGACACAAGAAATCTGGAAAGAAAGATGTAGTGTGCTTCGAGTGCAAGGAGCCAGACCACTATAAAAATGAATGTCCCAAACTTATGAAGGAGAAACCCATAAAGAAGTTTGAAAAGAAGAAGAAGGTTCTAATGGCCACGTGGGATGATTCAGATGCCTCTGAATCTTCATTAGAATCAGAAGATGAATGTGCTAACATGGCACTAATGGTTGATGTGGAGGACCAAGAAGAAATGACTGAATCTGGATCAGAATCAGATTCAGAAGAGGTATTTTCTGAACTTACTAGAGCTGAACTTACTGAAAGTTTATCTGAAATTCTTGAAAGCTACAGCAAGATCAAACTCAAACACAAGAAGCTTCAGAGCTATCTTGCATCTGAGACTGATTAGTTGAGATCAGAAGTTGCTGAGCTTAAATCAAACAATCTTAAAATGAAAAATAATTTAGAAAAAGCTCAAAAGACTGACTCAGATCCTATGTCATGCTCTAAAAACATTTTAGAAGAGTATGATTATAGCTTTCAGAAGTTTCTGTCCAGAGGCCTAAATAGAAGCAAAATAGCTTCCATGATCTATGGCGTAAGCAGAAACAATAGAAAAGGAATTGGATATGAATCACCTTCTGGGAAGGATTTAAATCCAAAACCTGTTGATAAACTGATCATTAAGTATTCTCCTATGTACTCCCAATTTAAATTTGGTCATCTGAATGATATCAATCACACACGTTCTGATCAGAACAACCCTGTGTTTAATAAACCAAAATTTCATCAGAACAAAGATACTTTTAAGGGAAAGAAATTTAGACAGAATTTTAAACCTACTAACCCCAGAGGACCCAAGAAAATATGGGTACCTAAGGACAAAATAATCTTTGTTGCAGATGTCCTTAGCAGCAAAGTTGAAACACCAATCATGGTACCTGGACTCTGGCTGCTCGCGTCATATGACGGGAAGAAGGTCTATGTTCCAAAGCCTGGAACTTAGATCTGGAGGTGACGTGAAGTTTGGAGGGAACTAGAAGGGCAAAATTATTGGCTCTGGAACTATAGGTAACGGTAACCTCCCTTCCATATCTAATGTCTTACTTGTTGAAGGATTAACCCATAATCTATTGTCCATAAGTCAATTAAGTGACAATGGTTATGATATAATCTTCAATCAAAAATGTTGTAAAGCTATGAGTCAAAAAGATGGTTCAATCCTCTTTAATGGAAAAAGGAAGAACAACATTTACAAAATTAATCTTTCAGAACTAAAAGTTCAAAATGTAAAATGCCTTCTGTCTGTTAATGATGAGCAATGGGTCTGGCATAGAAGATTGGGGCATATTAGTATGAGACGTATATCTCAGATTAATAAGAAAATGGCATTGCACATGATTTTTCTTGTCCTAGAACTCCTCAACAGAATGGAGTTGTAGAAAGGAAAAATAGAACATTGCAAGAAATGGCCAGAACCATGATCAACGAGACTAACATGGCAAAACATTTTTGGGCAGAAGCAGTGAATACAACTTGTTATATTCATAACAGAGTGTCTGTAAGACCTCTTCTGGAGAAGACTCCTTATGAATTATGGAGTAATAGAAAGCCCAACATTTCTTATTTCCATCCTTTTGGATGTGTTTGTTTTATTTTGAATACTAAGGAAAATCTGAACAAGTTTGATTCTAAAGCTCAGAAGTGTTTCATGCTTGGATATTCTGAATGCTCTAAAGGCTACAGAGTATACAATACTGAGACACAGATTGTAGAGGAATCAATTCATGTTAGATTTGATGATAAGCTTGGCAATCAAAAGCCAAAGCAGCTTGAAATTTTTGCAGATAGAGAAGTCCTTCTCACAGACTCTGAAGAATCAGAGGCAGACAAAGCTCAAGCAAAAGCACCAGAAACAACGTCAGATGCTACTCCTTTGACTGCTCAGATGGACAGCTTGACAGTTTCTGAAGAACCAACTGTTAAAGGATCATCCATAATCAAAGCCTCTCATCCAGAGGAAATGATAATTGGAAAGAAGGATGACCCTATCAGAACAAGATCCTTTCTCAGATCATCTGGAACATCATTGTTTGGTTTGGTATCAATCATTGAACCTACCTCTGTGGATGAGGCTCTGAAAGATAATGATTGGATACTTGCTATGCAAGAGGAGCTTAACCAATTCTCAAGGAATGATGTTTAGGATCTGGTTCCAAGACCAAAAGGATTCAATATCATTGGAACAAAATGGGTTTTCAGAAACAAGTTGAACGAGCAAGGAGAAGTTATCAGAAATAAGGCTAGGCTGGTTGCTCAAGGATATAGTCAGCAAGAAGGTATAGATTACACAGAGAATTATGCTCATATGGCAAGGTTAGAATCTATTCGCTTACTTATTTCTTTTGCTACATAGAATAACATCACTCTATATCAGATGGATGTTAAAAGTGCTTTCTTAAATGGTTTCATAGAAGAGGAAGTTTATGTTCATCAACCCCCTGGTTTTGAAAATGAAAAATTTCCAAAACATGTTTTTAAACTAAAGAAATCACTCTATGGCTTAAAATAAGCTCCCAGAGCTTGGTATGAGAGGATGAGTAATTTCCTTCTGGAAAATAATTTTATCAGAGGAAAAGTTGATACCACTCTCTTCCATAAATCAATTAAGAAAGATATTTTAATCTGTCAGATTTATGTTGATGACATCATTTTTGGAACTACCAATATTACGCTTGGAAAGGAGTTTGCTCAATCTATGCAGGAAGAATTTGAAATGAGCATGATGGGAGAACTCAGATTCTTTCTGGGAATTCAAATGAATCAAACTCCAGAAGGCACCTACATACATCAGACAAAATATATAAAGGAACTTCTAAAGAAATTCAACATGACAGAAAGTAAACTAGCAAAGACTCCAATGCATCCAACAAGCACTTTAGGTAAAGAAGAGGTAAGTAAAAAGGTATACCAGAAGCTCTACAGAGGTATGATTGGTTCTCTTCTGTACTTGACTGCTTCTAGACCTGATATCCTCTTTAGTGTTTGTCTATGTGCTAGATTCCAATAAGATCCTAGAGAATCTCACTTAACAGTTGTTAAGAGGATTCTGAGGTATCTGAAAGGTACTACTAATGTGGGTTTGTGTTACAGAAGATCTGATGAGTACAGATTAGTTGGATTCTGTGATGCTGATTATGCTGGAGACAGAATAGAACGTAAAAGTACTTATGGAAGCTGTTAGTTTCTGGGAAGTCATCTGATCTTATGGTTCAGCAAGACGCAACCCACAATAGCGCTTTCAACAACAGAAGCAGAATACATTGCTGCTGCTGGTTGTAGTACTCAGATGCTCTGGATGAAAAGCCACCTAGAAGATTATGAGATACATGAAAGTAACATTTCTATCTTCTGTGATAATACTTTTACTATTTGCCTATCTAAAAACCCTATTTTACATTCTAAGGCAAAGCATATAAAAATTAAACATCATTTCATCAGAGACTATGTTCATAAGGGAATCATAAGTTTAAACTTTGTTGATACAAACCATCAATGGGCTGATATCTTTACTAAACCCCTTGCTGAAGATAGGTTTAAATTTATTCTGAAAAATATTAGTATGGATTTTTGTGCAGAATAAAACTATTTTTCAGAAGCAAATTTATTCAGATGCAAAAATGATAAATGTCTATATTCTGAAGTATTTCATCTGATTATTTCTTTTGGTACGTTATTTATTTTTGTGAAACTCTGATCTAACAAGTCTCAGAGGATCTGAGTGTTGATTAACGTTTCTTATTCTAAAGAGATTCAGAGGCACATCAACATCAAACATGTGTCACACGAAATCTGAAAAGGTGGAGTGCAAACATTGAGACGCCGTTTTGAGCAACTGTTTGAATTCTCAAATTTCTCGTTTTCCTTCCCACGCTTGTCAGAATCATTAATTGCTTTTAATTATTATTCTTTTTTATGTGACCTTTTGTTTTAATTAAATTAATTTTAATGCTAAACATGTGAATGTGTGCCCTAATTTTTGCCTCTATAAATTCCATAACACAACACATTTCACATTTCTCACTCTCATTCACACCTTTTATGCATTTCTCTCTTCTTCATTGTTTCTTTCTTTCTTTCTCCCAAACCAAAATTGTCAAGAAGAACTCAATATCTCACAAGAACAGCAATGGCAACTTCATCTTCAACCTCTCAACAGTTACAATCTACAATGGTTGTTGTTTCTTCTTCTAATCTGGGTGTTGTTCCATTCAAAGAACCCATTAGAACCCTTCTCACAGTTGTTGATAAACTGGAAGTTTTGGGCGAATCAATAGTTGATTTTGAATCTATTGCTGAAAAAGGTTTTGATCTTCGTCCCATTGTTGATGCTCAAGGATGGGTAAAATTCTTTGATAGACTGAAGGGACCAGTTTATCCTTGCTTGGTCAAAGAGTTTTGGATCCATGCAACTGTTTTCCCTAAGTTCATAGTTTCTTCAGATCCGGGCAAAGAGATAATCATAACTGAAATATTAATCATAATGTTGATAGGTTATGAAGAAACTGATGGTGTTACTCATCTGCCAGTTGGGCGTGTTGAGATGTCTGAGATTTACAGTGAAGTTTGCACTTCTGGAGAAGCTTCAAACAAAGTGAAGGATCTGAAAACGCCATACAAGATCTGGGCTAAGATCTTTTTGGGCTGCATACATCATAGGAAATCCTCAAACTCTCCTAATTACATCAATGTTGATCAGATGTATTTCATGTACTGTCTGAGTCAGAGCACCAAAGTAGATCTGCCACACCTACTCTTCTCTCATCTGTGGAATCATATAAAGTTGTCAAGAGAAGAAGTCAAAACAAAGCACATGAAGGTCAAAAACTGGATTCCTATGGGAAGACTTATTTCAGACATTCTAACCGAGAATGGCTTAATCGCTCATCTGACAGAAGCTGGTCAGATAGAAGAACTAGCTTTCATCATTGGAAAGCCTATGAATGGAAAGAGTTTTCAGAGGATGAAAGTGGTGGATGAACTTACATCTGCACCTGCTAAGCTAAACATTGCAGAAGTTAGTCAAAGGAGAGTTCCAGTAGATGACTTCCCAATATTCTCTGCTGATGAACCTAGAGATGCTATTCTTGAGTACATTCAAATGTGTAAGGCAGATGGAACCCCATTTCTTGCAGATATTCTTAAGCATGCAAATGAGCCTGCACCAGACTTCTATGAAGAAAATAAGAGGAAGAAGATACAAGCTTCAGAGGAAGAATCCGCAAGCAAGAAGAAGAAAATTTCTGAAGAACCAAAGAAAACAAAGAGGAAAGCTTTTGGAGAGGCTTCATCTGTAAAAGTCAAGCGCATAAAGAAATCTGGTAACACTTCAAATTTATCCTCTATTCTTGATCATATAACAGAACCAATATCTTCATCTGAACCATCCTTCAACACTATCCCACAACCATCTGAACAGATACCACAACCATCTATATAATTATCACAACCTTCAGAGCATGTTCATGTTTCTGAAAAACAACCAGGATCTCATGTCGCTCATCCCTCACAAAATGAACACACCACATCTGCACCAATCATACCTCCTATAACAATCCATCCAGATTCTATTTGTGCCCCAAAACCATCACAACAAATGTCATCTGGCCAACCACCATCTGAACCAACAGTTTCTGAACCAACAGTTTCTGAACCAAACCCTTCTATTGATCAACCATCTGAACAACAAAATTTTGAACCACAACATTCAGAACCAATTCTTTCTGAACCTATACCTTCTGATCCTTAAACTGAAATTCTGGATCTTGAACCTCTCAAGACAGTTTTTCCAATTTCTTCTGGATCATGTCATACATTGGAATCATCTGATTCAACTGAGTTTGATTTATCAGACCTACCAGATGTGTCTTCACACTTTTACAACTCCCCAATTCGTCCTTCTTCTATTCAAAAACCTAACCCATCTGTCCCTATTCCTTCTTCACCATATCCATCACCTATCTTCATCATTCCCTCTTTTTCTATACCCCCATCTTCTGCTAAACCAAAACCATCTACCCTAGAAGATCTTCTTAAACCTAAAACCAGGCTAGATATTGGTAAACTGTTATCTGATTTTGAAAATGAGATATTTAAGTGGTTTACGTCTGTTAGAAAGACATGCCTTGCAAGCATTAATCCTGAGGACTCTGAAGCTATTTGGAAGAAATTCAAGACTAGATTTAATTCTGTGGCTTCAAATCTTCAAGAAGTTTGCTCTGATGATGCAAAGGTCAGATTTGCTGAAGCGGTCCGAGTCACTCTTCTCAGTATTCCCAGAACTCAAACTCTTCTTCTGGAAATTACACCTCCAATAGCTGTGTGTCTTCCTTTTGAAGAATCTGCTGCATCTGAGTTTAATGAAGCATATATGCTTACAGAAGACATTCCAAGATGTTCTGCTTCTGC
Organism: Lathyrus sativus; assembly: GCA_963859935.3. Classification (NCBI taxonomy): domain Eukaryota; kingdom Viridiplantae; phylum Streptophyta; class Magnoliopsida; order Fabales; family Fabaceae; genus Lathyrus; species Lathyrus sativus. Next base: position 426,384,650 of record OZ012736.1, read on the forward strand.
TCCTGAAGATACCCTTGTCTCTAATCAGTCTGCTCTAATGACTGTGGAAAAGGAATCTGACTCAGTGATCCTGGAAAATGCATCTGCTATGACTGTTGAGAATGTTCCTGCATCTGCAACTGCTCCAGAATCTTCTGAGGTCAAGAAAGAGGATCTAGATCTGAAGGAAAAGTTTGCTCAGCTGGAAGCTAGCAACACAGAGATCAGATCTTGGATGGTGAAACAGGAAAAAACTACAGAAGAAATCAAAACGTGGATGACTAAGAAAGAAGAGTCTACCTCTGAGATAACCAGTCTTCTTAGGATTATAGCCTCTCATAACCCTTAGTCTTATGTCTGTGCACTTCTGTTTGCTTTTGTTTATCTGTTTATCCTCTGTATGTGTGTTTTCATGAATCTGAATGTTTGATTTTTTCAATATGTTTACCTTATATGTTTTAATGTTTTCTTCTGCTATCCTTTTTTATCTTAAAATTTTTTTTTCTTTTTGATATGACAAAAAGGGGGAGAAAAACGGAAATTCTAATTGTTCACATAAACAGTCACTAAAATGGTAATTCAGATATGATAAATTATATCTAATCATATATTCAGTGCTTCAGAGTTTTATTTATTCATCTAACAAAATTCACAGAAGTAACTTTAAACAAACTCTGAGAGTCTCCAAAGCTTGATCTAACTCTGATAATTGATCTGATGCTGATAAAGAATACTAATGCTGAAAGGGAAGTAATTTTTTTTAAGTATTCAATTCAGGGGGAGATTCACAATCTCAGGGGGAGTTATATATCCTTTCTTAATATTGAACAAAATTTCCCATAGTTTTTGTCATCGTCAAAAAAGAGGAGATTGTTAGAACACAGATTGGTGTCTAATATATCTCATTGTTTTGATGATAACATAAATGAAATTTTATATAAAAGAAATATACACTCTAATTGTGTTTAAGTATTTTTGTTTCAAATCTTAAATTTAATATTCATCTAGAAGCAAAAATTGCATCTGAACATTATAGAACGTCAAGACTCTGAGCGTTGCTTGAAGAAGACTCTGATCTGCTACAAATGACTCTGAGCAAAGATAAGAAGAAGTTGAGTAAAGAGCATTCAGTAAAGCTTCAAAAGACTCTGGATGTACTTAACGCTGCAAGTACAGAGGCTCTGATAAGAAAGTCTGCTCTGTTCAGATTATTCACGCTAAAGCACTTATGCTGTAAAAATCTGATAGAGTAACTCTGGATAGAGTAACTCTGATCTGAAGAACAAGGAACTACATCAGAGGATCTGATGCTAGTTTATTTGAAGAAGATGTTTATTTGAAAAGCTGCCAACTCAAAGAAAATATTCGTTGCTAATCTCATCTCTACTCTAATGGCACTATTCCTCATTTATGCATGACATAAGAATTCAGGCAAAAAGCATGTGTCTGAACATTCCTCTTCTGAGAAAGGAAAAGTCAATAGAAGACAAAAAGGCAACAGTGGCAACAGAATGCACAGCGTTGCACAGTCTTTAAGAAATAGACTTGAAGTGGTATTTAAGCAAGTCTCAGCATCATTTCACCGACGACGAAATACTGAACAAGAAAACAATATTCAAAACCTCTTTCAACTTCATTCTAAGAATTTATTCATTCTTCAAATCGTGTAACATCACAGTTGTGATATAGCTTTTTAGAAGCAACTCTTAAACACAAATTGTTATTTTATCTTTTGTAAAAAGAATTCCTTAAGAGACCAAGTGTGGTCAGATTTCTTGAGAAGACTAAGACAGTTGCCTTAGTGGTTAACACTATAATCAAGTTTGATTTAGTGGATTAAGTCCTTGTTAAGAAAGGCAAATCACCTGGGTAGGGTGGACTGGAGTAGTTTGAGTTCAAACGAATCAGGATAAAAATACCTTGTTATTTTTCTATCTTACTATTTGTTTTAAAACCCTTATTCAAACCCCTCCCCCTCTCTTAGTGTTTTTCTCACCTTCAGTTCCCACTTTGCTGGCGAGCTTTTTGGCGTCAGCCACAATTTCAACATTGTTCTCCTTTTGAGCTAATACCATCATAGTTTCTAGCAATTGATCCATTTTGGCTCTAAGCGTGTCAATGCCATTCCTTGTCGTGTTTTGGGTCTCTTCAATTTGTTCCAGTTTCATCTTGAAGTTGCGGCAGGTCTCGTACCGATGTCGAGTAGTCAGATTTTACTGAAGGTAAAAAGGGGATAATTTATGAGTTGTATACTAGATGTGGATGCGCAATGCTCATGCTTATTCTTTATGTTTATGCTTTCTTTTTATTTTTAGGGAAGCATTTATAACAGTGGTTATTGACAAACATTCAAAATAACACAAGAACAAAGAAAGTAAAAGAAGGTTGAACTTTCAATCATTCAAATTGATCAATTACATTGTGCCAAGATACAAATGTACAAACCAATAAAAACCAACTACTAAGCTTAACAACATAGCGATAAAGAAAAATAGGGAAATGATCTTCAAGCTACGGTCCTTTGCGCTTCATGCTCTTTGAGCTATTCCTTAAATCTTTTCAGCATCTCCTTGCAGAGGTAAAGGAATTCACAAATGGCTGAAGAGGTAGAATCATCCATAGCTTCCAAGGCGTCTCTATATTCCCAAATCCAATCCTTGGCTAGCTAATTGCAAAATTCTGCCAACCCATTAAGCTTATTGTGGTACATATCTCAATTATCTCTCATAATGTGGATGGATTGCTCATAAGCCTCATAATCACGAGACATCTTCTCCCTGGCTGCTAATCATATGGCTTTATCTACTAGAATGACTCCCATATGGCTCTTCTAATTTTCGACGAGTCCTTTGAGATCATCCAACTCCCCATATATTTCATTCCAATTAGCTGGCCTAACCCACGATGATCTTATAGCATCCTTCTTAAGTCGAAGCTCCCTCTCCTCACCAGCTCTGGACAAACGTAAAGTGGCACTAAGCTCTTTAATCTCAGCTTCTAGCATCTCTTTAAGCTCTTTGTTCTATTTAGTAGCAAGATAATACCAATGCTCGTTTTCTCGCCATTTTCCTCGAGCACGATCCAACTGTTCTTTAAGAGATCCCAAGCGGCTGTCAGCTTGGCTAATATATACTTTGTTCTTCTTTTGCTTCTAGTTGAGGGTTCTTTCTCTCGATCCCATACTTCATGTTATTTTTCTCACTGGTCACATCTTGAAGTCTTGATTGTAAATCCTCATTTTCTTTTCCCAACTGAGCTATTTTGGCTCTGAGCTTTTTGACCTCTTCGAATGACACAAGCACAGGCTGTGGAGTGGTAGGTCTAGGAGGATCCTCAATAGAGAAGGAGAGCTTGACTATCTTGACTCTCTCTAGAACCATGGTTGATAAGGTACCCTAGTTACACCATCCTTTTTTCTCAATTCAAACCCTTTGGTATGAATCTTCTTCCAGGAGCGTACAATCTTACAGAGGAGCAAAGGATCTTTAGTACCCCTGTCGTGAAGAATCATTTCTTCTAGTTCTTTGTCTTCAGGCTTTCCCAACATAGGGTATTCAAACTTTCGTATAGCTAGTATAGGATTATAGCTTATACAACCTTTAGACCCAGTTAATGGTACATTGTAGAACCTCCCACAACTTATAATAATTTTATCAACTTCCAACCTACTGAGGTACCATGTAATGTCCCTTTCAGAGAGAGACGCTAGCAACTGAGCCCATTCCCCACTATTCAAATTAGGGACAATAGCGTGGCGCTTAAAAACATGAGAAGTAAGCGACTTATAGAGGATAAAGAGGCAGAATGTCAACACTAAACCTTTCCTTTCATGGAGAAGATGCAAATTATAGATGATATCAGCCAAGAGCGGGTATACTGGACTTTGTCCTTTCTTCCAAACTGCCCAAAAAAAACTGACGGCAGCCGAGTCAATGAATTCTTCGAATGTGGGGGAAAGTACCAGCTCATATATGAGGAAAGCCAATATGCTCACCAGAGTATCCCATTGCTTCCTTTTCCAGAACAGTTCTTCGAAAACCAAAGAAATATTCCCTCTTCTTCCAACCAGCCTTGGCTGTTGAAATAGAAATTTGGAGAGCTTCGGCTAGTTCTTTTACCTCGGGGGTCTGACCAATCATGGTGTAGGGTGCCCTACCCTTCACTGAGAAACCAAAAAACCCTTTAATTTCTTCAATGGCAGGAGTCAAGTAGAAATCTTGGAATAGAAAAATTTTTGTTGGTGGGTCATAGAATTGTGTTAAGGCTGTGATGGTGGGGACTTGAACTTCAAATGCAAGGAGATTAAGAACCTAACCAAATCTTCCCACTAAAGTCTTTTTAAAGATATGAGGCACCTCTTTCAAACAATTCATCACCACATTGACATCTGGATTGAATGCTTTTCAACTGGAGAGACTTCCTCTTTCCTGAAATCATGGCTATTGTGAATGTAAGTTAACCTGTGTACACAAATGCTTCCCTGAAAATAAAATTGTTGTATAAGTCATGATGTATATGTAAATGATTATGAATGCAAAGATATTGGATCCAGGTTATCACAAATATCTCCCAACCCTCCTAGTAGGTAAATTTTAAGGATAGTTCTAGATTCTTTACCCAAAAGCCCACTCACGGGGTAGTTCATATGTTGATGGATAAGTTTCTCAGGGTCATAAACATCATGCAACAGGCTAGCTGCATTATGACGGTAATACAAAAAGGTCTCTTCTGAGCAGATTCCTCATGATAGGCCCACGAGGAGCGAGTTCTCGAAGACTAACACTCTACAACAACCAAGATAGATATTGGTTCAAAGAGTGGTTCCTAGAGTCACGAGCCCTTCATGAATCAAGTCGTGTGACAGGATAGCTGTGTTACAATAGGATCTATGAAAAGGTCTCCTCTAGGGGAAGCTTCCATGCTAGGCACATAAGGAGCGAGTCCTTGGGGACTAAAACTAATTACTTCCAAAATCTAAACTATATTTCCTATGTTCTTTTTCCAAGACTCGGGTACAGAGCCTTGTGGTATCATCCCATAATCCAACAAACAGACATGATAAACAACATATAATAAAAATAAAAAGCAATAAAGCAAATATATAGGCAATAGGAGAAAACAAAATAAAGAAAATAACTAAGCAAAGTTAGCACTCTCAAATTGAGTTAAGTTAGGCTTGACTCTCTCTTGCATAGGGTAATTTATTCCTCAGCAGAGTCACCATCTGTCGTACCTCAAAAAATACAATCCTCGCGATGGACGCAGAAAAACGTTCGAACAGAGTTGCCACCGAACTTTATTCATTCCAAGGAAGGAATAGGAAAATATTGATAAAACCTTTAAAGAGATAAGAACATGGTTTTTGCAACCAAATTCTAGGTTCAGGACTCAATTACGCAAAGGGAAGGTATTGGCACCCTCTAAGTCCGTTGCACTCAACGGGAACCTCTTGATTCAATTCGAAAAAAGAGTTAGCTAGGTTGTTTGTTTTCTTTTAAGGATTCTCTTCTAAGGGGAGAAATGGGTGGTTTTTTATTAGGGTACTCACCAAGGATTGGGGACCTTGTGCCTACGTATTCGCTCGTGCAATGGGAAAGTCAGAGCATCCGTAGTTGATGATAATACGGTTGGTCGGTGTATTTTATGAACGAGTGTTTTAGTCACATTCTAACTGCTAAATGTTGGCTTGTCTGCTCGATAGGGGAAGCTGAAGCACTAGTTCATATGCGCAGAAGAAGGGACTAAACAATGTTCTTTGGGAAAGTTGTTTGAGTGTATTAGGATTTGATTGAGAAAAGAGAATTTGATTTGAATGGTTTTAGGGTTTCGATCCCACGGGAGCGATAAAATGAGGTTGAATATGTTAAGTAATTTTAAGGGAGAATGACGACAATTCCATAAACGAGACGTCAGTCTCGCAACCAATTAATCGGGGCATTATTGGAATGCTAGATTCCAACGACACCTTTTCATTCAATTAATTTACAAAATTGTATTTTTAGGACAATGAACGTATTTGTCCAAATATTTAGGGTGAGTATTTTAGGAACGAAAGGTCAAGCAACCCACAACCTAAGGCATGCGCCCTAAGAGAAGTCACTCAAGAATCCAAGGAGTGTGAGACTCCAAGAACTCAGTTCTTTCATAATTTAATTAGGAAAAAGATTTGAATAGATTATAACATTTTGATTCAACGCGTTATGTATTTTAAATGGATTGTGTTTTAGTAAGATCGAAATGATCACAACCCAAGGCGTGCGCCCCAAGAGCGGTCATTCAAGAATCCAAGAAGTGTTAGACTTCAAAAGTTTGATATTTGTTAATTAAGAGAATATATCTACTTAGTCATATTTAGGAATGTTTTAATCGGGTTAAATGCTTTATCCTAGACTAGGGTTTCTTGGATCAACGTTTAAAAAGAAATAAGTATTTTAGAAATGAAAGACGGGACGAACGCAACCCAAGGCGTGTACCTCAAGAGAGATTGTCCAAGGATCCAAAGAGTGCTAGACCTCAAGAAGCCACTATCTTCATTATTCAATTAAGAAAATATCTTAGTGTTGGAGATATATTGAATTATGGTAAGAATACTTAATCGGGATTAAGAAGAGAAAAAAACTCTAGAGCTACTCATTCTACTTAATTAATTGACGCGATTATCTACCAAATAATCTTGCTTTAAGAAAATTAAAAAAGTATCTAATGATTTAAAGATAGGGCATACACATTGGAACGCTACTAACAGAAGATAGACAAGGGGCGCAGACTAGGCTACCACCTCTGCCACACGTCCTTTAACAATTAGGGACTAGCGATGCGTATGATAAAGGAATCCATGCGAGACTCAACCTCTTAATTACCTCACACCTTAACTGATACTCTCTCCCCATATGTTCTTCTCTTTCTCAATATGCCATTCACTCTACAACTCAAAGGGTCACCAAAAAACAATTTTGCCGAAGAAGGAGGTGGTCGACGGTGATGCTGATCCTCCTCTCTGTTCACACACCTTAAAATAACCTTAACCCTACTAATTCCCGTGAAAATTGGAAAACAACTGCTGATCTTTCAAATCTAACTTTTGTGACTCACAGGATCGATCAGATTGATCCTAGGAAATGTGCTAACAATTGATTCAAAGTAAATTCTGAAGACTAAACACTTCGACAGTGTTCATAAAGAGAAGTCCATCTAACAATATGGTTCGAAAGAAACGCAAGAACATTAAATAAATAAAAAAGGCTGAAGACATCAAAGAAAGGCTGAAAAAATAAGACACAATGTTGAAACGCAACTTGCAATAAAGTAAAAGATAAACTGTTGATGAAAAGTTAAAGTAAATTTCATTAAAGAAGAAAATGGTGTTTACATCACGTACATTCTCCCAAGACTCTTTTCTCTACACGCGGATACATTGAGTAAATCTGGAGTAACTTGTACAAAGCGAACACCTCTAATCCTATTGGAGAATGTAATCTACTATCGGTGATGTATAGTTTGGCCTAGTAAAACCAAAATTTACCCCATTTCGGGCCATTATCCTTTCGACCATGGATGCTAGTTTGTTATCGGCAGTTATATTGTTACGTCAAACCTGTTGTATAACATGGTCATCGTCTTGGTTTTGATTTACCATAACTACCCCTTGTTCCCTCACTACCGGAATTGGCACTTGGTTCCTAGGTGGTTCGACTCTAGGAGGTTCGAGTCTAAAGGGTTCGAAGCTAAAGGGTTCGACTAACCCCTGATTTTCTAGATTTTCCTCAGGTATGTTCCCTAGGTTTTGTCGTGGAATGTTTTCCACAACAGTTGTGCCTCGAACAGGGGCTGGTACACCCATAAATTCTGCCAAGCGTGCCAATTGCACTGCTAATTGTTGGTTAGTCTGGGTAGTGTTCTGGATCAAGGGCTGGAAAATTTCCCCCATAGTTTGGGACAAGGTTTGTACCATTTGTAGGTTACTCTCATCCATTTGTTGTCTTAAACATGCTATAAAAGTATTTGTCAGAATAGGACCTTGAGTGGAATATCCCACACCTACACTTTGACTATTTCAACCTACATTTATCCCAGATCCTGACCCTTGTAATGGCGAAGACATTACATTCTCTAAGAATACTGGGGGAGCATTTTGGAGGCCTTGCATTACTGACGTTGGCATTCCATACGGTGGATTCCTTGGTAATAGTTGTGAAAACCTTGGAGGGGGGAAATGCCTAAACATCGAAGTTCCTCCTGATGGAGTTTGAGGATTAGATGCTTGTGGTCCAATGTACTCCAAAACAAGTTAAGTGTAAGCCCTTATATTTTTCGACCCTGAACCTACCATTGATGGCATTGGCTCATATATAACAGGAGGCGGTATTGGCTCTCCTGTCGAAAGAACTGGGGGTGGCACTACATCATTCTTAGACACGTTTTGAGAGTTAGTGTTACTAGGCAGATTATTTGAATTACTTGATTGAGGATTAGAACCACTCCCTCGAGGGTTTGGATTGTTTGGCTGACTAGTATTCATCGCCATTTTCCTAGTGTATCTTCTCCTTGGTCCCTCTTCATTTGTAGTGGTTACTTTTCCATTTATCAATAACATGCAACGAAGTTTTCTCAAAGAAAAGACTAATAAATGCAGATTTTCAAAATCTTTAAAAAAATATTTATAGAAGTTAGCACGGTCCCACTAGGTGTACCAATTTGTTTCCCGTGAAAATTGAAAAAAAACGTTGATATTCCAAATCTAACTTTGGTGGCTCACAGGATCGATCAGATTGATCCTAGGACATGTGCTAACAATTGATTCAAAGTAAATTCTGAAGACTAAACACTTCGATAGTATTCATAAAGAGAAGTTTATCTAAAAGTACGGTTCGAAAGAAACGCAAGAACATTAAATCAAAAAAAAAAGGATGAAGACATCAAAGAAAGGCTGAAAAAATAAGACACAATGCTGAAACACAACTTGCAATAAAGTGAGATAAAATTTTGATGAAAAGTTAAGTAAATTTCATTAAAGAAGAAAATGGTGTTTACATCACGTACATTCTCCCAAGACTCTTTTCTCTACACGCGAATACTTTGAGTAAATTTGGAGTAACTTGTACAAAGCGAACACCTCTAATCCTATTGCTAGAACTCTTATTTATAATAACAAAACTAACTGTTGTTAACTTCCTAAAACAATTAACATATGACAAGTGTCGCGCTGCATGCTTCTTTCCCTTTGGATGTGCGCCACATGTCTTATTCAGGAGTAGACAAGAATAACTACTCCCTCCTTTATTTGAATTTTGAATTCCCTTAGCGTCGAACATCATCAGTATTCTCGGTCAAAGGTAGCTTACCAACTCTTAGAAATACTTTCTAAGTCCAAGAAGTATCATTTCCTTATGTGAGCACCTTCGACTTAAACCTATCATGAAGATCCAGTCGAAAACTCCTTTAAACCTCTTCAAGAGTTTAACATTCCAATCAATACTTCCAACTTAATATGGGCGTCAAATTTCTGAGCTAACAAATTGCCCCCCAAAAATGTCCTTTTCGACAGTACTGAAGAAAAAGGTCATTTTTTGATAGTGTCATATTCGACGCCATCTTTCGACCCCACATAGGTGTCAACGTAACCGACTAAACCACGTCTCAAGAAACTGTTCAGTTTCTTTTCAATCATATTCATGACGTCACGGCCAATTATGAAAAGCAACTTCTTGGAAATCACATCAAATCTCAGACCATCATAACCTCTCCTAGGATCTATGAGATTGTGGGCATAGGTAACAACTGCCACCGCCCCTACTTTTGCTCCTGGGAGGCCATGTGTCCCGCTAGCTTTTAGCCTATGATGATGATTAGTGACCTTTTATTACTTTTACACACTTTATAAATAGTTCCTTCAGAAACTATTTTTACTTTTCCAACTCCAAAGCACGCACTAAACACTTTCTTCTCTTTCAAACACTCTTAACTCTTCACCTTTAGTAAACCCATTTTCTTCAAGTCCTTAACAATGGCGTCTTCAACCACTACTACTCAAGATCCAAAGAAAAATCCGAAGGTCAAAGGGCCAAAGAGCGTGTCACTACTTCCTCCTTTTTCTACATTGAGTGGACCCAAAGTAGTGAAGAATCAGCAATTCATCCCTGAACCTCTCAAAGAAGAAACAAGACATATCTATGAATCCTAGGTATTGATTCCTGTGACCGTTTCTGGAAAACCATTAGCTCTATCTTTTCCTTTATCTACTTTAGGTGTAGATTATGCAACCATTAGTGAGTTCTTCTTTTCATACCGTAAAACTAAACCCTCAGGGCAAAAGGATCAGGCTAGGGTAACTGCTGAGCCTCATGATAATGTAGCCCTAAAAAACATAGATTTAAAGTATTTGAATGATGGGTCTAGGTTGTTTAGAGCAACCCCATATTTCAAAGATATTTACCTCTACTTAAACTAGTTAACCAAAGTAGAAAAAGTCAAAGTAGAAACTTAGAAGGAAATAGGGATTTATGACCTGATTATGATGTCGAAGACAGGTCCCAGTTATTGTCCGACTCTGTTAGCTTCTTCTTTGTATTTTCGGGATAGTACTCATTATACATTCCATCTCCCTTATGGGATGATGACACCCACCCTCTTCGACATAGTCGCTATTACAGGGCTAAAACCACATGGATTAGTTTATGACCCTGAGATAGACGCTCAAGACACCATAGGATTCTCAACCACCAAACACACTTACACTCATTTCATAAAACATTACCATGATAAACAAAATGACACAATCGAAGATCAAGAGCACATAGCATTTATGGCTATGTGGTTTTCTCGTTGTGTATTTTGCACCAAATCTCTGCAAGTGGCCAGGAAATACCTAACTCTGGCCAACCAATTGCACCTTAATCGAGGCATTTTCCTGAGTGAAATGAAATTGTCTAGTTTGTATGAGTCTTTAAGTGAAGGTGTTGGTCGACTGAAAGATCAAGAGAACAATGGGAATCTCTTGCTGTTAGGACCCTTCTGGCTGCTCCAACTTTGGCTTAATGCCACATTTGAAACTAGTCTCCTTAACAAAGGGGTTGTCAACGAGGAAGCTATAGAAATCAAGGAGAGGCAAGTCAAATGGACTCGACTGGTGAAGATATCCCCTAGCGAAGAAGGGCAGACACTTAGAGCGTCCTTCTCTGGCTTCATCAAGATGTTTTCCAAGCGATATGAGTTTACACCAAGAATGGCCCCATTTGCAGAAAGAAAGTATGGTCCTGAATGGTTCACTAGGGCCTTCCCTCCTGCATTCAAGAAACATGAGGCAGAATCGAAGCTTGCCTGGGAGGTTTTTCTAATCCCTCGACTCATTGTTCACCGACTCAACCTCCTGAGGGGCCAAACGACTTTGATAGCTTACCAACCAAATATTGTCTCTCGATAATTTGGCTTGGTCCAAACATTGCCCAAGTTTCTGCATGAAAAGAAGGTCCATGTGATCCTTCCCCACACTATCTATAATGACATAGAGAGTTTGACATACCTCGCTCGACATGCTCACAAATCACTCCTTACTCCTGTCTTCTTTGAGCCTTCTCACCTCTGCACTCAGGATTTTTACAACTGGTGGTTGAGGCATTTATACTGCAGAGTTTCTTGACGTTTCTAGCTTCGCTTAGTTGATTGACCAAGCTTTTGTTGATGTGCAGGAGAAGATCAAGAAAGGTATATCCATTCATATTAAAGAGATTTAAGCCTTACAGAAGTACTTTGAAACTGTTTATCGACCAGATGATGTTAGTCGAACCGTCTGTGAAGCTGCAGTTATGCTGAAAGAGAAATTTTTAAAGAAAATGGAGAGTTTGAAACTCCCTTCATACGTTCCTCTTGAGAAACGCTATGAAGTGGCTTTTGCACTATTCCCTCTGAAGACTCCTCGACTATCATCTGCTGATTTTGGAGTGGCTCTTGCCCCTCCATTTCCAGATTGGTTCATCTGTGGGGATTCTATAAAGATCCTTCGTCAGCAATCAAAACCCAAGGCTCAGCAGGAGGTTCCGACTAAGCATACGCTGGACAGTTTCAAATGATACCTTCATATCGGTATCGAAGATGTTCGCATCAAATCCAAAATACATGAAGGTTTAAATTCTTCGATTTTATATTTTTTTATTTGAACTTTATCATTACTAACTTGTGGTAACTTTGTTTTGCAGCTGTACCCAAAAAAAGCACACCTCAACAGTTGGTCGAAACAAAGGCTGAAGGCAGCAAGGTACGTCACTTACCTTTTCCTTTCATTGATTAGTCTTTATTTCCTCTAATGCTTCTCATCACCTCAGGCTTCGCACAAACTACCTCCAACACCTCCAAGGAAGTCGAAAAGGGACACTGCCCAAATTATTGTTGATTCGGAGGATGATGACCAATCTCCTCCTGAAGACTTAAAGATGAAGAAGAGAAGAAAACCAGTCAAGAGATAGATGGTGTTGGTGGCCAATCTGATCCTAAAATGGCTAAGGTCTCCAGAAAGACAACCCCCACCAGTGGTGCTGCGGAAGCCTCTCTTGAGGCTGCCTCTAAACTAGCAACATGTCATGCTGAAAGCAATAATTCTAGCCCTGTTGCTGAAGGTGTCAAGGTAACTTATCAATTCAATTTTTGAAATGCCCACTTACTTACCTTGTTTCCTTTTGCTCTAACTTGCTTCCTCTTTGATTCAGGCTGATGTAAGTGGCTCAAAGCCACCAATGGATAATCTTCCTTCTCCAGCTACCATTCTGAATAGCCAAGGTGAGCCCACATACCATCCCATTTTTGATTTGGGCTCTGGAATGAGTTCACTAGGTGAAATTAACAAACCTGGCTTTGAAACAGCTCTCACTTCACCTACAAAGACCGATACTCAGTAGCCTCAAACATATTACTCTGACCACGAGGAAGACGATGATCTGCAGAATCTTGAAACAAAAAATCCAAGAGACGTCACTATGGATGAAACTACAACCTTGGCTGATAAAGATGGCTCCCCAATGGACAATACCCTTGATGATAAAAATGTTGATCCATAAGGGAGTGAGGAGGTAGAGGAAGATAATAAGACAATGCACCAGTCTGAACTTTATGGCAACTGTGATGGAAACATTAATGACGAAATGGATGAAGATGAAGAAGATGGGGGAAAAAGAGAGGAGGAGAAAACTGACAAAGGACCTGGTAATGAGCCGACCCCTGTCAAAACCACCACTACTCCAGCCACTACTGCTGCCACTGAAGGCAAGGTAACCTCAACTATGTATGGAGCAGGCCTTTCTGAAAAGAAACTCGATACCTTGAAGATCAGCAACCCTCGACAATACATAAAGATCCTTCTTGGAAGTCGAGGAAGTTCCTCTAACAAAACTCTTAGTGCTTCGACTACTGCTGGAGATCAGCCTTCAAGCAAGCCTGAGGACAACATCCTTTTAAAGATCAAAGATAAGATCTTTAAGGGTGACCTTTTCACACTCTTACAGATGGATCATGTTACTCACATCTCTCTGAAAAATCTCCTCCAACAAGTCGACATCCATGATATCTCCCCAGAATATGCCACCATCATTCTAGAGCTTGGCACTATGATTGACCAAGTTTATGGTGACCTCAAGCGCCTGCCTCAAATTTAGAAGGCCATTTAGACCAAATCTGGAAGTGAGGCTGCCGCTTGGGCTTCTGCCACTGACTCTGAGAATAATGTATCAGAATTGGAGGAAACTAAAGAAAAGAACAAGCAGGAGATCACCTCTAACGAAAAAAATTGCCTCCTGGGAACGAAAGATCAAGAAGCTTTGAGCCAAGATCTCAAAGGCCAAAAAACGCAACGTTGAGTTGTCTGCCTTTGATGATTCTGGCATATCAAAAGAGCTTGACAACACCATAACTTTTATTGAGGGAGCTCGACAACTAGAGAAAGAAGTTGCACGCTTAAATTCTAACAAAACCCTGTGTGAAAGGCGTCTTGAACTCCAAAAGTCGAAGTACTTGAAGATGAAAGAGAATCTCCCGTTTTAGCTTTTTAATTTATTTTTAATGTTTCCTTTAAATACAATGTTCCATAGCCCTTTGAGACTTTCTTATGTAATGACTTTAAGCCATTTTGGCACTCATGAATACCATTGTTGGCTCTGCCTTTTTACATCGAATTATTCTTTAGAGATTTTGATTTCTTGAAGTGTTGGTTTATATTTTTTCAAATACTTGTCGTTTACTTTCAAGATTTTTTTATCCTCGTTTAATTCTTCAACTTCATAGGCTCCATTCGAAAATACTTGCGTAATTTGAAACGGGCCTTCCCATTTTGGTGACCATTTGCCCAAGGCTTTGACCTTTTGATCCATAGGCAGGATTACCCTCCAAACTAAATCTCCAGGAAAAAAGGTCTTAATCTTCAACTTTTTATTGTAAGACTTCTCTACTCTTTTCTTTTGTCTCCTCAAAAGTTCTAGAGCTTTAAGTCTTTCTTCGTCCAAATATACCAACTCATCTAACATCATATTCCAATAAGACTTGAAAGGAATTTCATGATGCCCCTGAATCCTAGTCGACTGCAAGTAGATCTCAACGGGTAACACTGCATCGTGACCAAAAGTCAATCAAAATGGAGTAGTGTTAGTTGCTTCTTTCGGAGAGGTTCGACATGCCTAGAGGATCTGGTCCAATGTCTTATGCCAATTTCTAGGCTTCTTTCCCACATGTTTTTTGATTAAACCAATCACCACTTTATTAGCTGCTTCGACTTTACCATTAGCCTGAGCATAATAAGGTGTAGAGGTTAAGAGTTTTAAACCCATCTCTTTAGCAAACCCATGTATCTTTCAACCAGTAAAGACTGATCCTTGATCTATTGTGATCGTTTTTGGGATTCCAAACCTGTAAATGATGTATTTTTGAATAAACTCGATCACATCCTCTTGATCCTTATTTAGTAAATGTATCTCTTTGATCCACTTCGTAAAGTAGTCAATTCCTACCAAAATGTATCTCTGATTCTTGAAGGATGCTGGTCGAATCTCTCCAATCAAATCCAAAGCCCAACTGTTGCACCCCTAAATTTGCCCAACATTTCTTTACCTAGCTTATGTTTCATTTCATGCACATTAGCATTATCATTTGCATTTCATTAACATGTATGCAGGAGAGAAAGATGTATGATGAACAATCAAGGCTAGCTAAGAAGATTATTCAAGCATTCAAGGGTTGATATCCTTGTCAGAGAAGTTAAAAGATCCTCAGAGAGAGTGGTTGAGACCAAATGTGTAAGTCTCCTAACTTGAGAGTTGTGGGAAGTCATCAGATGATTCTGAAGCCATGAAGTCAGACTTGAGGTCTTGAGAGAGCTCATGAGAAGTGTTGAAGATCACTTTGAGGCCTAGACAGGTCATTGGGCAAGAATAAGAAGCCTCAGCCATGATTGGTGCAGCTAGGGTTTGACTGGGTCAACCCTAGGTCAACTGATGATTTGAAGAAGGTTGAGACCTAATTCAAGAGCCATGTGATCATGGATTGATACATTGAGATGTTATAAGGATGATTCCAAGGTTAACTCATCATGAGTGAAGAGTTTGAGAAGTTTCAGGCTAGGGTTTTTAAGGCTTGATAGTGTAAAATCCCCTAGTTTGACCCCTATCTTCAAGGCAATGTAGCTCAAGATGTGATTGTCATCTCATCTTGCCCCCAACATGATTGTTGTAGAGCATGATCTTAGATTTAATTTTAGTGCTAGAAGTCTTTTATAGGATTTGTAGAACTTAAGTTATGGCTTTGACAAGTTACAAGTCATCTGAGGAGTGTGAATTTGGAGCTTGAAAGTTACCCAACTTGCATGACACTTTGGCCCTAGAAGGATGATTCCTATGAACTTTTGGTTAACATGAATGTTGTTCCCTATCCTATTAGCTTTCTAGAGAGTACTAGAAGTCCTTGATAGGATTTGTAGAACCCAAGTTATGGCTTTGACAAGTCAAGGGTATTTTGGACATTTGGTTATTATAGGTCATTTGTGATCATAGGCCATTTTCACCAACTTAGAGGCTTCAAATGAAATTTTGTTCAACTAGAAAGTTTCTCAAAATGGGGTTTTAACCTTGACCATACATCAAGGAAGCATTGAAATGGCTCAAGGAGAGACTTGGTTCAAGAAATTTTGAAAAAGAAAGAATTAAAAGGATTTAATGGCCAAAAATTCAAATAATTCATTTTGTGACCAAATGAAACAAAATTATAGGTCAAATTGATTGGAAAAATGATTTTAGAAACAATGGCAATGTTAGAATTTTAATTTGAGGTCATTTAAATAACATTCCATTTCATTTCTTCATGATGAAGCAACATAATCAAATTCATACCTTTGGCTTGCAAACAAGGAAAATAACACTCTAAACTCATTCAATATCTCATGAGAACTTGATTACACACATAGCCATGCCAAGAAGGAGTCAGAATAGTGATTGCCATGGATGAGATTTTGAAGAGATTTTGAAAATCCAAAATCTCATTTGGATGGATCCAGAAGTTTCTAGATGAGTCTAATCACTTCTATATAAGTCATTGAGTGAACTCAGCCATTTTTTTGGAAGGAATTGAAGCTAGTAAGAGAAGGAGCCATTGAAATTTTGAAGGTTCAAGTTGAAATTGGGTTTTCAATTCAAGGGAGAATCAAGCCAAATCAAGGTGTGCAAAGGCTTTGGGAGTAAATTTGGAACGTGTCTGCATCCTCTTGGCAGTTGAAGTGAGCAAAAACCACCTCTGTTACCTCTCTGAAACCAGGTTTGTATCTTTCATCCTTATGCATGATTTAGGAGGAGAAACTTAGAAATTCACATGTGGTTAGGATCCTTGCAACCTGTAGTTGGATTTAGGATCATAAATTGGTGAATTAGAGACAAATTAGGCATGTGACCATTTTCTGTTGAGGATGATATCTCACGATTCTTGAAGGATTATTCATGATTGGATGGTGGAAATTGATCAGTGAAGAGTGAGGATTAACTTGAGACATTTAATTTAAAGAATGGTGAAAATCAAGATTGGGAGGAATTCTGAAAATTCTATCGGGATTGGAAATGTAGAAGGAATTAGGAAATTCTGAGGTTGGATTCGTGATCAGCATCAATATTGGAGTGGGATAGTGATTGGTTTTGTGATTTTTGATGACCTGTGGAGGTTGGCTCACCGGAGAAGACGGTGGCGCCACTGTTCAGGACACCGTCTGAGAACTCCCTCCATTGCAGGTTCAAATTGGGGACGATGAACAAGGACCCTCAGATTAGGGTTGGACCTTTGACTCAGGCGTGTGTTGGAGGGCCAGGATTGCTTCTCAAATCTGAAGAGAGAATTTCAAATGAAATGCACCATTTCATTAATTGGATGGTTTTGGGCTTAGCACTCAGAGTGATATTCACACACCCCCTGGGCTCAATTCTGGATATGAACTGTATTGGATTGCTATTTGCCACGCGTTTTTATTAATTTCATTTATTTTCTTTTATTTTCATCATTTTATATGGCTTAGAAAATAATTCATAAAAAAATAGGAGATTAATTCAATTAAATCCAAACTTTTTTCCCTTGATTCATGATTGAATCTAGAATTTTGTAGATTAAAAATATTAATAATTCATGCATTTTTTATTTTATTTGCATTTTTTGAATATTAATTGGTATTAAAATGGCCATGGTTGATACCTTGTTTTAATGAATTTGGTTTGAGCACTTGGTGATGATTCTTGCCTTGATTTTTGTGTGTAGCTAGCATAGATATGCATGTTCCCCTTAGATTTTTCTCACATTTTTGTGGTGAAGTTAGGATATAGTTTTAAGTTGAACTTTAGGTGCTCTATTTTTAGGGTTTATGCTTAGTACCTTGTGATGCAGGTTTTATTTCTAGGACTTGGTGGATGATTCAACCACTGGGTTTTGTATGGTAGATTCATGATTGAATTAGGGTCCCATAGTTATTTTTGTAGGATTTTACAATTGATTTTAGTATTTTAGTTAGGACTAACTTTAGTACTAGGTTTTAGGTGATCCTAACTTGCTAATTCAACTAGATTAACTTCCTTAGTTCCCTTAGATTAGGGTTTTTCCTCTCTTGCTCTTGGGTGGTGTTGAAGACAAGCTTGGGCTACCATGGAATGCTTGAAGAAGCTTGGATGTGAGTCTTTCCTTCTTTTGGTGTAGTGTTGATTAGGTGTTAATATTAGGGTTTGCAGCCAGAGCTTCTGGATAGATTCTCTTCTTTCATAAACATGGAAGGTGTTGATCACTTCCATTCTTCCCTATGATGTAAGGTCCCCTTGTAAAAGCCTCATCCCTCCTTTGGTAGGATGTGTGGCTCTTCACAAGTTGGTAGAACCTTTGAGGGTTCCTTTCTCTGATGATAGAATGCTTAGTGGTGACCTTTGGTCTTCACTCTGCTGTTAATCATCCAAACCTTGCTCTTGTTAGATGAATCTTTCTCCCTTGCTAGAGGATAGAGTTCCTTGTTAGAAGATTGAAGATGCTAGAGGTTTTTACTTCCCTGTGTTTGAAGAATGCCATTGAAGCTGAAGCTTGAAGATCCAGAAGGACAAGTTGACACTTGTGAAGAAGATCAAATGGAGATTGAAGTTGGAGAACAAGTTGATACTTATGTTTGAAGCTTGAGAGCCTGAAGGAACAAGTTGATACTTATGTTGATGCGTGGGAAGCTTGAAGAATCAAGTTGACACTTGCTATTAAAGATGATAGGCTTGGAGAACAGTTACAGACTGAGGACTGAGCTGCTGCCAGGGGATTGCATTGATGTGAAGTTGGGGAAGCTGTTGATCTGCTTTCTTTCCTGTCTATTTGCTTTATGTGCTGCTGTATTGATGTGACTTGTTTGATTTGCTTGATGAATTAGAATAAGTTCATGTTTAGATTGTGTTAAGCTAGGAGCATGATTGCACTAGAGGTTAAGTTGCTCCCTCTGCTTGTATTTTTACTGTGTGGCTTTGCTTGCGGGTATTCGGTAGAGCCCAGCTCCCTTGCCTATGTGGTTTGTTATTTGCTTGGTGGCATTTTATGTTATTTCTTTTGTATGATTGCAGTTATTCATATCTAGCTTGAGGTCGAGACGAGCTTGTGGAGGCTGATGCCCCACACACATTTCCTCCCTCACTTGCATTGCATGTATTTTACAGTTGTTTACTGTTTACTGTTTAAGCTGATGCTTTATCTGTTTTTGTTTATCATTGACATGATCCCCTAGGAATCTCACTTAGTTTTATAAGGAAGTGATGATTAGAACTTTAGGTTGAAACCTATGCATGAAAACTTCTAGGAGTTCCCTGTTTAAAACCTCAACCATAGGATGAATCCTTGGCATGAAAACAGTTAGGACTTGATAGTCTCCCCTTAGTTGAGCCCGTTCTCTCTTCTCATCTCAAAACAAATTAAAATACAGTAATAAGGGTTAACTGATGTCGTACGTTACGAGCCTTAAGCTATCTGAGAAAGGATTGTTGGAGAGTTTCTTTTCAACAATTTGGATGTTTAGTATGGCACCCTTTGGGTGACATGCGATGCATTCACTCTCAGGTCATAGTCTCTAGTGCGATATTGGTTGCAAACATCCATAAAAAACAGTTCTTCCGTAAAAGACAGAAAACAAACTTCAAACCTTTTTGCCCCGTAGGCCCATAATTCAAAGGAAGCTTTTCTGAAGAAAAGAGTGTCGTTAACTCTCAGTTCTACCGCAAACGGTAACGCCTAAGTCTCCAAGGGTCGGGCTGCGTACACCAAACTGCTGGAACTGTTTGTTAACCCTACTCGATAAAAATAGATGAATCTGAATTTCCGTAATTCGTATTATCCCGAACTACGTAAGATCTGATCTCTCATATTTGTTGAGAGTACGTAGGCACAATACTGATGTATTGGCGAGCCACCTTCCCCGTAACCCGTAGTTAGCCGAACTACGTTGACTCTGATTTCTTATTCTCTGATGAGAATACGTAGGCATAAAGTGTGACGTTTTGCCGAGTCATTTTCTTTTCTTTTTAAGCCAGCCTTGATAGGTAGATAGTAAAACCAACCCGTCAGATAAACACAACAAGCGTGGATCCCATCGAGTACGATGGACGTGAGGGGTGCTAATACCTTCCCCTTACGTAACCGACTCCCGAACCCAGACAATGGTTGCGATGACCTTGTCTTATACCTTTTCGTCAGGTTTTTCCGATCGTTTCCTTTCCCTTTCTGAGGGATAAATAATGAAAGGTGGCAACTCTTTTGTTTTTCCAGCACCTTATTTTCGCGGTAGCGATAGCTGGCGACTCTGCTGGGGAATCTGATAGTTTCCTGGGATCCAACGTCCCTTATGCGAGTCAGTTTGGGGATCCAACGTCCCTGCGAGAGTCAATCCTAACGCTTGTATGATTACTTGTTGGGTTGTGTTTACTTATCGTATTTTATTTCCCGCACTTTATTTTCAGTATGATATGATTATCTGTGTTGTTGTCGGAAGGGCGTTCTGATGAGCGAGAAGCCAGACCCAGGCTTGAGTGTACCTAGCATTAGTTGTGGAAATTAGTGGGCGCGTGCTTGCTTTGCAGGCACTAGTGTCTCATGAAATCCACGCTCAGACGAGGTTCTCCCGGTTGACTTCTTTTCCGGCTCTTTGGGCCTGAGGGGTTGTTGGTTTGGAGGATTGTCGACTCTGGGGACCGATCATTTGGGATTCAGCTAAGTGAGGCCGCTTCAGGAGACGGTGATGCCACACCTGCTGGGTATCGTATCACCCCTTTTGAATGTCTGTGACGCTGATGACCGCATAGGATGCCGAACTTGTGTTAGTATAGGTCCATACCTGTGAGCAGGGTTGGGTTTGTTGCAGGAAACCTTAACCTTCAGACTACCTGGTTTTCTTGATAGTGAATCAGTTTTGTTGGTATCATAGGATCTCATCATCAGAGGTGTATTTGTTCTTGACAGAGCAGAGTCATGGTCCTGCATCAGAGGTCCTCATCATCAGAGGTGTATTTGTTCTTGACAGAGCATAGTCATGGTCCTGCATCAGAGGATCTCATCATCAGAGGTGTATTTGTTCTTGATAGAGCAGAGTTATGGTCATGTATCAGAGGTCCTTATTATCAGATGTATGTGTGTTCTTGACAGAGAAGAGTTATAGTCTGACATCAGGGGTTTCTCCTCATCATCAGACATATGTGTGTTCTTAACAGAGCAGGTTTATGGTCCGATACCAGGGTTTTCTTCTCATCAGAGATAGGGTTGTTCTTGACAGAGCAGTATTATGGTTTTGCTGATGCAGAACCTTCATCTTCTCAACAACACAGTTGTCTTGATCTCCTGCTGCATGATTGCATTTTACATTGCTTTGCATACTCATTTGCATTTCATTAACGTGTGTCTGTGTTGCAGGTACCGTTTCCCCCGATTCAGGTTTTCTTGCCTTCTGTTGTGCCATTATGGGTTCTCTGAGGAAGATTGTGGCCTACAAGCTCCCCACTCCTGATGTTGTTCAGCTGACTGGTTTGATTGCTTTGGCAGATGATTCTGTGAGAGGTGAATTCAGAAAGTCTTACGGTAAACTGCTCAGCCTGGTTCGTAAACCCTCCGTGTTTGAGTTGAATGGGTTGCACGCCCTGCTGCAGTTCTATGATCCTCCTTTGAGATGCTTTACTTTCCAGGACTTTATTCTCGCACCCACACTGGAGGAGTATGCTGATTTGGTAGGTGTGCCTATCAAGAGTCAGATGCCCTTTGTTCATATGGATGCTGAGCCTAATCTGGCTAGTCTAGCTCCTTCACTTCACCTGGATGCCTCCGAGTTGGTCTTGTCTAGTTGGAACAGGGTTCCCGGTTTCTCCTTGCAGTTCTTAGTGGGAAAAGCTCAGCAGTGCGCCAAAGACGGATGTTGGATCGTGTTCAATGCCATCCTCGCTATGTGCATATATGGTATCATTTTGTTCCCCAATATGCCTAACTTTGTAGACTTCGACGCCTTTCACATCTTTGCATCAGGGAATCCAGTCCCTACCTTGATAGGAGATGTCTATCATTCCGTCCACTACAAAAACGAGAACAGAAGGGGCAAGAATGTCTCGTGTTGTGTGCCCCTGCTCTATAGATGGCTTGATAGTCACCTACCCAAGAAGGGTCCTTTCGCTTCGTCTGCAACCACAGCTGAGTGGTCTGAGCGTTTGATGAGTCTGTCAGCGGAGGATATTGCCTGGTTTGATAGAGATAGGTTGGGTACTGAGATTATCTTCAGCTGCAGTGGGTTTCCGAACGTGCCTTTGATAGGCAGGAAGGGCTGTATCAATTATAATCCATCTCTGTTGGTCTGACAGTTTGCTTATGCTTTGAGAGCTCCACCGAAGGATGAAGAGGTGCAGGAATCTCTGTACCTCACTGGTCTTCTAGAGGGGGATACGTTATCTAAGCTTCAGCACGCTTGGAATGGTATCAGTAAGCGGGGAAAACCATCGCTGGGAAAAAGTAATAGCCAAGCCTACGCTCCGTATGTGACTTGGATCAGAGCCAGAGCAGATGTCATAGGGATGTCGTTTCCACCTGCCAAGCTAGAAAGCCCTCCAGTGATTGAAGAGCCTACCACTGTGCCTATTCAGCAGCATAATCAGGTGTTAGCTGAAAGAGATGAGCTAAAGAAGGAGAATGAAGAACTGGAGAAAGAATTGGCTCAACTCAGAAGCGAGAGAAGCGAAGTCGTCCATTCCTTCAAGAGGCAAACGGAGTTGGTGAACCAGTTAGGGACGGATTTGACTAAGCAGATGGCTGAGCGTGAGCGTTTGGGTCGGGACTTCAAAGCTGTCAACGACGTACTGGCCACTAAGAAGCAGCACTTGGATGAAGCGTACCGGAGAATATCCAAGTTCAATCAACATTGGAAGGCCACCCTAGCCAACGGCAAGGAACGGGAGGATAAACTGAAGCAGCTGATCTCCAAATTGAAATCCCAGGCGAAGGCTAGTGAGAAGAGGTTTGATGAAGAAACCGCTCGCAGATACGCCGCCGAAGGCCTGCTCAACAAGACTCTTGCTAACCTGAAGGAGCACAAACTGACGTTTGAATCCAAGAAGCGGAAGTTAGAAGATTGTTTCGGCGAAGGAGCATGGGAAGACTCAGTTGAAGGTCTCCAATACACTATTACGCAGAGGGAGTTACTCGTCGAAGGGTTGCTCACTCGGCCTGATCATCCAGAAACGAAGGGGTTGTTAGAAGAGTTTCGAGCCCGTGGCCGTGCTTGACTATATTTGTAATCCTTTCGTTTTAATCATTGCTGCATGCAGACCATCACCAGGCTTGTTGGTCGAGGTCATGCTATTGATTTTGCTTGTATCCAGTGATGTTGTGTATCGCCTTGATGGGCTTTCTTTATATATGAGATGTTATTTCCATGACTGGGCTCGGACTTCTTATTATCAACACTGGCACTCAGGCACTAGGATCGGGGGGAAATCTCCCTAACGCACAGACACGCGTTTGCATTCGCATGAAGCATCCGCATAACGAGCACTTTGTCGTTTTTCCTAACCCTTTTGTGTATACAGGTTGTTTCAGGTTGTTCCAAGATTGATCAAAGACCAATCCACCGCTATCCGACCAGAGCAAATCAAGCTAGAGCAATGGAGCAAGTGCAGACTGACGTTCAGGAGCTCCGAGAGAGGATGGACCGCTTCATGGAGCTCATGCAAGTGGTTGCCAACGGCCAGGACCAGCTCAGAACATTGGTCCAGCCTCTGATCTCAAGGGTTGACAGCAACGGTGTACTCCATGGGGGGGGGGGGTATTCCAACCCCTCCACCTGTTGAAACTCCTCATAACGGCATCCCCATGACCAGGGGGAACGGTAGTGGTAACGGCAATGTGATCGCTAACATGGGGCTCAATGGTAATACGACTGGCGTCGGTAATGGAAATCTTGAGGTTAATGTCAATGTTGGACTGGGCAACGGCAACGCGGGTGTCGGGAATCTGTACGGGCCTCAGCCATGGTTAGAAGACCGTCAAGAAGATTTGTTCTCCCAGAAAGGTGCGGAAGGAGAGCTGACTGCTGAAGCACGTCTGAGGTTTAAAGCACTCGAGGACAAGATGAGGAATTTCGAGAACCTGAACACTATGGGTGTCGACATGTCCAAATTGGGATTGATTGCTGATTTCAAGGTGCCTCCCAAGTCCAAGGTACTCGACTTTGAGAAATACAAGGGCACCACCTGTCCTCGCGTCCACCTAAGGTCATACTACCGGAAGATGTCCGCTCACTCTGAAGACGAGAAGTTGCTGATGCACTTCTTTCAGGATAGCTTGTCCGGGCCGTCCTTGGAATGGTACATGAGTTTGGAGCCTACCAGTGTGCGCACGTGGAAGGAACTTGTTGAGGCATTTGTGCACCATTACCAATATAACAGTGACTTGGCTCCGAACCGAGTCCAACTGCAGAATTTGTCACAGAGGAACAACGAAGGGTTCAAGGAATACGCCCAGAGGTGGCGTGAATTAGCGGCTAGAGTTCAACCGCCGATGGTTGAATGAGATCTTGTTGAGATGTTTGTAGCCACCCTCCCAGGGGTTTATTACGAGAAATTGGTCAGCGGTATGTCTGGAAGCTTCTCAGATCTCATCATCACCGGCGAGCACGTTGAAAATGGGATCAAACTGGGGAAAATTCAAGGTGATCTATCCTCAGCTGGAGGAGGAAAGAAACTGTATGGTGGCAAAAGGCGGGAAGGAGAGACGAGCGCCGTGTCCAACGCTCGAAGGAAAGGTAAAGGCCCTCACCAGTAGGTGGCCAGCATAACCATCCCCGCGGTCCAACAACCCCAGCCACAGCAGCAGCAGCCGAATCAGCAAGGGTACAGAAAGTATCAAAACAGGGCACCTCTATCAAGTCGTCACCTTGAGACACCGCCCATGTCTTATGCTCAGCTGTTACAGACTCTGCTTCAGTTACAGCTAATCCAGAAGAGAACCCTGGCTCCCTTGACAGGGGCACCTCCGCCAGGTTATGATACGAATGCAACTTGTGAATTTCACTCAGGGGCACCCGACCATACGATAGAAAACTGCAAAGCCTTCAAGCACAAGGTGCAAGATATGATGGATGCCAAGATCATCAATTTCTCAGATAATGTGCCGAATGTCACGAAAAACTCTATGCCGAATCATAGGGGAGGTGGGGTGAATGCCATTATTGAAGAAGAGGATCTAGATGTGTTGACTGATGTCAAGGATCTGAAGACACCGCTTAGCTTCGTTAAAGCCAAGCTGATGAAGAGAGGCTTCTTTCCGGGTTGTGGAGAACTGTGTATGGGTTGTGCGACTCGTCCTGATGGATGTGAACAGTTGATAGAGGGGATTCAGAGTCTGATGACCGAAGGAATCTTGCAGTTTAGCCGAAGGGCCGAATGTGGATCTGGAGAGGTAGTGCTGAAGCAGGATGATGAGGTTGCCACCATCACCATCCCTTGCCGGACGATCACCATTTCTGCTCCCAGACCGCCCACAATTACCATCACCAAGGCTGGGTCGATACCTTTTGCAAGCACCAATGTTTTCCCGTGGCATTATGGGGCATACGTCTACTGCAACGGGCAGAAGTTAGAATTGGAACCCTCGGGGAAGTGTGTGGATAACCTAGTGGGAATTGGCGGAATCACGCGCAGCGGAAGGGTATTTGCTCCACCTGAGATTGTGGCGGACAAAGCGGACAAAGCTGAAATAACCGATAAGGGAAAGAGTAAAGTCGTTGAGGAAACCCCTCGTGGGTTAGAGAAGGACTTACTTGTGAAGGACGCTGAAGAGTTCATGAGGTTGATCAAGAAGAGTGATTACAAGATCGTGGATCATCTCCATCAAACACCCTCGAAAATCTCCATCCTGAATTTGTTGTTGTGTTCGGAGTCACATTGCAACGTGCTGTTAAAGGTTTTAAACGCCACGTATGTACCGCAGGAAATATCGGTCAACCAGTTGGAAGGGGTCGTAGCCCACGTGAATGCTGGAAACGGGTTAGGGTTCACTAACCTGGAGCTGACGCCGAAGGGAAGAAACCACAACAGTGCCCTGCACATCTCGATAGAGTGTAGGGGAACGATTATGTCTCATGTGTTGGTGGACACAGGGTCATCGCTCAATGTTCTTCCGAAGAAAGCATTGATGAAGTTAGATACTCGAGGATTGATCTGCACACCCAGTGATCTGGTCGTGAAGGCTTTCGATGGAACCAAACGTCATGTTTTTAGGGAGGTGACGTTGCCAATCCAAGTGGGGCCGGAAACATTCGACGCAGTCTTTTACATCATGGACATCATGCCTGCCTACAGCTGTCTCTTAGGCCGGCCATGGATCTATTCTGCTGGCGCCGTGACCTCCACGTTGCACCAGAAGCTCAAGTATGCTGTCGAAGGCAGCATCGTGATTGTTTGTGGCGAGGAAGATATAATGGTGAGCCATTTGTCGTCCTTCAAGTATGTCGAGATGGATGGGGAAATCCACGAAACCCTATGTCAAGCGTTCGAAGCTGTTAAAGTCAAGAACGTGGCTCCTGTAATCACTGAAAAACTAGAGATGACTCTCTCTTCCTTCAAGGAAGCTCGGGCCGTTGTTCAGGCCGGATCTATCCTAGGTTGGGGGCAGGTTCTAGAAATACCTAACAAACAGGACAAGTTTGGGTTAGGATACTCTCCTGCGGCTGAAGCCTTCTCTTCTCGCAGTGCATCGTGAGGTAAAGGGCCGATCCAGTTTACAAGCGGCGGGGTGATATTCGAAAGTGTCAACGCAGTGTCTGAAGATGGCGAGGACAGCGATTGCGACCTAGACTCTTGGATCCAGCCAAGCAAACCAGGCGGGAGCCTCAACAACCGGTCTATCAGGGATACCATCCAAGTGACAAGCAAAGAGTAATGATTTACTTTCTCCAATCATTGTACAACCCTATGTCCTACCCGGGGCATAGTGGTTTTATTGTCAGGGCCTCATTTGATTATGTACATGCATTTTACCAATAAATCAAAAGGCGTTTTTCTTCGCATTCAAATGTTGTGATCCCTGTTATTCCTGTTTTATATTTGTTTTGAAAAACAATAAAATGGCAATAGGGTTTGTGCTAACCTGCATATCCTTGTTTTAAGCTTAACCCTTGTTATTGCAGGATCCACATAGCAGATGACATCGACTCTGGACCTTCTACGACTCACTTCGACTTCGATTGCCCGATCTATCAAGCCGAAGAAGAGATTGATGAAGACGAAGAGCTGGCCCGCTTGTTGAAACAAGAAGAGAAAGTTATTCTGCCTTACGAGGAAGAGATTGAGATTGTGAATCTGGGTTCTGAAGAACTTGTCAGGAACGTCAGGATAGGGGCCGCATTGCAGAGTGATGTCAAGCAGAGATTGGTCGAGATGCTGAAAGAGTATAGTGACATCTTTGCTTGGTCATACGAAGATATGCCCGGACTTGATACGAACATCGTGGTCCATCACTTGCCGCTGCGAGAAGATTGTCCTCCCGTTAAGCAGAAGCTTAGGAGGACACGACCAGATATGGCCGTTAAGATCAAAGAAGAAGTGCAGAAACAGCTTGATGTTGGCTTCTTAGCGGTCACTACTTACCCTCCGTGGGTCGCCAACATAGTACCTGTACCGAAGAAAGACGGTAAGGTGAGAATGTGCGTCGATTATCGGGATTTGAATAGGGCAAGCCCTAAAGATGATTTCCCGCTCCCTCATATTGATGTGTTGGTCGACAATACAGCTCAGTTCTCCGTATTTTCGTTCATGGATGGCTTCTCCGGTTACAATCAGATCAAGACGGCGCCGGAGGACATGGAGAAAACTACGTTTATCACTCCTTGGGGAACATTTTACTACAAGGTAATGCCTTTCGGCCTGAAGAATGCAGGGGCCACTTACCAACGAGCAATGGTTACTTTGTTTCATGATATGATTCATCATGAGATTGAAGTCTATGTTGATGACATGATTGCGAAGTCTCAAACGGAGGAGGGACATCTGGTCAATTTGTTGGAGCTTTTTGAGAGGCTTAGGAAGTTCAGGTTGAGGATGAATCCTAACAAGTGTACTTTCAGAGTACGGTCGGGAAAACTACTGGGGTTTATCGTAAGTGAAAGAGGCATCGAGGTTGATCCTGCGAAGATAAAAGCAATACAAGAAATGCCAGCGCCAAAAACAGAAAAAGAAGTTCGTGGTTTCCTGGGCAGAATAAACTACATTGCAAGGTTTATCTCTCAGCTCACGGCCACGTGTGAACCGATGTTCAGACTGCTGAAGAAAGATCAGGCGATTATCTGGAACGAGGATTTCCAGAAGGCATTTGATAAGATAAAACAGTATCTGCATGAACCTCCGATCTTGATACCCCCAGTGGCCGGAAGACCCTTAATCATGTACTTGACCGTTCTTGAGAATAGTATGGGGTGTGTTCTCGGTCAGCACGACGAGACGGGCAGAAAGGAGCATGCCATTTACTATTTGAGTAAGAAGTTCACAGAATGTGAATCTCGTTACTCGATGCTGGAGAAGACGTGTTGTGCACTAGCCTGGGCTGCCAAACGTTTACGACAGTACATGCTCAACCATACCACCATGCTAATTTCGAAGATGGATCCGATCAAGTACGTCTTCGAGAAGCAAGCGCTTTCAGGCAGGATTGCCAGATGGCAAATGGTGTTGACGGAATATGACATTCAGTACGTTTCCCAGAAGGCCATCAAGGGAAGCGTATTGTCTGAGTACCTTGCCGAACAGCCAATCGAAGATTATCAGCCGATGAAATTTGAATTCCCTGATGAGGATATCATGTTTCTTAAAGCAAAACATTGTGATGAACCGTTGCCCGATGAGGGTCCAGACAGGAAATCCCAATGGAAATTGATATTTGACGGGGCGGTTAATTCTTATGGAAGTGGCATTGGGGCGATCATCACGACTCCCCACGGATCCCACATCCCGTTTACTGCGAGACTGACGTTTCCAGTCACCAATAACGAAGCGGAGTACGAAGCATGCATCATGGGTCTAAAAGAAGCAATTGATTTGAGAATCAAGAACCTAGATGTATATGGTGACTCGGCACTTGTGATCAACCAGATTAAAGGGGAGTGGGAGACTCGTCAATCGAATTTGGTGCCATACATGAACTATGCCAGAAGGCTGCTTCCATTCTTCGATCGAGTGGAACTCCATCATGTGCCCAGAGCAGAAAACCAGATGGCTGATGCCTTAGCCATGTTGGCTTCGATGTATAAAGTCAATTTTTGGAATGAAGCCCCAAGGATTGTCCTTTCTCGTCTTGATAGACCTGCATTCGTCTTTGCGATCGAGGAAGCCCCCGACGGCAAGCCATGGTTCCATGATATCCAGACCTTCCTTATAACTAAGGAGTATCCCGCGGGAGCGTCAACCCAGGATAAGATGACTCTGAGGAGGCTGTCTGGAAACTTTTATCTCAATCCTGATGGAGTTTTATATAAAAGAAACCACGATCTCGTGCTACTCAGATGTGTAGATGAGAAAGAAGCGAGTATGCTCATGGAAGAAGTCCATGAAGGCACATTTGGTACGCACGCCGGCGGGCATGCTATGACGAGAAAGATCCTAAGAGCAGGATACTACTGGCTGACGATGGAATCGGATTGCTTTAAATTCGCGAAGAGATGTCATAAATGCCAGATTTATGCTGACAAGATTCATGTGTCGCCGTGCCCGTTGAATGTCATGTCCTCCCCGTGGCCGTTCTCCATGTGGGGCCTCGACATGATAGGCAAGATCGAGCCCACTGCATCTAACGGTCATCGCTTCATTCTAGTAGCTATGTCGTACCTCGAAAAATACGATCCTCGCGATGGACGCGGAAAATACTGTTCGAAATAGAGTCGCCACTGAACTTTATTCATTCCAAGGATGGAATAGGAAAATATCGATAAAACCTTTAAAGGGATAAGAACATGGTCATCGCAACCAATATTCTAGGTTCGGGAGTCGGTTACATGAGGGGAAGGTATTAGCACCCCTCATGTCCGTTGTACTCAACGGGAACCTCTTGATCGATTCGAGAGTAAAGTTAGTTACGCTTGTTTGTTTTCTTCTAAGGTTTCTCCTATAGGGGGAAATGGGGGGTTTTAAGATAGGGTGCTCGCCAAGGATTGGGGCCCTTGTGCCTACGTATCTTCACTTGTAAGAAGTGGAAAATCAGAGCATTCGTAGTTCGTGGGACTACGGGTAAAAAGGGGGGATTGTGCTCGCCAAAATCATCGCAATCTTGTGCCTACGTATTCTCATTGATAAATGAGAAATCAGAGCAGCCTTAGTTCGGCCAACTACGGTAAAAGGTTTGTGTTTGGAATGAACGAGAGTTTAGATCGCATTCTAACTGCTAAACATTGGCTTGTCTGCTCGCTAGGGGAGGCTGAAGCACGAGTTTGTTATGCGCGGAAGAAGGGATTAAACAATGTTCTTTCTAAGAGTGTTTGGGCTGGAGATCGCACGAGGGCGAGGAATTAGGTTTATCGTATTGGATGTTTTGGTTTGGGAAAGAGAATGGATTTTAGTAGGTTTAAGGTTTCAATTGCACGGGGGCAAGAAATAGGAGTTTGGTTAGGTAATTTGATGGAGAATGACGATTATTTGATAAACGAGACGTCGGTCTCGCAATCAATTTAATCGGGATATCATTGGAATGCTAGATCCCAATGATACTTTTTTCATTCAATTAATTATGAAATTGTATTTGAATGGACAATGACGGTATTTGTCCAAATAATTAAGGCACGTGTTTTAGAGACGAAAGGTCGAGCAACCCACAACCTAAAGCGTGCGCCCCAAGAGTGGTTACTCAAGAATTCAAGGAATGCAGGACTCCAAGAATTCCATTCTTTCGTAATTTAATCAAGAAAATAGTTTGGATTTGACGTGTGGTTTAGAAACATACTAGGGTTTAGACTCGATCGCACGAAGGTGAGGAACGAGGTTAGACAGGTTGAAAATTTGGGAGGAATGACGACTATTTGATAAGCGAGACGTCAGTCTCGTGACCAACTAGTCGGGATATCGTTGGAATGCTAGATCCCAACGACACCTTTTTCGTTCCATAAATTATGAAATATGTTTGTTGGACAATGAATACTTGTCCAAATAATTAAGAGAAGTGTTTTAGGAACGAAAGTTCGAATGATATACTATTCAAGGTGTACACCTCGATAATAATCATTCTCGAATTCAAGGAATGCGCGACTCCAAGAACTCGATTCTTTCGTCATTTTATTAAGAAAATAATTTGAAAATAATATTAACGTAGGTGAGTCAAACTAGGGGTGAGCGTATTGCTCGAATTAGGGTTCGCTTATTTTGAAAGTTTAAACAAAGTTGGGTAGTTTTAAGGATGAAAGACGAAACGACCACAACTCAAGGTGTGCACCTCAAGAGCGGTCGTTTAAGGATCCAAGGAGTGCTAGACTCCAAGGATCCACCACTTTCATATAATTTCAAAGGGATTTTTACTTATTCTAAAAAGAATATTTTGAATTTAATAAAAGGAAAAATAAGAAACAAGTTTGATGAAATTCTAAAAAGAATTTAAGTAAAGTCATATTATAAAGCAAATATAAATTATAAATAAAATTGAAAATTGAAAATTTAAACTAAATGTATTTAGTTCTAAAATATAATCCTATTGAGTTCCACTAAGTTAATATCGCTCCTATAGGCCCAATGACCTAACTGCCCATATCATATCTGTGTGAAAATGGGGCATTAGTAATCCAGTTGGGCTGAGAGTGTAAGAGCCCAACTAATCTAATAAACAAGACTTATCACGAACAACAATTCTCAATTCCTCGAAGAGGCAGCCGTCATACACTACCCTAAAGGCTCTCACTGTTAATGTTAAAAAGAGAAGGCAAAAGAAAAAAAGTGGCAGACAAAGGAACCTGCTTTCAAGACACATAATAATTATTCAAAATTTAGTAATAATTTAATAAAGCCAAAAGAAAACTCACGACGACATACCAAGTCTATCGAAGCACTTCCTACACCAATTATTAAAGAAAAACGTTTCTTTTTCCATGATCTTTTTGGATTATTAAACGGTGGACACATCAATTATTTATCATTTATGGTTATTAAATGGGGAGGCAATCAATACCTAGAACTCCTCACAGCCTATAAAAGGACACTCTCTAAGCCACACATAATAATTAACTCACAGATAATAAAAGAAATAAACATATGAAAATATTTCTCCCAAAATCCATCTACTTTCCCTACACTCCAATTTCCCTCTCTCTGAACCTCTTCTCAAACTCTGAAATAATTCTCAAACCTTGCAAAATGTGAAAGCCCCAAATCCCCTCTTTTCTCTAACATCTCTCAAATCTTTAACATCCTAAACCCAGAAACAAGAAAACAAACACATACACATATTAAACTGTCAATCCTATGTTAATTTTAAGATTGGAACCCGTTTTAGATTACGATCACAAACCCTAGTTTCACACAACATTACTATGCATCAAAAGCAATTTTGAAGCGAAATCAGTCAGACATGTATCCAGCAAACACAAGGAAGTTTATCGCAAAAATACAAGGTTTCATCATGTTTACCTCAGGTAAGTGCGTCCACTTCTCAATCTTTTCTTTTGCCTTTGTTTTCCTCTTTTTCTTTTTCGTATTTCTCCGTGCTTTCACTGAAACTACTGTGTGCTGTTAATGTGAATTTGGAGTTAAGCTCGCCTTACACAGAGCTATGATGTGAGCACTGTGAAGGTTAGAAAACGAAAAGCTTTAGGATAGGTTGAGGGGGGATTTCGGAAGAGTTTGGCTAGGGTTTGTTTTGTTCTCCTTTTGCCAATGAATGGAGTGGTATTTATAGGGAATTTTAGGGTTTGGCTTGGTACGTATGAAATCAAAATTTGCTGATAAGAAAATTGTTTGATTCGTGTGAGTTTTTGTGTAGGACAATGAGGTGTCTTCTGGTGGTACAAATCCATTATGTGCTAATGCCACTACTCCTGATTCTATGGGATTTGAATGATAGTGACTTCTGAGTTTGTCTGTAGTGAACTTCAAAATATCTGGTTTTTTACCGAGTTTTTTTACTGTGTTAAAGTGGTATTTTTACTGTCATGAACTTAATGATGTGGTATCTTTTCAGTTTGGCATTGTTGATTGCATCAAGAGAAAGCAAATTCTTTTGAAGAAGTCATTGGATTGCTCCATGATTAATATGATCCTTGGTTTGATTTGATAAAAGGGAAGATACCAGGACAACAAATCTTCTTTCCTTAGGTGTTGGTGTAAAACCAGCTTTCTCGATCCCATAGTGTCTACTGGTGCATCTGCAGAACATCTCATTTTGCGAATACCTTCAAGCGTCTCTTCCCAACAAACAGGTGGTCCACTATTATGTGTTGTAGAAGAAGCCATTTCACTTTCAGTTGGAGTCACATTTGAGCTCTTTCTGCGGTGAGTCAATTCATTTGCTCTTCTGTATGCGAAATCTTCAATTTCAGGCAAACTCAACTTTTTGAGAGTGTGAGTAAGCTTTGCGGTAGTGGTGATTCCTTTGGCTCTCTTGTTTTCTCATCATCTCAATGCATTGTATGATGGTAGATATACTAACAGTGTTATTAATGCCATTGTTTTGTGAACTGATCACATCCTATTTTGATTCCTTCTTGGCTTTTGAATTATATGTTTGAAACCATGCGTGACAGGTTTCTTCCCTTGTTTTTCTTGTTGCAGCATGTATACATCTGTATGGCTCGGGGCTTTTGTTGGCGTGATGATTTTCCGAAGTCCTGGCTTTGCACGACTAATTTTCTTTGCTTTTGAGTTGCACATGTACAAGTTTAGTGAATAGTGGAACAATGTGTAACTTTGCTATATTGATCCTACTGTTATGGTTTGGCTATCTTGTATTTTATCTCAATATGACCAATTTCCATTTTCTTTGTGTATCTTTCATTTTCTTCATCATGAATCTAAGTGCTACTTAATTCCGTCACCGCTGACCTGTCTATTCTTTTTTGCATCAGGTTCCTGTTTGTGCCCAGTCAAAAGTGGCAGTTGTTTGTCTTGATTGTAACGGTCGGAATCCTGGACAAACCGGCATCATCTACATCCCAAACTTTCACAGTTCCATCCCTACCCTGGCTCACAAATTTATTGGTTCCGAGTGAAGAACTACGTGTAACACTAACAGTCCCATGCGCGACATTGTGTAACCATGCTGATGAAACTATTTAGCGTCGAAATGCATCCCAAATTTGGAGTTCACCGTCAGCAGAACCATAGAATAATATAGGCTTGTAATGATGAAAGGAGATATTGGTGATTGAAGCGCGGTGGCCTCAAAGAACTGCCACAGGATCAGGTTGTATTCTTTCATCACTTTATAATGACTTGTTAAATCGGTCCATGTGAATTGCGATTTCAGTTATTTGACGGTGGTGGCGCGCTGCTTGTACTGTTGTGGTGGCTTTATTTCGACTTATTCTTGTTATTCTTGGTAAAATGGTCTTGATGTCTTATGTCTGCAACACTTTTCTTACTGCACTTACTCTATTCACGATATTAGGATTCCTGCTGAGTTTAATTATTGCTGACCTGTTTTCCTTTTTCATATCAGGTTTTTTGCTCATGCTTAGTTTTATCTCATCATCCAAGTGAACATAGTAAGTGAAATTTCAAGACTTGGTAGCCTTAGAATTCTGGATTGCTGTTAGTTCTGAGGAATCATGTTGTGCAAATGTTTCATAGTAGCATCCTGCAACTTTTGGATGGGTCATTTTGGAACTTGAAATCGACCAAAGGTTGTGACGTGCTGCTTGTTATGCAGGTGTGGTAAGTCGGTCTAAGGCGAGTTGGTTTGGACATTTCATGGTGCGTGATATTCTACAGGTTATGGGAATGCAAGTTGTTGTGGAAGTTCGGTAAGGTTGAAGGCTTGTACAATTACTGAGGTGAATGTTGACAATCTGTTTCGCAGAAAAATCATTTGTCGTGAATCATGGCGTTGAAGAGGTAATATAGACCAGACTCCCTAGGGATGTTTCTGCCAACATTCCAAATGTGCTCAACCAATTTGTGAACATCCTGTAGAATTGATTTGTAGCATGTTGTGCTTGTTCTGCTGCCGTCATAACCGACAATTCTGACTTGTGCTGCCTTTTGTTTCATGTTTAAGTGATGCAGGGTGTTTGGTCTTCACCTGATGTAGAGTGGCGTGATAACTCTGATTAAGCGCCTTCATGACATAACTTGGATATAAAGTGCTGGTGGGAATAGGCAGAACTGCTTCCAACTCTTGGCTTTGGCAACAACTTGGTAAAATCTAATTACTTAGTTATTCTTTAAATGCTTATTTGACTTCCTTCTCTGAAAATGACCTGACCATTCTAGTTCTGATCCATCATTACCTCCTTGACAGAAGCACATAACTCTTGTCATATCTCCTAATGCATTTCTCTCTTCCCGTGTGTTTCTTGGCATTACAGGGATATCCGGTTTAGAGTATAAATCTTCAACTTCATCTAACTCTTGCTGTTCAAAAAAGTCAATTTACCACTTCTTCCTGATGACTATGGAAATTTTTCACAGCAGTCTGTGGCAGCAGCAAAGTAAAGTTGAAGCTTCAAGGTGAAGGATCGAAGTTCTCGTTTATTTCCATGGACACTTCATCAAATGTTGTTGCAACCTCCATTTTCAACTCTACGGTAACAACGCCCTGCCGGAGACTCAGTTATCCACAAGACGCTTTTCATTGTTTCTCTTTGGTACTTGGTTTGATGACAACATTCGTATCTTATTCAAATACTGGCGTCAAGATTTGTGTTGGTTTGCTTGTAACCTTAGCATCTTCTTTGTAGCTTAGAATCCAAACCTTAATCACTCTTGATTTATTTTGTAGGTTTACATGATCATACAATATTGAAGATTCCACGAAGATGAGGGAGTCTCGTTTCTCTTCTGTCCATGGAAAGCCTGTAACGCACAGAATGCGTATGCAGCTCCCAAGTTACGAGCTAGTCGTCTTCATTTCTTGACATATTTGCGTCCTAACACCTGAGCTATCGCCGGCACAAGTTTGTTTTGTTCTGAATTTATTTGAGCTTGCGAGTCTCTTGTATATGCATTTTTTACCTGTTATTTACGAGGCTCAGGCTTTGTGAACATTTAAGTTGTAGATTTTGAACCGTGAAACCTCTTCCTTGTAGATTTCTGTAACTAACATTCACTCATTATTAGCTAAACATAGTTTATGGCATTATGGTCGGTATGCATTATTTTGACATCTTGGTGACCTGATAACCCTTCTCACAATGGGCCTTAATATTTTAACCTTTTGATTAAAAACCATTCTATAAACTCTCTTTAAGTTGGTTTGAGGTAGGTCACTTGAACAGGGAAGAACCGAGAATGATGGTGTTGCCGCTGTATATCACAACTTTGGCCACAAAATTCTTATAAACTTCTCACCGATAGCTTGACTCAATATGTGCCAAACGATTAGCACAATTTTAGTACCAGACATAATGTTTATGGCTTAATGAATGGTATATGCTTTTGAAAACAACAATTCTCCTCTTTGTAGGAGATCTTGAAACTAAATTGAATAACCTCATAAATTATGTCAAAAAAATCTGCATTATAGCTCGAAGCAACTCCCACATGACTTGAGAAAGGAAAAAAAAATAGAACTATAATCTCAGACCATTTTGAGACTAATTGTATTTAAATTCAAATTCAATTAAGACTTGAAATTTGCAAGCTAAATCTAAGTTTGTCACAAACTGATTTAGAATCCAAACACAGCTTGACGCTTGCAACCAATTTGAACAAATCTTGAAGCAAAATCGACTGTGTCTAGAAGCAAGTACCTTTGAACAACTTGAATTAGGTGCATATGATAACAAACAACTTGTAGTAAGGTTTAAACAACCTTTAGAGAATTTTGTAGCCAAGTTGAAATAGGGTTTAAATTTCTTGAAAACCAACAATCATGTTACGGGCAGATCCAGTCATGTATTTGACGTCATTATCCATATCATATCTGTCTGATCGTGAGAACAAGGACACATATGAGTTCGGGTACAAGGGGCTGGAGTCGCGCTCTTCCCACAAGAATTCAACATAAATTGCTAGAGATTGAAACCATAATGTGTACACACATGGTCTTTATAAACGAATTCTCAGAGAGTCATGGTCAGACGTCATGAAGCAGTAACATTCTTTAAATACCGAAGTAGGACAATTTTGGGGTATGACACTGATGCCTTAGCCACGTTGGCTTCGATGTATAAAGTCAATTTTTGGAATGAAGCCCCAAGGATTGTCCTTTCTCGTCTTGATAGACCTGCATTCGTCTTTGCGATCGAGGAAGCCCCCGACGGCAAGCCATGGTTCCATGATATCCAGACCTTCCTTATGACTAAGGAGTATCCCGCGGGAGCGTCAACCCAGGATAAGACGACTCTGAGGAGGCTGTCTGGAAACTTTTATCTCAATCCTGATGGAGTTTTGTATAAAAGAAACCACGATCTCGTGCTACTCAGATGTGTAGATGAGAAAGAAGCGACTATGCTCATGGAAGAAGTCCATGAAGGCACATTTGGTACGCACGCCGGCGGGCATGCTATGACGAGAAAGATCCTGAGAGCAGGATACTACTGGCTGACGATGGAATCAGATTGCTTTAAATTCGCGAAGAGATGTCATAAATGTCAGATTTATGCTGACAAGATTCATGTGCCGCCGTGCCCGTTGAATGTCATGTCCTCCCCGTGGCCGTTCTCCATGTGGGGCATCGACATGATAGGCAAGATCGAGCCCACTGCATCTAACGGTCATCGCTTCATTCTAGTAGCTATCGACTACTTCACCAAGTGGGTGGAGGCAGCATCGTATGCTAATGTGACTAAGTAGGTGGTGGCTAAATTCATAAAGAGGGACATCATCTTTCGATACGGAATTCCCGAGCGGATCATTACTGATAATGGTTCGAACCTGAATAACAAGATGATGAAGGAGCTGTGCCATAGTTTCAAGATTGAACATCACAACTCATCTCCTTACCTGCCGAAGATGAATGGCGTCGTTGAAGCGACCAATAAGAACATTAAGAAGATTGTGCAGAAGATGGTTGTGACCTACAAGGATTGGCACGAGATGTTGCCATTTGCACTGCACGGTTATCGTACGACAGTACGTACATCAACCGGGGCAACTCCTTTCTCACTGGTGTACGGTATGGAAGTTGTCCTACCGTTAGAAGTTGAGATTCCTTCTTTACGAGTTTTGGTTGACGTGAAACTCGATGAGGCAGAATGGATTAAAAATCGACTGAACCAACTCAGCCTGATGGACGAGAAGATATTAGCATCGATTGCATATGGTCGTCTGTACCAGTGTCGAATGAAGAAAGCTTATGATAAGAAGGTGCGTCCTAGAAGCTTTCAGACGGGTGATCTCGTCCTGAAGAAGATTCTTCCTCCACACTCCGATCACCAGGGCAAGTGGACTCCCAATTACGAAGGTCCGTACGTCGTCAGCAAAGTCTTCTTGGGAGGAGCCTTGTTGTTATCCACGATGGATGGTGAAGATTTTGCATCCCCGGTGAACGCGGACGCAATTAAAAAATACTTTTCTTAAAAATGACCCGCTGGAAAGAAAAAGAGTATCCAGGCAAAAATGGGGCGGCGAACCATAAAAAAGGAAAAAGGTTCGGGCAAAAATTAGGGATATAAAAGAAAAGAACGTACACCCACAAGGTCGAAAACCTGGAAGGGCGACTTTGGCAAAAAAGGGTATCCCGGTGAATCAAAAACCCTGAAGGGCGATTCAGGCAAAAGTTAGGGATTTGAAAAAGCAAATGACTACGTTCCGTGTGTGTACTATATTTGTTTGGTGGTTTGGAAGACCTGAGGGCCGTTTATCTGAATCAATCTCTTCTGAAGCTGAAGCGTCGGAGAAGTATCGAAGTCGAGTGGGTCATAGAGGGATCAACTCATGGTGTTCGTCTACGCCTCATTGCCGACATTTGTGCATATACTTATGTATATTTATGTTTTTATATTTGCGCAGCTGCCTCATTCCAGGAGCTTGCATCCGTTGTAAAACATTTTTGCCCATTCAGGGGTTCGTTATCAATAAAGTGTATACTATTCAGCAATTCTTTTTGTTTGTTTAGCATTTACCTATTTTGTTTGCGAAAAAGAACGCCGATGTTTTTTGATAAAATGCGCATACATAAACTTACTGGCCTAGGCCACTGATTGTTGAAACAATGAATTACTTGAACATTGTCGCAAGATGATAACCTTGATAGGTCCCTTTGGGGAAGAGTATCTTGTCTGTTTGTTTTGGTGCAGGTATAGCATATTCCAGACAGTACGCTGTATGTTTCCCAAGCAGGATGATTCCTTCTCCTCCAGCAAGGTATATCATCCTCTCCCCATGGAGTCTGAGCATGGGACCGCGAGCATCGGCGTATCCTCAAGCAGAGAAGATTCTCTCTCCAATCAGAGGCATCCTGAAGGATCGTCATCTCCCCAGCTGAGTCATACACTGAAGAGTGCGTTCATTCCCCAGCTCTGGGTCAGGGTGCAGTTTCTCGTAGGAGACTATTCATAAGTGTTCAGCCTTCGATAGTTCAGATTGAAGTCTCCAGCGGAATTGAAATTCCCCACAGAGTTGTGATCTCCCCTGTGAGCAGGATGATTCTCGCATCCCCAGCCGAGCCTGCAGTTCCCCAAGAGAGCCGAGTCCTTCGTAGCCGTTTGAGCCATGATTGGTTTTCCTCAGTAGAGTGTTGAATAGATGATGCTATATTTCCCCATCGGAGTCGTTATCTCCAGGAAAGTTTTTCCGCGAAGGTCGTGCAGTTTATTTCTGCGATTGACATCATTTTCCTCAGTAGTTGTGGGTTGAACACCTTGATGAGCAGGGCCAGGTTCTCGTAGAACTTTGTTCCCCTACAGCAGTCGGTTGAAGTTCGTTTCCCCAGGCCGAATCCAGTTGAGATTGGTGTGACTTCTTCTCCTCGGCAGGATGATTCCTTCCTCCGCCAGAGTGGTCCTGCTCCTTGACAGGAGGATTTTCCCTTCAGCATTTATTTTGCTGATGGGGTTGTAGCATTTCGCATGATTGCATAGCATTTACCTTAAACGCATAGCATTTCCACCGTGTGGAGCATTGCGATGTTGCCAAACGTATGCATATGAAGCATGAGCTAGGTTGTTACCGTTCTTGTTTTGCAGGTATTCCCCAGCAAAGTCGTTTGCTCAAGATGATTCTTGAATTCTCTAGCGAAGTTGGTTGCTTAAGATGATTCTTAAAATCCCCAGTGAATTCGCCAGAGTTGTTTGCTCAAGTTGATGCTTAGAGTCCTCGGCAGAGTGTTTGCTCAGGATGATTCCTGAAACCTCCAGCAGAGTTATTGGTTCAGGATGATTCTTGAAGTTCCTGGCGGAGTTATTTGTCCAAGATGATTCTTGAAGTCCTCAGCAGAGTTGATTCACCCAGAATGATTTCTGGATCCCCGAAGCAGAGTTACCTGATAGTTCTCCAGAATCCCCAGCGGAGATGTGTCATCCCCAGCAGGTTCTAAACAGAGAAGCTGAAGTTTCCCTTGAAGACTTGATAATTGAAGTCCGGCAGCGGTGCCAAAACCCCAGATGTACTGATGAAGTCTGACTGCAATGTCAAAGCAGTTCGCTTAGCTGACGCAGGGTGCCTGATGGCAAAAGATTGTATATCCTCATTCGGTTCATGATTGACCAAGGATTCTATTCCCGACTTACTGACGAAGTCTGGCTGACACCCGAAAACTCCTTTGAACGCCCGACGGCATGATTAACTTGATTGTTAAAAAAGTTCCTAATGACCTGATGAGTCTCGAGGAATCCTTCTGCTATGACATAGAACGCCTGACGGTATAAACAACCATTCATTACCAGTTACCACGTAGCCGGTGATCCCTTGATGACTTGAGGACGAAGAGTTGTAGCGAAATCAGATGATCACCCTGACGGAGATTTGAGATTAGACATTTCACCGGTTACCGTGTGACCAATTCTCTAGCTAGTTGTCGTGCAATAATTATTTTGTTTTCAGAAGATTTGTTCCCATCAGAGTACCGTGTACTTGTGCAGTTGGCATATTTTCGGGTTTGTTGGTATTCAACCATATTTTACCTCGATTGTTTGAGAGTCGTTCGCTTCTCACCCAGTCAGGTCCAAGCCGTTTGAATAGGGGCAGCTGTTGCACCCCAAAATTTGCCCAACATTTCTTTACCTAGCTTATGTTTCATTTCATGCACATTAGCATTATCATTTGCATTTCTTTAACATGTATGTGGGAGAGCAAGATGTATGATGACCAATCAAGGCTAGCTAAGAAGATTATTCAAGCATTCAAGGGTTGATATCCTTGTCAGAGAAGTTAAAAGATCCTCAGAGAGAGTGGTTGAGACCAAATGTGTAAGTCTCCTAACTTGAGAGTTGTGGGAAGTCATCAGATGATTCTGAAGCCATGAAGTTAGAATTGAGGTCTTGAGAGAGCTCATGAGAAGTGTTGAAGATCACTTTGAGGCCTAGACAGGTCATTGGGCAAGAATAAGAAGCCTCAGCCATGATTGGTGCAGCTAGGGTTTGACTGGGTCAACCCTAGGTCAACTGATGATTTGAAGAAGGTTGAGACATGATTCAAGAGCCATGTGATCATGGATTGATACATTGAGATGTTATAAGGATGATTCCAAGGTTAAATCATCATGAGTGAAGAGTTTGAGAAGTTTCAGGCTAGGGTTTCTAAGGCTTGACAGTGTAAAATCCCCTAGTTTGACCCCTATCTTCAAGGCAATGTAGCTCAAGATGTGATTGTCATCTCATCTTTCCCCCAACATGATTGTTGTAGAGCATGATCTTAGATTTAATTTGAGTGCTATAAGTCTTTGATAGGATTTGTAGAACTCAAGTTATGGCTTTGACAAGTTACAAGTCATCTGAGGAGTGTGAATTTGGAGCTTGAAAGTTACCCAACTTGCATGACACTTTGACCCTATAAGGATGATTCCTATGAACTTTTGGTCAACATGAATGTTGTTCCTTATCCTCTTAGCTTTCTAGAGAGTACTAGAAGTCCTTGATAGGATTTGTAGAACCCAAGTTATGGCTTTGACAAGTCAAGGGTATTTTGGACATTTGGTGATTATAGGTCATTTGTGATCATAGGCCATTTTCACCAACTTAGAGGCTTCAAATGAAATTTTGTTCAACTAGAAAGTTTCTTAAAATGGGGTTTTAACCTTGACCATGCATCAAGGAGGCATTGAAATGGCTCAAGGAGAGACTTGGTTCAAGAAATTTTGAAAAAGAAAGAATTAAAAGGATTTAATGGCCAAAAATTCAAATAATTCATTTTGTGACCAAATGAAACAAAATAGGTCAAATTGATTGGAAAAATGATTTTAGAAACAATTGCAATGTTAGAATTTTTATTTGAGGTCATTTGAATAACATTCCATTTCATTTCTTCATGATGAAGCAACATAATCAAATTCATACCTTTGGCTTGCAAACAAGGAAAATAACACTCTAAACTCATTCAATATCTCATGAGAACTTGATTACACACATAGCCATGCCAAGAAGGAGTCAGAATAGTGATTGCCATGGATGAGATTTTGAAGAGATTTTGAAAATCCAAAATCTCATTTGGATGGATCCAGAAGTTTCTAGATGAGTCCAATCACTTCTATATAAGTCATTGAGTGAACTCAACCATTTTTTTAGAAGGAATTGAAGTTGGTAAGAGAAGGAGCCATTGAAATTTTGAAGGTTCGAGTTGAAATCGGGTTTTCAATTCAAGGGAGAATCAAGCCAAATCAAGGTGTGCAAAGGCTTTGGGAGTAAATTTGGAACGTGTCTGCATCCTCTTGGCAGTTGAAGTGAGCAAAAACCACCTCTGTTACCTCTCTGAAACCAGGTTTGTATCTTTCATCCTTATGCATGACTTAGGAGGAGAAACTTAACAATTCACATGTGGTTAGGATCCTTGCAACCTGTAGTTGGATTTAGGATCATAAATTGGTGAATTAGAGACAAATTAGGCATGTGACCATTTTCTGTTGAGGATGATATCTCACGATTCTTGAAGGATTATTCATGATTGGATGGTGGAAATTGATCAGTGAAGAGTGAGGATTAACTTGAGACCTTTAATTTAAAGAATGGTGAAAATCAAGATTAGGAGGAATTCTGAAAATGCTATTGGGCTTGGAAATGTAGAAGGAATTAGGAAATTTAGAGGTTGGATTCGTGATCAGCATCAAAATTGGAGTGGGATAGTGATTGGTTTTGTGATTTTTGATGACCTGTGGAGGTTGGCTCACCGGAGAAGACGGTGGCGCCACTGTTCAGGCCACCGTCTGAGAACTCCCTCCATTGCAGGTTCAAATTGGGGACGATGAACAAGGACCCTCAGATTAGGGTTGGACCTTTGACTCAGGCGTGTGTTGGAGGGCCAGGATTGCTTCTCAAATCTGAAGAGA
The DNA here is from genome assembly GCA_963859935.3 of Lathyrus sativus. Classification (NCBI taxonomy): domain Eukaryota; kingdom Viridiplantae; phylum Streptophyta; class Magnoliopsida; order Fabales; family Fabaceae; genus Lathyrus; species Lathyrus sativus. The sequence continues at coordinate 426,428,210 of OZ012736.1, forward strand.
GAATTTCAAATGAAACGCACTGTTTCATTAATTGGATGGTTTTGGGCTTAGCACTCAGAGTGATATTCACACCCCCCCCCCCCCTCCGGGGCCCAATTCTGGATATGAACTGTATTGGATTGCTATTTGCCACGCGTTTTTATTAATTTCATTTATTTTCTTTTATTTTCATCATTTTATATGGCTTAGAAAATAATTCATAAAAAAATAGTAGATTAATTCAATTAAATCCAAACCTTTTTCCCTTGATTCATGATTAAATCTAGAATTTTGTAGATTAAAAATATTAATAATTCATGCATTTTTTATTTTATTTGCATTTTTTGAATATTAATTGGTATTAAAATGGCCATGGTTGATACCTTGTTTTAATGAATTTGGTTTGAGCACTTGGTGATGATTCTTGCCTTGATTTTTTGTGTGTAGATAGAATAGATATGCATGTTCCCCTTAGATTTTTCTCAAATTTTTGTGGTGAAGTTAGGATATAGTTTTAAGTTGAACTTTAGGTGCTCTATTTTTAGGGTTTATGCTTAGTACCTTATGATGTAGGTTTTATTTCTAGGACTTGGTGGATGATTCAACCTCTGGATTTTGTATGGTAGATTCATGATTGAATTAGGGTCCCATAGTTATTTTTGTAGGATTTTAAAATTGATTTTAGTATTTTAGTTAGGACTAACTTTAGTACTAGGTTTTAGGTGATCCTAACTTGCTAATTCAACTAGATTGACCTCCTTAGTTCCCTTAGATTAGGGTTTTGCCTCTATTGCTCTTGGGTGGTGTTGAAGACAAGCTTGGGCTACCATGGAATGCTTGAAGAAGCTTGGATGTGAGTCTTTCCTTCTTTTGGTGTAGTGTTGATTAGGTGTTAATATTAGGGTTTGCAGGCAGAGCTTCTGGATAGATTCTCTTCTTTCATAAACATGGAAGGTGTTGATCACTTCCATTCTTCCCTATGATGTAAGGTCCCCTTGTATCATAAGTTGGTAGAACCTTTGAGGGTTCCTTTCTCTGATGATAGAATGCTTAGTGGTGACCTTTGGTCTTCACTCTGCTGTTAATCATCCAAACCTTGCTCTTGTTAGATGAATCTTTCTCCCTTGCTAGAGGATAGAGTTCCTCGTTAGAAGATTGAAGATGCTAGAGGTTGTTACTTCCTTGTGTTTGAAGACTGCCATTGAAGCTGAAGCTTGAAGATCCAGAAGGACAAGTTGACACTTGTGAAGAAGATCAAATGGAGATTGAAGTTGGAGAACAAGTTGATACTTATGTTTGAAGCTTGAGAGCCTGAAGGAACAAGTTTATACTTATGTTGATGTGTGGGAAGCTTGAAGAATCAAGTTGACACTTTCTATTAAAGATGATAGGCTTGGAGAACAGTTACAGACTGAGGACTGAGCTGCTGCCAAGGGATTGCATTGATGTGAAGTTGGGGAAGCTGTTGATCTGCTTTCTTTCTTGTCTGTTTGCTTTCTGTGCTGCTGTATTGATGTGACTTGTTTGATTTGCTTGATGCATTAGAATAAGTTCATGTTTAGATTGTGTTAAGCTAGGAGCATGATTGCACTAGAGGTTGAGTTGCTCCCTCTGCTTGTATTTTTACTGTGTGGCTTTGCTTGCGGGTATTCGGTAGAGCCCAGCTCCCTTGCCTATGTGGTTTGTTATTTGCTTGGTGGCATTTTATGTTATTTATTCTGTATGATTGCAGTTATTCATATCTGGCTTGAGGTCGAGACGAGCTTGTGGAGGCTGATGCCCCGCACACATTTCCTCCCTCACTTGCATTGCATGCATTTTACAGTTGTTTACTGTTTACTGTTTAAGCTGAGGCTTTATCTGTTTCTGTTTATCATTGACATGATCCCCTAGGAATCTCACTTCCTTTGATAAGGAAGTGATGATTAGAACTTTAGGTTGAAACCTATGCATGAAAACTTCTAGGAGTTCCCTGTTTCAAACCTCAACCATAGGATGAATCCTTGGCATGACAACAGTTAGGACTTGATAGTCTCCCCTTAGTTGAGCCCGTTCTCTCTTCTCATCTCAAAACAAATTAAAATACAGTAATAAGGGTTAACTGATGTCGTGCGTTACGAGCCTTAAGCTATCTGAGAAAGGATTGTTGGAGAGTTTCTTTTCAACAATCTGGATGTTTAGTATGGCACCCTTTGGGTGACATGCGATGCATTCACTCTCAGGTCATAGTCTCTAGTGCGATATTAGTTGCAAACATCCATAAAAAACAGTTCTTCCGTAAAAGACAGAAAACAAACTTCAAACCTTTTTGCCCCGTGGGCCCATAATTCAAAGGAAGCTTTTCTGAAGAAAAGAGTGTCGTTAACTCTCAGTTCTACCGCAAACGGTAACGCCTAAGTCTCCAAGGGTCGGGCTGCGTACACCAAACTGCTGGAACTGTTTGTTAACCCTACTCGATAAAAACAGATGAATCTGAATTTCCGTAATCCGTATTATCCCAAACTACGTAAGCTCTGATCTCTCATATCTGTTGAGAGTACGTAGGCATAATACTGATGTATTGGCGAGCCACCTTCCGCGTAACCCGTAGTTAGCCGAACTACGTTGACTCTGATTTCTCATTCTCTGATGAGAATATGTAGGCATAAAGTGCGACGCTTTGCCGAGTCATTTTCTTTTCTTTTTAAGCCAGCCTTGATAGGTAGATAGTAAAACCAACCCGTCAGATAAACACAACAAGCGTGGATCCCATCGAGTACGATGGACGTGAGGGGTACTAATACCTTCCCCTTGCGTAACCGACTCCCGAACCCAGACAATGGTTGCGATGACCTTGTCTTATACCTTTTCGTCAAGTTTTTCCGATTGTTTCCTTTCCCGTTCTGAGGGATAAATGACGAAAGGTGGCGACTCTTATGTTTTTCCGGCACCTTATTTTCGTGGTAGCGACACCAACCTCTGAAAGGCCATGGTTTGACTATAGAATGCAACTCACTTGCAGGGATGTGCTGTATGCCAGCGTGAACTTGGCATTCCTGGCAGCCCTTAGCAAATTCAATACAATTCTTTAGCATGGTAGGCCAATACATGCCTTGTTGAAATAATATCCATTTCATATTATGGCCTACTTGATGTGCCCCACATGCCCCACTATGAACAGTCGACAAGTGTCAGATACACCTCTGGTTCACTAAGGCATTTAAGTAAGACTCCTTCAGAGCTCTTTTTAAATAACTCATTTCCTAGAAGAACATAACTTAAATCTTGATACCTGGCCTTTCGCTATATGGACGATGTTGGATTCTATATATATTCGACTAAAGTCTTCCTCTAGTCTTTGTCCGTCAAGCTGTCTACTGCAAAAATCTCGAAATTTTCTTCATCAGCATATCCAAGCTTCGTAACTTCTAGATCTGATGGGCATAATCCAACAGACACGACTTTACCTCTAGCTTTGATTGCCTCTTATCAATTTTCCTTCGAAACCCTAAACCCATAAGCAATCTGAGCTAAGTCATTAGCCAGTTGATTCTCTAGTCGAGGTATGTGTCGAATGCTTACCACTTCAAATTTCTTCAGTAGTCTATTGGCTATTACAAAGTACATGATAAGATTTTCCTTAACACATTTGTACTCCTTTGTAAATTTTTTTATGACCAACTCTGAGTCTCCCATTATTTCGACTCGAGTTGCCCCCAATTCTAACAAAATCTCAAGTCCTGCTATTAAGACTGCATACTCATCCTCGTTGTTGGAACAAAGTCCTTCGACCTTGTACTTGAATTTTGTTGGAATTTTCTCAGGCGAAATAATTAGCACGCCTATGCATGTTCCATCTTTGTGGCTAGAGCCATCGAAGTATAACTTCCAAGGTTCCAGTTTGACATAATTCAAAGTGCTTTCATTTATGGAGTGGTTGACTATAAAGTCTGCTACCACTTATTCTTTAACTGCCTTTAAAGGCTTATATGTTAAAGAATACTCAGTCAATGCCAGTGCCCACTTACCAACTCGACTATGTAAGGTAGGTTTAGACAACATATGTTTAATAACATCAAAATAAGGTGAAACATAAACATCAACTGGTTTTATATATTGCTTTAATTTTGTACAAGAGAAATACAAGCATAAGCATAATTTTTCTATCATGCTATACCTAGTTTCTACATCATTCAAAACTCTATTGAGGTAGTAGATGGCCCTTTCGACACCATCCTCATCCTCTTGAGCCAACATACTCCCTAAGGTTTTGTCTGACGCAGCTATGTACAACCTCATACTCATATTCCTACAAGGCGGTGAAAGAATTGGTGGATGACTCAGGTAGTTCTTGATCTTGTCGAAGGCTTCCTGCTGATCTTGTCGAAGGCTTCCTACTGATCTTGCCCCCATTCGAACCCCTCTTTGTTGAATCGAAGTAATGGTGAAAAGGTCTTCATTTTTCTGTTTAAGTTCGATATGAACCTTCTCAAGAAATTAATCTTGCCCAACAGTGATTGCAGCTCCTTTTTAGTTGATGGCGTTTTCGCTTCCATGATGGCTTTGGTTTTATTCTGGTTGATCTCGATCCCCTTTTCATGTACCACAAAGCCTAGAAAATCCCCTTCCTGCACACAAAACTTACATTTAAGAGGATTCATTTTAAGACCATATTTTGTCATCCTTTCGAAGGATTGTCGAAGATGGCCCAAGTGACTCTTCTCTGAAACAGAATTGACCATAATATCATCAATATATATTTTCATGAAAGTCTCTATACAATCATGGAAGATTGAGTTCATTGCTCGTTGATATATTGCCCCAACTTTTTTTAGGCCAAAAGGCATCACTAGCCATTCGTAGGTGCCTAAGGCTCCAGGACATCGAAAAGTTGTTTTGGGGACATCATCTTCAATAATGAATATTTGGTTATAACCAGAGTACCCATCTAACATACTAAGATACTCATGTCCTGCGGAAGAATCGACTAGCATTTCTACCACATGCATAGAATAATCATCCTTTGGAGTTGCAGAATTTAGATCTCTAAAGTCTATGCAAACTCTTAAAGAACCATTCTTTTTAATGACAGGTACAATGTTAGCTAACCACTCGACATACCTAGCAGTACGGATGAACTTGCATCGAAGGAGTCTTTAGACTTCCTCTTTTATCTTTGAGAGAATTTCTGGGGCAAACCGTCTTGGATTCTGTTTGACTGGCTTCTTCCCAGGCTTGATCGGTAACTTATGTTCGACCAACTCTCTACTCAGACCAGGCATCCCATCATAGTTCCAGGTGAAATAGTCTTTAAACTCCTGTAGCAACTAGAAGGCTTCGACCTTAAGTTATGGGTCAAGATTGGCGCTGACATATGTTGGCCTTCTGGTTGCCCCCTCTCCTAGGTCAACTTCTTCTAATGGGTCCTGCGCTAGCATCTTAATGTCGTTCGCCAGCGGATCCTTTTCAAACCTCAAAGGCTCATCATCATAGATGGCATCAAGCCTCTAGCCATGTTCTACACCTTGAACCTTATCAGGTGGCTCTGGGTCGAAGTCCTTACCAGAACCTTCTTAGTGGAAACCAGAATTGGCCTTGACGACCATATATTCACTAGCAGCTTCCAAAGCCGCCTGTAATTTGGTTTCAGCCACGTAGGTCGAAATTCTTCTCAATGCTTCAAACTTAATCATTGTCACTGAATTCATTTCCCCACCTTGTGGGGTCTAATGCAGGCTCGCCAAGGTATGAGAGCCTTTCTCCTGGCACCTCCTTATCCCACCAAAAACCATCGACGGGATGTAAGTACAATGAGAAAATGTTTCCTCATTTAGGACAAACTCAATATTTGTGGGGTCACAAGGGGCAATATGAGTCAGGTGCTTGTCGAACTGTCTCCTGTCGACATGATTTATGGGTGCCTTAAAATACCCCTGATCAGCTTCAATGTTCTCTACTATGCCATTTGGCCTCCATATGGTGATTCGTTGATACATCGAAGATGGCACTGCACCTATGCCATGTATCCACTCACATCCTAAAAGCATATTATAGTTGCCTTTTGTTTCCACTACCATGAAGATAGTAGGCCTAGTGATTGTCCCAACTGTTAAGTCTACTTGTATCACACCCAACGTAGAGCCAACTTTTCCTTCGTAATTCGAAAGAACCATAATATGTGGCTTAGTATCAGTGTCATACTTGCCAATCTTGTTCAATAAGAAATGTGGCATCAGATTTGCTGTTGCGCCATAATCCACCAATATCTTGTTCACTGGTACATTCTCCACCTTCCCAGTGATGTAAAGAGGCTTCAGGTGAGCTTTCTTAACCTCTGTAGGTCGCTTGAATAAGGCGTTCTGCTCTTTAACCCACCCATTATTCATGACATAGTAGCACACAGGCTTGTGTGCTGCCATCTCTGCTTCAGTGTAAGCATCCAAAATTTTGACCTCTATAATTTGGTCGAAGTCCCTAGGTATTATAGACACCATATTGACTAGGATGCCCAAAGAAGCATCAGACTCAGAGTCAAAGTTGTATGTCATTTCTTCATCATCTTCGACAGCCTTTTCATGTTTGTCCTCTTGAGAGGAAAACAATTCCGCTCCACAGGCACTTTTTCAGCAATCTTCATTTGATTCCCTCCATTATTATCAGTAGGGACATTAGTACTGGACTCTCCTTGGTCTTTTGACTGAGCCTCCCTAAGAGCCTTCCTTCTATGTTGTTCTCTCCTCCATTGAGATCGCGACATCGGGTTCTTCCCTTTATAGTTCTTAGAAACGTGAGCAATTTTGTTGGAGGATTGAAACTTCTTGCAATAGGTGATCGAAGAGCCCCTATTAACGTTGAAGTTTTTCCATTTCTGCTGATCTTCTTGCCTGTCCTCATTTGGTTTAACCCATTTTCCGTTAGAAAGTTCAGCAAATGGCTTGAAGGTAGCAGGCCTCACTCATGGTGCTCTAGCCTTTGACTCAAACTTTCTTGGGTCAAAACTTCGGGGGCCATGGTTGGCCTTCTCCCACTTCTGCTTAGCCTTTTGTACCTCTTCAAGCTTCTGAGCAGCCTTTTGATCGAAGATTGCACTGCATCTGGGGCATAGCATGACACTTGATCCCTTCTTTTGGCAGTGGTGAAGGAATTTAATAATGGTCTCTTCCTGTTTTGAATATGCCACTTTGTTGCGCTCTTCCTGGAAGCTTGCTTCATCGACCTCCATGGTCTTATGTTGTGTAATATCAACCATATTTATGTCCATGTCGACACCAACACTAAGGTTCAGATTGCAGAAGTCCACATCAAGGCCTTCAGCAACCCTGCCCATCTTAACGAAACTATCTTTGGTTTCTTTGGTAACCAGCATCATGTTGGAATCTTCAGTGATCCCATCGTCCAAGCCATCAGTAGCTTTGTCGAAGCCAACAACGGCCTCACTCATGAGTTTCTCCATGGCATTGATGTCAAGGCCTATAGTAACCTTGGCTAACACAACATCTTTGGTGAAATCTTCAGTAATTGCCACCATATTAATTAAACAGTCAAAGTCATCAGCAACTTCAACCATATGTACTTCTATGGGCTCAATATAATGGGCATCCATTGTTTGCAACAGGTTAGAGTCAATTTTCATTTGACTGTTGCTCTTTTCTTTGAACTTCAGCCTGCCCTCCTGGATAGCATTTTGGACCAAATCCCTTAAAAGAAAACACTGAGAAGTTTTATGACCCAAAAAGTTGTGGTACTTACAAAATCCTCTCTTTTTTCTTTGTTCTAAAGGTGGCATTTTAGCGCCAACAGGCGCTATCATTTGTCCATCTTTAAATAACAAATCAAAGATTTCGTCACATTTAGTGATATCGAAAGTATATGTTTTCTTTGGAAACTTGTCATTCTTTTCAGATTCGACAAAAAAATTTCCATTCGAAGGACCCTGCTTTAATTCAGCAACACCTATCTTGCTTTCGTTAGAATACAGTGGTTCATCATGTAAACCTTCAACATTCTCATTATATCCAACATAGGCTACCTTTTTACTCTTATTAAACTTAGCCTTTTCATCTTTTAGACATTCTAATTGTCAAACCCTATCGGCTAGTTGGGTCATATCTCTCAGATACTGGGTATCCAACTTCTTTCTAATAGAGTAATCAAGACCACCAGCGGCCATTTCGACCAACTTATGTTCTGGAACTTGAGTAAAACACCTAGCCTTAAGTAATCGAAACCTATTTAGGTAATCGTCTATTGGCTCAGTAAACTTTCATTTTATGCTAGCCAATTTCATCAAACTAATCTTAATTTGTCCCATGTAGAATTGTTCATGGAATAAACATTCCAACTGGGTCCAATTACAGATTGAGTTAGGAGGTAGGGTTGTAAACCGAGTAAAAGCATTTTTGGTGAGAGAACTTGGAAAATATTTTATCCTAAGACTTTCGTGATTTGCAATCTCTCCAGCCTCGATCATATACCAGGCTACATGTTCGACAGTAGATTCAGTAGTATCTCCTGAAATTTTAGTAAACTTTGGTACCTTCGTCCTAGGAGGAAAATCCTGATTGGAGAATGTAATCTACTATCGGTGATGTATATTTAGTAAAACCAAAATTTATCCTATTTCAGGCTATTATACTTTCGACCATAGTTGTTAGGTTGTTATCGGCAGCTATGTTGTTACGTCGAACCTGTTGTATAACATGGTCAACATCTTGGTTTCGGTTTACCATAAATACCTCTTGTTCCCTCTCTACCGAATTTGGCACTTGGTTCCTAGGTGGTTCGACTCTAGAAGGTTCGAGTCTAAAGAGTTCGAAGCTAAAGGGTTCGACTATCCCCTGATTTTCTAGATTCGCCTCAGGTATGTTCCCTAGGTTCCATCGTGGAATGTTTTCCACAACAGTTGTGCCTCGAACAGGGGCTGGTACACCCATAAATTCTGCCAAGCGTGCCAATTGCACTGCTAATTGTTGGTTAGTCTGGGTAGTGTTCTAGATCAAGGGCTGGAAATTTTCCACCATAGTTTAGGACAAGGTTTGTACCATTTGTAGGTTACTCTCATGCATTTGCTGTCTTAAACATGTTATAGAAGTATTTGTCAGACTAGAACCTTGAGTGGAATATCCCACACCTACACTTTGACTATTTTGACCCACATTTATCCCAGATCCTGATCCTTGTAATGGAGAAGACATTACATTCTCTGAGAATACTGGGGGAGCATTTTGGAGGCCTTGCATTACTGACGTTGGCATTCCATATGGTGAATTCCTTTTTAATGGTTGTGAAAACCCTAGAGGGGGAAATTCCTAAACGTCAAAGTTCCTCCTGGTGGAGTTTGGGGATTAGATGCTTGTGGCCCAATGTACTCCAAAATAGGTTGAGTGTAAGCCCTTATATCCGTCGACCCTGAACCTACCATTGATGGCATTGGCTCAGACATAACAGGAGGCAGTATTGGCTCTCCTGTCGAAAGAACTGGAGGTGTACTACGTCGTTCCTAGACACGTTTCGAGGTTTAGTGTTACTAGGCTGATCATTTTAATTACTTGATTGAGAATTAGAACCATTCCCTCGAGGGTTTGGATTGTTTGGTTGACTAGTATTCATCACCATTTTCCTAGCGTATCTTCTCCTTGATCTTTCTTTGTTTGTAGTGGCTACTTTTCCACTTCTCAATAACATGCAACGAAGTTTTCTCAAAGAAAAGACTAATAAATACATATTTTCAAAATCTTAAAAACAAACTTTATAGAAGTTAGCACGGTCCCACTAGGTGTGCCAATTTGTTTCCTGTGAAAATTGGAAAACAACCGTTGATTTTCCAAATCTAACTTTGGTGACTCACAGGATCGATCAGATTGATCTTAGGACATGTGCAAACAATTGATTCAAAGTAAATTCTGAAGACTAAACACTTCGACAGTGTTTATAAAGAGAAGTTTATCTAAAAGTATGGTTCGAAAGAAACGCAAGAACATTAAATAAAAAAAAAAAGACTGAAGACATCAAAGAAAGGCTGAAAATTAAGACACAATGTTGAAACGCAACTTGCAATAAAGTAAGAGATAAACTTTTGATGAAAAGTTAAATTAAATTTCATTAAAGAAGAAAATGGTGTTTACATCAAGTACATTCTCCCAAGACTCTTTTCTCTACACGCGGATACTTTGAGTAAATCTGGAGTAACTTGTACAAAGTGAACACCTTTAATCCAATTTCTAGAGCTCCTATTTATAATAACAAAACTAATTGCTGCTAACTTCCTAAAACAGTTAACATATGAAAAGTGTCACGCTGCATGCTTCTGTCCCTTGGATGTGCGCCACATGTCTTATTCAGGAGTGGAGAAGAATAATTACTCCCTCCTTTATTTGAATTTTGAATTCCCTTGGCATCGAACATCATCAGTATTCTTGGTCGAAGGTAGCTTCCCAACTCTTAGAAATACTTTCTAAGTCCAAAAAGTATCATTTCCTTATGTGAGCACCTTCGACTTAAACCTATCATGAAGATCCATTCGAAAACTCCTTTAAACCTCTTCAAGATTTTAACATTCCAATCAACACTTCACTTTACTTCCCTAGTGAAGTGCATGATATTTTAATCCTCAGTAACTTGCTTCTCCAATTTCACCTTCCCAGTGAAGTGGACGTGTTTTACTCCTCAGTGGATCTTCTACAACGCCAATCTTCTCCTGCGAAGTGGATGTTTATTTCATCCCATTTGAAGTTTCGACTTTGGCATGCTCAACAGCTTTATTAACCCAGGTTTTCCCCATGAAGGTGGATATTTATTTTATCCCCTGTGAAACCTCAGCTCGGGTATTTCCATCTACGAACTCCAGTAAGAATCTCTCCAGTGAAGCAGATATTTATCCATGGAGTTCTCAAAATACGAGTTTGATCCACCCCTGGTAGATCTTTATTCTCGTCTTCAACAGGACAATCTTTCAGACTTATCAAGATGTTACATCCCCAAGTGGAATGTTCTCTATTCCCCAAGAGAAGTTTTTGAAGCCCTGAAGCAGGAGTGTGATCCCGCATTTGGTTCTCCACCTATTCCCCAGTGGTGCTTCTATCTGTGAAGATTGGTCGGATGTCTACTTCGAGATGTTTATTTCATCTCCGTTTTCCTCTGTTCGTTTGTTTTGTCAGCATGAGCATATGCATAGCATATAGGTAGATGGCATGGCATGTTCATTTTTCATCTTTGTGTTCTCCTGTTCTGCCGCTTCGGTCGTGTTTATCCCCGAGTAGTTGGGCGCGTCCTCTCCTTCCAATTAGAGTTGTCAGTCCTAGGCAGAAAAAGAGCAACATATTTCTATTTCCCCATAGAGTTCGATCCTCGTGGAAAATGGTTACTTTAGTACAGCCCATTTGAGCTCATACCTCAATGTTCGAGTCTTGCTTGACAGTTTCTCTTCATTTATTTCCTGAATTGAACTTCGGTTCTTGACAATCACATTTTGGATATCTCCAACTTTTGACTTAAGAGTGCATTTACTTTGCACTTTTCTCCCCAAGAAGAGTCTCTATGAAGATCATCATTGAAGATGGATGCTTCCCCAACAATATTATTAGAGTTCCTCGACAATTTGCATCCAGATTGTAAGCAACCTCTTTATTTGAGCAACTCGTTTTGATCAGGATCTTATCCAAAACAACAAATGACAGTCTCCTCAAGAAAGTTTGCCCATCCCTAGTGATTATCGACTTGGTAAAGGGAAAAACCTTACAGATATTTCTCTTTATTTGAGAATTCACACAGAAAGGATGCTCCTCAAGAATGTATTCCACAGCGAATTCATCACACAAGTTTATTACCATCAAGCGACATCTCCCCAGAGAAGTCGAGAAAGTTTATCACATTAGTCTCTCTTCATTTGAGAAGACGTACTTTACAATTCCACCGGCTCGCATCTCTCCTGAAGATCCCTGGTGAAGTTTTACAATCTCCAATATTACAACCTACAAAATTCTACAATTTACAATACATTATGGCTCACAGCTAAGAAGTTCTACAATTTACAATACATTATGGCTCACAGCCAAGAAGTTCTACAACATCTACATCAACATCTACAATCTACCATGACTCTACAAACTACAAAATCTACAATCCCCTGTGAAGATGCTCTCACGAGTTTTCGTCATTTCGGGCAGAGACTGAGACCAGCTCATGGTTCCCATACCATGACGCTCAGGGAGGTTCTACATCATTTCGAACATTTATTCAAAGACATCTCTTTTCCTGGATAATCTCGGCAGTAGATTACCAGTAAATCTCGGCAGAAGATTTCCAGAAGACTTCGTCAGAAGTATTTCTGCAGCAGCCTTCAACATAGAATCTCGGCAGTAGATTCCCTAGAAGATTTTAATAGGACATACTTTGGCAAAAGTATTCTCCATTAAAGTTACAAGTCTCGACAGTAGACCTCTCCAGCTGATATCTCAAATCAATTAGGTTTGACCTATACGGTCGGTTCTTTTAGTGGATTTTCCCACAAGTTCCTTACAACATATTTATAGACACTTTGTGGTTGTCAATCTTTCCCCGTGGAGTCTCGCTTTGATGAGCCTGTTCTTCCCGTATGTTGTGTCTGGTTTTCTCCTGTGACATCGTTTCCTCACAGGCCCGTCTGTCTTGCATTTTCATATCATTGCATATCATTTGCATTCAGAGGTTTCTTAGGGCCAAAAATTTGTGCAGTGTTTATATTTAAGTCCCTTCTATCACGTCGAGACGGAAATTTCATTTTCCATATCTCCGGATAGAAGTAACTTAAATAGGGGCATCTGTTGCACCCTAATTTTTGACCTTAAGATCCCACCTCCTTGTGTGTTTCCTTGCATTTTATCTTTCTACTTTTATGTGCGACTAACGAGTGTGTGCAGGGTATTTTGCTTTAAAGATGTTTCTGGCGGAGTTTTTATGATTAGATTCCTTTAAATCAGGATTTTGGCCCCTTTCAAGTTCTTCTCTTTGTCAAGGAAGGTTTGTCAAGACAGGATTCACACAAGAATCGAAATCACAAGTTCATAGCTTGAGGCATTTACAGGGCAAGATAATCTGGATTCAAGATTTAAGGATTATTCGTTTGGGTTTTTAAAATTCGACATGTGCCATTTAATCAAGTGGTGTTACGTTGGCAAGAATTACTTTGATTTCGATCGGTGCACTTCATGTGGATTATTTTGGTCTCCAAGACCTTGGTTCTCCAGCGACTTGGTTATTTTATTTCAACTTGGATGGATTGAAGTTGTTAAACTAGTTCTTTCTCAAGCTTAAGTCCATACTTTGTAAGATTTAAGGCCAAGACTATATCCATGGTTACTAGAGAGTTCCTCAAGCTCTTTTTAATGTTAATGAAACCGATATGGAGTTCATAATTGCGAGAATATCATGGAATATTTCAAGACTCTCACTCCTTACAAAAATGTTTTCAAGATTTATCATCCTAAGGTACCTCCCGAGTTCCAACACAAGGCTCATGGTCCATTTTCAAATTCAACAAAATCCAATCACGGGAGAATTCATAAGATTAAGTAATTTTCATTCCTACAAAACTCAAATTCAAGTCAACATATTCAAGTGTTATAGGTTGAATTTAATTCAAATGAAGGATCATAAAAAACCCATAGTCAGTATAAGATAAGAGGTCTTTGCTCTTTGCAATTCAAAGAATTAAGCCTAGCCTAAAGGACAGTTGCAGTACATCCATAAAACAGGACAAACTGAGTTGAACCATGTCACTTCCAGGACATGCCGACAATGCTAAGTTGTGGCTTTTCCTTTTGACTTCCTTACAGAACTAAAGCAATACCAAGTCGTCATCGCAATCGTCCCTGTAAATCACAACTCGTTGATTTTTAACAGTAATGTTAACACAGCACTCGCATCATCATCTTCGAATCAACTCGCGTACGACAGCACCTTGCTGTCCATATCCAGCTGCTGCAAATAATTATTACAACAGGATCAGTACCGATACCAATAGCCACTCATTCTTAGAAATATTCCAGCAAGTGGTAATAGCTTGCTTACCTACAAATAGGAGATGTCGTACGACAACAAAATGATTTCTCAAGAACAAGATTTCTTGTGACCTATTTTCCTGCACGGGGATAACATCAGAGAAAATAAGAATGTATCAACATACGAAAACACATCTCCGTTTGAGGCCGGACCTCGTGCGAGAGGAATTGAGATAAGATCGGCAAATGCGAGTATTTCTTACCTCCAAAAGCAGACTTTGAGGATGCAATTTGATTTTGACACATAATTATGACGGACTCGGTTGCCGGTCCCACTTCTGTGTGAGTGTTCAGGGTGGATCTCGAGAATGAAGGTGTGCTTTTCCTTCACGTTGCTGTCAAAATTGGTGAGATTATGGGCAAGGTAGATCCCTTTATTCACGACTGGTCTTGTGGAAGTGCGTAATACTTACCACTGGTATAAGATAAGAACTGATGAGGCAACGGCGCAGTTGCATCTTTCCACATGTCATCCAATTGAAGATGATGAATTGGGAGAACAATTACCGCAACCGGTGGATACACCCTTTGCCTATCAAAAAACCAGAAGCCATGTCAGAGACTCATAACCTGTTAAAAAGAGACCGTAAGATGAAGAGAAAAGGAACATAATTTAATGAATTAAGGTGAATGTCCTAAACAAATTATGTTAATGCAGTATTGTATCCCAAAAAAAATTGAAGTGAAGAAACAAATCACAAAATCCCCAATTTACACACCTCTGCCGACCCGCTCAGAATTCAACTGCACGCTCTGAGAATCGCACTTCTGGATTTCGAATTTCTTCTTCCTTTGGGTTGAGTTGAGAGAGGAAGATGACGGAGGTGTCGATGTGTTGCAGCAGCACTTATAAGTTGAGCCCAGATGAAGAGAGGATCATCATCAGAGACATTGCACTTTCTGTCCAAACTAATATCAAAGAAGGCAACACCTTCTTCATCATCACTCAGAGATGGTGGCAACATTGAATTGAATATGTGAACCAAGATCAGACAAACCCTTCATACGATGGATCTTCCTGTCATGAACATAGCAATTTGGCTAGTTTAAGTGCTTTAAAGATAACTATGATTTGATAGATAATACTAGATCAGAGGACTCTAGTACAGGTATTCAAATTCACGATACACTGTTAGAAGGGCGTGACTGCGTATTACTTCCCCAAGTGGTTTGGGACCAATTATTTAAATGGTATGGTGGTGGACCTTCACTGGCGAGGAAAGTTATTAGTTCAGGTTTTTCGCAGAAAGAATTTGCAGTAGAGGTGTATCCTTTACGCCTTCAATTACTTGTGTTGCCAAAGTGTTGATCCACTATCTGATGGAGAAAAGGAAAACCTGCATATCAAGAGTCGACTCCCACAGTAACTCCAAAACCACTGCAAACCATAGACTCACATAAGTCGTTCATACTGTCACTACAAAATTCATAATAACCACCTTGTTGTAACTCATCCAAGCTCACCACAGAATCATCAGAACAATTACTAGAAACAACCTGCAATATTTCACAACCAATTTTCGTCAACAATTCTAAGGAAGGGACCATCCAGCACTGATGTACATGACTAAAGAAGAAGTTTCGGAAAATTCCTGTCAAAACCGTCAATACCTCCAAACGCGTACAAGTTCATCACCTGCGAAAGAAGAATAACAGGTTCAGAAAGAGGAACATGAAGGTCGATATCTGCACAAATGTAAAGAGTTCAAGAGGTCATGAATCTTATCTTGGAAAACAACTGATGAGGTGGACAGTGATATATTCTGATGCTTTGACATTCTTTCCAGCAGTTTTGTACTTTATAATTGCTAGTTATAATCAACCTTCTCGGAGCCGTAAAACTGATTAATCACGGCCATTTCAATTCTCATAAAGTGGAAGAGATTGTTTACAACAGAGCCACCGAAACTTATCAGCTTCTCTGCAAACAATCATCTCATGTTTTCCTTCATTGGTTCAACAAATAAAGGCTCTAAAAGATTCCTTTATGCACTACTCAACAGTTCTCTCTCATTTTACCTATTTTCTTCTCAAGTGCATGAAAAGTCCATTTTGCTGCCGCTTCTTCCCGCAACCGTGCTAGCCATGGAAGAGCCCTTTATTTTCAAGTGGTTCACGAAATGCGCCATCTCTCCAAGCAACTCCAAAGTATTGTTGTCAAGTACCTGAAACCAGAACCAAGAGGATATAAGCATAGAAATCCTCAAGCAGAATCTACGTAATCACCGAAGAACAAGGAAAGCTACCAAAACATGACCCTGTCAAGATGGAAGACCCCATCCATCTCAAACCCAACAGAAGAAGCCAAATGTCGCATCTTTAAAGGCCTCCCGGAAGCCAGTTGCTAGTGACAAAGCTGTAGTTGATACCGTCAATGATCGTGGAGCAGAGTTATCAAATGACAGTGATGAGCTTCACAACGAAAAGATTGATCTTATAGCCAAAATAGACGCAATCCATGGAAGAAGTGTGGCAGAAACAAATGAGATCCCTTCAATCTAGCCTCTCCATTGCTAAGAAGATCCTTGCTATTGACGACTCTAAAAGAAATTCAGATGAATCTGTTAATAATACAAGCGATTGAGCGTAATTACAGTTGGTGGAGGAAGAAGAAACTCAGGCACCAAATCTCAACCTGCCAAGTCAATAGAATTCGATTTAATTATTGCCAAGCCAAAACAAGAAGACATCAGGGCATTCAAAGTAATTCCAAAACAGGCTCGGACACAATCAGACAAACCTTAAAGTCCTTGCCAAAATCAGGAACGACATGTTCTCTTGCCAATTATCACAACCGTTAATTCTTTCTTAAACAAGAGTCAACAGAATAAAGTCAGTATTCATTGTGAAAATCAAAGCTTCAGTGGACAAAAGCCTATAAAAGCAGAGCATACAACATTCAACGATCAGGGGGATGGAATACACAACATTCAGAACACAGCAATTCACAAAATCCCCAACAATTCATAAAATCCCCAACAACTCATAAAACCCCAATTTAAAAACCTAAAAAAAAATCATGACAAGAAGAATAGAGGAGTGACTTATCTTCGTATATTATTGTCACCCTTCGCAAATAACCCTCCGCTCGCTCCAAAACCTTCGCCGTCTCCATGAATCTCAATCATCCTCAACTGAAACCCGCTGCAAATCAACGTCACCGCCGCCGTGAAGAGCCTCCTTGCAAAGCCAACTCCTCTGAATCGCCACCGGCGAAGCCGACCACACCCTCATTCCACCATTGAATCACCTGGATTCTCCAAGCCACCACTGGAAGACACAAATCCACTTACTGTTAGTTTATTAATAATTTTGATAATTGTTTCAGGTTGAAAAGGAAGAAAGAAAACGAACAGAAGGCGAGGTAGGAAAAGAGGAAAGAATGAACATAGGAGATCGTGAGAAGAATCGAGAAGAAAAGGAAGAAAGAAAGGTGGAACGGTGGCAGACGGAGATTTGGGAATTTGGGGGGTTTCTGTTTTGTTTTTTTCATTGTTGTAATTCGATGTATGTGCACACACATGATCCACGTGCTCCCTCACAATCACACCCACCGTATGCCCTCATGACCCCATACGCACACAATCCTCCGCCATTCCCTATTAACCACCAGTTAATCACCAATTAACCTTTTAAATTCGCATTAATAACTCAATCATCACCTTTCTTAACAAATTAATTAACCTAATTAACTTCTTCTTAGCATCCACCTATTTACCTGATTAAAAAGAATTAATAACTTTTTTTAATTATTTTGTTTCTAACTAAATTTTTAATCAGTCATTTATCTAGCTATTTAACCTTTTATTTATAATCATTACTTGCTTATTATTTAAATACCAAAAAGAAAACATTTCAAAATTTAAATAACTTGTATTTATTTATTAATAATAATAAGAGAAAAACTACTCTTTATTCAATAAAAAAAAAACCTATTTACTTATTAATAATTATTTAGATTTATTTCTATCCAACTTAATCAAACCATAAATTTTATTTTCGCTAGTAAATTAATTTATCCCTTAACAAACCAACTCATGAAATCAACCCACATCTAAAACCCTTTTTGCTAATAAAATTAATTTGACTTTTTTCTAAAATTAACTTCATCACTTAATATAACTTTTTCTTAAACTAATCATTAAAATCAACTCACCAAACTAATTCAACTCTTTTCTTAAAACAACCCAACCTTTCTCATAAAATTAATTCCTCACCTAAACCTCTTATATAAAAATAATATTCACAATTTCACTAAAATACAAATCAACTAAAATTAATCAATTCAACCTCGCCTAAAAATAAACAACATCGTAATCAATTGATCATGCACATTTGCACTCACATCCTCACACTTTCACACACTTTAGCGCTTTCATGCGTTGTATATGCTTTACTTTACTCGCAATTTATCTTTCGCAATTTACAATTACCGCATTTATCTTACCGCATCGCATCCGTCCAAAGGAAAAACCTACACATAAGTCAACACTTGTGTGTAGTGCACATCATTTGCATCATACTCCCACTTGATCCTTGATCCCATTCAAGTTGATCTTTCTAAGTTTAGATCCTACCCCATAGGAGGACCTTTGTCTTATCTTTACAACTTAGAACAAAGATTCAACAACTCAATACAAAACATTCAAACACAATAGAGAAATAGATGTTAATCATCTTAAGCGAGATAGAATCTCCACCCCACATAAATACAATCAACATGTAGAGACTTTGCCTTAAGAGAGATAGAGGCGTACTCGTCGATCAATATCCGAGTACTTGAGCCCTTCTCTTAAGACGATGCAAAGACTATTTTCCTACAATCTGTGGCGGTTAAATCTCCCTTAAAATGACAAATCATCTTTTCTACTAAAATGAATCAATCAACTACCCTAACCCCGTAGGAACTTTGACCACAGTTAAAGACTTCCTCAAACCCTTTAGGGGAACTACAAATACTCTGATTCCACTCCCGTAAGGATATGTAGGCATAAGATGCGATATCTTATCGAGTATACTTAGAAATAAACCCCTAGGTCTTCTAACCTTTAAGCAGATAAACCATAGCAATAAACAACCATAAAACAAGAGGTTGCTGTAGAGTACTACAGAAACTTAGGATGCTAGCACCTTCCCTAAGTTTAACCAACCCCGAACCTATAACTCTCTAAACCTTGCATTTGCATTGCATTTAGGGTATTTCGATCTTTATCCCTTCCTTTGGACAAATCAAAGTTCGGTTGCAAATTGAATTAAAGATTCAAACTAATTAATAGTTTGGTATCCAAATTTCACCGCGACAGAAATGGCGACTTCACTGGGGATTCTCAGTGGGTTTCCCTATCTTGTTTTTACTTGTTTATTGCTTTATATTTGTTATTTGTATAATTGTTTACTTGTTTGTTTATTGCTTTTGGGTTGATACCTTTGAGTGGTGAGACAAAGTCCTACACCCGGACTTGAGTGAACTTAAGATAGGATAGTGATATGTTCAAAGAGGCTTATATGGGGTGGAATCCCGACCAAGATGACTTGAAAATCACGCTCAATTGAGGCCCTCTCGAAAGTTGTATTGTTGAACGAGTTTTTAATCGTGAAAACATGCACTATATTCGATGTTGGAGCCTATGATATTGAGGACCGTAGTTACCTTAACCCCACTTTGGCTTTTATTAGGATGTAGTGCGGGACTATGAGAGGATACCCCCCGAAATAGTGCTACGTGATGCTACACTCAAAAGAAGTTCTCTTGAGAATATTATTAACCATCGAGTACTTGGGAAATTGATAATATCCGAAAGATGGGCTAATGACTTTGGGAACCTTATTAGAACCTTGTTCTGCAGGTACAATCAACCTTTAGTCCACATCCTTTGGGAATGGGTATACCCTTTGGCTTCATGCTCGTTGCAAACCTAGGGTCCCCTTTGTTTGTTTATCTTTGTGTCTCTATGTGCTTACCTGTGTTTGTTACATTCATATAGCATCATATTGCATTGGTTTCATGGAATCCCGGGTTTATTTATAAACATTATAGAACCAATAGGGATTACAAAAGAAAATATTTTTGAAATATTCTTCTAAGAGTCCTAACTTGGATGACCTAAGGAAGTTAAGGGCAGTGATCGAAGAATCAAGAGAACTCGAAAGACAAATATAAGAGGCTTTCCTTTATTATTGAGGATCAAATGAAGTTTCAAAAAGCTATCATCAATATTGAAGATCCAAGTAAACAAGGGCTTCTTTCCTTATCTTCCAACAAGAGATAGAGGATTTATTTTCCTCTATCACATTATTCCTTAGAAGTTGATCACGGACGACTCATATTTAAGAAATTCCAACAAGAACAACAAATCAACAAGCGCAATGAAGGACTTCCTTAGGGCTGTATTAGCTTTTATTTAGCTATTATGTCAGGACTCTTATAAGAATATTTATTTGTAATCCGATATCAAAAAAATGAATTTTCTTTGGTATTCTATAACGTTTACAATAACTTGAGTTCCTTGAAACCTTTCATTTTCTGCATTCTGCATTCTTGCATTAGCATCCTTCATTTAGCATATGCATGTGCCTCTCCTCTTCTGTGACTCATCCGATCTTCTGTCTTTGTCTGTCAGCTGACATCTCGACCATCTGACCAAGCTTGAAGTATTATTGAAAGATAGCAAAGAGAATGTAAGACATGGATCCCATGACTAGTTTCAGAGTAAGGACTAATCCGTTATTTGATCTTCCCTCTGATAATGTTCAACAAGTGGATGTTTCTACACAACCTCAGCCTGTGCAAGATAACCTGGTTGGTCAGGTTGATGAAAGAGTTGCCCAGTTTCCACAGAGTATACCGAATCCTCCGAATGTTCATGCTAATATGAAGATGGATGATTCTGGATTCGTAGCAATGGAGAAAGAATTTCGTGATCTTAAAGAACAATTGAAAATAGTGAAAGAAGCTAATGCATCTGATCTTGATGCTCGTGACCTATGTCTGGTTCCAGGTGTAATCATTCCTCCGAAGTTCAAGATGCCTGTCTTTGAAGTGTACAAGGGTGTTAGTTGTCCAAAATACCATTTGACGATGTTTTGTCGAAAGATGGCTGCTTATGTTGACGATGATGAATTGATGATTCACTATTTTCAAGAAAGCTTATCTGGGGCATCCTTGATATGGTATATGAAGCTACAAAGGAATCGTATTCAGCCTTGGATAGATTAAGCTGGTGCTTTTGTAAAGCAGTACAATTATAATTTGGATGTGGCTCCAGACAGTGACCAATTGATGAACATGAGTAAGAATGACGATGAATCTTTCAGGGAATACGCTCAACGATGGAAAGAGTTAGCTGCCCAAATTCATTCACCACTTCAAGAGAAAGAATTAACCAAGATGTTTCTAGGAACACTGCCAAACTCTTATTATGTTAGGATGGTAGGCGTTGTGCCATTAGATTTCTCCAAAATTGTGGAAGCTGGAGTAAACATCGAGAATGCGCTCAAAAGTGGAAGAATTCAAGATGACTTAAATGATCGAGCTAATGAAGAGATTTCAGTTGGTGATTCCCTAGAGGAAAGAAGCGTTGATGTTAATGCAGTTTGGGATCCCTCTCAAATCTTATCGGGTCCAGTTCCAGTACCTTATCCTCAACATCAGTATGTGGCGCCTGCTCAGCGCAGACGATGAATACCTCATAAAGAAGATTAATTTCTCCAAATCAGCATCAGAATTGACAGGTTCGAAGACGGTTTCAGAATCAGAAGACACCTCTGAGTGTTCCAAAAGAAGAAACTTGTCGGTTTGATCTTATCCGAATGACTTGCTGTCAACTATGGTCTTATTTTGCTAGAAACTCGGTAATGACACCCAAAAGGACTAGAATCATGAAGTCTCGCCCACCGTGGTTCAACCCAAACGCCAGCTGTGAATTTCATGATTGAGTGTTGGGGCATTCAATTGAAGAATGCAAAGTTTTCCAAGAGAAAGTCCAAGAAATGATTGATGAGGAAGTGCTAACCTTCAAAGGAGAAAGACCAGTTTTGAATGGAATACCATTGTGCTGATATGTATGAAAACTCCAGAGCTCATCGGACCATTTATTTTCATTTGCTTATGTGTTTCATTTCTTTGATTAAAAGCATAATTGGCATGTAAGAACATGTTACTTTGAATAAGTAATGCAATAAGTGTTCGTCTTGAAGAAACCCATTCGTTTCACTCGTAAAATGTTTTTATAATTTATAATGCCAATTTTACCCTTTGGTGAAGAGTTGGGAGGAGGATGACGAAGTAAAACGTGTGATCTCTTGATGTATGCTTTTGAGTAAAACCTACTGATGATGTAAGGTATTGTTTCAAACCTCCTAAACACCAAAGACATAAGGAAGTTAAATCCTTTCTAACCCTTTCCAACCTCATTTTTAAACCTGGGGCAGGAAATTTTTCAGTCAGCTCGATTGAACACTTAAAACCTTTTAAAAGGGTGAACATCTTTCAAAGTGGGTGGGTACAAATATACTTTGACCCTTTTATTCCTTTGTTTTACACATTGTAAACTAAACAATACAACCTTCAAAAGTCCTAATTAAAGTAAGGTTTACTTCGAAAGCATACTCGATGAGATAATGTTTCCTGACTCCTATGAGCTATGCTCAATTTGGCATTGGCATTATAAATTTAAATTAATATCCTAACTAGTGATTTTGTCACAAATTATCGAGATATCTCTTTTCAAAACTTCAAGACAAACATATATGTTGCATTAACGGTTTCAGAATTAACATTTCATACATGTTGATCTTTGTCGAGGTCATAGGAAGTTTTATATGCGAGCATCAACATTAAGTTTGTTCTATTGGAACTTGAAGATCCTGCTAGACAGGGGCAACTATGTTTCTAAGTGGTTTGTTCTGTGCAAATTTGACTTCGGCTAAAGAGCTATTTCTGAAGACTCATTCATAATACCATCAATCAGGGCCAGTTACATCGAGATTCGGCGAATCTCTCAAAGAGTTTGAAAACGGTGAGGCATTTGGACGCCATGTTTTCTGTAAAAATCCTCTTAGAAATGACTTCTCATAATCATGTGACTTGGGGCATCTAAGAAGTGAAGATTATCTTATCCATGTGCAACAAACTATTGTTCAAAAATGGCGACTACCACTACTTTTCAACTTTCTTCATGTCCCCAGTGAATTTTAATTCTGGTAGTCAGGACATTCTCCGATGATTCTTCTCGATACAAGAATTCTCCAGCTTTTCAATGCAAGAATTCCCAATGATTTGCTTAACTTCACTTCCCTAGTGAAGTGCATGATATTTTAATCCTCAGTAACTTTCTTCTCCAACTTCACCTTCCCAGTGAAGTGGACGTGTTTTACTACTTAGTGGATCTTCTACAACGCCAATCTTCTCCAGCGAAGTGGATGTTTATTTCATCCCATTTAAAGTTTCGACTTTGGCATGCTCAACAGCTTTATTAACCCAGGTTTTCCCCATGAAGGTGGATATTTATTTTATCCCCTGTGAAACCTCAGCTCGGGTATTTCCATCTACGAACTCCAGTAAGAATCTCTCCAGTGAAGCAGATATTTATCCATGGAGTTCTCAAAATACGAGTTTGATCCACCCCTGGTAGATCTTTATTCTCGTCTTCAACAGGAAAATCTTTCAGACTTATCAAGATGTTACATCCCCAAGTGGAATGTTCTCTATTCCCCAAGAGAAGTTTTTGAAGCCCTGAAGCAGGAGTGTGATCCCGTATTTGGTTCTCCACCTATTCCCCAATGGTGCTTCTATCTGTGAAGATCGGTCGGATGTCTACTTCGAGATGTTTATTTCATCTCTGTTTTCCCCTGTTCGTTTGTTTTTTCAGCATGAACATATGCATAGCATATAGGTAGATGGCATGGAATGTTCATTTTACATCTTTGTGTTCGCCTGTTCTGCCGCTTCGGTCATGTTTATCCCCGACTAGTTGGGTGCGTCCTCTCCTTCCAATTAGAGTTGTCAGTCCTAGGCAGAAAAAGAGCGACATATTTCTATTTCCCCACAGAGTTCGATCCTCGTGGAAAATGGTTACTTTAGTACAGCCCATTTGAGCTCATACCTTAATGTTCGAGTCTTGCTTGACAGTTTCTCTTCAGTTATTTCCTGAATTGAACTTCGGTTCTTGACAATCACATTTTGGATATCTCCAACTTTTGACTTAAGCGTGCATTTACTTTGCACTTTGCTCCCCAAGAAGAGTCTCTATGAAGATCATCATTGAAGATGGATGCTTCCCCAACAATATTATCAGAGTTCCTCGACAATTTGCATCCATATTATAAGCAACCTCTTTATTTGAGCAACTCGTTTTGATCAGGATCTTATCCAAAACGACAAATGACAGTCTCCTCAAGAAAGTTTGCCCATCCCCAGTGATTATCGACTTGGTAAAAGGAAAAACCTTACAGATATTTCTCTTTATTTGATAATTCACACAGCAAGGATGCTCCTCAGAAATGTATTCCACAGCGAATTCATCACATAAGTTTATTTCCATCAAGCGACATCTCCCTAGAGAAGTCGAGGAAGTTTATCACATTAGTCTCTCTTCATTTGAGAAGACGTACTTTACAGTTCAACCGGCTCGCATCTCTCCTGAAGATCCCCGGTGAAGCTTTACAATCTCCAATACATCACAAATTACAATCTACAAAATTGCACAATTTACAATACATTATGGCTCATAACTAAAATGTTCTACAATTTACAATACATTATGGCTCACAGCCAAGAAGTTCTACAACATTTACATCAACATCTACAATCTACCATGACTCTACAAACTACAAAATCTACAATCCCCTGTGAAGATGCTCTCACGAGTTTTCGTCATTTCGGGCAGAGACTGAGACAAGCTCATGGTTCCCATACCATGACGCTCGGGGAGGTTCTACATCCTTTAGAACATTTATTCAAAGACATCTCTTTTCCTGGATAATCTCGACAGTAGATTACCAGTAAATCTCGGAAAAAGATTTCCAGAAGACTTCGTCAGAAGTATTTCTCCAGCAGCCTTCAACATAGAATCTCGAAAGTAGATTCCCTAGAAGATTTTAATAGTACATACTTTGGCAAAAGTATTCTCCATTAAAGTTACAAGTCTTGACAGTAGACCTCTCCAGCTGATATCTCGAATCAATTACGTTTGACCTATACGGTCGGTTCTTTTAGTGGATTTTCCCACAAGTTCCTTACAACATATTTATAGACACTTTGTGGTTGTCAATCTTTCCCCGTGGAGTCTCGCTTTGTTGAGCCTGTTCTTCCCGTATGTTGTGTCTAGTTTTCTCCTGTGACATTGTTTCCTCACAGGCCCGTCTGTCTTGCATTTTCATATCATTGCATATCATTTGCATTTGGCGGCTTCTTAGGGCCAAAAATTCGTGCAGTGTTTATATTTAAGTCCCTTCTATCACGTCGAGACGGAAATTTCATTTTCCATATCTCCGGATAAAAGTAACTTAAATAGGGGCATCTGTTGCACCCTAATTTTTGACCTTAAGATCCCACCTCCTTGTGTGTTTCCTTGCATTTTATCTTTCTACTTTTATGTGCGACTAACGAGTGTGTGCAGGGTATTTTGCTTTAAAGATGTCTCTGGCGGAGTTTCTATGATTAGATTCCTTTAAATCAGGATTTTGGCCCCTTTCAAGTTCTTCTCTTTGTCAAGGAAGGTTTGTCAAGACAGGATTCACACAAGAATCGAAATCACAAGTTCATAGCTTGAGGCATTTACAGGGCAAGATAATCTGGATTCAAGATTTAAGGATTATTCATTTGGGTTTTTAAAATTCGACATGTACCATTTAATCAAGTGGTGTTACGTTGGCAAGAATTACTTTGATTTCGATCGGTGCACTTCATGTGGATTATTTTGGTCTCCAAGACCTTGGTTCTCCAGCGACTTGGTTATTTTATTTCAACTTGGATGGATTGAAGTTGTTAAACTAGTTCTTTCTCAAGCTTAAGTCCATACTTTGTAAGATTTAAGGCCAAGACTATATCCATGGTTACTAGAGAGTTCCTCAAGCTCATTTTAATGTTAATGAAACCGATATGGAGTTCATAATTGCGAGAATATCATGGAATATTTCAAGACTCTCACTCCTTACAAAAATGTTTTCAAGATTTATCATCCTAAGGTACCTCCCGAGTTCCAACATAAGGCTCGTGGTCCATTGTCAAATTCAATAAAATCCAATCACGAGAGAATTCATAAGATTAAGTAATTTTCATTCCTACAAAACTCAAATTCAAGTCAACAGATTCAAGTGTTATAGGTTGAATTTAATTCAAATGAAGGATCATAAAAAACCCATAGTCAGTATAAGATAAGAGGTCTTTGCTCTTTGCAATTCAAAGAATTAAGCCTAGCCTAAAGGACAATTGCAGTACATCCATAAAACAGGACAAACTGAGTTGAACCATGTCACTTCCAGGACATGCCGGCAATGCTAAGTTGTGGCTTTTCCTTTTGACTTCCTTACAAAACTAAAGCAATACCAAGTCGTCATCGCAATCGTCCTTGTAAATCACAAAACTCGTTGATTTTTAACAATAATGTTAACGCAGCACTCGCATCATTATCCTCGAATCAACTCACGTACGACAACACCTTGCTGTCCATATCCAGCTGCTGCAAATAATTATTACAACAGGATCAGTACCGATACCAATAGCCACTCATTCTTAGAAATATTCCAGCAAGTGGTAATAGCTTGCTTACCTACAAATAGGAGATGTCGTACGACAACAAAATGATTTCTCAAGCACAACATTTCTTGTGACCTATTTTCCTGCACGGGGATAACATCAGAGAAAATAAGAATGTATCAACATGCGAAAACACATCTCCTTTTGAGGCCGGACCTCGTGCGAGAGGAATTGAGATAAGATCGGCAAATATGAGTATTTCTTACCTCCAAAAGTAGACTTTGAGGATGCAATTTGATTTTGACACATAATTATGACGGACTCGGTTGCCGGTCCCACTTCTGTGTGAGTGTTCAGGGTGGATCTCGAGAATGAAGGTGTGCTTTTCCTTCACGTTGCTGTCAAAATTGGTGAGATTGTGGGCAAGGTAGATCCCTTTATTCACGACTGGTCTTGTGGAAGTGTGCAATCCTTACCACTGGTATCAGATAAGAACTGATGAGGCAACGGCGCAGTTGCATCTTTCCACATGTCATCCAATTGAAGATGATGAATTGGGAGAACAATTACCGCAACCGGTAGATACACCTTTTGCCTATCAAAAAACCAGAAGCCATGTCAGAGACTCATAACCTGTTAAAAAGAGACCGTAAGATGAAGAGGAAAGGAACATAATTTAATGAATTAGGGTGAATGTCCTAAACAAATTATGTTAATGCAGTATTGTATCCCAAAAAAAAATTGAAGTGAAGAAACAAATCACAAAATCCCCAATTTATACACCTCTGCCGACCCACTCAGAATTCAACTGCACGCTCTGAGAATCGCACTTCTGGATTTCGAACTTCTTCTTCCTTTGGGTTGAGTTGATAGAGGAAAATGACGAAGGTGTCGATGTGTTGCAACAACACTTATAAGTTGAGCCCAGATGAAGAAAGGATCATCATCATAGACATTGCACTTTCTGTCCAAACTAATATCAAAGAAGGCAACACCTTCTTCATCATCACTCAGAGATGGTGGCAACATTGGATTGAATATGTGAACCAAGATCAGACAAACCCTTCATACGATGGATCTTCCTGTCATGAACATAGCAATTTGGCTAGTTTAAATGCTTTAAAGATAACTATGATTTGATAGATAATACTGGATTAGAGGACTTTAGTACGGGTACTCAAATTCACGATACACTCTTAGAAGGGCGTGACTACGTATTACTTCCCCAAGTGGTTTGGGACCAATTATTTAAATGGTATGATGGTGGACCTTCACTGGCGAGGAAAGTTATTAGTTCAGGTTTTTCGCAGAAAGAATTTGTAGTAGAGGTGTATCCTTTACACCTTCAATTACTTGTGTTTCTAAAGTGTTGAACCACTATCTGATGGAGAAAAGGAAAACCTGCATATCAAGAGTCGACTCCCGAAATCATTACAAAACCATTGCAAACCATAGACTCACATAAGTCGTTCATATTGTCACTACAAAATTCATAATAACCACCTTGTTGTAAATCATCCAAGCTCACCACAGAATCATCAGAACAATTACTAGAAACAACCTGCAATATTTCACAACCAATTTTCGTCAACAATTCTAAGGAAGGGACCATCCAGCACTGATGTACATGACTAAAGAAGAAGTTTCGGAAAATTCCTGTCAAAACCGTCAATACCTCCAAACGCGTACAAGTTCATCACCTGCGAAAGAAGAATAACAGGTTCAGAAAGAGGAACATGAAGGTCGATATCTGCACAAATGTAAAGAGTTCAAGAGGTCATGAATCTTATCTTGGAAAACAACTGATGAGGTGGACAGTGATATCTTCTGATGCTTTGACATTCTTTCCAGCAGTTTTGTACTTTATAATTGCTAGTTATAATCAACCTTCTCGGAGCCGTAAAACTGATTAATCACGGCCATTTCAATTCTCATAAAGTAGAAGAGATTGTTTACAACAGAGCCACCGAAACTTATCAGCTTCTCTGCAAACAATCATCTCATGTTTTCCTTCATTGGTTCAACAAATAAAGGCTCCAAAAGATTCCTTTATGCACTACTCAACAGTTCTCTCTCATTTTACCTATTTTCTTCTCAAGTGCATGAAAAGTCCATTTTGCTGCCGCTTCTTCCTGCAACCGTGCTAGCCATGGAAGAGCCCTTTATTTTCAAGTGGTTCTCGAAATGCGCCATCTCTCCAAGCAACTCCAATGTATTGTTGTCAAGTACCTGAAACCAGAACCAAGAGGATATAAGCATAGAAATCCTCAAGCAGAATCTACGTAATCACCGAAGAACAAGGAAAGCTACCAAAACATGACCCTGTCAAGATGGAAGACCCCATCCATCTCAAACCCAACAGAAGAAGCCAAATGTCGCATCTTTAAAGGCCTCCCGGAATCCAGTTGCTAGTGACAAAGCTGTAGTTGATACCGTCAATGATCGTGGAGCAGAGTTATCAAATGACAGTGATGAGCTTCACAACGAAAAGATTGATCTTATAGCCAAAATAGACGCAATCCATGGAAGAAGTGTGGCAGAAACAAATGAGATCCCTTCAATCTAGCCTCTCCATTGCTAAGAAGATCCTTGCTATTGACGACTCTGAAAGAAATTCAGATGCATCTGTTAATAATACAAGAGATTGAGCGTAATTACAGTTGGTGGAGGAAGAAGAAACTCAGGCACCAAATCTCAACCTGCCAAGTCAATAGAATTCGATTTAATTATCGCCAAGCCAAAATAAGAAGACATCAGGGCATTCAAAGTAATTCTAAAACAGGCTCAGACACAATCAGACAAACCTTAAAGTCCTTGCCAAAATCAAGAACGACATGTTCTTTTGCCAATTATCACAACCGTTAATTCTTTCCTAAACAAGAGTCAACAGAATAAAGTCAGTATTCATTGTGAAAATCAAAGCTTCAGTGGACAAAAGCCTATAAAAGAAGAGCATACAACATTCAACAATCAGGGGGGATGGAATACACAACATTCAGAACACAACAATTCATAAAATCCCCAACAATTCACAAAATCCCAATTTCAAAACCCCAATTTAAAAACCCAAAAAAAAAATCATGACAAGAAGAATAGAGGAGTGACTTATCTTCGTAGATTATTGTCACCCTTCGCAAATAACCCTCCGCTCGCTCCAAAACCTTCGCCGTCTCCACGAATCTCAATCATCCTCAACTGAAACCCGCTACAAATCACCGTCCCCGCCGCCATGAAGAGCCTCCTCGCAAAGCCAACTCCCCTGAATCGCCACCGGCGAAGCCGACCACACCCTCATTCCACCGTTGAATCACCTGGATTCTCCAAGCCACCACCGGAAGACACAAATCCACTTACTGTTAGTTTATTAATAATTTTGATGTTTGTTTCAAGTTGAAAAGGAAGAAAAAAGACGAGCAGAAGGCGAGATAGGAAAAGAGGAAAGAATGAACAGAGGAGATCGTGAGAAGAATCGAGAAGAAAAGGAAGAAAGAAAGGTGGAACGGTGGCAGACAGAGATTTGGGAATCTGGGGGGTTTCTGTTTTGTTTTTTTCATTGTTGTAATTCGATGTATGTGCACACACAAGATCCACGTGCTCCCTCACAATCACACCCACCGTATGCCCTCATGACCCCATACGCACAAAATCCTCCGACATTCCCTAGTAACCACCAGTTAATCACCAATTATCCTTTTAAATCCACATTAATAACTCAATCATCCCTTTTCTTAACAAATTAATTAACCTAATTATCTTCTTCTTAGCAGCCACCTATTTACCTAATTAAAAAGAATTAATAACTTTTTTTAATTATTTTGTTTCTAACTAAATTTTTAATCAGTCATTTATCTAGCTATTTAACCTTTTATTTATAATCATTACTTGCTTATTATTTAAATACCAAAAAGAAAACATTTCAAAATTTAAATAACTTGTATTTATTTATTAATAATAATAAGAGAAAAACTACTCTTTATTCAATAAAAAAAACCTATTTACTTATTAATAATTATTTAGATTTATTTCTATCCAACTTAATCAAACCATAAATCTTATTTTCGCTAGTAAATTAATTTATCCCTTAACAAACCAACTCATGAAATCAACCCACATCTAAAACCCTTTTTGCTAATAAAATTAATTTGACTTTTTTCTAAAATTAA
Source organism: Lathyrus sativus (assembly GCA_963859935.3). NCBI lineage: Eukaryota > Viridiplantae > Streptophyta > Magnoliopsida > Fabales > Fabaceae > Lathyrus > Lathyrus sativus. The sequence goes on from OZ012736.1 coordinate 426,459,064, forward strand.
CTTCATCACTTAATATAACTTTTTCTTAAACTAATCATTAAAATCAACTCACCAAACTAATTCAACTCTTTTCTCAAAACAACCCAACCTTTCTCATAAAATTAATTCCTCACCTAAACCTCTTATATAAAACTAATATTCACAATTTCACTAAAATACAAATCAACTAAAATTAATCAATTCAACCTCGCATAAAAACAAACAACATCGTAATCAATCAATCGTGCACATTTGCACTCACATCTTCACACTTTCACACACTTTAGTGCTTTCATGCGTTGTGTATGCTTTACTTTACTCACAATTTATCTTTCGCAATTTACATTTACCACATTTATCTTACCGCATCGCATCCGTCCAAAGGAAAAACCTACACATAAGTCAACACTTGTGTGTAGTGCACATCATTTGCATCATACTCCCACTTGATCCTTGATCCCATTCAAGTTGATCTTTCTAAGTTTAGATCCTACCCCATAGGAGGACCTTTGTCTTATATTTACAACTTAGAACAAACATTCAACAACTCAATACAAAACATTCAAACACAATAGAGAAATAGATGTTAATCATCTTAAGCGAGATAGAATCTTCACCCCACAACAATACAATCAACATGTAGAGACTTTGCCTTAAGAGAGATAGAGGCGTACTCGTCGATCAATATCCGAGTACTTGAGCCCTTCTCTTAAGACGATGCAAAGACTATTTTCCTACAATCTGTGGCGGTTAAATCTCCCTTAAAATGGCAACTCATCTTTTCTCCTAAAATCAATCAATCAACTACCCTAAACCCGTTGGAACTTTGACCACAGTCAAAGACTTCCTCAAACCCTTTAGGGGAACTACAAATACTCTGATTCCACTCCCGTAAGGATATGTAGGCATAAGATGCGATATCTTATCGAGTATACTTAGAAATAAACCCCTAGGTCTTCTAACCTTTAAGCAGATAAACCATAGCAATAAACAAACATAAAACAAGAGGTTCCTGTAGAGTACTACAGAAACTTAGGATGCTAGCACCTTCCCTAAGTTTAACCAACCCTCGAACCTATAACTCTCTAAACCTTGCATTTGCATTGCATTGAGGGTATTTCGATCTTTATCCCTTCCTTTGGACAAATCAAATTTCGGTTGCAAATTGAATTAAAGATTCAAACTAATTAATAGTTTGGTATCCAAATTTCACCACGACATTGGGGAATCAAGGTAAGGCAAGCAGAAATCAAGTAGAAAAACAAGACACTTATAAGATCGGAGCTAGTATGATGATTAGTCCAACGAGGTGCTTATCTTGAGCTCCCTACTCCTTTTGTTTTTCGCTTCTTCTTCTTCTTCTTTATCCATGTGCTATGATTTTGATTCGTTTCTGCTTGCTTCTATTTCTGCCAATTGCTGGGTTGGGGTTTAGTTCAAGTCGACTAGAGCTTCAGTGTGAAGCTCCATCAACCCTTAGGGAGAACTTTTTGAGTGAATTTGGTATTTCAGGGACTTAATTCTGCAGAGCTTTGCTAGGTTCTCCTCTCCTTTCTTTTTGCCAATGATTTGAGTGGTTTTTATAGGGAATTTTAGGGTTGAATGGTACGTGTGAAAGTTTGTGATTTTTCAATTTGGTACGTGGGAGGAATATTTCTGTTAGAGAATAAGAGAATGTTGCTGATTTTGTGGGATTTAGGTGATAATGACTCATTCTTATTTTTGTCTGTAGTGAACAAGAAATTTTCTAGAACATGTTAATTTCACCCGAGTTTTCACTGCGTAAATTTGTGACTTGGCCATAAAATGAATTCAACAGCTTAGTTCTCAAATGAACCATGGCTTAATGAAATTAGTTATCTCATGGTTTGCACAAACAAAATCCCATTAGGGCCTTACATTAAATTGAATCTCATTGTTTTGAATAAAAACTAGTATTGATTTGAAATAAACTACCTTATTCCCTGAACACAACATAAGTCTCAAATTGAAACACATACACTCCGAGCCCCTTAGATAACACGCCATCCTGCTTTGATGATAAAGTTTGAATAGTCATCCTAATATGTGAATGTAGCAAGACTTGAAATCACATTGAAATATGGCCTAAGAATCCATTGATCATTAAAACCAATTATAATAAACCAAGCATGACACCCTGAAGGCTTTAGTCACGGCCTCTCATTATAATTAAAACAATTCCAAGATGGCTTGAAACATGAAGGATCACAACTCGCACTTTTAACCATGGCGTAAACCTAATCACAAATCAACAAAGCTTGGAACAATTTTCCAACCATGGCTTGAAAGTAGGACTGAACCATTTGGGAACATGACTTAAAATTGGAATATGCCCCCAAATGGATCTTGAAATCAACCATAACTTGGCTAATTATTCATAGCTTGAAACTTGCAACGGAATTAAGCATGGACTCATATCACATCTTTGCATCAAGGCATCATTCATAACTTGCAATAAAAGCTCATAACTTAAAAATTACTCAACAAATTAAGTATGGCCTTGACACCACCTTAAAACAGGGCTCAAAATAAACTCACACAAAACTTGGAATCACCTTGAGATAACTTACTATTGTGGACATAAGCTTGAAACAAGCTAAATTAAGGTTTGATGAATGAAGGATATAAGGTTAACTTGAAGTATACTTCATGAACAATTGACCCTGTCTTGACCAGTTGACCATGAGAGTGAGAACACCTCATTCAACATACTTTTGCAAGGAATATGATCACAATGAGCACACACTACACCTGTATGACTTAAACCCCAAAATCATGGCCAAAGGCTAAGTGATCACTTTGAGACCGATCATGAAGCAACACCAATGCTTGATATAGGAGAATAGAAGAGTAGGACAAATTTGGGATATGACACCTACCCAATGCAACTTCTACCTAGAAACCCATATAGATAAGAGAAACGCATCTCAATTCCTAAATCACCTCAGTGATATCTAACAGTCACAACCTCCGGTGACTATATCAAATTGTTCAATTGAAAGACAACCTTTTTAACATAATATTCAGTCAATACTCTTAACTAACACTAATGCTTGAATTTGCTTAAAAGCTTCATCCAAGAATAATATACAATTCATTACCTACAGGTTTCTGAATATGAAAAACTATGTTTACTACAATGTATCAAACCGATACAAAGGGTGACTTACAATACAAGAAAAGCACATGACTCTCAAAACCCTAAACCCTTATTTTTACTTTACAAAAGTCTTAACAAGGACTAGTAATTTGCCCTAGGTCTTGGTCTTGCTTTTATAATCTTCATTGTCCATGGGCTTCAAAATTTTTGTCCAGTCATTCCTTGATCCATGTTCTGATTATGCCTTAAATCTTGGAAAAGATCTGTAACAAACCTATTGTATTAGACCAAGATGTCGAGTCTTCAAGATAGGACATCTTGGCCGACATGTTGTTCTTTACAGATTTCTTCATATTATAACAACTTGTTCAACATCATGTTTTACCAAAATTTAGTCAAGTCTTAGAGCCTTCAATACTTATTGTATGATATAGGCAACATCTCGTTACTTTTACTGCAACATGTGTATGTAATTTATAATAACAATAACTACATTTGTTATTAAATCATAAAAAAAATACTTATAATAATAATAACAATTATTATTATAATATAAAATTTTATAAACCTTAAATAACTCTTGACAACACAACTCTTGTGTCGTCAAAAACTTTAATGCAACTCATTCATACTATCAAAATTGTAACGATCGATTATTCAAATCGATTGAATGAAATGTCATTGCTTAACCATATAAACATCGGATTCTGAAGCAAAAGAATATTGACCAAAAACATGAAACACAATCATCACAGAAATCGAATCGATGAAATAAAAGACATATCAAATATATCGTCGTTGCATTTGAATTATTCATATCCTATATGAAATTGATCAATCACTTTTGTGTAGCTTATGAATGAATGATGTATCACTGCTTCACCATACAAAAGTCGGATTCCGAAGCATAGTCAACATCGAACTATCCAAATCATTCACAACATGATGCAAAAATTAATTTTCTTTATTAGTTAATTTATTCTGTGTTTTAATCGAATTAAATCAGAAAGTACAGAAAATAAATATCTACCAGATTCATGGTTTCGTAAGTGGCTCTGATACCACTGAAGGGAAATCGCGATCCAAAATACAGCGGAAATTAAAATTTTCTCTTTAGTGATCCTTACGAATGAACATGATCAGTGATAGAAAGGTTACCTCTTGTGGTGATTAACAATTTTGATGCAGATCTGGATGAATGATCACAAGCTTTGAATGAAGAACAACGCCTCTACTCAGTCTATACGAACAGTGTGCCTTCAATCTCAGTGATAGCTGCTATGAATGAAGACTTTGAGTGAGAGAGAAAAGGAGAGAAAAATGGTCAGGGTTTTACCAACTGAATTTCATCAAGTTTTAAAACTTCTATACAAGGGTTATATTTATAGAACCACTTGTGTGAGCTGCAATCTAAAAAGCCCAACTTAAGTGCACCATATAAATATAATAATAATAATAATAATAATAATAATAATAATAATAATAATAATAATAATAATAATAATAATAATAATAATATATAACCGTTATTATAATAAATATATTTTATTATTAGTATATTATAATAACTATTATAATAATAATAATAATAATAATAACTCTTATTATTATATCATACAATGTTTCATATTTCACTTAAGTACATTGTACCTTACGGTGTTCCCTAATTCTCTCAAGTACACTGTACCTTACAGTGTTCTTTATTTATTCTATCTCTCATCAATCTGCCCTTATGTGTGAGACCCTGTAGGTTCTTGTGACGTTGGAAATTTTATTAAATAATATATTTAATATAATAAATAATGACCAGTATCTAGCAACACATCGTTGCTATCCAAGTCACAAAAATGTCATCTGATTTGACAAAACCTTTTTGTTATAGTACTTGTGTGTACAATTACCGTTTTGCCATTATGTCTATATTGAACACAAGGCATATAGCGTGTCATCCTTGTCCAGTTCAATATTTGGCCCTTAGATATTTATCTTGTTATGCAGGATGGGCAAATTTCATCTAGGTCACTCATGTTCCTCAGCATGCTTTGTGGAGTACTCATCAACTGCCTTTATGGTCATCCAGTTACGGACAATATTAGATCAGTAATAAAATATTCGACTCTACATCTAGGGTCCATAGTGGTTTCAGGTTAAAGGGTGGTATACACCCTATTACCATGAAAGTAACTTACGACACTTTGCATAATATTCTATATAGTACTCTCATAGCAGATCAATCCAGTATAAATATTACTCCTAATATTCATATATATGTTAAGACTTGATAACTCCTTATCCACGATCCATGAGATGTGATCATCAGTCTATTTACATAATAGTTTTAATGCTTTAAGGTTATCACATTTCACAGTAAAGCTCGACTACGGATACTTTAAGAATAGTGTCCTTATGTTTAATAGATCTCATGATTAAGTCACACTTAATATTTTATTAAACGAACTAGCTATTCTAGGGACTTTATTATTTTGGAAAAACAACCATAATAAAAAAAATGCCTTTTATTAATAATAAGTAATTCAATACAAGTACCAAAAGTATTGGACTCTAGAGTTTAGACCAACATTATCTCCAAGCATGAATCTAAAAGAAGTCATATTATCTAAGAGAAGAAGATCTTGAATTGCTTCATTGGAACACGGGGTTGTAGTGTGGAGTACTTCTACAACGTAAAGGCTATGATGAAATAATTATGCAAGGTAGAATATGTGAGTGATATGACAAATAGTCTGTCTGCCTTGATTAACGATAAGCATACATGTGTATCTTGGTGTACTACTGAAGCTGAGTATGATGAAATTAGGAGGGGTTGCCTTCAATCAGTATGGATGAAATAGATACTGAAGAAACATGATGACAAGGCTGATGTTCTGACATTATACTGTTAGGATCTGAATGTTATCAGCTACTTCATTTGGAACAAGAATCTTGACAAGTATAATCAAGTAATAGGAAGTCTTGATAAAGGAAATGTTGCTATTTTGAAGAGTGTAGACACTAAGGAGCAACTCACTGTCATCTTTACTAATGATGCATATGAAAATGATCTTGAGGACATAAGTTGTGAAGTAGGAGTTGGCACTGTCGAGGTGTTGTAGAAATTATAAAGATGGAGGAATACAACACATATTGCATCTTTCATCCATTCTCTGATGCTTGGTAGGCATGAGCAGGCACGAATCTACATGTATGTCATTGGGTGCAACTGCCCCTACCAATTTGTTTATGGTATTATAAATTATTTAAAAAATTTGCTTCTTATCCAATGAAATACAGGTAATGCCCCCATAAAAGAAATACTATTTGTATATTTGAAAAACTAAGTATACATAAATTATTTATTGGTTTTTTTTGTTACATATTAAAAATAAAAAATAAAAGAAAAAAATTATACAATAATTCAAAATATAATGACTTATAGATATCTTTTTGCATATATTTAAGCCTCTTTGATTTATTTATTTTTTGGATATAAAATAACAAAATTGTGATAGTTTAAATTTTGTACACAATTATTTTATTACTTTTACATTAATAAATTTATTTTTTATATATAAATATTTATAATAGTATATATAGTTTGCACCCCACTAATTTAAATTTCTGGATTCATCTCTGGGCATGAATAAGTGAAGACTGTTAATGAATGGAATAAAAGATCTCTGCAATATAGAAGGACCAGTTTGAAGAAGATGTACTAAAAGGTTGTGGTGAGGAAGTTTAGTACCAACACTCCTAAATCATATGATAGCTTCAAGGAGTGTAAAAGGATCTTTGATAGAGGCAAGAGTTGGAAGATCATCTAAAAAGGATCTGTTACATGTGTGCTTCCATCTGTTACTTTTGTGTTTCTATTACAGATGTTTGTGTTTCCGTCAGTGCTTATGCTTTATGCATTTTGCTTTTGTGCTTCCATATAGGTGTGGTTCCATTTATTTTTATGTACACTTATTCTATTTTCTTTTTTTTCAATTTTTGCCTAAAAGGGGGGGGGGGGGTAAAATGTTGATTTGTTTGCTATTTTTGATGTTAGATCAGATGTCATGACTTTATGTCATGTTTATACTACTACTTAGGAATAGTAGTTTATCTTTGTTATTGCCTGGCTGTATGCAACATTTAGGGGGAACATGTTAATCTGTTGTTAGTGTAGAAGATCAGAATGTCTAATTTTGGTGTACAAGATCAGAATGCTTGATTATGAGGTTGTTTGTTGGATTATGTGTTATTGTGTCTGGGAGAATGCATTATTCTCTGCAGTTGGTTGTGGTGTTCAGGGGGAGTGTGCTTGTGATTGTGTTTGGTGTTTTTGAAGTGTGGTTCCATTGTATGAACTTGCATGAGAGTTCATGTGTTCTTTTTCTGGTGATTTGGGTTTTCCACTTTAGAGGGAGTACTGGGGGAGCTGTGTACCTGTCTGATCTGTAGCTATAAGGTTGCAGTTTATATAGAGCTTACATGGTCTCATGTAGCTCGTGTTGATGTGTGATGTTGAACCTGATGTCTTGACATTATGCTGTCAGGTGTACTCTATTGGTTTAACAACAGTGTGCTTGGGTTCTTTGTTTCTGTTTTCATTCCACTATGTGTTCCTCTGATGTGCGTTAAGGTTGTTTTAGCCAAAATTTGCCAAAGGGGGAGATTGTAAGTTCTGTGATTTTTGGATTGGCTATATTTTGGTAAAACAACATGCTGTTAGCAAGATGTTAAACCAGATGTTCTTCTATGACTGCCAGACATCATGTTCTGCATGATATTGTGACATGTTCCAGAATATGTTATACCAGAAATTAGGGCATGACTATTTTGCTATTTTTATTGTGATTTTTTAGTGTGTTCTGATTCACACATGTGTGATATTCATGGGAGTATATTGTGATAATTTCTGTTATGACATATTTTATTAGTTTTCATAAAAAGGTTCTTTGAGCCTTTTTAAGAAAGTTTGTATTTTGTTCCTTTTACTATGCAGGATGACTTGTAGAGTTAAAATATATTGTTGCTATTTGTACACCTCAAGAAGCCCAAGTCCATTAGGTCTAAAGGCTATTCAAAGTGAAGACCAAACCATATTGATGTATAGAATACAACATGAAGAATTTGGGAAATAAGGATTAGCCGTGTTTTGGTTGGTCTTTAGGATTTAATATGTGTTAATTGTATGTCACTCATGTATCTTCTAATGCATTGAGGTTGACTGATTGTTCATTGTCCATTCTAAAGCTTTTAGGCAAGAGTGTATTGTTCTTGATTAAAGCTTCTAAGCAAAATCTAGTATTGTCTTGGAAGTATGCTACTTTTATTGTTTGTTGTTGTTGTTGATTTGTCATTGGGATTGTGATTGATTAGGAAGTGAGAGGGGGATCTCATATCTATAGGGTGTCTAGATATCCAGAGGGATACAACATCTTCTCTAAGGACATAATTATGATTCACATTCCTTGGAAGGAGGATTCTAGTTTAAAGGTAGTGGGTGATATGCAAACCTTTGGTTTTAGGTGGGTTTATTTGAATAGAGGTTTTCTTTTCTCCATGGAATTGATAACGAGGTTGTTTATAGTCGTGTAGCATTTAAAGTTTCTAAATCCTACGGGTCCCTCGTAGGTGTAGGATTCTCTCTCAAATAGTAAATAAAAAATTATTCAAAAATTATCCTTGTGGGTATCTATTTCCACTCCCCTTACCAATGATCTTATGAAGTTCCTATGATCCTTAAGTTTAAATAGAATACTCTTATAAGGGTTGGAAAGGTTCTATCGAGTACTTATGTGAAGAAATTTCTTAGAGAGGCTTGACAAATTTGATGATATGGTTTGTAATTTCTCAAGAAGCTTGGATCCATGTACCATGGCTTAATCCCCTTCTTTCTTAGGATTATCGTCTTCTCTTCTTGCTTACTATTTATAAACTCAGTGGTAAAAACATCCCTTTTTGGATCATATCCAATTTTCCAACTCTTAGAAGAGGTCATGATGATACATACAACAAGAGAAAATAGCTCACACAAGAAAGATGCTAGAAGAGATGAAATTTTAAGATGCAAAAAGAGTGATTGAGGCACATCTATTTATAGTATGCCTCCTGAAGATTTGATCATGTATTTCTAGCAAGAAATCAATAGAAATTATGCTAATTGAAAATCAGTTTTAAATCATTCCAAAATATGTGTGACAATCGATTGGTTATGGGCTCTATCGATTAAATAATCAGATCTTTCAGGATATTAAGCGTTCATCCTTAATGTTGGGATTTTGATTGCCTTTGAGCACACGTTTACCTTGGATATGATCTAAAGATATGAGTTTCAATCTTCTCTAATATATTTCCACAAGGTGTCAATTAATTAGGCTTAATTTAGTTAGCTTTCTTGGTGTTTTTTAGGCTTTGTGTTGGATTTTTTTTGCCTATTACTTTTTTTGCACCATTGTTTATCTTTAATTATACCTCCTTTCTATAAAATACTTGGAACCGAGTATTTTTAGTTAGCAAAAATAATTGTATTTGATGAGCATGATAAAATGCACTATTTTAAAGAATAAATCATAGTTTTTCGATCATTCCATAAAATAGTGTACTACCTCAAATATGAAATATTGATTGACATTCCCTTAAGGAGAATCACCAACACGTTGTGGTGTGTCCTTCTCTATAAATTGTCGGATACGAGATTTGGTTAAAATAGCAATTTTGATATGTCTATCACAAATTTATCTACTCTACCTACTATGAGGTTAATTGATCACTAATGATCAGACATGTTCAGATATCCTCAACGAGAAACCTTGCTTTGACCACCATTGTTGATATCCACCATCATTGACTATTCTTGGATCAGAGACTTTAAATACTGCATACTTGAAAATATACTCTTTACACAGCTCCATTTAATATACACTAAAGCTTCGAGTTGCAAAGTAGTACTCCTCGAAAACAAGCTATGGTTTCACCTTTTGTACCCATATTTTCTTGGGCTTATGTGCATTTGTTTTTCTAGAGGATCTAAGGTTGTTACCTTTAGACTTTTTTATTTTATGAAAACATAAAGATTCTAAATTCCCCAATTTCTTACCGTGTGTGTATTTATAAACTGAAAAATTCTTTTTCTTATGATTTAAGCATTTACTAGGTGTTGTATATATTTAGAATACTATCCATTTTTATTTCAGGAAGACCTTTGACTTGATAAGATCAAGTAAATATTTTCTTTCTCCATAGTAAATTTACTCAGGGTTTCATGCAAGATATCGACTTCCTTTTTCAGCGAGACACAAATCTCACAAACTTCTATTAAGTTTCTAATATTGGTTATTTCTAATTTAAGATATTTATTTGCTTTCTTCAAGAAACCCTAAATATTCTTTAATTTATAAGTTACGGTTTTTAATCCTATCATTTTCTTCAGCCAACTTAGAACTAATTTTATATAATTACTTATAGGAAGGTTAAGTTACCTCATAATAATCTTAATTGTATGATGCCTTTAAGAAAACTTCATCTTCTTCATTTGAAGAAGGTTTTTTTATGATTCTCTCTGAGGTTGCATATTTTTTGCTTGTGAATGCTTTGTCTCTTCTTCTTTCGAAGATTCCGCTAGAAGATACTTCTTCTTGATGGCTTCTTACACATGAGGTTCCTTCATTTGATGTTAAATCTTCTGAAGATCGTTCAACTATTGAGTATGTTCTTTCGATAAAAGAGATGGAAGTTGTTTGATATGAGTTTGATGGAGTCAGCAATTCTTTAATTCTTAAGCCACTACCTTCATCTGTATGTAATTGAACTATTTCATTTAATTTTTCTATTATTGCACCCTCCTTGAATTTTTCCTTAAATTTACAAACATTCCCATATTTTAATTTAAGGATTGGATTACGCTTCCAATTCTTAATTTTTAGATATTGATTAGAGACGAACATTTCAATGCACTTTTTAGCAATTCTAAACTGTGAAAAGCATTGATGAATAATATCTTCGTCGTATTCGTCTCATATGTTCATCTCCTCTTATTCAATACTTAGAGAAACTTTGTATATCATCTCAAGAGTATACCATATTTCCTTGGTGGTTATACAATTATATATAAGGAAGATTACTATCATCTGAAGTCATTACTAAAAAAATGTCTTTCAAATAAATTTCATATTTTCTCTTTTCTTCTACGGTCCAAAGAGAATCAGGTTTATCTAATACTTCTCAATTCATTTTATAAAAGAATAAACAGACAATTGATTATAGTTTCCCATAATTCGAGACTAATACTTTGAATAAATATTGAAAATCTAGCTTTCCATTTTTCAAAACTAGCACCATTAAACGGTGGAGGTGTGTTTAGGAAAGAGCTCTTGTTTAAAAATGTGTTGAAAGTCATCATCCTCCTGAAATGATTAGTCCTTAAACAGGAGTTAGGTTTTGATACTACTTGTTCGAGATATGACTATACACACACGAGGGGGTGAATTGTGGGTTTCAAAAAAACTTGAGTTTGAAAAAAAATTAGATCAATTTTGGAGTTTAAGTTCATTTAAAAAGATTTTAGAAATATATAGCGAAAATAAAGTGAGGAAAATAAAGAGTTAAGGGACAAAGAGAAGACACTAGGAATTATACAGGCTCAGTCAAAAGACTTAGTCATGTCCTCAAGATTTAATCTTGAGAGTATCCAATAAAATTAAGAGTGTCTAGTAGGTTAAACTCTCAAACCCCCTTAAACAAGGAAAGTGAAGTTTTTGGCTAACTTTCAACCAAACAATAGACAAGGAGATAAGCGGTGAGTCTTCCTTCCAAAAACCATATTGAAGATGTGAGTCTTCTTTCCAAACAATGACTTAAAGCAATTAATCTTTAAGCTTTAAACCGAGATTTTACATTGATTCGTCTCAAACCTGAGTGAGCTTTTAACACAGGTTGAACTCAAACTAGATCGGGGTTTTAACAGGCTGACCATAAATAAAGGAGATTTTATATCGGGCTTATCTCCGACCTTAGAAAACTTTTAACCAAGATGAGCTTAGAAACTGAACCGGGGTTTTTACCAAGATAACCATAAATCAGTGTGAGATTTTATATTGGGCTGATCTCAAACCTTAGAAAGCCTTTAAACGGGATGAGCTTTCGAACCGAAATGACGACTTAGTAACTAAATACCCAAACCAAATATTTTAATGGTTTTATCTTCGAACCCAAATAAACAATCCCTATATGGATAAATTATTCAACCAAAGTAAAAATGTTCCTTGGTGAATTTAAAATTCTACCCTTCCAAAATTACATAGATGCCTCACTCGCAAAAAAGCTTTCTTAAAAGCACTACGACTAAATTTCTAAGTAAGAGAAAGTAAGAAAATAGTTTTAGAGAGAGAGAGGGAGAGAGAGAGAGAGAGAGAGATTAGTGAGATATGATAGCTCAAGAGTATGGATGTAAAAATACGATGGAAGAGACTTCTATTTATAGGCTAGAGGTTGGCATAAAATAAAACGAAAATTTTTGTGGCCAAAATTAATGAGCCAATCAATTGGCATCATGCGCCAATCGAATGGTTGACCTAAAATTAATCAATTAGAAATTTTAAAAAGGAAATAAATAGATCCAAAGACATTGTCATAAATGCTTAGGGAAAACTTTTTTACTAACTCAATCAATTAGGTATAAATGTTAATCAATTGGCCAATATAAAAAAGTGTCCCATAATCTTTCTAACAGCTCCTAATTCATCTGGCACAATTTCAATATATTTTTAGTAGTAATTTCTTAAGATAAATAGGCTTTAAAACATGTTTGTGTGTGTGTGTGTGTGCGTGTTTGCGTGTATGTGTGTTGTGTGTGTCTGTGCGTATGTGTGTGATTAGTCATATAACTTCACGAGAAAGACCTTATGCTTTTACAATATATTGTTCACTCAGATGTATTAGGGCAACCTTTCACACACTTCAAGACTTATCAACTACTTTAATATTATATAAACTTAGTAGAACTTTACTTGGTGGTGAGGCTTTATTTATATCTCATTTATGTGCCATCATTAGAGGATCAAACTCATCAAACCCTACTTAGTTTGCTTGCTTCTTTAACTATTTTATATCTGACTTTAGTTGTTATCATCAAAGAATAATTGTCATCTTCAAAAGCATGTTCATATTAAAGAGAGCATCATTGATTTCTAACCTGCAAAATATGGTTCCACATAAAGTACCATAATATGCACGATGAACCGATCACTATCAACATCGACTTGTCTATAGCAAAGAGGATTTATCATGCTTTGTAGTAGGATTAGAAAGAAGACAGAGGCAAGGCCATGGAAATCAATGTCGTATCACTAATTGATCAACTTAAAGGTATGGCCGTTAAACCTTCAACCAAGAAAGTACACCAGTCAAGTTTGACAAATAAAAGTGGCAAACCTAAAGGAAAACTGAAAGCAATTGACGTTTGTCCCCCAAGGGGAACAAGTGGTGGCAAGACCACCTTGTTATGTTAATTTTGTATTCATGTTATTGTAAATAAAAAAATCATTACGTACATGATTTACTACAACCATTGAAGTAAAGAAATAAATTTTTCACTAAATTGCATTTTCCTTTGTCATCATGAAAGGTAGCGATGAGCTTGGGATACAACCAGAAGAACCAGAGCCCCGTCACAATGGCTCAAAGGAGTTGTCAAAAATGTTGGTGGCATATGATTAAAGCAATCAAAACTCCACAACAACGACACACAAGAACAACGAAAACCAACCTTCAAATTGAAAATAACCAATTTACCCCTTCCCCCTCCCCCAACCCCACCCCACCCTACCCTTCTTCGTATCTAGATACTTTAAGAACGTGGTAGATCCACTAATACTTCGACCTCAAACTAGATTTACACTTGGGGGCATGGGAAATGGTAATGACCCTAGGTCGGGTACATTCCCCAAAGACGTTCATAAACTCTGAGCACAAAACTCGAAAGCAAAGAGTTGAATCCTAGAAAATAAAGATGAAGACTTGAAGCTATAAACAACACCACATGAAAATATTAAAGTTACACAAGTGTGAGACTCAAGCAAGTTGTCCTAAAAAAGTTATAACAACAAGCTATCTAAAGAAACCATATCTCCCTCTTCAATGATATGGTTAAAATGGACCTGATCCCGAGAAATGAGACCAATCTGATAGAAATATTCCACCTGGTTAAGTGCATTCAAAAAAATAAACCCGACAATAGAGAAATTGTCTTTTAGTAACTTGGTCAGTTCCTTGTAAAGAGAATGATTCCCTTCATGTGTATTGTTAAGACCAAAATCGATCTTCTTTTGATTCTCTTGAGACTCTTTAAAAGACTTCTCCAGTGCTTCGTTCCCTTTTAGGGAAAACTCTAAGGATTGGGTCGCCTCTTTTAAGGCTTGATCCTTCTTAGCCACCCCCTGAACGAGCTGCTTCACTTTCAACCAGAGCCCGAGATACCCAAAAGGCTCAAAAGGAGTTTTTATGGCTATAAATAAATTGGAAGCACCATGGACCTCTTACAGATACCCATTCCACTCAAGGGTAAGATCATTGACCCATTTTTTAGTCTCTCCCTCTCTTGACAAAGATGATCAAATAAGGAAACTTCTCCCTGAACGGCAACGCCAAAAGCTATAACAACTAATAGTTGATCGCAGTGATAATCCATGTTAACAAATTCCTTTGAAAAACCTCCTTAGAAAGCCCATAAAAGAAGGAATATTCCTCATCATATTATCAAAGAAAAAATCTATATTTGTCCTTGGACCAGGGTAGGACAATAACACAAGATTAGAATCCCCCCACAAATCATTTTGTCCTTCTATAGATCGGGGTCGAAGACACTTATAAAAGGGAATCCTCGTTTTGAACTCCCTCCAACTCAGGAATAAAAGATAACATTTCCTTCCTTCCTTGACAATGAGACAACAAAATTACCTCTACCATGACAAGAATATGAGAAGCTTGAATACCACTTGCAACCTGAGGGGCAGTGACTTGAGTAGTATGTCCAACCACTAAGATAGAAGAGGTCCTAACATATGTGCTAGAAAAATAAACTTCCCCATAGAAGGGTATGTTTTGAATCAGAAACAAAGAAGCGGAGGCCCATATTTCCTTCATCAAACGCAACATATCATCTTCACTCTTCATAGCATCTATAAAAACAAGAAGACATCAAAAGGGGAACGAGAAAAAGAGGTAAGAGGGACAAAATCCTAAAATAAATTATCAAATATTTTCTTCCTTTCATCGTCAGACTTAGCATCCATAAGCCAGTTGGTTTGTGTTGGTGATGGATATGGGGATCGAATGGTCTAGAGGAGGTGAATGTACATTTTCCCTAAAACCATTTTAAAAAACATTTCATTTTAAAATATCATAGAAATTATCAGATTACACGCTCTAAGGCGAAATATTAATATCATGGAAACAAATTACAAACTGAAGTGAAAGATAATGACAATTTTGTAAAACATACGATTAAATGGATATTACAGTTAACTTAGATTGTCAGTAAACAAAACAACTGAGAAATGTGAATTTTATTAAACAAGAAATTCAATAATTATCATAATTCAATTTTTACACAAAGCTCAAATTGAATTTGATTAATAGAATTATCAATCTAAAAAATAAGAGTTCATACAACAATAATCGCAAGAGAGAATGTTCAAATTACTAGATCTATCATAGACCTAAACTTTAATCACAAAATTGCTACAACAAATAAATCCTAACAACATGTTATTCTATGAAAGCAATACAAATCTAAGCATGCAAAACTATGCAGAAAATAAGATATATATATATATATATATATATATATATATATATATATATATATATATATATATATATATATATATATATATATATATATATATATATATATATATATATATATATATATATATATATATATATATATATATATATATATATATATATATATATATATATATATATATATATATATATATATATATATATATATATATATATATATATATATATATATATATATATATATATATATATATATATATATATATATATATATATATATATATATATATATATATATATATATATATATATATATATATATATATATATATATATATATATATATATATATATATATATATATATATATATATATATATATATATATATATATATATATATATATATATATATATATATATATATATATATATATATATATATATATATATATATATATATATATATATATATATATAGAGAGAGAGAGAGAGAGAGAGAGAGAGAGAGAGAGAGAGAGAGAGAGAGAGAGAGAGAGAGAGAGAGAGAGAGAGAGAAAAGAGTACACGAAATATATAATGATTCAGCTTTATCGTCCTCGCAGGAGCTTAGTCCAATCTTCTAAGGTTTCCCATTGAAATTATTTTCTTCCACTATAAAATAATATGACAATTGTTTACAGAAATTATACAACTACTTAATACAAGATACTCCTGAAAATAATTATTCTTATTTATCTTGATCCTCTCTTGTTGAATATGGTTCCTGCTTTTCTGATCTTGCAAGATCCACCTAATCTCAACTTAACTCTTTCAAAATCAATAATTCTATCAAGCCTCTATTTTGCAGCAACCTTTACTCATTTATATCGGTCCCTTGAACATTGATTTGTCTGAAGAACACATAAATTTTGACTTTGTTTGTAGGCTTTCACGCAACTCTACTAAAGTAGCATGGAGAAAAGAATTCTTCTTTTTCTTGTTTGATAGCCAAACTCCAGTTGCACCTCACAATTTGAATCTTGACCTGCAACTCAAGAAGTTCACAAACATAAAAAAAGAATGAACCTCTTCTACAATAGATCTCACATTCTATATGAATTAATAAGCAAATGATGTTAATCTTGATAAAGTTTGAGGATGAGTTTAGATGCAAAAGATATATGTGAAAAGATGTTCTTCGAAAGTGGTTTTCCAAGGTTTTAGAAAGACTTTTAAATTTATGCTTATCATCACAATAATCACTTAATCTTAATGGTGAGGGAGGTAGGAGAATGATTTATATAGGTTCTTGAGATTATGCACAAAAGTGATTAAAAATTATGTTTGATATGAGTCATAAGCACATGTATGATTTCAGACAAGTAGAACAGTAATTTGGAACAAGATCTACATTTATGAGAAACCCATTTCGCCCGTAGTTTAAGTCATGAACAATGTGATTTGAGTCAAGACTAAAGTCATGATTTATGACATGAACTGTGTGATTCAAATCAAACATGTTAAAGGAAAACCCTAGAGTTTTCATCACTTCATGATTCGAGTCAGAAACAATGTGATTCGAGTCACTTAGTTCTATGATTAGAATTATGAACAGTGTGAGTTAAATCACGACAACATCAAAAGTTTCCTAAAAACCATTGTTTCATTTTATTCGAATCATAGGATGTGTGGTTCGAATCACACACCTAAAATCTCAATTTTTTTCCAGTTTTAAAGGTTCTTTGAGATTTTAATAATTTCACGACATGAATCAATATCAAATATGGTTCTTGATCCAAAAACTTGATTATTTGACTAAAGCATATTGCTTGCACTAAAAAATAAACATTTTAATTTATGTATGCAAAAAACACGACTCAATGTAAAACACCATTTAAAAAGCATTGCACTCACTTCTAACATATTTGCAAATATTTAAATAGAGGAAATTCAATTACGAAAGTGATAAATGATAAACGATAATAAACAAGACAAGCAACAAAATCAAAACCCTAAAGGGGAGAGCAATTTCAGTTTGGATACACCTTTTCATCCATGTTATAGAAGCCAAGTCATATAGAGTCACTCCGCCCACATAACCAAGTCCTTCATGAAAGGTTACCAATTGATTTTTCAGGTATAATTATTCCTCGTATAAGTCTTCCTCCTGGTAATGATACATCATGAATCTAGTTAAAAAACGAATCTAAGTCCAATATTTGTGAAAGAGATTTGTGCATGAAGGGATAACACCTAGCTCAAATGACAAAATTTTGCATGAGCCTCCTCGTTAAAAGGGACAACCAAGAAGAAACTATTCTTAAAATGTTTCACGATGTCGAAGTAAGTCTCAAAATATTTATCACTTTGTCTCAAAGAAAGAAAACTCTAACCATCGGCATACTTAGCGACATTTTGTACCTTTAAAAGATGGAAAAACAATGTCACAATCGGCTTTCTCCCCTTGTATTTACACCAATGCTGAAAAACATTGACAAACACCCAGCTCACAAGACGAAACTACAAGGGGCAATGATTAATGATTCAAAATACATATCTCAAATTTGTTAAAGGGGGTAACCAATATGGAAAAATAAGCATTCATTAAATGGGATTGCACACTCACTATATTGGCTACCGATTCTTTGTCCCTCGTCTGAGGGAAAAACACCCCAATCTTTTGGTGGACCAACATCAGCAGTCTTATGAGCAAAACTGTCAGCACGAGAAAAGACAAAGACAGGTTCTAGTATCTCCGAATTCACCCAAACTCCTAAAAAAAATTTCTTTGTTGGTTTTCCTGGTCAATATTGATGTGATAACATTAATTAATGGTACCAATAACTAGTGCAGATAATAGGTAATACATAAAATTAACTCAAATGTTTGCTGCTACAAAAACCCTATTAAGGGTTAAATAAAGATGAAGACAGAAGGACATAGGTCAGGACCTAGAAGATAAACGGGAAAATAGTTGCATATAGAGAAGCTGGTGGAGGAAATCTCCATACATAAATATATGCTTGCCCTGGAATGTTTCCAAAAAAAGATGTAGAGGAATAAAAAGTTTCCTACACATGGTCAATAATGCTCGAAAGGAGACGGCAATAGCCCTTCAAAAGTCTTATATGCTTCCTTATAGAGTTGAGGGTCATATGATTACTCTGTACCATCAATATTTAAGATTAACTCAAACAATTAGAAAGACACTCAAGTACACTCAGTGGAGGTAGAGCATCATTACTTGCTAGGACTAGGACACATGTCATCTATTCTCAGCACCACACAGTGCCTCGTAGATATGGTGGTTGAGTTTGCTGGTTCCCAAAGACGACGATATCCCATCCAAGAAGTTTGTTCTTGTGACCCCGTGGCCGAATAAGAGAATTCATTACAAACTTTCACCCTGTAGAGCAGAGTCGAAGGTTTAAGGAAAAGTGTTCTTGGCCACCCATAAGGCCTAAAGAAACATAAAAGGCCTAATACCAGTAGAAGGTGCAACGAAGCCAAAATATGGATTTTATATCTCATATCCCTCATGTTAGCTTGATCGCTATCCTATTTTGAGCATTCAAATCCATTTGACGAACATTCACATCTTGCGTTCCCCTTTTGCATTCTATTAGTAATTAACTCTTCAATTTTAAAAGATAATCGCGTCATTTCTCAGGGACGAACTTAACTTTGCACATACACCATATTTCTCACTTTCTTACTGAGGCTAGTAGGATTAATACCTGAGTAAATCGCACACTCAAAGATATAACAGAATTGGCACCAAACTTTATTTAGTCCCAAAGGGCATGGAAAATATCGATAAAACCCAAAGGAAAGAGAAACGGGTAAGGGGGTCGGTTATACGAAAGGAAGGTACTAGCACCTTACGCATCCATCGTACTCGACATGAACCATTTCTCTTGCTTCTAGGCTTGGATGGGTTATCTATATAAAGGCTTCTAGATAAAAAGAGAGAAGAGAAAAGAGAAAAGAAAAGAAAGAAAGAAAGTGGTCGCGGAGGATTGGGGCCCTCGTGCCTACATATCCTCATAATGCAATGAGGAATTCAAAGCTCCATAGTTCATGGAACCAGGAAAGAGAGAAAAGAAATGGAAGAAGGTGGCTCACCAAGATTTCGCAATATTGTGCCTATGTACCCTCGTAGTGCAATTAGGAAACCAGAGCCTACGTAGTTCGGGGAACTAAAGCGGACAAAGAAAAGAAAATAGAGACGGTGTCAAAACCAAGAGCGAAAGGAAGAAAGCAAGACCCAACTGGGGATGAAAAAGAAATGGAGTCCAAACCAAGAAAGAAAGACAAAGGAAGACTCTATTGAGGAACTCAAAAGTGAAGTGATAACTCCATAGGTGATAAAACAAAAGAATGGTGTCAAAACCATGAGAATAAAGGAATAAAGGATAAGATCAAAACTCTGTGGGGAGAGAAAAAAGGTCGGTGTCAACATACGGACTGTGATGAACTAGAATGAGAGTATTGGACCAAAAGAAGATGTTTGACTCTTTTGGAGACTCGGTGTGTTAACTGATAAACAGTTGTTGTCCGAAAAGAGAAAGGAGATGGTTTTAACCGATAGACGGTGGAACCAAGCAAAGGTTGTGACCCAAAGGATGGGTGTGGAACCAAGCGAAGATTGTGACCCAAAGGATGATACGCTGATTGAACAAGTAGTACTTGGCCGAAGGAAAGGGTACTTGAACCAAACAAAGGATACTAACTCAAAGGTGTGAGTGTTTGAACCAAAGAAAGGTTGCTAACTACAGGGGGATACGATGTTTAACAGATGGACTGTGATTAACCAAAAGGAATGAATGATTAACCAAGAAAAGGTGATTAAATCAAAAGAGGCTCAGTATATTAACAGACGGGTTGTGGTTAACCAAAAAGAATGAGTGATTAACCAAGAGAAGGTGATTAACTCAAAGAAAACTAGTTTTAACAGGCGGACCATGATTAACCAAAGAACGGGAAATTAACCGGAAGAAGTTGATTAACCCAAATAAAACTTAGTATGTTAACGGGTCGACTGTGATTAATTGAGAAAAGGAGAAAATTGGTGTTTTAACTGATAGGCAGTGATTAACCAAACAAAAACGGAGAGAACCAAGAGAAGGTTGTGATTAACCGAAGAAAGGATTAACTTTGCTGGGGAGAAGCGAACTTGACTTTAACCAAAGAACGGTAGACTAGCCAAAGAAAGGATTGATTACAAATATCCTGGGGAATCAAAGAATAGATTGACCAAAGGAAAAGGTGTTGAATTGAATGGAGGAACTCTAACCAAAAGACAAACAGTTAGGGTACAAGCGATCAAGGATCGACTTGACTAGGAAGGAGAAGACGCTACAGTAAGGAGAAAGAGATGGTTATTCCAGGCACAGGGTCATTAGTCCCCTACCCAAAATAGTCAGGATGAGTGTAGGAATTCTCCACTTTCATCCTTCCCTAACACTAAAGTGTAGTACAACAAAAAAAACCGACAGCATAAAGACGCAAAGTTGTACAGTGCTCCAACGTGTTGCAAATCTTCGACTCCGTGCGGGAATGATAGAACAGGGCTCTAAATAATCTAAAAGAGAAAAAAGAGGGGAGATCAACTGATCGAAACAAAGTTTTGATTAATTAATTTAAGGGCAAGGATGTGCTAAAAAATTTCCAAAGGAGATGAAAAATCATTAAAGCAAAAGGGTGAATTATTGATTATACAAGATTAAGTTCAATCCAATGAAGAACAAACTTAATGCAAACATGAATGGAAGTGAAAAACAATACCAATTGTCATTTAGTATGCATCACAAATCATGTATCTTCTAATCAAAGAATGCAAGAATGATCATGATCATACAAGTGTCACAAAATGCAAATAATTGAGAATCGACAAATCGCACAATGAAAGTTTGCAACATGCCTCAAACAAAAGTTAAACAGCTCATAAAATATCCACAAATATCAATCATATCAAGCCATGGAAGTTAAATGAGGAAAGAATATCAAACAAGCTTGAAAATAGGCAAAAATGGCACATTTTGTTACAGTGGTAATCGATCACCACATGTAGGTAATCGTTACCTACTCAAAAATTGCAAAACCACGTGAAAAATAAGCAGGGTAATCGATTACCCATATATAGGTAACGGATTACCACTGTAACAGTGGCAAAAAAACAGCATTTCAAAAAATCACTTTCAGCAACCAAAACACTTACCTAATCATCCACATGCTATGGTAAACATTTGTGCACGAAAAATTAAGTTCAAAATCATCAGTTAGGCATCAATTGAATCAATTAATTCATCAAGAACAAGAATCAAACAATTGTACAATCAATTCGCATACACAAAAAATTATCGAATCTACGTCGCGAATAATATGAAAGTGATCAAAAATAGTAAATTGAGTGAGAAATTCCAACCTACAAGGAGGAGGATTTCCTTGGTGATTGCTGCTATTGTTATGTGATGAAATAGATCAAAGAAAACCAGAGAAAACTGAATTTGTAATCGAATCATAGCGAAACTGAGCAAATTGCGACGAAATCTCCAAACACGAATTTGCATCGAAGAAACTCGAGATAATCACTTGATTTGAAGAAAAAGCCAATAAAACTCCAGAAAACCATGTTGAATTACAAGATAGTGAAGGCTAAGCTCAAGAGAAAAGCACTTCCAATGTGGAAGTTGCTACTCTTTAATGGTGAATTTGAGCTCTAGTGTGGTTTTGGGAAGAAGATGAAGATGAATATGAAGAAGTTGCAGAAAATGCAAAGAGAATTGAAAGAAATGAAAGAATATAGAATGAAAATTGAGAGAGAATTTTGAAAATGGTTGAAGGTCCTTGTGAAATGGTAAAGATTTGTTTATATAAAATGGAGGTTTGAAGTTGTTAGGTTTGGAATGTGCTTTGGAGTTTTCTTTTGAACTAGCCTTGGAGTTAGTTGCACTTGACTCACTGAGTCAGAAGTTAACTCAGTTAGTTAGGTAGTTGACTCGGTAGCAATTCCAATGTAAGTTCAAATCAAAGGGTTCTCATGCTTGCAAATGAAGTTACATGGTAGTCTCCATTCAAATTGATGTATTGAAGTATATGCTTTGAATTGTCTTGAATGATCTTGAAATGTCTAGAGATGTCTAAAATGTTCCACCCAATGCTAGAGCCAAGTAGATCCCGAAATAGTAGAGTGAAAGTTGTTGTCATAGAAAATGCAGCAAAATCTGCATTTTTGCACAGGGTAACCCATTACCCTACTTTGCCTAGCAAAGTGGTAATCGATTACCACAGGAAAAACTTGCCTATTTTGCTTGAAAAATGATGTTGCGGCCATGAGTCTGATTTTTGACCTTTTGCTTTGATGAATAGGCATAGAAACCCTTATTTTTTGCTTGTGTTGATGATATGATATCTTTGTGAAGATGTGATTAATCAAGCTTCGAAAATCTGAATATTCCTGTAACAAAGACCACAGAGAAAAAGTGTTAATGTGTATGTTAGCGATGCGAATAATGTGCTCATGCAAAAGGCAAAAGGGGATGTCAAATTTCGGGTTACGACAGTTGCCCCTATTTAATCTTCTTGGACCTGAATGCTCGAATTGCGCCAACTTTTTGATTATTCGAGGTGGAAGGGGATTAAATAATGGAGTAGCTTGAAAATTTGGCCGAAGGCGACAAAAGATGGTAAGGTGAAAGCATAAAGATTTGATCAAGGTGAGAAAGGTTTGGCTGAGATTCGTCGGGGAGATAAGTCAGTCAAAGGGAAGTATGCTTGATGCATATGATGTTTGATATCATGTTATGCAACAATATAGGTTGAGATGTTGTGTTGCAGGTAGGCAGAGATTGTATCAAAACAAACTCGACATCCTCAATTGAGGAAAAGAAATCCACGGATGATGACGTCGCCGCTGGGGAAAGAGCCTAGAGATCTCATACTTCCAAGTTATTACTACTACTGCTACTGAAGATGAAGGAACCTTCCAACCGTAGGTAACTCCATTTGGGGAATGAAGAAACCATTGGTAATCTTCAACTAACTGACTCTTCCTAGGGAAGAACAAGGTCAGAATAATTCTTATTGCGTGAGACAAGAGAAAATCAAAACACCACCGCTGATGGGAAATGATAGCTCCGATCTTTTAAGGATGCTGCAAGAAATCCTGCTCTTGCTGGGAAAAGAGCAAACATGTCTCTGCTTGGGGAAATTATGGATCTACTGGGGAAATGAAAGGTAAACAACCCTTCCAAAGAACCATAGTGGTACATGTTGAGGATCAAGCCTACAATGGAGACTACGGGTCATCCCTTAAGGATTTTTGATAAAGCATATAATGCATAATGCTTTCCTGGTTGATTTAGCTTTTCATTATTCTCGATGCTTTATAGCATTATGTGATCATAAGTAATCGTTCATTTTGCAAACGAAATACTAAAAAGAGACAAATGAGAGCTCAAAGGATGAATTTTATTGAATATGAAAATATTTGTACATAAGGTATGTACAAGGATGCAAAAATCCTTGATAAGGAAATTCACAATAAATTGGAAAACAAAGTAAATGGCAATGGGAAATTGGATTTTGCATTGATTACAACATTGGCCACCATCCACTGTAAGTCTTGGTCCCAATACTTTGTGTTTGTTGATGATGATTTGATTGATTTGAGGTCCATATATGATGAAGATAGGCTCAAGTGTTCACAGTCAAATGCCTTTATCTCTAACATTTTCCTGGACATTTTTTTATATCTTTTTCGTCCACCAGGATACCCATTTTTGCTTAAGTCGCCCTTTCAGGTTTTCAACTTAGCGGGCTATTATTATTTTTTGCTTTATCCCTAACTTTTGCATGGACATTTATTTTTTAGGTCCATCGGGACACCTATTTTTTCCTAGATTTCCCTTGCGGATGCCAATCTAGCGGGCTCTGTATTCATCATATTTTTCAGGCATAATATTTTTTGACTGCGACGGAGTTCACAGGTAGTGGAAACTCCTCCCCATCCATGGTGGTGAGGATCAGGGCTCCACCTGAGAAGGCCTTCTTGACAACAAAAGGTCCTTCATAATTAGGATTCCACTTACCGCGTGGATCCGAGTGAATATGACAATAGCTCTTGAGCACG
Source organism: Lathyrus sativus (assembly GCA_963859935.3). NCBI lineage: Eukaryota > Viridiplantae > Streptophyta > Magnoliopsida > Fabales > Fabaceae > Lathyrus > Lathyrus sativus. The sequence goes on from OZ012736.1 coordinate 426,484,070, forward strand.
AGTTCGCCCGCGTGAAACATTCGAGGGATAAATTTCTTGTCAAGAGCTCGTTTGAGACGTCTTTGATACAAATGATTGTGGCAAATGGATGTTAGGAACTTTTCTTTGATGAGATTCAACTAGTTGTATCTAGATTGGACCCATTCAGCTTCATCAATATCTGCTTCCATGATGACTCTGAGCGAATGAATTTCGACTTCAATGGGCAGAACATCCTTCATACCATACACAAGCAAATACAGAGTTGACCCAGTAGAAGTACGAACTGAAGTTTTGTAGCCATGTAATGCACACGGAAGCATTTTATGCCAATCCTTGTAAGTCTTGACCATTTTCTGGACAATCCTCTTGATGTTTTTGTTTGCTGCTTCGACGACACCATACATCTTAGGCTGATATGGTGAAGAGTTGTGGTGCTCGATCTTAAATTCTTGACACAAATCCTTCATCATCTTATTGTTCAAGTTACTTGCATTGTCAGTGATAATATTGCTAGGAATAACATAGCGAAAAATTATCTATTTCTTGATAAATCTGGCAACCATTTGTCGTGTAACATTTACGTAAGAAGCAACTTTAACCCACTTGGTGAATAGTCGATAGCAACTAAAATAAAGTGATGATTATTAGAAGCATTCAGCTCAATCATTCTAATCATATCAATATCCCACATAGAGAAGGGCCAAGGAGAAGTCAGAATATTCAATGGAGTATGTGGCACATAGACCTTGTCACCGTAAATCTGGCACTTGTGACATCTTTTGGCAAAGTTGTAACAATCTACCTCCATTGTTGTCTAGTAATACCCAGCTCAAAGGACCTTCTTAGCCATAGCAGACCCTTTGGCATGTACACCCTCACATCCTTTTTGTGTGGACCTTATGATTGTCTATGCTTCGTGTCTATCCATGCATTTGAGCAACACAGAATCATAATTCCTCTTGTACAGTATACCACCACTCAAGAAAAATTTTGCGCAGATCCTTCTGAGAGCTTTCTTATTAGTATAGTGATACCCTCGGGATATTCATATTTTTTCAGATATCTTTTGATGTCGTAGAACCAAGGCTTGTTATCAGACTCGTTATCAATTACTAAGCAGTGTGCTGGTTCGTTCAAATGATCAATGCGGATAGAAGGAGCTTTGTTCTTCCACTTGACTGTGAACATGGATGTCAGGGTGGCAAGAGCATCAGCTAGTTGATTTTCTTCCCTAAGAATATGATGAAAAGAGATTTCATCCAAATAGGGAATCAATTTTGCGATGTGCTTTTGGTAGACCTCAAGACCGTAGATTTCATCAAAAGAGATTTCACAAAGTTTCCTCTGACTTGGCCAATCACCAGAGAAGAATCTCCGTAGACCTCAAGAATCTTGATTCTCATGTCAATTGTCGCTTCAATTTCGTAGATGCATCCTTCGTATTCAACCATATTGTTGATGAATTTAAAGCATAATCTGGCGGTAAAAGGAAGATGAAAATCTGTCGGAGAGATGAGGATAGCACTAATTCCATGACCTTTAGCATTAGCGGCACCATCTAACACGAGTGTCCACTGCGCCCCTGGTTCTGGTACTATATCAGGGTCTAGAGTCTCATAATCTCTTATGAATAGAACATCCTCATCGGGAAATTCAAACTCCATTTGTTGATAACCCTCCACAGGTTGATGAGCAAGGTAGTCATACAAGACGCTCCCTTTGATTGCTTTCTGGGTAACATGTTGGATGTCATACTCAGTTCACAGCATTTGCCACCGAGTAATTCGTCCAGAGATAGCAGGATTTTCAAAAATCTACTTTATCGGATCCATTTTGGATATCAATAAAGTAGTATAATAAATCATATATTGTCTTAGCCATCGAGCAGCCCAAGCTATAGCACAACAAGTTTTCTCCAATAATGAGTATTTAGTATCATAATTAGTAAACTTCTTGCTCAGATAGTAAATTGCATGTTCTTTTCTGCGAGTGTCATTATGTTGACCCAATACATATCCCATTAATTCATCGAAAATAGTGAGATACATGACTAAAGCCCTACCAGGAACCGGAGGTACTAAGATCGGTGGTTCTTGCAAATATTTTTTTATTTTGTCAAAAGCTTCTTGACAATCACTGTTCCATTCAACCGATTGATTTTTTCTTAGCAATTTGAATATTTGTTCATAGGTAGCCTTCAGATGAGAAATGAATATGGAAATGTAATTAAGTCGGGCTAGAAAGCCACAGACTTCTTTTTCTGTTTTGGGAGGCGACGTGTTCTAAATTGCCCACACCTTATCAGGATCAACTTTAATCCCCTTCTGACTCACAATAAAGCCCAACAGTTTACCAGATTGAAACTCCAAAGGTGCACTTTGTAGGATTCAACAGTAATTTGAACTTTCATAGTCTTTCAAACAGTTTCTTCAGATGGCCTAGATGATCATCTTCAGTTCTGGATTTGGCAATCATATTGTCCATATAAACCTCAATCTCTTTATGAATCATATCATGAAAGAGGGTTGTCATGGTGCATTGGTATGTTGCTCCTGCATTTTTCAAACCAAATGGCATGACTTTGTAGCAATATGTACCCCAAGGTGTGATGAAAATAGTCTTCTCCATATCAGCTGGGGACATCTTGATTTGATTATATCCTGAGAAACCATCCATAAACGAAAAGACAGAGAACTGTGTAGTTTTATCTACCAAGACATCAATATGAGACAGAGGAAAATCATCTTTCGGGCTAGCCTTATTGAGATCTCGATAGTCCACACACACTCTGACTTTCCCATCTTTCTTCAAAACTTGGATGATGTTAGCAATCCATTCAGGATATTCGGAAGTCGCTAGGAACCCAACGTCAAACTATTTCTTTACCTCTTCTATGATTTTAAGTGTCGTGTCAGATCTGGTCCTTCTGAGCTTCTGCTTGACAGGAGGACATTTAGGCTTGAGCGGTAATTCATGTTCAACAATGTTGGTATCCAACCCAGGCATATATTGATAAGACCAAACGAAAATATCAACATACTCTTTCAATAACTTAACCAACTCGGAGTGTACATACTTAGTGAGGGATGCCCCAATCTTGACTTCCTTTCTGACATCATCAATACCAAGATTGATAACTTTCACTGCCTCTTTGTGTGGCTGAATCTCTTTCTGCTCGTGCTCAAGGAGCCTTGCTAGTTCAGCCGGTAATTCATAATCTTCCTGCCATCTTCTTTGGCTTGGTTAATTGGATCCCAGAATTACAGCGAATGTTTGCCATGTTGTTATCAATGCATTTATTTGCTCTGCATGTTTATGTATTATGTTTAGAATGAGCTATTTGAAAGGTGAAAATAAAAGAAACTTTTCCATTTATTATTTGTGAAAAAGTAAAATAAAGAAAGACAAAGAGAGCATGATTTGAATGCAAAAAAAAATTTATTTATTGATCACATAATGTTTCAAAAGCGGGAGGCCCTTTACAAGCTATCCACTCGTCTCGGGCGAGGACGAGGGAACAAGAAAGAAAAATGCAGTACATATTTGTAGGAAAAAACATGGGAACCACAGTAGATGTCTAATTATTGAGCTTGAAGTCGGGTGGACACTTGCGTACAAAGCTTGCACATTGATTTCTAGGACCAGCAGCATCAATGGCAGACACGATATCACCCTTCTGGAATCTAACACTATTGAACTTGATCAAATTGCACTTCTTCTGACTGTACAAGCTAGCCTATTGATCTAGACGATAACCCTGTCCAAAACAATCATGCTTCTCAACCACATTTAAGATTTGCCCCCAGCCAGAAAATGCACCTTTCTCGATAGTCTCTTTAGCACTCTTGACAGATGACATGGTCATTTTTGCTGATCTACTTGAATTGACAGAAGTGGAGCTGACATCTTCAAATTCAATACATTGCAATGGCACCTCATATATGTCTTCATCAGGCTCGATATATTGGAAGGATGATAACTTTCTCACTAGCAAATCCTTTTCACCGCAAACGATGACCATTTGATCGTCGAACATAAATTTCAATTTTTTATGCAATGTGGAAGTAACTGCCCCCGCGGCTTGAATCCAGGGTCGATCTAATAAGCAATTGTATACAGGATTAATATTCGTCACTTGGAAAGTAATGGTAAAAAAATGCAGCCCGATCTTAATGGGTAAATCCACTTTGCCAATAACTTAACTTTGAGAACCGTTGAAAGCTCTGACGATTAAAGTGTTCGGCCTTATCTCACTCCCTTCTACCAGTAGCTGACTCAATATGCCCTTAGGCATCACATTGAGAGAAGAAACGGTATCCACAAGAACATGAGATATTAAAGATTCTATACAAGTTACTGATATCTGCAAGGCTCTATTATGGGCAGTTCCTTTAGGAGGAAGCTCTGACTCTTTGAAACCCAAATACCGACTTGCATTTATTTTTGTGACTACATCATCAAACTGTTCTACGGGAATATCGTGCATTACATGAGCAGTGTTCAAAACTTTTAACAAATTTGATCTGTGCGCAGGCAAGCTCATGAGTAAATACAAGATTTAAATCCTCGAAGGAGTTTTCCCGAGCTGATCCACAATCTTAAAATTGCTCTACTTGATCAGCTTAAGAAACCCTTGATCATCCATTACTTCTTTATCCATCGACGGAGTGACTGGAACTGATGCAACAGTATATGTCTCTTATTGCACAACAGGGGTTGTTGAAGTAGACTTCTCCTTGGGAGGAACAAAGGTTGGAACTTGCACTGGCTTAGATGTGACCCTCAGAGCAAACACTCGTCTGCTACGAGTCATTCCTCTAGTGGCAGTCACGTTCATAATTTCGGATTCTGAAAACTAAATTTCTCGACCCACAGAAACCACGGTGGAACCGTACTTCCAAGGAACCTCCTTTGAATTCTGATACGGGAACGGTCTTGGCGCACAAACAGTGATAGGCTATATTTTCTTCTTAGGAGTTTCCAGAAGAACCTTCATATATATGATCGTGAACGGCTCGATAGTAGCTACCTCTTCCACAGACTTAGCTCTGGAAAACTGAACTACACCTTGGTTCATCAAGATCTAAACGCAACCCTTCAACCTTCGACACTGATTGGGATTAACATCACAGATCTGGCATTTTCCATGAAGACATTTCAATAATCTTTGCTCTTTCAATTTATTGATCACAACAGTCATCAGAGTTTTCACTTTGTCGATATCTCTGATCAACTCAACTCATTGATCATCCTTAATCATATTAACCCTAGGTCCACTATGAGTATGCAAGGGGTTAGTTTGTATATTAGGACGCTCTTCAAAAAATGTCAGGATTTTCTGGTCAATAAGCTCTTGAACCTTGGCCTTGAGAATAATGCAGTCTTCGGTAGAATGTCCTATGTACCCAGAATGGTAAGCACGAGATGCATTCAGATTATGCTTCAGACCAAAAGGAGGAACTGCAGGTGCGATCTCTTTGGCAACAATTGCCCCTTGGTGAATCAGATAAGGAAACAACTCTGTATAAGGCACGGGAGGTCTGTCAAAATTCGGACACTTGCAGTTGTTTTGTTTGTTGTTGTTCTATTTGTTCTGATATTGTTGATTTTTTTTGTTTTGTTGATACTGTTGACGTTGCGTTCGTTGTTGATTCTGAGAAGTCTCAACTTGTTGTTGCGGATGATACTGATATGGTGGTTTTTGATACTGAGCAACAGTGACATAAGGATAAGGATAATATGGCATGTGAGCTATGGGAACCTTATACTGAGGAGAGGCTTTTGCCATCACAACATTCGCTTCACCTTCTTTTTTTTTCTAATAACTGCTTTGAGGTTTCTTTATTGGTTGTTGACCAGCGGTACCAGCAATCCTACCAATTTTTAGCCCGTTCTCAATTCTTTCACCAATAGTCACAATACCACCAAAGTTTGACGAAGAAATGCCCACCATTTTCTCATAGTACAACCCTTGTAAAGTGCCCATAAAGATATCAACCAACTCATTATCAAAAAGAGCAGGTTGCACACGAGAGTCCATTTCACGCCACCTTTGTGCATATTCCTTGAAAGTTTCAGTTGTACGTTGAGCCTGATTCTGCAATTGCAATCTGGTAGGAGCCAAATCGAGATTATACTTGTATTGCTTCAAGAACGCTTCTGACAAGTCTCTCCATGAGTGAATATTGATACGCTCTAATCCCATATACCAATCCAAAGAAGCTCCAGACAAGCTACCTTGAAAGCAATGAACTAGTAATTCATCATCGTCAATGTAGGATGCTATCTTCCTACAGTACATGGTCATATGACTCTGAGGACAACTTAAACCTTTGTATTTTGGTAGTTCTGGAATCTTGAACTTTTGAGGTAGCACAGTATTAGGAACCAAACACAAATCTGGCTTCCATGCCAAAAGCAGAATAACCTTCAATCGCCCTGATTCTTTCATCAAACAATTTATAGTCATTAGGTCTGTTATGATCAGCAAGTCTGATAAGAGTATGTGAATTTGGAAGTTGTGATGCAGTTGGAGCAGGTATCTGAGAAGAAGCAAACTGAGACGAATACACCAACCCATAATTCACCATCTGAACAACATTCTGACTCATCTAAAAACCATATGGATAACCAGTAGGAAGTACTGCAATAGATGAAGATGCCTCAGGATAAGACACTCCAGAATGAACATTCTGAATAACAGCTTGAGCGGGTTGAGACAAAACCAGAACATGAATAGGAGGACCCCTATACACATGTTCATCTTCATCAGGAGTTTCAACATCAGTTGGCACAAGAGTCTGGAAAATCTGCGCTTGAGGAATCTCGTGATCATCATGAATCACAACAGGAGGTGGAAACATAGTAGGCATGCCCCAGGGGTAAGCAGCAGAATTACCATTGGCATGTGTGCAACAAAAGGTTGATATGGAACAAAGGCATTACCACTGGTAATTTGAGGAGTGAAATTCGGAGGCATTCCCCACGGGAAGGCAGCAGACATTCTATTCAAATCAGGCTAAGCACTTGGTAGGTTGACAATAGGTTAAACAATAGTATCCACCGGCGCTTCAACAACAGCAAGAGAAGAAGTAACAATAAGAGGAGGAATCGCCACAAGAGTGACAACAGTAGCATCAGTAACAGTTGCAACAATAGAAGTAGCAGCAGTGGCGTTCTTCTGAGCACGAAGGAACTCTGTGATAACATCCATGTTACTCTAGAACTGATCCATCTGAACTTGAAACTGAGCCAGGGTCTCCTTGTAGGCAGTGTTCTCTTCTTCAATATCATCCATGATCTTGGATTTGCTTGATCGAGTGAAATAGTGATGTCGACTCGTCATCTTGCTACAAGGCAAAGAGGGACAATGTAAGCATTTTGGTTTTTTGGATGAAGGACATGCATATGAGTATGATTGAATGCAATGTATGCAAAAATAAAGTTTTTAAATTCCAGGAATTTGTGAGCTTTATCTTTGTTAGCAATAATCATAAAGCATATAAGTAAAGGCACAAAGATAAACGGGGAAGAAAGAACTCTTCATTCAATCAATGAGGTAAAGAAGTGCAAGTTCAAATACAACTCAAACATATGCCTTTTGGGATACAACAAAGTCAACATGAATCCTATCAAAAACCACCCTGCAAATAGACATGAAATGAAAAACAGCCCAAGGAGTCTTGTGCGGCAGCACATCAGCATATGCATCCCTCAACAACCCTGGTAAATCCTTCAGTGCATGCTCGGAAAGTATGGCTAGACGAATATGTCTATCACTCCAACATTTTGTGTAACACCCCACTTCCCAAAAACAATTAAAATAATAAACATTATAAATAAACATCAGAGTTTTTCTTCCCAAGTGGGATATCACATAGCAAAACCAACATTTCCTTATAAAAAGGTTTTTCTCCAAATACAGCGGAATATTAAATAGTAAAATCCAACAAAGGTTTTTGATACGTTCACAGGAACAAACTACAAGTTCAACATAAAACAAATAAAAACACCCAAGTCTCGTGCTACGTATCAGAGCATCCTAGACTCGACTGGCACACCATAATCCAAGCTAGCTAAGTACCTGGATTATTTGTACTTCCGAAGAAGCACAGACCACAATAACAACAAAGGGGTGAGAAAACATGATCAAAAATATATTGGTAATATAATACATGTAAACAAGGTAGTAAAACACCAACACACCAATATTCACCCCACAACACCAATCACGAACCTACTGTTCAAATTACAATATAACATATTATAATGCAAATATGCAACTCAACACCATGCATGCGGTACCGACCCATTGGTTCATTCAATCGAACCCTGGACAGATCACTTACGCTCCTACTGAGATATGATATATCCCCGACATATCACTTACGCTCCTACTGAGATATGATCTATCTCCCACCATTATCCACAAAGGAGTACGGATGAATCACTTACGCTCCTCCTGAGATATGATTCATCCCACCAAACACCATGATATGCACGACACCAATGCATAACGATTATATTCAGGCACACTAAGTGCACACGATCCTCCTGATCATATCATCATACGTCAATGCATATATGTATAGATATATTACACACCAACATCATATAATTCAAATCACACAGTGAGCAATCTCACATTCTAACACCAAGTATAAACACATCCCACCACTCGGGGATACACCAACTAATCATCCACTTAAAATAAAATATTAAGGGATCACCTACTATCACCAAGTACACCAGTTAAATCCTATAATCATCACTCTATCACTTCATCATGGCCAAAGGGATCACACAAGATTAAAGCTCAAGGCCAAACGTCACAAAAAGTCACATTTTTCTGCTACGTTCGCTGGGACATTCGCCAGGCGAATCCCCGTAGCGAACCTTCACTGGCATTCGCCAGGCGAAGTTCCTACTCTTTTGGTCTGGGATTTAATTCAGAATTATTCGCTGCCACTCGCCATAGCTTGCCAGGCGAATACTCGCCTTCATTCGCCAGGCGAAGCTTCGCCAACACTCGCCAGGCGAATCCCAGCGAATGCTGCGATACCTCTAATTTTCCACTGCTCTGAAGTGCTGCCAGAGCCAAATTCAAGCCTAACATTCCAACTCTAATTCTCATCCTATTCTCAGTATCAATAGTGCATGTAATTCAAACCAATCGCTCCCTAATCCATATTCCATAATCAACACTTAAGTATTTTATCGATACATCAAAAGGTCACACAGAACTTCCCTAAAACCGTAAACCCAACCAATACCCCAAACTCACCAAAAACAACAATTCATCAACATCGATATATATGTATATCAATTCATAATTGGTTTATCAAATGCCAATTCTCAACATCAATCAACAATTATAGGTCTGTCAACATAAAACTTCATATACGATACATTCCTACGGGGTTAAGGAATCCCCTCTACCCTATACATGTATATACCATTCCCAATCAAGTTTCTCCCCCCTTACCTTGTTAATCGGTTTGATCGATGGAAATCCTCCTAGATTTGGTCTCTTGGCTTTCTCCTTTCTCTTCCGTTCCTCGTTCCTTTGCTCGTTCTACGCTCTTCTCACTTCTCTCGTTCTTTCTCCCAACTCTCCAAATGTATCGTAAAAAGAAACCACTAACCCCTCACATTCCCTATTTTAATTATCTAATCTTAATAATAATAATAACTTAATAAAATAATATAATAATAATAATCTTAATAGTAATACTAATATAATATTACTAATATAAATAATAACACTTATTAATAATAATAATAATAATAATAATAATAATAATAATATTATCTCACCAAATTCATAATAATATTAATAATAGTAAATATGATAATAATAATATTCCCACCAATATTACTATTATCCATCATATTACGATATTCACACCAAAACACCACCAATAATCTTCCCACATTAGGGATACCCACCAAACATCACCAAATACACCCCCATCAAAGGGCACACCAACACATAATAATTAAAATTATAATAAAATGACTAAATAATTAAAATGGGTGTTACAACTCTCCCCCACTTTAATTATTTTCGTCCTCGAAAATTACCTGATGGAAATAGTTTCGGATACGCTTCTCGCATCCTACTTTCCAACTCCCAGGTCACACTGCCTCCTGCAGCACCTCCCCAAGCTACCTTCACCAAAGGTATCTCCTTTCCTCGGAGCTGTTTCATCTTACGGTCCTCAATCCTCAACGGCATCATTTCAACAGTAAGATTCTCCCGAACCTGAACATCATCTCTTTGAATCACATGAGATGGATCAGAAATATACTTTCGCAATTGCGACACATGAAACACATCATGTAAGTTCGACAACTCAGGCGGCAACGCCACCCTATAAGCTACATCACCAATTCTCTGCAAAATCTCATAAGGTCCAATAAACTTAGAATCCAGCTTCTTGGACTTCAACGCACGACCCACACCAGTCATCAGATTAACTCTTAGGAATACGTGATCACCTACATAGAATTCCAACTCTTTCCTCCGATTATCATGATAACTCTTCTGCCTACTCTGAGACACTTTCAGTTTCTCACGAATCATCTGAATTGTCTCAGTAGTCTGTTGTACAATCTCTGGTCCAAGCACCACATTCTCACCAGTCTCATACCAACACAGAGGAGTCCTACACCTCCTCCCATACAAAGCTTCAAACGGTGCCATTCCAATACTTGAATGGTAACTGTTATTGTACGTGAACTCAATCAATGGTAAATGAGTATCCCACGCACCACTCTTTTCCAACACACAAGCTCTCAGCAAATCCTCAAGCGAATGAATAGTCCTCTCTGACTGACCATCAGTTTGCAGATGATACGCTGAACTTAACTTCAACTTAGTTCCCAAAGCTCCCTGCAAGCTTTTCCAAAATTCCGAAGTAAACCTCGGGTCTCTATCTGACACAATACTGGACGGAACACCATGTAACTTTACAATTACTCGAATATAAATCTCTGCCAGCTTCGTCAACGGGAAACTAATATTAATCGGCACAAAGTGTGCAGACTTCATCAATCGATCCACAATCACCCATATAGCATCAAATCCTCTCGCCGTATTCGGCAAACCTGTAACAAAGTCCATAGTAATACAATCCCATTTCCAAACCGGAATCTCTATTGGTTGCATAAATCCAGACGGTCTTTGGTGTTCCACCTTCGACTTCTGACACGTCAAACAGGCATAAACAAATTGAGCAATGTCTCTTTTCATACCAGACCACCAAAATAATTTCTTCAAATCATGGTACATTTTCGTAGCTCCCGGATGGATACTCAAACTACTACGATGTCCTTCACTTAAAATTGACTTTTTCAACTCTTCGTCATCTGGTACACAAATCCTGCCTCTAAATCTCAACACACCTGTACTATCCAATTTAAAGTCACTATCGGAGTCACTTCCTACTCCAGGCATCAAATCTACTAATTTCACATCCAACTTCTGATTCTCTCTAATCATATCCAAGAAGTCATTATTTACCTGCAACATACCCAACATCACACTATCTGCAGTAGTCTCACAAACCATGCTCAAATCTTTGAACTGTTCAATTAACTCAATTTCTTTCACCATCAGAGCTGCCATATGAATCGTTTTCCTGCTCAAAGCATCTGCCACTACATTGGCCTTTCCTGGATGATAACTCAAACTAAAGTCATAATCCTTCAAAAATTCTAACCATCTTCTCTGTCTCATATTCAGCTCTTTTTGATCAAACAGATATTTCAGACTCTTATGATCACTAAACACTTCAAATCTCGAACCATATAAATAATGCCTCCAAATTTTCAACACAAAAACAACCGCAGCCAATTCGAGATCATGAGTAGGATAATTTCGCTCATGCACTCTTAGTTGCCGTGAAGCATATGCTACTACCTTACCATTCTGCATAAGAACTCCGCCTAATCCCATCTTAGACGCATCACAGTATACTACAAACGGTTCACTCGGAGTCGGCAACACTAACACCGGTGCCGTAGTCAATTTCTTCTTCAGCTCTTCAAAGCTTTCTTCACAAGCATCATCCCATACAAAAACTTGGTTCTTCCTCGTTAACTGAGTCAATGGCAACGCCAAATTAGAGAACCCTTCAATAAACCTGCAGTAATAACCTGCCAAACCCAAAAAGCTTTTAATCTCCGTTGCTGTCTTTGGTGGTTCCCACTGCAACACTGCACTTACTTTTGACGGGTCCACCGCTATGCCATCACCAAATATTACATGCCCCAAGAAACTCACTTTCTTCAACCAGAAGTCACACTTTGACAATTTAGCAAACAATTTATTTTCCTTCAGCACATGCAAGGCAATCCTTAGATGTCCTGCATGTTCTTCATCAGATTTAGAATAAATTAATATATTGTCAATAAATACCACAATGAACTGATCCAAATAAGAATGGAAAATTTTGTTCATATACTCCATAAATACTCCCGGCGCATTAGTCACTCCAAACGGCATTACAGCATATTCGTAATGTCCATATCTAGTCCTAAAAGCAGTCTTCTGAATATCACCTTCTTTTACCCTTATCTGATGGTAACCCGATCTCAAATCGATCTTACTGAACACACGAGCTCCCACCAGCTGATCCATCAAGTCATCAATCCTTGGTAAAGGATACTTATTCTTAATAGTCACTTTATTCAACTGACAGTAGTCGATGCACAAACGCATACTACCATCCTTCTTCTTCACCAATAACACTGGAGCTCCCCACGGCGACACACTCGGTCTAATAAACTTCCTATCCAACAATTCTCTAATCTGAGACTTCAACTCAGCCAATTCCACTGCAGACATCCTGTACGGCGCCATAGAAATAGGCCTCGTACCAGGAACAAGATCAATACTAAATTCAACTTCCCTCGTCGGAGGCAATTCCGTAATGTCATCAGGAAACACTTTTGGAAATTCATTCACCACTGCCAATTCCTCCATTGACGCTTTGCTATCCACCGATAATGATGCAAATAAAGCAAACACTTTAGTTTCATCTTCCAACAAGGTCCTCAATTCTTTACTAGACAAAGAACCTGCTAAAGCTTCCTCTTCTGGAGTCAGGAACAACAATTCCTTCCGAAAACAATCGATGTAGACTCGGTTGAACTCTAACTAGTTCATACCCAGAATAACATCCAAATTACCAAGTGGTAGACAAATCAGATCCACTCCAAATTCTCTACCGAAAATAGTCAGCGGACACTTCAAACATACTAGAGAAGTAGTCACTGAGCAAATAGAGGGTGTCTCAATATTCATTCGTCTCTCAAGAGTAGACGGCACCAATCCTATCCTCTTCATACAGTCAACAGAAATAAACGAGTGGGTTGCACCCGTATCAATAATAGCAGTTAAAGGAATATTATTGATAATACAAATACCTTTGATAACTCGCTCATCACTGACAGTTTGAGTTCCTGCCAAAGCAAACACTTTCCCACTAGTCGGAGATGTCTGAGGCTTCTTCGACTTCTCACAATGGGTACTGATGTGACCCTTCTCACCACAGTTATAACTGGTCGGCATAGTAGCTTTGCAATCAGCTATCACATGACCTGGCTTCCCACACTTAAAACACTTCTTTACTTCATCAGGATAATCATTAGCACGGTGTCCCATGCCACCGCATCGGAAACATTTCCCATTAGCATATTCTCTCCCCTCTCTGGGCTTCTTATCAACAACAGCTTTACGCTTTCCCTTATCAGCAACAACACTATAAGGAGTACCACTGAACCTCTGCTTACCCTTACGGTCATTAACAGCTTTGTAGTGTGCAATCCTTGCCCAGTTGTCATTATCATAAATTCTGCTCCTGCTTACCAGCTTGGGATAACTCTGGACCTTCTGATAAGCAATCCCTAACTTAATCTCTGGACGCAGTCCATTCTCAAATTTTAAACACTTAGAAGTCATTGCCCCATCAATATTATAATGAGGACAATACTGCACCAGCTCTTCAAATTTAGCAGCATACTCTGCTACCGTCATACTACCCTGCTTCAGCTCTAAGAATTCAATCTCCTTAGCACTTCGAATATCTTCCAGAAAATACTTTTCCAGAAAACCTTTCCGAACCACCTCCCAAGTAATGGCAGTTTCAGCAGCTTCCAATCTTTGGCGACTGTTGTCCCACCAAGCTTCAGCTTCGCCCTCCAGCATGTGAGTACCAAACCTCACCTTTTGCTCATCACTACAATCCATAGTCCTGAAGATTTTCTCGATTGCCTTCAGCCACTTCTGTGCAACTTCAGGATCCAGAATTCCTCCTTCAAACGTCGGCGGCTTGTTGCTCCGAAACTGCGCCAAACTCCCGAATTGGGCATCTGCAGTTTAGTTCTGATTAGCAACCGCCTGCGCCATTGCTTGCATAGCAGCAGCCAACGCAGCATCGTTCCTTCCTGCCATACTGCTCGAAAATAACAACACTAGGTTAAAAGATACTCAACTCTATCCTAAAGGACCGACTCAACTCGACTCAACAACACTGGCCGGACGGACCAACCTGCTCTGATACCAATTGTAACACCGCACTTCCCAAAAACAATTAAAATAATAAACATTATAAATAAACATCAGAGTTTTTCTTCCCAAGTGGGATATCACATAGCAAAACCAACATTTCCTTATAAAAAGGTTTTTCTCCAAATACAGCGGAATATTAAATAGTAAAATCCAACAAAGGTTTTTGATACGTTCACAGGAACAAACTACAAGTTCAGCATAAAACAAATAAAAACACCCAAGTCCCGTGCTACGTATCAGAGCATCCTAGACTCGACTGGCACACTATAATCCAAGCTAGATAAGTACCTGGATTATCTGTACTTCCGAAGAAGCACAGACCACAACAACAACAAAGGGGTGAGAAAACATGATCAAAAATATATTGGTAATATAATACATGTAAACAAGGTAGTAAAACACCAACACACCAATATTCACCCCACAACACCAATCACGAACCTACTGTTCAAATTACAATATAACATATTATAATGCAAATATGCAACTCAACACCATGCATGCGGTACCGACCCATTGGTTCATTCAATCGAACCCTGGACAGATCACTTACGCTCCTACTGAGATATGATCTATCCCCGACAGATCACTTACGCTCCTACTGAGATATGATCTATCTCCCACCATTCTCCACAAAGGAGTACAGATGAATCACTTACGCTCTTCCTGAGATATGATTCATCCTACCAAACACCATGATATTCAGGCACACTAAGTGCACACGATCCTCTTGATCATATCATCATACGTCAATGCATATATGTATAGATATATTACACACCAACATCATATAATTCAAATCACACAGTGAGCAATCTCACATTTTAACACCAAGTATAAACACATCCCACCACTCGGGGATACACCAACTAATCATCCACTTAAAATAAAATATTAAGGGATCACCTACTATCACCAAGTCCACCAGTTAAATCCTAAAATCACCACTCTATCACTTCATCATGGCCAAAGGGATCACACAAGATTAAAGCTCAAGGTCAAACGTCACAAAAAGTCACATTTTTCTGCTACGTTCGCTGGGACATTCGCCAGGCGAATCCCCGTAGCGAACCTTCACTGGCATTCGCCAGGCGAAGTTCCTACTCTTTTGGTCTGGGATTTAATTCAGAATTATTCGCTGCCACTCGCCACAGCTTGCCAGGAAAATACTCACCTTCATTCGCCAGGCGAAGCTTCACCAACACTCGTCAGGCGAATCCCGGCGAATGCTGCGATACCTCTAATTTTCCACTGCTCTGAAGTGCTGCCAGAGCCAAATTCAAGCCTAACATTCCAACTCTAATTCTCATCCTATTCTCAGTATCAATAGTGCATGTAATTCAAACCAATCGCTCCCTAATCCATATTCCATAATCAACACTTAAACATTCTATCGATACATCAAAAGGTCACACAGAACTTCCCTAAAACCGTAAACCCAACCAATACCCCAAACTCACAAAAAACAACAATTCATCAACATCGATATATATGTATATCAATTCATAATTGGTTTATCAAATACCAATTCTCAACATCAATCAACAATTATAGTCTTGTCAACATAAAACTTCATATACGATACATTCCTACGGGGTTAAGGAATCCCCTCTACCCTATACATGTATATACCATTCCCAATCAAGTTTCTCCCCCCTTACCTTGTTAATCGGTTTGATCGATGGAAATCCTCCTAGATTTGGTCTCTTGGCTTTCTCCTTTCTCTTTCGTTCCTCGTTCCTTTGCTCGTTCTACGCTCTTCTCACTTCTCTCGTTCTTTCTCCCAACTCTCCAAATGTATCGTAAAAAGAAACCACTAACCCCTCACATTCTCTATTTTAATTATCTAATCTTAATAATAATAATAACTTAATAAAATAATATAATAATAATAATCTTAATAGTAATACTAATATAATATTACTAATATAAATAATAACACTTATTATTAATAATAATAATAATACTAATATTATTATCTCACCAAATTCATAATAATATTAATAATAATAGTAAATATAATAATAATAATATTCTCACCAATATTACTATTATCCATCATATTACGATATTCACACCAAAACACCACCAATAATCTTCCCACATTAGGGATACCCACCAAACATCACCAAATACACCCCCATCAAAGGGCACACCAACACATAATAATTAAAATTATAATAAAATGACTAAATAATTAAAATTGGTGTTACATTTTGCATCCTTCATAAGGTTGTGCAACAAAGAATGACTAGGTCCCTGAAGAAGATCCTGTAGAAATTCCTCTTTCTGATCCAAGAGGACGTGCAGATGGCGGCCCTGACGCTCCCAATGAGTACTCTCCAAGTTGGACTGATTGATCTTCTCTTGGTTCTGATGCACTTGATATTGCAGCTTCTGAATATCACTAAAGGATTTGTTGAGTTCAGGTTGACGTTGAGAAAGGTCTTTCACCAACTGGTCAGCACAGTCTTGTTTACTCTGCAGCTTCATCTTGTACTCTGATAACTTTCCTCTAAGTTCTGCAAGTTGCTTCTTATAGCTCAACTCATCCTTATAGACTTAATACTGAGTGTCGGCGAGTTATCTCTTCTTTGAAGCAACTCCATTGTAAGTACTCTTCAAAGCATCACCTACTTTCCTCCACTTGTTCTGTTCAAACTCCACTTCTTTGAGCATGAGCTCCCTCTTCTGGAAAAGATCCATCTGTAAGTTTTCCTTCTCGGATGTGACTTTATCAAGGTTGAAACGAAGATCAGCATTCTCCTTCTTCAACATCTCAATAACCTGCTTGAGTTGATCAACTTCATATGGAGGAATAATGGAAAGTTCATGAAGCTTGACATTCATGGAAGGCTCAGAAGGAAATGATAGCAAGATCAATTAGACTCGTTCCATAACCCATGTGTGTAGGCTTATTTTTCTATGCAGTTATTTTTACCCAACTTATCTCTTCCTTCACGGTGAATTTGTACTCATGCAGCACTAAACCTCTTCAGCAACACCGTGTCATCAACCCCTTCATGAAAGATGAACTCTTTTAATACCTCAGGATCTGGCCTGTCAAGCATAGGATACCCCAATTGACAGAAGGCAAGTCTCAGATTGTAGTTAATTCCACCCCTTGTACCCAAGAGACGTACATTGAAGAATTTACCACAATGAAGAATGATTCTGGTACTGTCATAAGCTCGAGAATACCAAGAGATGTCATCACCAGTAAGAGACATGATCCTCTGAGACCATTTGAGATTTCCATTATTCTCAATGAAAGGACCTTTCTGCGGAAGATGAGATATGAACCATTGGTACAACATAGGAGCACAACATACAATAGTTCCTTTCTTCTTTTCATTCCTCGAGTGAATAGAATAATAGGTATCAGCAAGAAGTGTAGGAACAGGATTCCTGGATAATAAGATACCGATGGCAACTTGATCTACGAAATCCTCCATGTTCGGAAACAAAACGATCTTGTATATCAATAAAGCAAACACAGAGTTGAAAACCTTACAGTTTCCAACTTCAACAAAAGAAACGGCCTTGTCTACTAGAAACTTCGAAGCAAACTCTCGAATACTCTTTCCTTTAGTCTTGAGACTATAATCCATTTCCTTCTTACTAATGCACAGAGCTTCAGCAATAAGAGGAAACTTTGGACAACTACTGGTGTAGACAAAAGGAACTTGACTCTTGATCTTAACCCCCAAGATTTGAGAGTACTCCTTAAGTGTAGGTGCTAACTGATAATCCTGAAATGTGAAGCACCTTAGTGGCGAGTCATAGAACTGAACAAGTGTATGAATGGAAGTAATGTTGACTTCAGTGTTGGAGATGGCCAAACGATTTCCATAATCATCCCTGAAAACACCCATATTATCTTTAACCAGATAGGATGCTAAACCCCTCAAAGTCTTCAGCTTGGGCTCCACAAACTTGTAGCTAAAGATACCCCTGCAACCAATACGTATCTTCTCTGATTATGCCAACAAAGAATAAGCTCTCGAATAACCTGGAAATACACATGCAAAAAAATTAATTGTTATGATGAAATGGTATGCAACACAAGAATCACGAAGCCAAGCACAATCTGAACAATCAATTCTGCACAATCTGAATATCTGCATATAACTCTGCGTCGGTGCAAAAATTTGACGTGCGTGAGAGAACAAAAAGTATAAAGAGTCTTGGTTTCCTGCAAAAACCCAATATCCCTCTCACAGGTGTGATCTAGACACAACAAGAAGATCCCTAAAAAGGTCTCCTAAACCATAGTGTTGCACCCTAAAATTTGCTCAACCTTATTCATTGGGTTTATGTTTCAATATCATTAGCATTTGCATATATAGTCATGCACATAGCCTAACCATCTGCATAGCATAAGCATAGCAAGTCATCCAACAGGGGACTAACCATTATTCTCATCTCTAGAGGCCTATCAAGAAGTTATTGTTCTAATTCAACCTCATTCAAGTCATCAGAAAAGAATTTGAAAGCAGAGAGTTCAATAAGATCAAGCTTTGAGTCTATCTCTTATCTGAGGGCATCTGAGGATCAACAAGGGAGTTATGAGCTGTGAATTGAGAGCATGGGGAGTATCTAGACATCTTGGAGGACTTAGAAAGTCATTTGGAGAAGAAAATAAGTTGTTGATGTGATCACAAGAATTGCAGTTGAAGACAGTCAATTAGGGTTTCATCTGGGTCAACCCTGGGTCAACTCTAGGTCAATTGACTGATTGAAAGGCATTAAGGGTTATTGGATAGATGTGGGGTTCATCATTTGACATGAAGAATAAGGATATGTTGTTATGCTAAGAAGAAATCAAGAGAAATCAAGGAGAAGAGGAGGTCCTAAATTAGGGTTTCTATGTAAAATCCCCTAGTTTAGGTCAAATTTCCAAGCAAGATAAGTCAAAATGCAAGCTTCAAATGAATCCTTGGCCAACATGAAACTTGTAGAGGATCTCAATACCTTTAATTTGAGTGGTGGAAGATATCAAGGAGATTCATAGAACTCAAGTTATGGTCCTTGCAAGTTACAGGTCATCTGAGGTATCTGAAATTTTGTTTGTGAAAGTGACTTGGCTTCCAAGCTATTTTTACCCCTCAAGGAGATTTCAAATGAATTTATGGTCAACATAAGAGTTGTTACTTATTGTCTTAGCTTTCTAGAATGGTATAGTATGCCTTCATAGGATGTGTGGAACTCTACTTATGGTCTTGGCAAGCAAAGGGTATTTTGGTCATTTGTGAATTACAGGTCATTTTAACCTATGCCCAAAACTCATACAAGGAAGCTTCAAATGGAAAACTTTACAACATCAAACTTGTTCCAAATGATATTTTGAGTCTAGAAAAGTGACCATGAGAGATTGGAAAGATTCATAGCACAAGGTTTCAAAATTGTTGGATTTAATGAATAAAAATGGCCTTAAAAAGGAGATTTTTCATATCTTGGCCAAATGAAGCAAAATTATAGGTCATTTTGAATGGAAAGATCATTTTAAAGACATTGGCTAAAGTGGAATTTTGAGCTTAGTTCATATTTTGTGAGTTATCCATGGTTGCTTGTAATGGAAGATACATAAACCAAATTCAATGGAAAGAATGCAAGGGAAACTTCTCCAAGTTTCTAGGAGGTTCTAACCTCACCTATATATTGATGAGGGATAGTTCATGCCATGGTTGGTGATTCCATTTGTTCAAAACCCCAAGTTTTACACACTTTCTCATTTTTGCATAAGCTTCACAAACTCTCCCAAATCTCCATCAATCCTCATATCTTTTGATTGAATCTTCATCATCATCATTCAAACACCATAATCCACATCAAGATTGGTAGAATTGGAGGAAGAATTGTGCTATCCAAGACAACCATCCAAATTGCAAGAACTTCTCAAGGACAAGATTCAGGAGGTTTGCACACTAATTACTGCATACAGAATTCATCATCAAGGTTACTGAGCAAGTTTCAATCACTGCAAGCACCAAATTCAAAGAGTTGCATACCTGTTTTCACCAATTGCACCAGGTTTGTTTTCTCTTTGTATTGCATGATTAGTTAGAATCTTAGGGTTTTGATAGGGTAGAATGGTTAAGATAGGATAGAGGATTGATTGGGATGATTTTGGAGAAGTTTCATGGAGTTTGAGCATGATGTACCAATTCTGTTAAGGCTTATAACTCTTAGATTAAAGCATGATAATCATAGGTTAGTAGCTTGAAATAATCAGTGTGAGATATAGAGCATCTTAGGATAGAATTGAGCAAGAATTGAAGCAATGTATATCAGGTGATCATGGTAGAATCAAACTGTTATCCCCATCGGGTTCGATTGTATGTTGAGTTCTAGAAAGAATCATTGTTATGGTTGTGTAGAGGGAGGAAATTAGGGCAAAATTGCTTTTGGAATCGTGTGATTTCGTGGTGCATGGAGGGAGAACAGAGAGCTGGAAATTCACGCATGGTGATGAAGTTTAAGGACCTAGGGTTTGCTGGAGGTTGAAGACAACCCCTGGGCCACACGATCACACTTTGACCTTTGACTGGAGGACTCATCTAACGGCTACGATTAAAACTGAAAACGGAGGGAGATTTCAAATAATGAAACGCACCGTTTCATTTAGTAGAGGGAAATGGGCTCAGATGCTATTGACACCCCCACGCGTGTGAAGCCCACTAACTTGAACTGTTTGGCCCTGCTATTCTCACCCCCCATTTATTTCTTTTTTTAATTCTTTTTAATTTCTTTCATTTTTTTATGCATCTTATAAAAATCATATAAAATTGAAAAATCATTATTTTTTGATGGTTCTTTTGGCATATTTTTCTTTAAAGAGTCTAGAAAATTATAAAAAATAAAAATTGCATTTTATTTTTTATTTGATATTTTTCCCATATTTTCCAAATAAATAGCATTTTAAATAGTTTCATTTCATACATAAATTTGTTGATTTTTGTTCTAATCAATGCTTTAATATTTTTTGTCCATTCTTTTTAGGTTGTTTAGTTTAGATATTCAACTTATAGATACAATTTAATTCATATTTTTAGGAATTAGTTTTAGGTGATTAGTTTAGGTGTGAACAACATGAATAAATTAGGGTTTTAAGTGATAACTTAGGTGAATTAATTCCTTTCCCTCAGGACTTAGGGATTAAATAGTTTAGCTATGGGACTATAGGGGCTATGGGTAGTTATTAGATCCCCTTAGAAAAGTCAGGATTCCCCTACTGCTATTAATCTACTGTATACATCTGATTGACTGGTGTGGTGTGCCCTCTGGGGGTTATTGCTTGCTTTGTTTGGGTGTTGGGATTTGTCTGGGGATTTGGGGAAGCTGAAGACTTGTGAAGATGATGAAGCCATTGGAGATCCATAGACTGCAGACCAACTCCCAGAGTTGGAGAAGAGATTTTTTGCCATCAGCTGTTAAGGAGATTAGGGTTTAGGAGCTAGGCAGAGCTCTAGGTTAGAAAGCCTGATTCTCAAACATGGAAGGTTTTGACTGCCTCCATTCCTCTCTATGATACAGAGTCTCTCTGAGACACTCACCCCCTTCCTTTGGAAGGCTTGGTGCTATTGTCTGAGGGATAGAACTCTTGAGAGAAAATGTCTTATGTGTTAGTGGCAGTTGGTTTACCACCATTGGTAGTCAACTAATTGCTTAACACCCAATCCACTCTGGTGATTGATCCCTCAGCTTGGAGGATAGGACTTGAAGAAAAGCCATTGTAGACTGAAGATTGTCAGCCAAAGCCCTTGCTTGAAGACTGTGAAAATAGAGACTGCTGCTGACTGAAGCTTGTAGCTGATGAGAGATGACTTGAAGACGGATATTGATGCAGAGCTGTTGTGGCTGTTTATTTTGCTGTATTTCATTTCTCGATGTATTGATTGGTTTTCCTGACTGTATTGTTTGTTGTTTACCCTGTTGGGTTGAAAGTGAAGTCTGTTCACTTTTGCCTATTGTTTTCTAGGTTCGAGGTTGAGTGGGACTCCCTTGCCTCGCTTGTATTGTTGCATTCATGCATTTTACTGTTTTACTGTATATATCTGATATTGTTTCTGTTTCTGCCTATCCCTTAGGATCTCTGTTTCTCTCTGCGCAAGAGAGGAGCATGATAGACTCTAGGTCTTAACCCATGCATGATAACATTAGTTTAGTTTGATTCCCTTCGCAACCGTAGGTTAGAGTTCTGTCTCTTCTTTCTCAAAACAAACAGAAAAACACAATAAGATTTCAAACACAATAAAAGACACTTCTTCCGTAAAAGAATGTGAACTCATCAAAACGTCGTTTTTGTCCGCTTGGACTGCTAATCAGAAAAACCTTTTTCAGAAGGAATAAAAATAATCAAGACAGACTTGTGTCGTACGTGGCCCGAACTACGTTTGCTCTGATCTTTCATGCTGTATGAAAGTACGTAGGCATAGGATGCAATATCCTAGCGAGCAACCTTCCCCTCCTTTCCCGTAGGTAGGCGAACTACGTTGACTCTGATTTCTCGTTCCAGGCGGGAATACGTAGGCATAAAGTGCGATACTTTGCCGAGTCATTTTTATTTTCATTTTACTTTCTTTTTAACCCTTGACCTATAGTTTAGATAGAATAACAATCCATACCCGAAAACAAGCGTGGATCCCGTCGAGTACGACGGACGTGAGGGGTGCTAATACCTTCCCCTTGCGTAACCGACTCCCGAATCCAGGTTTTGGTTGCGACGACCGTACCTTTCCCGTGTTGTGCGAGGTTTACTCTGAGCATTTCCTTTCCCTCCCGTGGGATAAATAACGCACGGTGGCGACTCTTCTGTTCAGCCGGCGCCGATTTTCGCAGTAGCGACAGCTGGCGACTCTGCTGGGGATCCAACGTCCCCTGGCTGCCAAGGACTGCGATAGTTCTTATGCATTTGGGATCCAACGTCCCTTAAGAGAGTCAATCCTAACGCTTGTTTTCCCGTCGAGGATTTTGTATGGATTTATATTTCTGACCTTTATTTTCAGCTTTGTATATATGGATTATTATTGCTGTGTCTTGGGGTGTGACGGGTGTTCTGATATTGAGTGAGAAGCCGGACCTGGGCTTGAGTGCACCTAGAATTAGAGTAGAGATTAGTTGGCGCCCGCTTGCTTTGCTTGCTTTGGTGTCCCGCGAAATCTACACTCAGGCGAGGTTCCTCTGGTTGGCCTCCTGCCCCTTCCTTTGGTTGGCGTGGGTTGCTGGTTAGTGGAATTGTCGACTCTGGGGACCGATCATTTGGAAGTTGGCTAAGTGAGGCCTCTTCAGGATTTGATGATGCCACTCCTTCTGGGAATCGTATCATCAACCCTGAAAGTCTGTGACGCCAACGACCGCATAGGATGCCATACCTTTGTCAGTTACTAGGACATCCACCTGTGAGAGGGTTTGGGGATATGCAGGTAACTAGACCTTCAGATACCGGTTATTTCTTGATCAGAGATCCTGGGTATTTATGAGTTATGAGGTCTGTCAGAGACCATTTTGGAGATGTGTTACGAGGTCTGTCAGAGACCAGTTGGATAATTTTGAGGTCTGTCAGAGACCATTTTGGAGATGCGTTATGAGGTCTGTCAAAGACCAGTTGGTGAGTTATGAGGTCTGTCAGAGACCATTTTGGAGATATGATTTGAGGTCTATCAGAGACCAGCCAGGGTTATGCTGTGGGTCTGTCAGAGACCATTTTTTGGTCTCTGTATTAGGTCTATCTGAGACCAGGGTTTGAGGACTCCTAGAGAATCTATCTGAGACTTCTTGATATGGTTCAAGCTATTCAGCTACGGCAGTTGGTCCCCGTTGCATGTTACTCGCATTGCATTTGCATACTCATCATCATTGCATCCCACTAACGTGTGTCTGTGCTGCAGGTGCATTTGCATTTCCCGAGTTCTAGTGTCCGGATTTCTGAGTGTTTGATCATGGCCAGCTTAAGAAGGACAGTCGCTTACAAACTGCCTACTCCTGATGTCGTCCCCCTGCTTGGGTTGATCTCTCTGGCTGATGAGGATGTTCGTAGGAGCTTCAGAATGAGCTATGGAAGACTATTGAGATTGGTGCGCAAACCCACGGAGATAGAGCTAGACGGGCTGTACGCTTTGATGCAATTCTATGATCCCTCGTTGAGATGTTTTACGTTTGCTGATTTCATTATGGGGCCTACCATTGAGGAATATGTGGAGTTTACTGAGTTACCCGTGCAGAACCAGGTTCCATTCATTCATTCTGGCATTAAGCCCAAACCAGAAGACTTGGCCAAAGCCTTGCATGTGGATGCTTCTGAACTATTGACTACTGTTTCCCGTGGAGTTCCAGGCTTCTCACTCCAGTTCTTGATCGGTAAAGCTCAAGAGTACGCTAAGAGCGGATGTTGGATTGCCTTCAATGCTGTGTTGGCTCTGTGCATTTACGGCATAATATTGTTTCCCAATGTACCGGATTTTGTGGACTTCGATGCCTTCTACTTGTTTGCCGCTGGTAATCCTGTACCGACCTTGCTCGGAGATTTCTACCACTCACTGCATTATAAGAATGAGAAGGGAAGAGGAAAGAATGTTCATTTCTGTGTACCATTGCTGGATATGTGGTTTAAAAGCCACCTCCCCATGAAGGGATCTTTTGTGAAGAGTGCAACCATAGCTAGCTGGTCAGAACGCCTGATGAGGTTATCTTCCGAAGACGTTGAATGGTTTGATAGAGATCTGCTGGGATCTGAGCTTATCTTCAGTTGTTCTGGGTACCCTAATGTGCCGTTGATGGGAAGGAAAGGGTGTATCAACTACAACCCTTCTCTGTTCGTCCGTCAGTTCGGATATGCGCTGAAGAGCCCACCGAAGGAGGAAGAAGTACAGGAATCTCTGTACTTCACTGGAGATGTGAAGGGGGAGTTATTGGCTAAGTTGCAGCATGCCTGGACGCGCATTAACCGAAGAGGGAAGTCGTTGTTAGGAAAGAATGATTGTCAGGCCTATGCACCTTATAGAGTTTGGATTCAGGAGAGAGCCAGTCAGTTGAGGATGCCATTTCCAGATGCACCAATTCTTGTTCCTATTCCGGTAGCGGAGCCAACCACTGTTTCTAGGGAAGCCTATGAGCAGGTTGTGAGAGAAAAAGAAGCCTTGTTGAAGATCAACTAAGGGTTAGAGCAGGAGCTAGCCCAAGTACGCGGTGAGAAAAACAAGGCCGTGTATGCTTTCCAACAGCAGATTGAGCTAATGAACAGATTAGGAGCTGAGTTGACTGACGAGAGGAAGAAGCGCGAACGTCTGGGGCAAGAGTTCAGAAGCTCCCATGACATGCTCGAATCCAAGAAGAAAGCGCTTGACATCGCTCACCGAGAGATCTCTTCTTGCAATAAGACTTGGAATGCCACGCTCACCAACAATAAGAAGAGGGAGGATAAGTTGAAGCAGCAAATCTCCGACCTCGAAGAGCAGTTGAAGTCCAGCATCAAGAAGTGTGAGGAAGAGGTGATGACCCGGTACAGTCTCCAGAGCGCACTGAACAAGGCCATCAAAGGCAGAGATGAAGCTGTGTCTCAGAAGCGTAAGCTAGAAGATCGCTTCGGAGAGGGGGCATGGGAAGAAACTGCTGAAGACGTGCGCCGTGTTCTTAAGAAAAGGAACCAACTTGTTGAAGGGCTGCTCGATCGACCCAGTCATCCGGAGACCAAGAAGTTGCTAGAGGAGTATCAGACTTATGGGAGGATTTG
The DNA here is from genome assembly GCA_963859935.3 of Lathyrus sativus. Taxonomy (NCBI): domain Eukaryota; kingdom Viridiplantae; phylum Streptophyta; class Magnoliopsida; order Fabales; family Fabaceae; genus Lathyrus; species Lathyrus sativus. The sequence goes on from OZ012736.1 coordinate 426,510,358, forward strand.
ATCACTTCATGTAGTAACTTGTATGCTTTATTTGCATAGTGCTGACCATCACCAGGATTGTTGGTTGAGGTCATGCCTTCTTGTTGTACTCTCAGTGATATTGTATTCTTGGTTTATTGGTTTCTCAGCAATATATGAGGCTTTCTGTGATTCAGCTCCTATCTTTATATTGATATCACTGTCACTGCACCGGTACCTTCACACTAGAATCGGGGAGTGAATTTCCCTAACGACAGACACACATTGCATTACATTCATATTCATATTGCATCACAGGTAATCTTCGGATGGTGTCTTATTTCCTGCTCTGTAACAGGTACTTTTCAGGATTGCAGATCAGCACCCGCACCGCTATTCTACCCGCACCAACTGTCGTAGAATCATGGATCAAATGCAGAACGAGATGCAAGATGTGCGCGAGAAGCTCGCTCTCTTCATGCAGACCATGGAAGCTATTGCAAAAGGTCAGGAGAATTTGCAAGCCATGGTGCAGCCTCTGTTGGCCAAAAACGCCGGTCACGGTAATGAAGATCATCAGTCTGTACGGGTCGATACTGTTCATGGAGACGGCACTCCCACGCCAGTGGCTCCACCTGTAGTCAACATACCTGCTGCTAATGCCAACAACGCTACCGCTGCTGTGAATGGTAACATCGGAGTCGGGAATGAGACTGCTGTCCATAACGTTGGGCTTGGGGACGTCAACTTGGGTGATAATATGGGAGGCAATGGCTTTGTCAATGCTGGGTTCGGATTCAACGATCAGGGATTCGATAATGCGGGGAAATATGGTTTCAATGCTCAAGGCTTTGGGCAAGACGGTTATGGTGTGGCCAATCAGGGCTACGGAGATTTTGGAAATGGAAACGGCGCTGGGTTTATGGCTTTTGGGCCCGCTGGAGGTGTTCAGGGATACGGCAACAGAGGCCGAGGTCCGGGGATGAATCAGATCAGGGTTGGACGTAATAATGGATATGACGGGTACGGAGCTGGAAATGGTATGTGGCAAGAAGATCAGCAGGAAGACGCCTTCTCCGGCGGAGGTTTCAAAGGACCGATGGATGACTCCCAGAAGATCAGAATGCTGGAAGAGCAGATGAGGGGGGTCCTGAACTAAAGTACTGTGGGCTTGGACATGACAACAATGGGTCTGGTACCTGGCTTAAGGGTGCCAATCAAATTCAAAGCTCCTGCGTTTGATAAGTATAAAGGGGACACATGTCCGAAAGTGCACGTACGAGCTTATTACAGAAAGATGTCGGCATACTCAACTGATGAAAGAATGCTAATGCATTTCTTTCAAGATAGTCTGTCGGGTCCTTCCCTAGAGTGGTATATGGGGTTGGAGCCAAACGATATCAAGACATGGAAGCAATTGGCGGAGGCATTCGTAGCTCACTACAAGTATAACAGCGACTTGGCGCCCAATCGGGTCCAATTGGCAGGGCTGTCGCAGAAGAAAGGGGAGAGCTTTAAAGAGTACGCGCAAAGGTGGTGTGATATGGCTGCCAGGGTCCGTCCTCCTGTAGAAGACAAGGAAATGAATGACATGTTCGTCGGCACATTCACAGGCTTGTTTCATGACATGTTGTTTCACACATCTCTGGCCAGTTTTTCAGACCTAATTCTGATGGGAGAAAAGATTGAGCGTAACATCAAGCAAGGAAAATTCCAGGTTGAGGAATCAACTGCATCTGGCAGTAATAGGAAGGCTTTTGGTGGGCGCCGTCAGGGCGAGGCAAGCGCAGTGTTTGGAAGCCGAGGCTGAGGCCGAGGCAGGGGACGAAACCAATATCATCAGCCGCAGCAGGTGGCGAGTGTTAATATCCCGTACCAGCAACAACCACTTCAGCAACAACAACCGTCTCAGCAGCAGCCAATGCAGCAGCAGCAGCCTCAGCAGGGGGCACAGCAGGCTCAGCGAAGATTCCAGGGTGGTAAACCAAGAAGAGTGTTTGAGAAGCCTCCCACGACATATGTTGATTTATTGCAGACATTGTTGGGATTGAACCTGGTAGAAAAGAGAACTCTGGCACCGATAACGGGAACTCCCCCGTTTGGTTACGATGCAAGCAGGCACTGTGAGTTTCATTCTGGAGCTCCGGGCCACGATATAGAGGGTTGTCATGCTTTTAAGCACGTTGTACAGGATCTTTTGGACAATAAAACTATCAATTTCGGAACGGCAGGTCCGAATATAGTGCAGAAGCCCATGCCTAATCATGGGGCAAACGTCATTCTGACTGAGGAAGGGTTGGATCTGATTATGAATGTCGACGATTTAAAGACGCCGCTGAACGAGATAAAAAGCAGATTGTTGCAAGGGGGTGTTTATCCAGGATGTGACGAGTATTGCTTAGAATGCTGGACCCTAGCTGGGGGGTGTGATGATTTGAAGAAAGGCATTCAGGCTTTAATTGATGGAGGCACATTGCAGTTTGACCGAGCAGCAACTGAAGAGCCTGCAAGGGCAGTAGCAGATGATCAGAGTGATGTGGCCACTGTAACAATTCCTCGAAAGACAATCACTATTGCAGCACCAGCCCAGCGACCACCGATCACCATAACTAAGGCCGGGCCGATCCCATACGAGAACACGAAAGCAGTCCCCTGGTCATACGGGTTGGAGGTGTATTGTGACGGGATAAAGATTGATGTTAATAAGCAGCCAGTCGAGGCTGTGGATAATGTTGTTGGTTCGGGAGGTATGACAAGGAGTGGTAGGATCTATATATCACCTGAAGTGGAGGCCGAAAGACTAGCGAAAGGAAAAGGGAAAGCGGTTGAGAATGTCCCAGTACAAGCAAGTGACAAAGAAGCAGCATCGAAAGATGTAGAAGAGTTCATGCGCTTGATTCGAAAAAGTGATTATAAAATTGTGGAACATCTGCAGCAGACGCCGTCCAAAATATCTATCCTGTCATTGCTGTTGTGTTCTGAAGCTCACAGAAATGCTTTGTTGAAAGTCCTGGATACTTCCTTCGTCCCCCAAGACTCTCTGTAAATCAGCTGGAAGGAGTGCTGGCACATGTGAATGCAGGCCACAGCTTGGGCTTTACCGACTTCGATTTGACCCCGAAAGGGAGAGATCATAATATGGCGCTGCACATATCTGTTGAGTGTAGAAGATCAGCAATGTCGCATGTATTGGTCGACACCGGATCGTCTTTGAATGTGCTGCCCAAGAAGGCGATGATGAAACTGGATGTTAGAGGAATCTTGTGCACGCCCAGTGATTTGGTAGTTAGAGCCTTCGACGGCACGCGGAGAACAGTCTTCGGATCGATAACATTGCCTCTACAAGTAGGGCCGGAGGTGTTTGCAACGGAATTTTATATCATGGATATACAGCCTGCGTACAGCTTCTTGCTCGGACGACCCTGGATTCATGGGGCTGGGGCAGTCACGTCTACCCTGCATCAGAAGCTAAAATATCTGATCGGAGACAGCGTAGTCACCGTATGCGGAGAAGAAGATATCCTGGTCAGCCACTTGTCGTCATTTAAATACGTGGAAGTCGACGGAGAGATCCACGAAACACCCTGCCAGGCATTTGAAGGGTTGCGTATCAAGGACAAAGATCCCGGGCCGAGCAAAGTGCCAGAGATAGCCGTCTCATCGTATAAAGAGGCTCAAGCTCTAGTAGAAGCCGGAGAAGCAAAGGGATGGGGCAAAGTGCTGGACATTCCTGTAAAGATGGACCGGTTCGGGCTGGGATACCGACCGTCGTCGTCAACACCTGTTGTGGGGGCACCCCGTTTCAGAGGGCCAATCACCATCTCTGCCAGTGGAGTATGTCATGAAACCGTCAATGCTGCTTCGGAGTCTGACGAAGGAGACAGCGACTGTGATATGGATACCTGGATTCAGCCAAGCACGCCAGGACAAGGACTGTGCAACTGGTCTATTCAGGAGCTTGTTCCTGTGACTCTTAAACAGTAATGCTATGCTTTCTTAATTGTTGAATAATCTGATGTCTTGCCCGGGGCATCAGGATTTGCTTAGGGTTGTGTTGTTATGAACATTGTGTGTTAATCATTAAATAAATGGCGTTTTTTCATGTGCAAATACTGTAATCTCTGTCTTTCTTGTTTTATATTTTTCAATAAAATGGCAACGTGGCTATTCGCTTTACACGCATTTTGAAGCGCTTAACCATTCCTTTTGCAGGATAACATTTTCAGATGACATCCTTGAACCACCTATGACTCGTCCCGACTTTGAGCACCCGGTATTTCAGGCTGAAGAAGAGGTTGTCGAAGATAGCAACGTTCCTGAAGAACTGTCTTGGTTGGTGAAGCAAGAGGAAAGAACCATTCTGCCTCACGACGAGGTCATCGAAGTTATCAACTTGGGGTCGGAAGGGGTTGAGAAGAACATTCGTATCGGGGCCGCACTGCAGAGTGATATCAAGCGAATACTGGTTGAAATGCTCCGAGAGTATAGTGATGTATTCGCTTGGTCGTATGAAGATATGCCAGGGCTCGATACAGATATGGTTGTGCATCGCCTGCCACTGAAAGAAGATTGCCCTCCGGTCAAGCAAAAGCTTCGCAGAACTCGACCAGATATGGCAGTGAAGATCAAAGAGGAAGTTCAAAAACAGTGGGACGCTGGTTTCCTTGCTGTGACAAAGTATCCCTCATGGGTTGCTAACATCGTACCAGTGCCAAAGAAAGATGGCAAGGTTCGAATGTGCGTGGATTATAGAGATTTGAATAAAGCAAGCCCAAAAGACGATTTTCCGCTTCCTCATATTGATGTACTAGTTGATAATACTGCTCAATACTCCGTATTCTCCTTCATGGATGGCTTTTCAGGCTATAATCAGATTAAAATGGCGCCAGAGGATATGGAGAAGACCACTTTCATAACGCCTTGGGGAACATTTTGCTACAAAGTGATGCCCTTTGGTTTGAAAAATACTGGGGCAACATATCAGCGTGCGATGACGACTCTTTTCCATGATATGATGCATAAAGAGATCGAAGTTTATGTTGACGATATGATTGCCAAATCCCAGACGGAGGAAGAGCATCTGGTGAATCTGCTGAAGTTATTTAAAAGGCTTAGGAAGTTCAGGCTGAGACTGAACCCTAACAAATGCACCTTCGGGGTGAGATCGGGCAAACTGCTGGGGTTTATCGTAAGTGAAAGAGGAATAGAGGTCGATCCTGCTAAAATAAAAGCGATCCAAGAAATGCCGACGCCTAAAACGGAGAAAGAAGTGCGCGGGTTTTTAGGGAGGTTGAACTACATCGCCCGGTTCATATCTCACCTAACGGCCACGTGTGAACCATTGTTCAAGCTGTTGAAGAAAGAACAAGCTGTAACGTGGAACGAAAATTGTCAAAAGGCGTTCGATAAAATAAAGCAGTATTTGCAGGAGCCTCCTATTTTGATACCCCCAGTGGCGGGCAGACCCTTGATCATGTATTTGACGGTTCTTGAGGGAAGCATGGGTTGTGTTCTCGGTCAGCACGACGAGACAGGGAGAAAAGAGCATGCAATCTATTACTTGAGTAAGAAATTTACAGATTGTGAATCTCGATACTCAATGCTGGAGAAAACTTGTTGCGCGCTAGCCTGGGCCGCCAAGCGTTTGAGGCAATACATGCTGAATCATACAACCATGCTCATCTCGAAGATGGATCCTATCAAATATGTATTTGAAAAGCAGGCGTTGTCAGGAAGAATTGCCCGTTGGCAGATGGTCTTGACTGAATATGACATCCAATACGTCTCGCAAAAGGCTATAAAGGGGAGTGTGCTGTCTGAGTATTTGGCGGAGCAGCCTATTGAAGAGTACCAATCGATGAGGTTTGATTTTCCTGACGAGGATATCATGTACCTAAAGATGAAAGATTGTGAAGAGCCGTTGCCAGACGAAGGACCAGAGTTGGGTTCCAAATGGAAGATGATATTTGACGGAGCTGTGAATGCTTACGGTAACGGAATAGGGGCAATCCTCACTACTCCACACGGGTCGCACATCCCGTTTACTGCCCGATTGACCTTTGCAGTTACCAACAATGAGGCTGAATACGAAGCTTGTATAATGGGGCTTGAAGAAGCCATTGATTTGCGAATCAAGAATTTAGACGTATACGGAGACTCAGCTCTGGTGGTGAATCAGATCAAAGGGGAATGGGAGACACGTCAGCCCAATCTGATACATTACATGAACTATGCAAGGAGATTGTTGCCTTTCTTCGACAAAGTTGAATTGCATCACGTACCGCGGGCAGAGAATCAAATGGCTGACGCCCTGGCCACTTTGTCTTCCATGTACAAAGTCAACTTCTGGAACGAGGCTCCCAGAATCGTTATCTCTCGGTTAGACAGACCAGCTTATGTATTTGTTATTGATGAAGCATCCGACGACAAACCGTGGTATTTTGATATCCTTAATTTCCTGAGAAATAAAGAGTATCCGGCTGGGGCATCCAGTCAAGATCAGAAGACTCTCAGGAGATTAGCGGGTAATTTCTATTTGAATCCGGACGGCGTCTTATACAGAAGAAACCATGATTTGGTGTTGTTGCGTTGTGTAGACGAAAGAGAGGCAAAGCTGCTCATGGGGGAAATACACGAGGGTACCTTTGGCACGCATGCTGGTGGGCATGCTATGACGAGAAAGCTGCTGCGGGCAGGGTATTTTTGGCTGACTATGGAAACGGATTGTTTCAAGTTTGCGAGGAAGTGTCACAAGTGCCAAATCTATGCTGATAGGATCCATGTGCCTCCGAGTCCTCTGAATGTGATGTCATCACCATGGCCATTCTCGATGTGGGGAATCGACATGATCGGAAAGATCGAGCCGACGGCTTCTAACGGGCATCGGTTCATTCTAGTAGCGATCGATTATTTCACCAAGTGGGTAGAAGCAGTGTCTTACGCCAATGTAACGAAGCAAGTGGTGGCCAGGTTCATCAAGAAAGATATCATTTGCCGATATGGGATTCCCGAGCGGATAATCACGGACAACGGTTCGAACCTGAACAACAAAATGATGAAGGAGCTCTGTCAGAATTTCAAGATCGAGCATCACAACTCCTCCCCGTACCGACCCAAGATGAATGGCGCTGTTGAGGCGGCCAATAAGAATATCAAGAAGATCGTTCAGAAAATGGTGGTGACCTATAAGGATTGGCATGAGATGCTACCCTTCGCTTTGCACGGTTATCGTACGACGGTACGCACATCAACCGGGGCAACCCCGTTCTCATTAGTGTATGGAATGGAAGCGGTATTACCGTTGGAAGTTGAGATCCCTTCTCTGAGGGTATTGCGAGACGTTCAGCTAGATGAGGTAGAATGGGTGAAAGACAGGTTGAATCAACTGAGTTTGATGGATGAGAAGAGGCTAGCTTCTCTAGCATACGGTCGTTTGTACCAGCGCCGAATGAAGAAAGCATACGACAAGAAGATACATTCGCGAAGCTTTCAGACGGGCGACCTTGTGCTGAAAAGGATTCTCCCGCCGCAAGCAGATCACAGAGGCAAGTGGACCCCCAACTACGAAGGGCCATACGTTGTCAGGAAAGTCTTCTCAGGAGGAGCGTTATTGTTGACTACCATGGACGGTGAAGACTTTACGTCGCCTGTGAATTCGGACGCAGTTAAAAAATACTTTGCTTAAAATAGACCCGCTGGACAGAAAAAAGAGAGTCCAGGCAAAAATGGGGCATCCTGGTGAACCAAAAACAGAATAAAAGGTTCGGGCAAAAGTTAGGGATAAAATTGAAAAAATGTACACCCGCGAAGTTGAAAACCTACATTGGGCGGCTTCGGCAAAAAAGGGTATCCCGGTGAACTGAAAACCCATAAAGGGCGGTTCACGCAAAAGTTAGGGATTTGAAAAGCAAATGACGGCGGTCCGAATTTGATATTGCAGTGAGCATCAGTGCGGGAGAATACTTGAGGGGTCGATTATCAGATACAACCTCTTCAGAAGAGTGAATACCGGGAAAGCATTAGAGTCGGACGAGTCATAGGAGGATCAGTTCGTGGTGTTCGTCTGCATCTCGTTGCCGACATGTGTACAAATTTAGTTTGTCAATATATTTATGCTTCTTGTGCATACTTGTATATTTGCTTTGTGTAGCTTCCTCTTTTCAGGAGTTACATTCCGTGTACGAAATTCTGCCCATTCAGGGGCCCAATCAATAAAATATGTTATTCAGTACTTGATACTAGCTCTTTACTGTTTTGTGCATGATAAAGCGCCTAAGTTTACTGAAACTAGCATGTGTATAACATCACTAGCCCTTGCCAACAACTGCTAAAGCTTTGAATTAACTGAAAATAACGTCACTAACCTGAATCGGTTTGGTTGCATAGGCTTGTCTTGTCTTGTTTGTGTTGTTGCAGGTTTCATAGCCGTACGAGGAAGAGGACCAAAAGATTGCATTAACGAAAGACTTGATCCCCACGCAGGTCATGCATGTTCTTCTTGAAGAAGGATCGAATTCCCCAGCTAGTCGTAGCTTATCCAAAGGATATTTTCTAGCAAAGTCGTTTATCCTCAACAGAATTGGAGATTCCAAGATTATAAGGCTGTATTCAGACGGTGCATCTCAAGCAGAGTGGGTTTAGCCTCAGAAGATTAATATTTCAGATCGGTGAGCTGTATTCAGGCAGTTTACCTTTCCCCGCAGGGTCATTTACTCTCCCCTAGCGGAGTCAGTTGGTTTCCCCAGGAGAATCATCCCATCACCAGCAGAATTCTCTTTGCAAGTGTTTTCATTCCTCCCGGTGGAGCTCGAAGATTAAGACTATCCCTGATAGAGTTGGTGTGGGTCATGGCATGTATTTTGCCGAAACACCGTGTGATACCCGTTCACTTTCCCGCAGAAGTTCAATCATACCAGGCGCATCTGTTAGTCTCTAGCAGAGTTATATCCCCCAGCAGGGAGTTCCTTCAACAAGGTGTTTGGTTAAAGTTCCGTTTCTCAGCTGAGTCGACTTCATCTTTCCAGCATTTATCTTGCTGGAATGATCCCGTAGCACCTGGCTATCCCCAGCGGAGTTGGCATTATTTTCAGCATTTATTTTGCTGAAGCAGTTCCTGTACCCAGCAGTTCGAGTTTGCATTCGCATCAGCATATAGTGTCATACTTGCATTCATCAAATAAAAGTGTAGCATTTCCATGTCGAATGGAGCATTGCATCATTGTCGAACGCATGCATTTTGAAACATAAACTAGATTGGCTAACCGTTTGTTCCAAGTATTGTTTCTCTTGCAGGGAGAGAGAGCCCTTGCTCAGGTGAATCAATAAACATTCAGGATCTCGACGTGGGACATCCGACGAAGTGTCAGTTGTGGTGCTACCCCCCACAGAGTCAGCAGGATAAGTTTCTCCTTATCCCCAAGCAGAGCTATTGGTCATCAAAGGGTTTCATGAATCAGAATTTCAGAGGCTGCCGCCGGTTATCAGAACAGGCGTCCGGTAGCTTGGTTTCCAAATGTCCCCAGTAGAGTCAGCCTCGACGTTGTTGTGACATCAGTGATAAGAAGCTCGCGGACCAATGGAAGGACGAGTCCTAACGTGGACAGTTTTATTGACGGGATTTCTTTTGTGCTAGAGATGATTGTTGGAATGTGGAGTCCTAACGTGGACATTTCCTCAAGTTAATAATGTGTGTTAGTCCTAACGTGGACCGGTTCGAGTTCTCGGTATTGATTGGGTGAGGAGTCCTGACGGGGCGAAGGTTGATTGTTCTTCGTGTTGATGTCCTGACGTGGGAAAATTTATCCTTCTTCGTGTTGTTCGCGAAGTATGAGTCCTGGCCTGGACAAAGTCTTATTTCCCCAGCAAGTCGAAGACGCGCGAGTCCTGACATGGACAGGTTCTATTATTTCATCAGATGAAGATGTGAGTCCTTGCGTGGACAAATCAAAATATGTTTCCTTACGTGGAAAGATTGAGTCCTTACGTGGACATATCAAGATGGGAGTCCTGGCGTGGACAAATCAGATTGTGGTTTCCTTACGTGGAAAAGTCATGATTCCTCACGTGGAACGGTTATTCCCTACGCGGAACGGTGGGTCCTAACGTGGACGAGGCAGTCCTAACGTGGACAAGTTGTATTCCTAACGTGGAAAAAGAGGCGTTCCTTACGTGGAAAGATGGCATTCCTAACGTGGAGAGAAAGATTGAGATTGTATTCCTTACGCAGAAAGATTGGGGTCCTTACGTGGACAGATTCAAATCAAAATGTGATTCCTTACGTGGAAAGAGGCTTGTATTCCTGACGTGGAAAAAAAGAGTGTGTTCCTGACGTGGAAGGGGTTTAGTCCTGACGTGGACGGGTTTAAAAGAAGACGTGTTCCTTATATGGAAGAGTTTGACGAAAAAGAAGTTCGTTCCTAACGTGGAAAGGTGAGTTCTAACGTGGACGATGTTTATTCCTGGCGTGGAAGAGTTTATTCCTAACATGGACGATTTATTTCTGACGAGAAGGCAGACGAGCCATCCCCAACAAAGTTATTGAGGTTCTCCGAATTGACGAAGCAGGCGTCCTGACGTGGACAAATTTCTATCTCTGCGATGATAAAATCTTTTTCAGGACGATGAAAAAGTCCCCAGCACGGTCGCGTGAGATCAGTGGGTAGCTGTAACAGTCAGATCCAGTTTATGAATGTCGTTCCCCTAAGCAGGAGCGCAGTTTATTTCTGCGGTTGGCAAATTTCTGGTTTCACTGCTATTCAACCGTCTCGTACCGCGAATGTCTGAAGGCTCCGGGCTCTTCACCCAATCGGGTCCAAGTCGCTTGAATAGGGGCAGTTGTTGCACCCTAAAATTTGCTCAACCTTATTCATTGGGTTTATGTTTCAATATCATTAGCATTTGCATATATAGTCATGCACATAGCCTAACCATCTGCATAGCATAAGCATAGCAAGTCATCCAACAGGGGACCAACCATTATTCTCATCTCTAGAGGCCTATCAAGAAGTTATTGTTCTAATTCAACCTCATTCGAGTCATCAGAAAAGAATTTGAAAGCAGAGAGTTCAATAAGATCAAGCTTTGAGTCTATCTCCTATCTGAGGGCATCTGAGGATCAACAAGGGAGTTATGAGCTGTGAATTGAGAGCATGGGGAGTATCTAGACATCTTGGAGGACTTAGAAAGTCATTTGGAGAAGAAAATAAGTTGTTGATGTGATCACAAGAATTGCAGTTGAAGACAGTCAATTAGGGTTTCATCTGGGTCAACCCTGGGTCAACTCTAGGTCAATTGACTGATTGAAAGGCATTAAGTGTTATTGGAGAGATGTGGGGTTCATCATTTTACATGAAGAATAAGGATATGTTGTTATGCTAAGAAGAAATCAAGAGAAATCAAGGAGAAGAGGAGGTCCTAAATTAGGGTTTCTATGTAAAATCCCCTAGTTTAGGTCAAATTTCCAAGCAAGATAAGTCAAAATGCAAGCTTCAAATGAATCCTTGGCCAACATGAAACTTGTAGAGGATCTCAAGACCTTTAATTTGAGTGGTGGAAGATATCAAGGAGATTCATAGAACTCAAGTTATGGTCCTTGCAAGTTACAGGTCATCTGAGGTATCTGAAATTTTGTTTGTGAAAGTGACTTGGCTTCCAAGCTATTTTTACCCCTCAAGGAGATTTCAAACCAATTTATGGTCAACATAAGAGTTGTTCCTTATTGTCTTAGCTTTCTAGAATGGTATAGTATGCCTTCATAGGATGTGTGTAACTCTACTTATGGTCTTGGCAAGCAAAGGGTATTTTGGTCATTTGTGAATTACAGGTCATTTTAACCTATGCCCAAAACTCATACAAGGAAGCTTCAAATGGAAAACTTTACAACATAAAACTTGTTCCAAATGACATTTTGAGTCTAGAAAAGTGACCATGAGAGATTGGAAAGATTCATAGCACAAGGTTTCAAAATTGTTGGATTTAATGAATAAAAATGGCCTTAAAAAGGAGATTTTTCATATCTTGGCCAAATGAAGCAAAATTATAGGTCATTTTGAATGGAAAGATCATTTTAAAGACATTGGCTAAAGTGGAATTTTGAGCTTAGTTCATATTTTGTGAGTTATCCATGGTTGCTTGTAATGGAAGATACATAAACCAAATTCAATGGAAAGAATGCAAGGGAAACTTCTCCAAGTTTCTAGGAGGTTCTAACCTCACCTATATATTGATGAGGGATAGTTCATGCCATGGTTGGTGATTCCATTTGTTCAAAACCCCAAGTTTTACACACTTTCTCATTTTTGCATAAGCTTCACAAACTCTCCCAAATCTCCATCAATCCTCATATCTTTTGATTGAATCTTCATCATCATCATTCAAACACCATAATCCACATCAAGATTGGTAGAATTGGAGGAAGAATTGTGCTATCCAAGACAACCATCCAAATTGCAAGAACTTCTCAAGAAAAAGATTCAGGAGGTTTGCACACTAATTACTGCATACAGAATTCATCATCAAGGTTACTGAGCAAGTTTCAATCACTACAAGCACCAAATTCAAAGAGTTGCATACCTGTTTTCACCAATTGCACCAGGTTTGTTTTCTCTTCGTATTGCATGATTAGTTAGAATCTTAGGGTTTTGATAGGGTAGAATGGTTAAGATAGGATAGAGGATTGATTGGGATGATTTTGGAGAAGTTTCATGGAGTTTGAGCATGATGTACCAATTCTGTTAAGGCTTATAACTCTTAGATTAAAGCATGATAATCATAGGTTAGTAGCTTGAAATAATCAGTGTGAGATATAGAGCATGTTAGGATAGAATTGAGCAAGAATTGAAGCAATATATATCAGGTGATCATGGTAGAATCAAACTGTTATCCCCATCGGGTTCGATTGTATGTTGAGTTCTAGAAAGAATCATTGTTATGGTTGTGTAGAGGGAGGAAATTAGGGCAAAATTGCTTTTGGAATCGTGTGATTTCGTGGTGCATGGAGGGAGAACAGAGAGCTGGAAATTCGCGCATGGTGATGAAGTTTCAGGACCTAGGGTTTGCTGGAGGTTAAAGACAACCCCTGGGCCACACGATCACACTTTGACCTTTGACTGGAGGACTCATCTAACGGCTACGATTAAAACTGAAAACGGAGGGAGATTTCAAATAATGAAACGCACCGTTTCATTTAGTAGAGGGAAATGGGCTCAGATGCTATTGACACCCCCACGTGTGTGAAGCCCACTAACTTGAACTGTTTGGCCCTGCTATTCTCACCCCCCATTTATTTCTTTTTTTAATTCTTTTTAATTTCTTTCATTTTTTTATGCATCTTATAAAAATCATATAAAATTGAAAAATCATTATTTTTTATGGTTCTTTTGGCATATTTTTCTTTAAAGAGTCTAGAAAATTATAAAAAATAAAAATTGCATTTTATTTTTTATTTGATATTTTTCCCATATTTTCCAAATAAATAGCATTTTAAATAGTTTCATTTCATACATAAATTTGTTGATTTTTGTTCTAATCAATGCTTTAATATTTTTTGTCCATTCTTTTTAGGTTGTTTAGTTTAGATATTCAACTTATAGATACAATTTAATTCATATTTTTAGGAATTAGTTTTAGGTGATTAGTTTAGGTGTGAACAACATGAATAAATTAGGGTTTTAAGTGATAACTTAGGTGAATTAATTCCTTTCCCTCAGGACTTAGGGATTAAATAGTTTAGCTATGGGACTATAGGGGCTATGGGTAGTTATTAGATCCCCTTAGAAAAGTCAGGATTCCCCTACTGCTATTAATCTACTGTATACATCTGATTGACTGGTGTGGTGTGCCCTCTGGGGGTTATTGCTTGCTTTGTTTGGGTGTTGGGATTTGTCTGGGGATTTGGGGAAGCTGAAGACTTGTGAAGATGATGAAGCCATTGGAGATCCATAGACTGCAGACCAACTCCCAGAGTTGGAGAAGAGATTTTTTGCCATCAGCTGTTAAGGAGATTAGGGTTTAGGAGCTAGGCAGAGCTCTAGGTTAGAAAGCCTGATTCTCAAACATGGAAGGTTTTGACTGCCTCCATTCCTCTCTATGATACAGAGTCTCTCTGAGACACTCACCCCCTTCCTTTGGAAGGCTTGGTGCTATTGTCTGAGGGATAGAACTCTTGAGAGAAAATGTCTTATGTGTTAGTGGCAGTTGGTTTACCACCATTGGTAGTCAACTAATTGCTTAACACCCAATCCACTCTGGTGATTGATCCCTCAGCTTGGAGGATAGGACTTGAAGAAAAGCCATTGTAGACTGAAGATTGTCAGCCAAAGCCCTTGCTTGAAGACTGTGAAAATAGAGACTGCTGCTGACTGAAGCTTGTAGCTGATGAGAGATGACTTGAAGATGGATATTGATGCAGAGCTGCTGTGGCTGTTTATTTTGCTGTATTTCATTTCTTGATGTATTGATTGGTTTTCCTGACTGTATTGTTTGTTGTTTACCCTGTTGGGTTGAAAGTGAAGTCTGTTCACTTTTGCCTATTGTTTTCTAGGTTCGAGGTTGAGTGGGACTCCCTTGCCTCGCTTGTATTGTTGCATTCATGCATTTTACTGTTTTACTGTATATATCTGATATTGTTTCTGTCTCTGCCTATCCCTTAGGATCTCTGTTTCTCTCTGCGCAAGAGAGGAGCATGATAGACTCTAGGTCTTAACCCATGCATGATAACATTAGTTTAGTTTGATTCCCTTCGCAACCGTAGGTTAGAGTTCTGTCTCTTCTTTCTCAAAACAAACAGAAAAACACAATAAGATTTCAAACACAATAAAAGACACTTCTTCCGTAAAAGAATGTGAACTCATCAAAACGTCGTTTTCGTCCGCTTGGACTGCTAATCAGAAAAACCTTTTTCAGAAGGAATAAAAATAATCAAGACAGACTTGTGTCGTACGTGGCCCGAACTACGTTTGCTCTGATCTTTCATGCTGTATGAAAGTACGTAGGCATAGGATGCGATATCCTAGCGAGCAACCTTCCCCTCCTTTCCCGTAGGTAGGCGAACTACGTTGACTCTGATTTCTCGTTCTAGGCGGGAATACGTAGGCATAAAGTGCGATACTTTGCCGAGTCATTTTTATTTTCATTTTACTTTCTTTTTAACCCTTGACCTATAGTTTAGATAGAATAACAATCCATACCCGAAAACAAGCGTGGATCCCGTCGAGTACGACGGACGTGAGGGGTGCTAATACCTTCCCCTTGCGTAACCGACTCCCGAATCCAGGTTTTGGTTGCGACGACCGTACCTTTCCCGTGTTGTGCGAGGTTTACTCTGAGCGTTTCCTTTCCCTCCCGTGGGATAAATAACGCACGGTGGCGACTCTTCTGTTCAGCCGGCGCCGATTTTCGCAGTAGCGACACATAGGACTCAGGTGAAAACCCCCTGCCGTAGTGAATTCTCACAGGACGGAAGTATTCTCAAGCGAATCACGATGAGATGTGGCTTTCGTGACAACCCAACGCGTAAAACGCAGGCGTCACGACTATCCACGTTCTATCCTATATGTATGCTCAAGCCCGATGATAGAGCTTATCTCTCCAATAATATCTACCCATCCCAACAACAACAGAATATAGCAGATATCCAGAATATGCAGCATATGAATATTTAAAGCAATAAAGAAATGTAGTAAATAACATAAAGATAAAACAAGTAAAGCATAAAAGATAAACACCCAAACAAAATAAGAAATAAAGCAAAACTAGGCGAGACCCCAACTTGCAAGCGCAAAGACTCCCCAGCAGAGTCACCAGCTGAGGCTAGCAGGATTATACCTGAGTGAATCGCACACTCAAAGATACAATAGAGTCTCCACCAAACTTTATTTAATCCCAAAGGACAGGGAAAATATTAATAAAACACAAAGGGAAGAGAAACAGGTAAGGGTTCAGTTATGCGAAAGATAGGTACTAGCAACTTACGCATCTGTCGTACTCGACAAGAACCATTTCGGTTGCTTCTAGGCTTGGATGGGTTATCTATCTAAAGTATTTTAGCTCAAAAGAGAGAAGAGAAAAGAAAAAAAAAAGAAAGATAGAAAGTGCTTACGGAGGATTAGGGCCCTCGTGCCTACGTATCCTCATAGTGCAATGAGAAATTCAGTGCTTCGTAGTTCATGAAATCGGGAAAGAGAGAAAAGGAATGGAAGAAGGTGGCTCTCCAAGATTTCACAATCTCGTGCCTACGTACCCTCATAGTGCAATGAGGAAATCAGAGTCTACGTAGTTCAGGGAACTAAGGCAGAGAAAGAAAAGGAAACAGAGACGGTGCCAAAACCAAGAGCGAAAGGAAAAAAGCAAGACCCAATCGAGGATGCAAAAGAAATGGTGTCCAAACCAAGAAAGAAAGGCAAAGGAAGACTCTACTAAGGAACTCAGAAGTGGAGTGATAACTCCATTAGTGATAAAACAAAAGAATGGTGTCAAAACCAGGAGAATAAAAGAATAAAGGATACGAGTCAAGGTGTTGCGGTGAAATTTGGATGTCAAGCTATTGATTAACTTGAATCTTAATTCATTTACAATCGGTCTTTGATTTATCCGAAGGAAAGGTTAAAGAAAGGAAAAACCTAAAAGGGAGAGATCTAAGGTTCGGGGGTTGGTTAAATTTAGGGAAGGTATTAGCACCCTAAACTTTTGTAGTACTCTACGGGAACCTTTTGTTTATTTTTTTTATTTATTTCATTAATTATTTTGCTTTAGGGTATATACAAAGGATTGAAAATTAAAAAAGACCTAGGGGTTAATTCTAAGTTTACTCGGCAAGACATCGCATCTTGTGCCTACATATCCTTACGGGAATAGAATCAGAGTAACTGTAGTTCCCCTCAAAAGGGAGGTTAGAAACGTCTTGACTGTGGCCAAGGTTTGTTCAGAGACTCCAATCTCTATGTTAAAAAATGTTAATTAAAATTAAAATAGGGTTAAATTAGGGATTCCACGGCGGAAAACCTTAAAACAGAGTACGGCGACTCTTTTGGTCTAACACTAGGATAAAAGCAATTTTGCCCACGGCGGGACACCTAGGCTAAACAGGGTTTGATCCATTAAAGGGGTAAGGCTATTAACTCGGCGGCCAAAAGGCTGGACCTAATCCTTCGGAAGGATAAAACTGTAAAAAATGTGAAAATATGACAAATCATTATATGGAAGAATAATTAAGGTACAGAAATAAGAAAAGTAATAAAGGCAGAGGGTATAAAGAAACAAAGAAACATTTCTGAAAACATGAAGAATATGAAAACATGTAATGACACTTAGAATGAAGTGAGGGAGGAAAATAGTGTGGGGTTGTGGCCACCACAAGCACATCTCAACCTCGAGCATGCACATGAAATGCCAAAACAAAGGAAGGTAATAAAAGGGTACATAAAATGACACGACAAATCATTAGGAGTTCCTTACGAAAAGGTTTTAATTTTTTAATATTTTAATTATATAAAAAAAAGGTTTTGATTTTTTAATATTTCAATTATATATAAAAAAAAGTTTTAGTTTTTTTAAATGGAGTTATTTGGTTAAAAAAAATTTAAGTTTAAATTATAAAAAAATGTTAAGTTTAAATTATAAAAAAATGTTTTTGGGAACAAAAAGGTTTTTTGGGAAAAAATGTTTTTCGGAACAAAAAAAGTTTTTCGTAACAAAAAAGGTTTTGTGAACAATTCAGTTTTTTGTGAACAAAAAAGGCTTTTCAGTTTTTTGGGAACAAAAAAGGCTTTTCAGTTTTTTGGGAACAAAAAAAAGGCTTTTCAGTTTTAAAAAAAGGTCTTACTATAAAAAAAGTTTTAAATAAAAAAGGGGTTTTGATTTTGAAAAAAGGTTTTGTTAAAAAAGGGTTTTGATATTAAAATCTACGGACCTAAACACACATGGAGATTAACATGGCAAAATATGCACATAAACATGAAAAAGCAAAAGGTTTAGTAATTTAACGGACCTAAACACATTAACATGGCAAAATATGCACATAAACATGAAAAGGTAAAAGATTTAGTAATTTAACCTACGAAGCGGAGGTTTGCTTCGGTAAATGTGAAAAAGGTTTGAATAAGGGAACACTGGAGAGCTCCAATCCTTCTGACGAGTTGTGGGAACGACCGTCTTTCTTCTCTGGGGATCTCCTTTGTTTCTCCCTTTGTTTCTCCCTTTCTCTCTCCTCTTTTCTGAAGAAAACCTTCTGACCCCCTTTTCAACAAGGCAACACATGTATATATATAGGGAACAAATTAAGGTTAACACCAAATTGTCAATAATGTCCCTAAAGCCCATTTTAAAGCCCAAACTAAATAATTAGTTAAGAAAAAATAAAATTTAAATAATTTAAAATAATTAAAATAAACTTAAAATAAAAACTAATAATCCTATTGATTCCTAAAATCAAAAATATTATAAAAAGAACAAAATTTTTCTAATATTTTTTTATTTTATGATTTTTTGGATATTTTTATGAATAATTTAGAAAAAAGTGAAAAAAAATAATATTTTAAAAAATGATTTAATTAAAATACGAAAATAATAATTAAATAATAATAAAAAACTATTTTTGTTATTTTTTAATGAGAGATAGAAATATTTAGAGTAAAAATAATAAAAAACAAAAAGTGACTAAGGTGAGATTCGAACTCTCAACCTCTCACACTCACAACTCCTTACACATGTCCTCTTGCCAATTGTGTCATTTTTACTTTTTAGAAAAAAAATGCATGCCATATGATATTTACCTGCAAAAAGTCAAACGACTACACAAATTTGTTAGTAATTGATTAAATGCAATAAAAATGCAATGAAATGCGACGACAAATCTTAGGGCAAAATTTGGGGTATTACAGTTGCCCCTATTTAAATAACTTCACCGGGTGATTTGAGCAACGGAGACTCGAGAAATCATGGTGGAGGGATTTAAATACAGATAACCGAAAATTTTGCCTTTAGACGCAGTGCTATGCAATGATATGGACAAAACAAAACGAACTATAATGCTAAATATGATATGAATCTGATATGATGCGTATGATGAAAATGACAAATGCACGGATACAGACGAAACAACGTCACAGGGGACGACCCATCGAGGAATTGCACTAGGGAAGAAGACATGTCATATCTGGAAGAACGTCGGGTAGACACGACACAGAATTGTTGATAGGTGCCAAGTAAATTAGAAATTGTCCGCAAGGTAAGACGCGAGTAAAACACGAGCTCAGGAGAAAAACGCAAATGGGGATAAAACACCCATGATGCCAAGTAAATAAATTTTGCCCACAAGGTAAGACGCGAGTAAAACACGACCTCAGGGAAAAAGAAAGTAA
This sequence comes from Lathyrus sativus, assembly GCA_963859935.3. Lineage (NCBI taxonomy): Eukaryota > Viridiplantae > Streptophyta > Magnoliopsida > Fabales > Fabaceae > Lathyrus > Lathyrus sativus. The sequence goes on from OZ012736.1 coordinate 426,529,671, forward strand.
ATGGGGGTAAAACACCATGATGTTAGGTAAACCCAGGAATATCTGGTAAACGGGGAATAAAACACCCGGGATAAAAGTACATGGGGGATAAAACACCCAAGGATAGAAGGTAAATGGGGAGTAAAGCATCCAAGATAGACATGTAAATGGGGAGTAAAGCACCCAGGATAGAAATGTAAATGGGGAGTAAAGCACCCAAGATAAAAATGTAACTGGGGAGTAAAACACCCAGGATAGAAATGTAAATGGGGAGTAAAGCACCCAAGCTAGAAATGTAAATGCAGACGTCGACGACAAGACTCGACTCTTTCTGTGAGATGACAAAACTGGAGGACTGATTCCTCAACACGGAGATCACTGTCATTCTGTTAAACTGTATCAAGTTGATAGTCACTGTAGGAATGGTGAATAACTGCTTAGGGATTATGCAAGTAAACTGCCCCAGGTCAAATGAACTGATAATTGCCTCAGCTGTCCGATTCGTGGAATCGACTGTTTTGCTGTATCCTCGGAGGGCTTGCCCCAGTCTGGGTCTTGAACAATTCTCTGGATAAACCAAATCTGAGAAGATATTGCCTTGAACAAATCTTGAACTAATTCTTTGACAGGATGTAAAAGGAACTTGCCCCTGATAAGATCACTTGACCAAGTTTCTCATTGTTTGAAAATTCCTTAGAGGAAAGCCAGTTTGCAAAAAAAAATATTCATACAAACATGGTAATGCAAAGTTCATGCGACTTTTGAAATCAAAATTATTTTTGAAAGATGGAAAATACATGAGTCGTTAGTCAGAACACAACGGTTCAAAACGCTCAAAGTTTAAAACAAAGGTGTACTGCCAAAATAAATGATTCACAAAGATCTTTAGGAGTCAGGTTACGCAACCTTGCTGTAGTATACTTTCAAAATAACCTTGCTTCAATTAGGTCTTTTGAGGGTTGTAATGTGGCCTGGTTCACGGTTTATAAAACAAAAGATAAAGGCTCAAAATTTATTTGTACCCACCCAATCTACGTGATGATCTTCAGTCCTATGCTCAGTTAACTCATACTATGCATTCAGGTTCCCATAAGTTAGGGATTTCATTGATCGTAGCAATGATGACTCAGAAGTCAAAGGGACCTATGAAAAGGCAGCCACTACTCCCCTATAACATTTGATTGTTTTGACATTGAGGATTTTCAAGATAAGGATTTAAAAATCTCTTTGTATTATCCCTAAATTTTGCCTGAACTGTTTATTTTAGAGTTTACAGTCAGCGGGATGCCCCAGTTTTGCCTAAGTCTCCTTCATAGGTTTTGACTTAGCGGGCTTCTTTTGATTTTTTTATATTATTTTTTTGTGTGAAGGAAAGTGACTGTTTGATTTTAATGATTACGGTGAACCATCATCGACCTTTTGATTAGAAAACATCTTCGACACTTATTTGACGTGTGCGAAGGAAAATTTGTTAATGAAAGGTGTATCATATGAACACACAACCAAATTAACTGAGAACTACCCATCCCAAGGTTAAAATTGTGGGTTTTTTGTAACGAAAGAAACTCCAACTTCTAGGCTCGAAGGGGGTAACGAGGGATTAACTTCCTTATTTCTCCAGTGTTTGGGAATTGAAACAATGCCTTACATCGTCAACAAGGTTTGATTGAAAGCATACTGACAGCAATTATGGGTATAACGTTTTCGTCATCCTCCCTCCGATCTTAGCATATCAAAATTTTGGACAAGAAGTAAACATTTGAAAAATAAAGCATAAAGATGCAAATAAATAGACGGAAATGAATTGAATCAAAAGTCGCAATGCTTATTTCATTAATGAAAGTACAAACATAATTGAAAGCAAACAACTTAAACAAAATAAGGAAAATGCAAACAACGAGAAAAAAAAGGCCCAATGACAAAGCTTCAATTCTGATGTGTTGGCAAGGGATTTGTCTGGACGCTCGGACGACTATCCGTAAAATCAAGTATTCCGACTCTAATTAGTTCACGCACCCTAGCTTTCAATGCAAAACAATGCTCCAAGTCGTGGCCTAAGGCACCCTCATGAAAAGCACACTTTAGATCAGCCCTAAATCCAACCGGAGGATTAAGAGAAGGTGGTAAAGCCTTTGTAGTAATCAGTCCTTGCCGGACTAAGTCAGGATATAGCTCTGTGTAAGTCATGAGAATAGGATCAAAGTGACTCCTGTTCCGTTTCTGGTCTGATATCTGTGTCGAGGAATCAGCTTGACGACTCAAAGGTACACTAGAAGACGATAGGACCAAGAAGGAGAAACTGGGGGACAAATGCAATGCAAAAATGCGATGCTGATGCCATGCAATGATTTCAAGAATTTCAACGGTCGATTGCGAATATTGCTTTTTAAGAAAGTTGGAAAAAATTTTAGACTTTAAAATGTAAGGCTTTTCGAATTTGCAAAGGACTGCTGAATTCCTTGAAACTAGAAATGATATGATGCTTTATGGATGCGAAGCACAAATACACATAAGCAAACAAAAGGTCCTAAGTTAGAGGAACAATGAATGGAGTCAAGGTCTACCCTTCCCAAAGAGGTATGTACTATAGGTTGATTGTACCTGCAGAACAAGGGTTCTAAATCAGTGCCCAAAGTCATCAGTCTATCTTTCGGATATTATCGACTTCCCGACTGACTCGAGGGTCAATAATATTCTCAAGAGAACCTCTTTTAAGTGTAGCATCGCGTAGCAACCATTGTAGGACTACTCCCATATAGTTCCCGCACTACGTCCTATATAAGGTCAAGGTGGTGTAAAGGTACTATGGTTCCCAGTATCACAGTCTCCAATCGATAACGGTAAAAGTTTTCACGACTACACTCGATCAACCGAACCATTTTCGAAAGTGTCTCAACTGAGCGGTGATTCTCGATTTAGCTTAGTCGGGACTCACTCCCTATAAGCCTCGTCGGATATATCAGTCATCCTATCATAAGGTCGCTCAAGTCCGGGTGTAGGACTTATCTCACAACACAGTAACTCCAAGTAAGGTACCCCAATATATACATACAAGTGAGCAAAATATATAATAAAACAAATATATAAAGAAAAATAAACAAAATAGGGATAACCCTCAATAGTTAGGACTCCCCAGTGAAGTCGCCATTTTCTGTTGCGGTGAAATTTGGATGTCAAGCTATTGATTAACTTGAATCTTAATTCATTTACAACCGGTCTTTGATTTATCCGAAGGAAAGGTTAAAGAAAGGAAAAACCTAAAAGGGAGAGATCTAAGGTTCGGGGGTTGGTTAAATTTAGGGAAGGTATTAGCACCCTAAACTTTTGTAGTACTCTACGGGAACCTTTTGTTTATTTTTTTTATTTATTTCATTAATTATTTTGCTTTAGGGTATATACAAAGGATTGAAAATTTAAAAAGACCTAGGGGTTAATTCTAAGTTTACTCGGCAAGACATCGCATCTTGTGCCTACATATCCTTACGGGAATGGAATCAGAGTAACTGTAGTTCCCCTCAAAAGGGAGGTTAGAAACGTCTTGACTGTGGCCAAGGTTTGTTCAGAGACTCCAATCTCTATGTTAAAAAATGTTAATTAAAATTAAAATAGGGTTAAATTAGGGATTCCACGGCGGAAAACCTTAAAACAGAGTACGGCGACTCTTTTGGTCTAACACTAGGATAAAAGCAATTTTGCCCACGGCGGGACACCTAGGCTAAACAGGGTTTGATCCATTAAAGGGGTAAGGCTATTAACTCGGCGGCCAAAAGGCTGGACCTAATCCTTCGGAAGGATAAAACTGTAAAAAATGTGAAAATATGACAAATCATTATATGGAGGAATAATTAAGGTACAGAAATAAGAAAAGTAATAAAGGCAGAGGGTATAAAGAAACAAAGAAACATTTCTGAAAACATGAAGAATATGAAAACATGTAATGACACTTAGAATGAAGTGAGGGAGGAAAATAGTGTGGGGTTGTGGCCACCACAAGCACATCTCAACCTCGAGCATGCACATGAAATGCCAAAACAAAGGAAGGTAATAAAAGGGTACATAAAATGACACGACAAATCATTAGGAGTTCCTTACGAAAAGGTTTTAATTTTTTAATATTTTAATTATATAAAAAAAAAGGTTTTGATTTTTTAATATTTCAATTATATATAAAAAAAAGTTTTAATTTTTTTAAATGGAGTTATTTGGTTAAAAAAAATTTAAGTTTAAATTATAAAAAAATGTTAAGTTTAAATTATAAAAAAAATGTTAAGTTTAAATTATAAAAAAATGTTAAGTTTAAATTATAAAAAAAATGTTTTTGGTAACAAAAAGGTTTTTTGGGAAAAAATGTTTTTCGGAACAAAAAAAGTTTTTCGTAACAAAAAAGGTTTTGTGAACAAAAAAGGTTTTGTGAACAATTCAGTTTTTTGTGAACAAAAAAGGCTTTTCAGTTTTTTGGGAACAAAAAAGGTTTTTCAGTTTTTTGGGAACAAAAAAAAGGCTTTTCAGTTTTAAAAAAAGGTCTTACTATAAAAAAAGTTTTAAATAAAAAAGGGGTTTTGATTTTGAAAAAAGGTTTTGTTAAAAAAGGGTTTTGATATTAAAATCTACGGACCTAAACACACATGGAGAGATTAACATGGCAAAATATGCACATAAACATGAAAAAGCAAAAGGTTTAGTAATTTAACGGACCTAAACACATTAACATGGCAAAATATGCACATAAACATGAAAAGGTAAAAGATTTAGTAATTTAACCTACGAAGCGGAGGTTTGCTTCGGTAAATGTGAAAAAAGTTTGAATAAGGGAACACTGGAGAGCTCCAATCCTTCTGACGAGTTTGTGGGAACGACCGTCTTTCTTCTCTGGGGATCTCCTTTGTTTCTCCCTTTGTTTCTCCCTTTCTCTCTCCTCTTTTCTGAAGAAAACCTTCTGACCCCCTTTTCAACAAGGCAACACATGTATATATAGGGAACAAATTAGGGTTAACACCAAATTGTCAATAATGTCCCTAAAGTCCATTTTAAAGCCCAAACTAAATAATTAGTTAAGAAAAAATAAAATTTAAATAATTTAAAATAATTAAAATAAACTTAAAATAAAAACTAATAATCCTATTGATTCCTAAAATCAAAAATATTATAAAAAGAACAAAATTTTTCTAATATTTTTTTATTTTATGATTTTTTGGATATTTTTATGAATAATTTAGAAAAAAGTGAAAAAAATAATATTTTAAAAAATAATTTAATTAAAATACGAAAATAATAATTAAATAATAATAAAAAAAACTATTTTTGTTATTTTTTAATGAGAGATAGAAACATTTAGAGTAAAAATAATAAAAAACAAAAAGTGACTAAGGTGAGATTCGAACTCTCAACCTCTCACACTCACAACTCCTTACACATGTCCTCTTGCCAATTGTGCCATTTTTACTTTTTAGAAAAAAAATACATGCCATATGATATTTACCTGCAAAAAGTCAAACGACTACACAAATTTGTTAGTAATTGATTAAATGCAATAAAAATGCAATGAAATGCGACGACAAATCTTAGGGCAAAATTTGGGGTATTACACAAGGTAAAGGTAAGATCCACAGAGGACTCGGTGCATTAACTGGCAGGCAGTGATTAACCAAAGAAAGATAAGACCAAAACTCTGTGGGGAGAGAAAAAAGGTCGGTGTCAACAGACGGACTGTGATGAACCAGAATGAGAGTATTGAACCAAAAAAAGGTGTTTGACTCTCTGGGAGACTCGGTGTGTTAACTGATAAACAGTGGTTAACCAAAAAGAGAAAGGAGTTGGTTTTAACCGATAGACGATGATCAACCAAAAGGACGGGTGTGGGACCAAGCAAAGGTTGTAACCCAAAGGACGGGTGTGGAACCAAGTGAAAGTTATGACCCAAAGGACGGGTGTGGAACCAAGCGAAGGTTGTGACCCAAAGGACAGGTGTGGAACCAAGTGAAGGTTGTGACCCAAAGGACGGTACACTAACTAAACAAGCAGTACTTGACCGAAGGAAAGGATATTTGAACTAACAGGTGTGAGTGTTTGAACTAAAGAAAGGTTGCTAACTGCAAGGGATTCGATGTTTAATAGATGGATTGTGATTAACCGAAAGGAATTAGTGATTAACAAAGAGAAGGTAATTAACTCAAAAGAGGTTCAATATATTAGCAGACGGACTATGATTAACTGAAAAGAATGAGTCATTAACCAAGAGAAGGTGATTAACTCAAAGAAAATTGGTTTTAACGGGCAGACTGTGATTAACCAAAGAACGGGTGATTAACTGGAAGAAGGTTATCAACCCAAATAAAACTTAGTATGTTAACATGCAGACTGTGATTAATTGAGAAAAAGGAGCAAATTGGTATTTCAACTAACAGACAGTGATTAACCAAACAAAAAAGGAGAGAACCAAGAGAAGGTTGTGAACTCCACTAGGGACTCGGTATTTGACAGGAAGACTCTGTTTAACTGAAGAAAGGATTGACTTTGTCGGGGAGAAGGGAACTTGACTTTAACCAAAGAATGATAGACTAGCCAAAAAAAGGAATGATTATAAATCTTCTGGAGAATCAAAGAATAGATTGACCAAAAGGTCTTGAATTGAAAGGAGGAACTCTAACCAAGAGACAAACATTAGGGTGTAAGCAATTAAGGATCGACTTGACTGGGAAGGAGAAGACACTATAGTAAGGAGATAGAGATAACTATTCCAAGCACAGGGTCACTCGTCCCCTACCCAAAATAGTCAGAATGAGTGTAGGAATTCTCCACTCTCATTTCTTCCCTAACACCAAAGTGTAGTACGGCAAATGAAACCGACAGTGTAACTGCGCAAAATTGTACAGTGCTCCAACATGTTGCAAATATTAGACTCCGCGAGGGAACGAGAGAACAAGGCTCTAAAAGATTTAAAAGAGAAGAAAGAGGAGAGATCAACTAATTGAAACAAAGTTTCTATTAATTAATCGAAGGGCAAGGATGTGCTAACAATTTTCCAAAGGAGATGAAAAATCATTAAAGCAAAAGGGTGAATTATTGATTCTACAAGATTAAGTTCTTTCAATGAAGAACAAACTTAATGCAAACATGAATGGAAGTGCAAAACAGTACCAAATGTCATTTAGTATGCATCATAAATCATGTATCTTGTGATTAGGGCTGGAAATGAGTCGAGTCGAGTTAAACTCACCTTAACTCGGCTCGACTCATTAAGAATTGGTTCGAGTTCGAGTTCGAGTTTGACACGAACTTTTTTTTAAGCTCAAACTCGACTTATTATAAGTTCACGAACAGTTCGGTTCAACTCGTTAGGTTCGTCTCATTAGGTTCAGCTCACATGATTCACGGACTTAAAAATTATTTTTTTAAATATATATTTTTTAGTATATTTGACATTTTAAATAAATATATTTTTTAAAATAAAAGTTATCATATTGAAATTTAACTTTATCTTCAAAATCTACTAATTCAAAATCTACACAACTTTCAAGAGATACATTCGAGAGTCTAATTCAAAAACTACTAAATTGAAGATTAAATTTGTCTAAGATTTGGAGTAAATATTTAAACCTAATCTTAAAGATAGTATAATTCTTCTCATATGTAATCGAGTTGACTCATGAACCTAACGAGTTGAACCATGTATAGTTCAAGTTCAGCTTATTTAGTTAACGAACTTAATTTTTCTCTCATACTCAACTCAATTGGTTCATGAACCTAGTTCAATAATTTGATTGTCGAATCGAATTTCTAACTATTTTCGAGTTGGTTCGGTTCATTGCCAACCCTACTTGTGATCAAAGAATGAAAGAATGATCATGATCATACAAGTGTCACAAAATGCAAATAATCTAAAATCGACAAATTGCACATTGAAAGTTTGCATACATGCCTCAAACAAAAGTTAAACAGCTCATAAAACATCCACAAATATCGAGCATATCAATCCATGGAAGTTAAATGAGGAAAGAATAGCAAACAAACTTGGAAATAGGTAAAAATTGCATTCTATTACAGTGGTAATCAATTACCACATGCAGGTAATTGATTACCTACTCAAAAATTGCAAAACCACGTGAAAAATAAGCAGGGTAATCGATTACCCATATATAGGTAATCGATTACCACTGTAACAGTGGCAAAAAATAGTTTTTCAAAAAAACACTTTTAGCAACCAAAACACTTATCCAATCATCCACATGTTATGGTAATCATTTGTGCATAAAATATCAAGTTCAAAATCATTAATTAGGCATCAATTGAATCAATTAATTCATCAAGAACAAAAATCAAACAATTTCACAATCAATTCGCATACACAAAAAATTATCGAACCTACATCACCAATAGTATGAAAGTGATAAAAAAATTGTAAATTGAGTGAGAAATTCCAACCTACAAGGCGGATGATTGCCTTGTGATTGTTGCTATTGATATGTGATGAGAAAGATCAAAGAAAACTAGAGAAATCTGAATTTGCAACCGAGTCATAGCGAAACCGTGCAAATTGCGACGAAATCTCCAAACACGAATTTGCACCGAAGAAACTCGAGATAGTCACTTAATTTCAAGCAAAAGCCAATAAAAATCCAGAAAACCAAGTAGAATTGTAAGATAGTGAAGGCTAAGCTCAAGAGAAAATCACTTTCAATGTGGAACTTGCTACTCTTTAATGGTGAATTTGAGCTCTAGTGTGGTTTTGGGAAGAAGATGGAGATGAATGTGAAGAAGTTGCGGAAAATGCAAAGAGAATTGAGAGAAATGAGAGAATGAAGAATGAAAATTGAGAGAGAATTGTGAAAATGGTTGAAGGCCCTTGTGAAATGGTGAAGATTTGTTTATATAAAATAGAGGTTTGGAATTACTAAGTTTGGAATGTGATTTGGAGTTTGATTTGGAACGCCTTGAAGTTAGTTGCACTTGACTCACTGTGTCGGAGTTCAAATCAAAGGGTTCTCATGCTTGCAAATGAAGTTACATGGTAGTCTCCATTCAAATTTATGTATTGGAGTAAATGATTTGAAGTGTCTTGAGTAATCTTGAAACGTCTAGAGATCTCTAGAATGTTCCACACAATGATAGAACCAAGTAGACCCTAAAATAGTAGAGTGAAAGTTGTTATCATAGAAAATGCAGCAAAATCTGCATTTTTGCACAAGGTAATCGATTACCACAGGCAAAACTTGCCTATTTTGCTTGAAAATGATGTTGCGGCCACAACTCTGATTTTTGATGATATGATATCTTTGTGAAGATGTGATTAATCGAGCTTCGAAAACCTGAATATTTCTGCAACAAAAACCATAGAGAAAAAGTGTTAATGAATATGCCAGCTATGCGAATGCACGTGCTCATACAAAAGGCAAAATGAGAGGTCAAATTTCGGGTTACGACAACTGCCCCTATTTAATCTCCTTGGACATGAATGCTCGAATTGCGTCAGCTTTTTGATTATTTAAGGTGGAGGGGGATTAAATAACAGATTAGCTCGAAAATTTGGCTGATGGCGACAAAAGATGGTAAGGTGAAAGCATAAAGATTTGATCAAGGTGAAAAAGCTTTGGCTGACATTCGCCGGGGAGATAAGTCAGTCAAAGGGGAGTATGATTGATGCATATGCTATGTATGCTTGATGCATATGATGTTTGGTATCATGTTATGCAATGGTATAGGTTGAGATGTTGTGTTGCAGGTAGGTAGAGATTGTAACAAAACAAACTCGACATCCTCAACTGGGGAAAAGAAATCCATAGATGAAGACGCCTCCGCTAGGGAAAGAGCCTAGAGATCTCATTCTTCTAGACTATTACTACTACTTGTAACGCCCCGATTCTGAATTTCCCATTTTTGTTGAGTCTTTTAATTCATTTTGATTGATTACTCTTTTAATTGTGGAATTTGAACATTAATATGGTATGTGTGCTTATTATGTTATTTTATTTTTCGGAGAGTTTTGGGAATTAATTAGAGGGTGTTTTAGATAATCCTTAATTAGTTGTTATTTGAGAGAGATAGAATAGAAAGAGTATAAGTGGAAACAGAGAGAAAAGAAAGAGATAGAAAGAGATAGAAAGGAAAGAATAAGAGAAGAGAGAATAGAAAAGAAGAGGAAGAGGAGAAAACCTAGAACCGTCAAGAATTAAACTTCTAAGCTTCGATTAATCGGGTAAGGGTGTGAAACCTTATTATTCTTTCGATGTATATGATTATGTATGTTTCTATTGGTTTGTTTTTGGATTGGGGAGAGTTTTGCTCATTTTCCGTTTTAGGTTGAATTTGATCTAATCGGTAGAAACTGAGTTTTAACGGTTGGAAATAAGGATAAGTGGTAGAGTTTAGTCGAGGGATGTTGGACTAAAGCTGATAGAACGAGTTGGAACTGAATCGGGTAGATTTCGATGAGTTTCGTAGTTTTTGGACAGTGAGGATTCTGAGTTCGCAGACCCTCGCTAGCACGTTCGCTAGGCGAGCGGGTCGCGAGCCTTCGCTGGGCATTCGATGTGGCGAGCCAGTAGCAAACGGTCCCAGACTTGGGCAGAATGGTTTTTGGAGTTCTTCGCTGGTAGCGAAAGGGGTAGCGAGCGATTCGTTAGGCCTTCGCTGAGCGAGTGTGGTAGCGAAGCAAGTCAGAGGCTTCTGTTTGCCTTCGCGAGCTTGTTCGCTAGGCGAACAGGTAGCGAGCGCTCGCTAGGCGAACAGGGTAGCGAGCGTAGCAGGATGTTATTTTATTGTGCTTTCACTTCCATGTTGATTCTCCGATTCAAGTGTGACTAATCCTTTGTATTATGCATATTTGTGTGTGTGATATAGAATGTTGTGGGTAGCCGTATGGCGTGAATCCTAGATTGTGAATCGTGAAGTGTGATATGTGGCCATTTGGAAATTTTGTGCAATTATTTGAATTGGGTGTAAATGCATGATTATATATGGTGTATATGTATGCATATCAAGAATGTATGGAGTCGTTTTGTTTGTGAAGCGTCATGATTGCATTCTTGTGTGTCTGATCCCGCGTAGGATCTGCAGAAACCTCGTGTGCCCTTGTGGGGTGTGAGCGATGGTTTATCTTTGATCCCTAGGAGGATCTGCAGAAACGATCGTGTGCCCTTATGGGGTATGAGCGATAGTTTATTTTGATTCCGTGGAGAATCTGCAGAATGATTGTGTGCCCTTGTGGGGTGTGAGCAATCCTGAAACATCGTGTCCCCATGTGGGGTGTGAGCAATGGGTGAACATCGTAGGCCCGACGGAGAGTTACTTCGGTAACGAGCGATGGTTCCTTTGGTTCTTCAATTGAACCTGCTAAATGAGTCGGTATCGCATTTGCATCTGCATAGAGTCGTGAGTCGGTCTCTATGAGTGCATTATTATCTTCATATGATATATTGGTGTAACGAACATAATTGTGTATGTTTATGTGAAATATGTGAATGATGGGTGAATTATATATGTGTTATGATGTATGTATGATTGAATTTTGATGCATTGCGGTGAGAAATGGGTTACGTGTATTCTATGTTGGTGTGTGTGTGTGTGTGTGTGTGTGTGTGTGTGTGTGTGTATATATATATATATATATATATATATATATATATATATATATATATATATATATATATATATATATATATATATATATATATATATATATATATATATATATATATATATATATATATATATATATATATATATATATATATATATATATATATATATATATATATATATATATATATATATATATATATTATATGCATTGTTTGTTATGATAATGTTTCTCACCCTTCTGCTGTTTTATGATGCTCTATGAGGCATTGCAGAGTAGGTTGGATGGAGGTCTTTAGTGAAGTGTGGCTTCATTCTTTTTGGTCGGTTGGCTCTGATATGTAGCACCGGGTAGTTAGGAATTCTTTTGGGTTCTTTTGTGATACATCTGTGTATGTATCTGCTGGAATGTTTTGTAAACATGATTTATGACTTGAATTGAACTGTTTATGTATACAACGTTTATATGAATGAAGTGATTCGATGTTTAGATGTTTCCGCTTTTATTCTAAATATTGATGTGTGGATTTTAAGGACTAAGTTCCTTTGTAGTGATTTACCCTTTGTCGCATATCTTTATGAGCAGGTGTTGCATGTGTTTTGAATTTCCTGGATAATGTGACGTACCTCTTTTATACCATATGTTAATTTATACTCTGATGTAAAAATTTTATTAAGTGCCTTAATGATTTAATTGTTTATTTGGGGGTATAGAAAGGGGGTGTTACACTGCTGCTGCTGAAGATGAAGGAACTTTCCAACGTTGCTGGCTCTGTTTGGGGAATGAAGGAACCATTGATGATCTTCAACTAACTGACTCTTCCTAGGAAAGAACAAGGTCAGAATAATTCTTATTGCGTGAGACAAGAGAAAACTGAAACACCACCGCTGCTGAGAAATGATAGCTTCGATCCTTTGAGGATGCTACGAGGACTCCTCCTTATATTTATAAAAATTTCCATATTTTGATTTAAGGATTGGATTGCGCTTCCAATTCTTAATTCTTAAATATTGATTAGCGACGAACATTTCAATGCACTTTTTAGCATTTCTAAACTTTGAAAAGCATTGATGAATAATATCTTCATCTTATTCGCCTCGTATGTTCATCTCCTATTATTCAATACTTAGAAAAACTTCATATATCATCTCAAGAGTATACCATATTTCCTTGGTGGTTATACAATTATATATAAGGAAGTTTACTATCATCTAAAGTCATTACTAAAAAAAGAGGCTTTGAAATAAATTTCATATTTTCTTTTTTCTTCTATGGTCCAAAGAGAATCAGGTTTATCTAATACTTCTGCATTCATTTTGTGAGTAAGAATAAACAGACCATTGATTATAGTTTCCCAATATTCGAGACTAATACTTTGAATAAATATTGTAAATCTAGATTTCCATTTTTCAAAACTAGCACCATTAAACGGTGGAGGTGTGTTTAGGAGAACTCTTGTTTAAAAATATGTTGGAAATCATCTTCCTCCTGAGACGATTAGTCCTTAAACAAGAGTTAGACTTTAATACTACTTGTTCGAGATATGACTATACACACAAGAGGGGGGTGAACCGTGGGTTTCAAAATAACTTGAGTTTGAAAAAAATTGGATCATTTTTGGAGTTTAAATTGAAGTCATCTTTAACTATTTTATACCTGAATTTAGTTGTTATCATCAAAGAATAATTGTCATCATCAAAGCATGTTCATATTAAAGAGAGCATCGTTGATTTCTAACCTGCAAAATATGGTTCCACATAAAGTACCATAATGTGCACGATGAACCGATCACTATCAACATCAACTTGTATAGAGCAAAGAGGATTTATCAGGCTTTGTAGTAGGATCAGAAAGAAGACAGAGGCAAGGCCATGGAAATCAATGTGGTATCACTAATTAATCAACTTAAGGGTATGGCCATTAAACCTTCAACCAAGAAAGTACATTAGTCCAGTTTGATAAACAAAAGTGGCAACCCTAAAGGAAAACTGAAAGCAATTGACGTTTGTCCCCCAAGGGGAACAAGTGGTGGCAAGACCACCTTGTTATGTTAATTTCGTATTCATGTTATTATAAATTTAAAAAATCATTACATATATGATGTACTACAACCATTGAAGTAAAGAAATAAAATTTTCGCTAAATTGCCTTTTTCTTTATCATCATGAAAGGTTGCGATGAGCTAGAGGTATGACCAGAATAATCAGAGCCCCATCACATTGTCTCGAAGGAGTTGTCATAAACGTTGGTGGCATATGATTAAAGCAATCAAAACCCCACTACAACGACACACAAGCACAACCCAAACCATCCTTAAAATGGAAAATAACCAATTTACCCCTTCCACCTCCCCCAACCCCACCCCACCCTACCCTTCTTCATAGCTAGCCACTTTAAGAACATGGTAGGCCCACTAATACGTAGACCTAAAACTAGATTTACACTTGGAGGCAAGGGAAAGGGTAATGACCCTAGGTCGGGTACATTCCCCAAAGACGTCCAATAAACTTTGAGCACAAAACTCGGAAGCAAAGAGTTGAATCCTAGAAAATAAAGATGAGGACTCAGAGCTATAAACAACACACATGAAAATATTAAAGTCACACAAGTGTGAGACTCAAGCAAGTTGTCCTAAAAAAATTATAACAACTAGCTATCTAAAGAAACCATATCTCCCTCTTTAATGTTATGGTTAAGATGGACCTGATCCCGATAAATGAGACCAATCGGATAGAAATATTCCACCTGATTAAGTGCATTCAAAAAACCAAACCCGGCAATAGAGAAATTGTCTTGTAGTAACTTGGTCAGTTCCTTGTAAAGAGAATGATTCCCTTCATGTGTATTGTTAAGACCAACCTCGATCTTCTTTTGATTCTCTTGAGACTCTTTAAAAGAATTCTCCAGTGCTTTGTTCCCTTTTAGGGAAAACTCTAAGGATTGGGTCGCCTCTTTTAAGGCTTGATCCTTCTTAGCCACCCCCTGAACGAGTTGCTTCACTTTCAACCAGAGCTCGGGATACCCAAAAGGCTCAAAAGGAGTTTTTATGGCTATAAATGAATTGGAAGCACCGTGGACCTCTTCCAGATACCCGTTCCACTCAAGGGTAAGATTATTGACCCATTGTTTAGTCTCTCCCTCTCTTGACAAAGATGATCAAGTAAGGAAACTTCTCCCTGGACGGTAACGCCAAAAGCTATAACAACTAATAATTGATGGCAGTGGTAGTCCATGTTAACGAATTCCTTTGAAAAACCTCCTTAGAAATCCCACAAAATTATGAATATTCCTCATCATATTATCGAAGAAAAAAATATATATTTGTCCTCAAACCAGGGTGGGCCAGTAACACAAGATTAGAATCCCCCCACAAATCGTTTTGTCCTTCTACAGGTCGGGGTCGACGACACTTATTAAGGGAATCCTCGTTTTGAACTCCCTCCGATTCAGGAATAAAAGATGATATTTCCTCCCTTCCTTGACAATGAGACAACAAATTTTCCTCTCCCATGACAGAAATATGAGAAGCTTGAATACCACCTGCAACCTGGGGGACAATGACTTGAGTAATATGTACAACCACTAAGATAGATGTGCTAGAAAAATATACTTCCCCAGAGAAGGGTATGTTTTGAATCATAAAAATAGAAGCGGAGGCCCATATTTCCTTCTTCAAATGCAACATATCATCTTCACTCTTTATAGCATATATAAAAACAAGAAGACGTTAAAAGGAGAACGAGAAAAAGAGGTAAGAGGGACAAAATCCTAAAATCAATTATCAAATATTTTCTTCCTTTCATCGTCAGACTTAGCATCCACAAGCCAACTAGTTTGTGTTGGTGAAGGATATGGGGATCGAATGGTATATAGGAGTTGAAGAAACATTTTCCTTAAAACCATTTTAAAAAAACATTTCATTTTAAAATATCATAGTTTTACAAACAAATGCTTGGATTACATGCTCTAAGGCCAATTATTAATATCATGGAAAAAAATTACAAACTGAAGTGAAAGATAGTAACAGTTTTGTAAAACATACGATTAAATGGATATTACAGTTAACTTAGACTGTCAGTAATCAAAACAACTGAGAAATGTGAATTTTATTAAACAAAAAATTAAATAATTATCATAATTCAATTTTTACATAAAGCTCAAATTGAATTTGATTAATTGAATTATCAATCTAACAACAAGAGTTCATACAACAATAATCGCAAGAGAGAATGTTCAAATTACTAGATCTATCAGAGACCTAAACTTTAATCACAAATTGCTACAACAAATAAATCCTAACAACATGTTATTCTATGAAAGCAATACAAACCTAAACATGCAAAACTATGCATAAAATGAGAGAGAGAGAGAGAGAGAGAGAGAGAGAGAGAGAGAGAGAGAGAGAGAGAGAGAGAGAGAGAGAGAGAGAGAGAGAGAGAGAGAGAGAGAGAGAGAGAGAGAGAGAGTACACTAAATATATAGCGGTTCAATTTTATCATCTTCGCAGGAGCTTAGTCCAATCCTCAAAGGTTTCCCAATGAAAATTATTTTCTTCCACTATAAAATAATATGACAATTGTTTACAGAAATTATACAGCCACTTAATACAAGATACTCCTGAAATAATTATTCTTTTTATCTTGATCCTCTCTTGCTATATATGGTTCCTGCTTTTCCGATCTTGCAAGATCCACCTAATCTTAACTCTTTCAGAATCAATAATTTTGTCAAGCCTCCATTTTGCAGCAACCTTTACTCATTTCTATCAGTCCCTTGAACATTGATTTGTCTGAAGAACACATAAATTTTGACTTTGTTTGTAGGCTTCCACACAAACTCTACTAAAGTAGCATGGAGAAAAGAATTCTTCTTTTTCTTGTTGGATAGCCAAACTCCAGTTACACCACACAATCTGAATCTTGACCTTTAACTCAAGAAGTTCACAAATATAAAAAAAAAATGAATCTCTTATACAATAGATATCACATTCTATATGAATTAATAAGCAAATGATGTTAATCTTGATAAAGGTTGAAGATGAGTTCAGATACAAAAGATATATGTGAAAATATGTTCTTTGAAAGTGGGTTTCCATGTTTTTAGAAAGACTTTCAAAGTTATGATTATCATCACAATAATCACTTAATCTTAATGGTGAGGGAGAGAGGAAAATGATTTATATAGGTGCTTGAGATTATGCACAAAAGTGATTTAAAAAAATGATGTTTGATACGAGTCATAAGCACATGTATGATTTCAGACAAGTAGAAAGGTAATTTGGAACAAGATCTACATTTATAAGAAATCCATTTCATCCCTAGTTTTAGTCATGCAGAATGTGATTCGAGTCAAGACTAAAGTCATGATTCATGACATGAACCGTCTGATTCAAATCAAGCATGTTAGAGGCAAATCCTGAAGTTTTCATCACTTCATGATTCGAGTCAGGAACAATGTGATTCGAGTCATAGAGTTTTATGATTAGAATCGTGAACAGTATGAGTCAAATCATGACAGCAAAAAATTCATGAAAACCATTGTTTCATTTGATTCGAATCATAGGATGTGTGATTCGAATCACACACCTAAAATCTCAATTTTTTTCCAGTTTTAAAGATGCTTTGAGATTTTAATAATGTCACGACTTGAACTAATATCAAATATGGTTCTTGATCCAAAAACTTAATTATTTGACTTAAAGCATATTGCTTGCACTAAAAAACAAACATTTTGGTTTATGTATGCAAAAAACACGACTCAATGTAAAACACCATTTAAAAAGCATTGCACTCACTTCTAACATATTTGCAAAGATCTAAATAGAGGAAATTCAATCACGAAAGTGATAAATGACAAACGAAAATAAACAAGACAAGCAATAAAATCAAAGCCCTAAACGGAAGAGCAACTTTAGTTTAGATACACATTTTCATCCATGTTATGGAAGCCATGTCATATAGAGTTACTCCGCCCACATAACCAAGTCCTTCATGAAAGATTACCAATTGATTTTTCAAGTATAATTATTCCTCGTATAAGTCTTCCTCTTGGTAATGATACATCATGACTCTAGTTAAAAACTAACTTAAGTCTAGTATTTGTCAAAGTGATTTGTGCATGAAGGGATAACACCCAGCTTCAGATGACAACATTTTGCATAAGCCTCGTTAAAAGGGACAACCAAGAAGAAACTATTCTTAAAATGTTTCATGGTGTCGAAGTAAGTCTCAAAATATTTACCATTTTGTCTCAAAGAAAGAAAACTTTAACCATCGGCATGCTTAGCGACATTTTGTACCTTGAAAAGATGGAAAAACAATGTCACCGTCGGCTTTCTCCCCTTCCCCTTGTATTCACACCAATGTTGAAAAACATTGACAAGCACCCAGCTCACAAGATAAAAATGTGAAGGGGCAATGAGTAAATGATTCAAAACACATATCTCAAATTTGTTAAAGGGGTAACCAATATGGAAGAATAAGCATTCATGAAATGGGATTGCATACTCACTATATTGGCCACAGATTCTTTGTCCCTCGTCTGGGAGAAATACACCCCCAATCTTTTGGATGGACCACATCAGCAGTTGTATGAGCAAAACCGTCGGCACGAGAGAAGACAAAGACAGGTTCTAGTATTTTCGAATTCACCCAAACTCCTAAAAATTTGCCTAAGATATTTTGTGGCCGTTTTGGAGGACCAACTTTATAGGAGAACAACTCATACCTTACATGAAATAGTTTGACTTTATTTCATCTTTTGCTATTGAAATAGTTTATACACAAGTACTAATTTGGCTATATAACATTTGATAGAACTAATTTGAGTTTCTCTAATCCTGGTTACATTGCAAATAACTTACTATTATCTTAATTTATTCCAAAGCTTTTTTTATTGGATGATTTACAAGCCTAGCTTGAAACTATGACTAGCTGTTGTTTAATAGAGTCTCGGGTTTTTCGTCATCTTCCATCTTGTTGTAGTTCTGAATGAGTAATATCTGCATTCTCCTTCCTTAGATTCTTCATATGAACTCATTTTCACTGCATATCATTTCCATTTTCTGTGGACTTTTTCCAAGTTTCTATCTAACTTTCCAAGAAAAACATGTGTGATTCTCTACTACCAGCATTACCTCAAATCAGCGGCCATGTCTTCACTATAAACATAGAGATTGTAGCAACTAGGAGAAACATTGTTTCTTGTAAGGGCAAGATAATAATACTTGAAGAAGAACTGTCTTGCTGAACCTTCTCGTAAGGAAAGTCAATTGATGGCGGTGGTGGTGAAGGAAATGCGCCATTTGGTTTGTTAATCCTGTTGCAATTCAAAATGTTGAAAGAGAGTTAGAACCATAGATGAGTTTACGTGTGTGTTAACAACAGGGACATGTCTAAGCTTAGATGTGTCTGTGCTTCATAGGTTTTTGTTTGCTAGTATCTGATACATGTTGCACGATAAATTGAAAGAAAATGGAAAACTCGTGATAATATTTGAGGGAGAAAATAAACATATACTTGGTACTGGTAGGACAGAACACAATGTCATATTCATAAGCTTTGCAGGTGAAAGTGCTGCTTCCATCATCAAATGCATAGCTATAAGCTCTTGGACAAGCCTTCTTGAAAATTGTGGAATAATAGGAAGGTTGGCATATTGTTGGATTAGCAAATTGTCCACTGCAGCAGTACTGATCTGATCCAAATGCTTCACAGGCACTCTTACAACCAATTACACTACCTTGGTATCCATCACCATCAACTACTTGAAGTTCTTTTGGACAACCTATACAATTGGAAAATTTGAATCAAAAAAGTATATCAATTATACAATCAGGACTGTTTTTGAGGGCATATAAGGTGAGTTATCGCACAGGGTTCAAAAGGGTTCAAAATTTAACATTGTTAAACTGTGGTTAAAAAAGATCTCATATAATATTTGTCACCGGTAAACCTTGGCAAAATAGAGCCCTACTTGTTTTGCCACATTTAACCCGTGGCAAACCTACACGGTGCACGTACTCTCTAAAAATTTAAGACGGCTCGGTACACAACCATGACAAATGAACCATGTTATATACTTAATGGCCTCATTAGTTTAGAACTCGTACCTCTGTTAAGATCAGTCACACAACCTGTAGAATTACAGGCACTTTTACCATATACACCTCTTGGTAGAACAAGCAATGGCAAATTGTAGCCATCAACCATGCTAACATCATAGTAATCTTGTTGGTTACCTTGTCCAAGTGTAATCTCAAAGAGTGAAGTTGGTGGAGCCGCACCATTCCCGTCACATTCAAGCCTTCCACCGCAATCACCTGTTTGACATTTCCCAATTCCTGTTGCATCAAATGTGCAACCGGTCCTTGCCCATATCCGACCTGACCAACCAGGAACACTAGTTAGTTTCACAGCTTGACCTGAGTCAAGCTGGAATCCGGTCGTAGGAAGCGGCGGCGTTCCTGCGCCGGCAAGCGTGCCGGGCCATATAGTATATGGACAATTGTTTGTTATGGTGAATATGTTAGAGAAAGTGCAAGATAACAAAGTGAAAAGAACAAAAAAGAAACATAGGAGTTTCCAAGGTACAACTGTTGGCATTATCAATGATTATAGTTGTTTGTTGTTTTATGGTTATAAAAATAGAAAAGATTGACAACAGAGGATGTAGAAATAATAGACTTATAATGTTTCTCATATTTGTAATATAAAGTGTTTGTGTGATATGCTGTGATGATGAATTATGAGTTTCTTTGGTATTAAAAAAACCAAAACATTACTTTGCTTTGATGTAATTCTTAGCCGCAAGACTAGCTTTTTAGGTTTAGTATTTCTTTTTATTGTGGATACTGGATAGCCTAACTTAGAAGCAATTCTTTGCCTTTTCTATTTCATTGGAAAAATGAAAATCTAAAAAAGGAAATCTCTATGAAAGAAATCTAAGATAAAAGAATCTAGTAAAGAAAAGGGGATTCGATATTGCAAAAAGATGGCAAGTTGCACAGAATTATCCTATAAAGAAGTGACCTATTATTCCTCACAGAAAGTATATGGAAACTTGTTATGTATAATATGCATAATATTTTCCAGTGGTGGAACCATGGCGGTCACACGTTTGGACGACCGTGGACACACATTAAGGTCGCTATCACTGTGATTTTGAAGACCGTGGACACACATTAAGGTCGCTATCACTGTAATTTTAAAATGCTGGTATGTGTAGTTTTTGTTGCACCGTGATTTTTCAAACACACAATTAGTATTATTCAAACTACTCCCTTTGACATCTTAGTAGCGACTTTAAAACATTGACATATAACAACGGTTGAACTTTAATCATGTGAGGTAGTAAAGAATAACTTTTCAATTGAAAATTTGATTATGACCTCAATTATTATCAATTCCTCCCGTTGGAAGACTAGACCCACCTCACAAACTTCTGGAACAAAGCTGGTAGAATTTTGAATTCAATTTTTTAGCTTTAACACCCACATGAAATACTAATAGTAAAAGAAAATTGAAACTTTTTGGCACATTTTAATTAAACATCCCTAATTTTATATCATTTTTTGGCAAAGGAAAAGAATTTCATTGATTGGATACTTACAAGAAACAAGGTATGAAATAGAGACATCAAAGTTGAAAAAAATGATGATATTTATGATCTTCTAGCTTCACAAATATGCTAAGAATGTAACAGAAGTATGAAATTCAGCTGATGCCTTGAACAAGGCAATTCAGATAAGTTACATTCAATCCTTGAATTCAAAAACAGACTATTAAGTTGTCTTAAGTTTTTGAAAACCCTGTATAGGTTAACCATGATTATCAGCCTTATTTAATCATGGTTTAACTCTAACAAATCTATTATGAGACCTTATTTAACCATAGTTTACTGTGATAAATTTGAGGTCATGCGTTGTAACTCATCTTGCACACCCTCAAAGGAAACCCTACTTTCAATCCTTGAACACATTATGCAGATATTTTTGGGGACAGTGATAATAGATTTCTTGGTGAGGGCAACCCGTTGTAACTCATCTTGCACACCCTCAAAGGAAACCCTACTTTCAATCCTTGAACACATTATGCAGATATTTTTGGTGACAGTGATAATAGATTTCTTGGTGAGGGCAACCCTTTATTCGCTCAATTTCACCTCACATTCTACAAGAAATAGATCATATATAATGGAGAAATCAAACACAATGTGGTCTGAAATTTCAATGAGAATGAATATTTAAGATCAGCGCTACCTACTTTATCAGCCTTTGATATAGTGTCATAACTGCTTCTGACTCAATTCTTTTGACATCTTCTGGCGTCAAAATAGCCTTTAACTCTTCACCGCCACCGCACCATTCTCCAAACTTCGGCAAAGACTTGCAATGCATGTACCTACATCAAGAAAATGAAATATTTATCAGTATTTCATGTCATTATCACATAAAGAAAATCGATATCATAAGAAATCATTCAATATTGCAACACAAATATTTTGAAGGCACCTTCCTAGCACATATGCTTCAAAACCTGCACAATTTACATTCAACTCACACAGCCATTTGTCAATCAATTTCTAACCATAAAAAAGAACAAAAATTCAATTCAAAACAAGTTTGAATGAAAACTAGTATCATCTCCTTTGAGCCTGTAACAGAGGAAAAGTTAGTAAACCGGCCTTCATAAGAATCCAAAAACTTGCATATGAAGAACTGGATAGAACCTGAGTTATCAGCAGGAACAAGATCGATACTTTTTTCTGTTTTAACAGAACCATAGTAAATAAAAATGGAAGAATACACAAGTGTGCCACTCTAATACTAGAATATGGATGCTCTGTGATTACAGATACATGAAGAAAATGAGAAACGTATCTAATAATTACATCAACCAGGTCCATATAAATTAAAGCATTATAGAATGCCGGAATATATCCTGTGGTAAGCTATAAGAGTCGGATTCTCGGTAAGTTAGCAAGAAACGGATTTCAATTCAAGTCTCATAACTGTTTACACACAGCCTGCTCAAATCTCCATTCAACAGTCAAGCTACTTAAAATACTGCTCAAATCTCTTTATACTGCATTACATTATTACTAGAAACGTAAATACGACCTACGGCGAACGGGGACACATCATGTCCACCATTCGGCGATTCATAAGTGTTCAAGTTCAGTTATGGATACTCATCAGTAATAAAGTAAAAAAAACGAAAAAAAACGATAAAGATCTCCTTCAGTTATATGAATCTCGATATCTAATTCGTATCCATGCCGTCTCCAACTTGGCTGCAGATAGGACTGACAGCAGAGAAAGATCTCTCAAAAGGAGAAGGATGGAACTGTGCATCCCGCCTACGCTTACAACCGATGTTATCAACAGGCGCACTCTCCGCTGCGTCAAGCTTCCTTCGAACACCTCTCACTGCCTGTTCTTCTGTAGGAGTCAGGGGGAAAATCTGACGACTTGCTCGGCAAACGGAGCTATGGTTATCATACAGAATTCTCTGGTTACAGTTTTTATCACAGATGTGTGTCAGCCCTGTGAGCTTGCAGCGAAACATGTTTCCGCAAACACGTTCGTTCTGGCATTTCCAGTCGCATTTGTGAACAGAACTCGGACCATCATGGCCCAAAATACTTGACAGATAAATAACATTTGAAGGAGCTGCTACCATAGAATTTCCATATACCTCCATTTCTTGAACCCAAATAGAATCTTCCAAGATTTCAATCTAATTTCACTCCAACTTTACCGCCTTCCCTGAATCGTCTGCAGGGCCCACCACAACAACACAGAATTCAGTCAAACTCAACAGAAACTCATCTGCTTCTGTCTAATTACTTAACTCATACACTAATTCCACTTTAATTTCCTTCTAACAATAAACTAATCACAAACTTATCTACACCTAATTATTTCATTTAAAAATTAATTGTCTTAAAATTAAAAAAGAAAATTGCTTACAGAAATTCAGATCTGAATCCATTAACCTAACACAGAATAAACAATCTTTTATCAAATGAGAGATATCCAAATGGATTCTCAACAATATCTAATCACAAAATGACATATAAAATATCTGCATATTTTTATACCATCATGTCCCTCTCATGCCAATAAGACAAACCCTAAATATCCACATGTGGTAGATCTAAACCAGTACCAAATCATGATTAACAAAACAAACAACATAATTAACACAAATCATAAAAATAATTAAATATTTTCAATAAATTGTAATAAAAATATATTAAAAAAACTGTATTCAGAAAAATTATGAAAATTAAAATAGAATTGTAACAAACTAATATCTAAAAGAGAAAATGAACTCACATGCTTTTGAACAAAGTCAAGCTACAAAGTCTTCTTCCACAATATACCTACAAAAACGAAGAAAGAGAAAGAAAAAAACCTAACAAATACACAGAAATTAATAAGAAAAGGAAGAAAAAATTCTCAACACACTCTCTCTCTCTTCTCTCTCTTCTCTCTCTGCACCTAAACCGAACTAACAAAATGGAAATTAGCAAGGAAGGAAGAGGAATGGGACCGAGTATTTATAGAAAGTAATCCACTTACGGACACTGTGGACTTGTTGGTGGGACATATAGCGATATAGGACAAAACTAAATGCGTGCTAAATTTCGGGTAAATTTGATCCAAATGCGGAATGTGTTGAAATCGGGTCGGGTTACGTAAGGTGTCAGTGTTTCCATCTATTTTGGATTAACTATCGGATCCAACTCCAACGTTTTTTCTCAACCTGTCGCTTTCTTATTTCTTTTTATTAAATTAAATAATACTAATAATTATATCATTTTCTTCATTATAAGTTTCGTTTAAATTTTAAAATTTTACGCTTTTAGAAAGATACTTAATTGTTTTATAAAACAGAATGATTATTATTTTTAGATTGAAATAATATAAATGAAAAATAATTATTAAGGAAAACTAAAATATGTTTATACTAATGGTAGTAGTTGAAGGTAGTTGTGATGAAAATTCAAATAGTTAAGTCAACTATTTAATAATATGAAAATATGATTGAAAAAATAATTAATTTTGATACAGCCGATTTACATTTTTTATAGCTCATAATTTATCATTTATACGACTTTTGATTGATATAGATATTATGTTTGTCCTTATATATAATATCAATTTAACAATGTGTAGAAATAGAAAATGAAATTAATTGTGGCATAACAATTAATTTTAATCGTCAAACCTTTAATTATATTTTATTTTTTAATTTTAATTATATTTAAAGTAATAATAATGAATAATTGTGATAAGTTGAAAATGTAAAAATATATATATATATATATATTGATAATATATAATAATTAATCAAATAAAAAAATTATAGTTAGTTAGTAAAATTGTCACTCTATTTTAGAAATTATCTGACAACCAAACTTTTTTTACCATTTAAGTAGCTTATTGAATGATATTTTAGGAGAGAATTTATTTTGGTAATTTTTTAAAATATTTCAGGAAAAATGGAATTACTTTAGTTTTTCAAATTTTTAAAAGATTATCTACAATCTATATTTTATAATTTGGACTTTAATTGATTTATAACACATATTTTTAAATTTTCAAATTACATTACAGTATTTTAAGAGATGTTTAATGGATTTTTTTAATCAAAATAAATAAAAATAATAATAAATAAAGTCTAAATTGATACAAATGTTGAATTTTAATAATAAAATAACTTTTAAAAATAATAAAGTGATTTAAACTTCAGGTACTCCTATACTGATTGATTAACATTTTATTTTGTTGATGATATTGTGTTTAAAACATAACTATAATTAAGTTATTTGTGATTGACAATTATTTGATAATAGATTCATTTTAAAATTCAACAAAACCTAATTTTCTATTAAAAAAGTGACTAGGTGTTGCTAGTGACAAACAAGTTTTCTCTTTATATTAAATAAAATAAATATGAAAATTTAAAAAGAGTTAAAATATAAAATTAAATAAATTATTAAAAATCACTTAAACATGAAAAGTGCGGCAAGTGTTCATTACAAAAATTTTAGACATACCTCTAAATTAAGAGTTCATTACAAAAATAAGAGTTTCAATTAAGAGAAATCACATTAAAAAAATCAAAATCAAAATTTAGACATACCTCTAAATTAAACCACCACAAATTTAAATCATAATCAAAAACTTTTTCCTTAGTTTTTTACCATTTCAAACAAGAATTTTAACTTTTATCAAACAATTATTCAAGCGACTTCATTCTTTTTTCTAAACATCTATTATTATTTCCTTCAAAATACATAAGTTGATAGCCAACCAATATACATAAATATTTTTTTAATTTTTATTGAATAAGTGAAATCCACAAAAATAATGTGTATTTGTGACACATTATTATTATTATGAAGAACACATGACACACTTAATCATTTAATTGGTGACCATATATATATATATATATATATATATATATATATATATATATATATATATATATATATATATATATATATATATATATATATATATATATATATATATATATATATATATATATATATATATACCGTTAAAAAATGTGGTTGGACCTAACTCAACCTTACAAAACCGGTTGATAAAGAGAGGATTACACCCACTTATAAACACATGCTCATGTCATATATTGTCCGATGTGGGACTCTTAAATATATATATATATATATATATATATATATATATATATATATATATATATATATATATATATATATATATATATATATATATATATATATATATATATATATATATATATATATATATATATATATATATATATATATATATATATATATATATATATATATATATATATATATATATATATATATATATATATATATATATATATATATATATTAGTTTTGTAATTGGCAGCATTTTTGGTAAAACTTGGTGTTATCATAAGATGTCTTGTATGATGTCTTTACATGTGATCTTAACATTCTGCAGGTAGGAGTGAGCAAGGGACGGGTCGGGATGGGTTATGACTAACCCTAACCCTGTCCTAAATTTTGATCGGGTTACTTTAATGACCTTAACCCGTCCGTACCTAAACCCATAAAAATCCTGATAATATGTCATCATTTATTTCTCCTAAAACATAGTAAGAAGATGTAAAATAAAAAACATGATGTAACAGAACAGATGTGTACTTAGTATTTACTTAGTGCATATATTAAATTATGAGGTAAAAAATGGAAAAGTCTATTGAAAATTTGGAATAATCTAAATATACTAATAAATTAAATAAATAAATAAATAAATAGTATCACATGTCCATTCATAATATTAGGACGGGTTGGGTAACCCGAGGGTCAACCCGAACTCATCCCATCTATATTGGGTTGGGACGGGTCTTCGGGTTGGGTTGGGTTCTGCTCACCCCTATCTGCAGGTGGTTCTTTTTGTTATTGCAGGGTTTAGTTCATCATGTTAAGTATGATGTCCTGACATATGTTTACAGAACATTCAGTCAGAATGCTATATTTTGTTTGTTGCGTTTTTTCTGCAATCTTTTGTGTGTCTTTGCTAAGTGATTGCTTGCGCATATCAAGGCGTGACATTATTTGAAGCAAGTATATTTTGCTTCCTTTTGAAGAATGGTTTGTTGCTATTTTTTGTGCAAAAAGATATGGAGAATAATTAGCTTTAATTATGGATTACTTTTGCCCAAGCCCATGAAGAATAGTTTCTATTTAAAGATGTGATAACCCTACACGCAAGGTAGAGAGAACATTTTGAGAAAGTTGGGGTTTGTCTTTTGTTAGGGTTTGAGTCTTTTGGTAGTTGTTTTCTTGTGAGTCATTCATTCATCACTTTGATGTGTGAATTGGACTGAGTTCTTTGAGTTGTAAGTTGTCCACTCTAAACTTTTAAGCACGAGTGCATTGTTCTTGATTGAAGCTTTTAAGCAAGATCAAGTGTTGTCCTTGAAGTGTGTCTTCTACTTTTTGATCTTCTGTTTTTATCACTGCATGTGATTGAGGGGGAGTGAGTAGGGATGGCAATGGGGCGGATCGGGGCGGGTTTTACTATACTCGCACATGCACCCGCCTCCATGTAACACACCCGCCCCCGCCCCCAAACCTAATCGGGGGTAAAAATTTACCGCACAGACCCGCCCCCAGTAGAGAACGGGTGCACCCGCACCCACCCTGCCCCCACCCGCAAAAAAAATATTTCTTTTTAATTGTAATAAAAATTAATAATTTAATTAAAAAATTGATTATTTTAATAAATTAATTATTTATTTAATTAAAAATCTAATTAGTAAATGAATATTAATTTGATTAATTTAATTATTTTAATTGCAATAAAGGTATTAATAATTTAATTAAAAATATAATTAATAAATGAATATTAAAATAAGTAAAATAAGAGAATTAAACTAAAATGCATTATTCGGGGGCAGAGCGAGGCCGGGTGCGGGCGGGTCTTGGTGTCTCCCCGCACCCGTAATTAAAAGTTGGGTTTTCCCCGCACCTGCACCTGTACCCACTAAAACCGGGTTTTCCCCGCTAATTTCGGGGCGGGCCCCGACGGGTCTGGGTTTTTTTTGCCATGCCTAGGAGTGAGAGGTATCTCATATCTGAGAGTGTCTTAGATAGAAGTTACACGGGTAGAGATCAAGTGTGAAGATTGTAAACTAGAGAGAGTTTGTTGAGAGTCTTCAAACTAATTTTGTTTAGTGGATTTCCTTCCTGGCTTGGTAGCCCCCAAACGTAGGTGTGTTTGCACCGAACTGGGTTAACAATTGCTTGAGTCTCTTTACAATTGTTAAATGCATTTTATCTTGTTCAGATATTGGTAATTGTTTAAATATTAGTTTTGTGACATCTCTTTCGACATCTCATGTATGATACCAAAATTTCAATTGGTATCAGAGCAGGCATCCTGCTCTGGTTCTGGGTGAGATTTAGGGACGATACTTTTTGGTATTATGGACAAAGAAGGAGGATTTGTGAACAGACCACATGTTCTTAATGGAAATAGTTATGATTATTGGAAACCTCGCATGGTGGTCTTCTTAAAATCATTGGATAGTAAGGCTTGGAAAGTTGTCATAAAATGATGGGAACACCCTGTCACTGTTGGGTAAGATGGAAAAGCTACATCTGACCTGAAACCTGAGGAAGAATGGACTTAGGAAGAGGATGAGTTGGCTCTTGGAAATTCTAAAGCCTTTAATGCCTTGTTCAATAGAATTGATAGAAATATATTCATATTGGTGAACAATTGTGAAGTTGCCAAAGATGCTTAGGAGATACTCAAAACTACTCATGAAGGTACTTCTAAGGTGAAGATGTCAAGACTTCAATTGCTAACTACCAAATTTGAAAACTTAAAGATGAAAGATGATGAAAGCATACATGATTTTCATATGAATATACTTGAAATAGCCAATGCTTCAAGTGTCCTAGGTGAAAAGATGTCAGAAGAAAAGCTTGTAAGAAAGATTCTCAGGTCTCTTCCCAAGAGATTTGATATAAAAGTAACTGCCATAGAAGAAGCTCAAGACATCAGCAAGATGAGGGTGGATAAACTTATTGGATCTCTCTTAACCTTTGAAGTGGGGATAAGTGACAGATCTGATAAGAAAAAAAGCATAGCCTTTGTGTCCAATACTGAAGATGGAAGGGATAAATGTGATGTGGATACTGATGAAAGCTTATCCAATTTCTATAATGCTCCTTGAAAGACAGTTTAACAAGGTAATGAATAGGATGGACATGAAGTCAAGACCAAATGTCAAGAACAACTCATATGACATCAGCAGGTTTAATCATGTTGGTAGAAGAACAAGGTCTGAAGAAAATTCCACTCAAAGCAAAGGAATTAAGTGCTATGGATGAGAAGGATTTGGTCACATTAGAGTTGAATGCCCTACTTACCTCAAGAAACAAAAGAAGAGCCTAGTTGTATCTTGGACTGATGAGGATTCTGAAAGTGATCTTAAAGAAGAATCTGCTAAACATGTGACTGCTTTGACTGAAAGATATGTCTTTGATGAAGACTCTAGTGATGATGAATTAACCTTTGAAGAACTTGCAGCTTCTTACAAAGAGTTGTGTCTCAGCAGTGAAGAAGCATGTCATCAAGGAGAGTAACAGAAGAAACTTATAATCAAACTGAAGGCTGAAAAGGAAGAGCATATTAAAACTATCTCTGAGTTGAATGATGAAGTTACATTGCTAATTCTCAACTTGATAGAATGTCCAAGTATGTCAGAATGCTGAACAGTGGAACTGACACTTTAGATGAAATCCTTCATTTTGGAAAAGGGGCAAGAGACATGACTGGGATAGGGTTTGATGGAGAAAAGAAACCCTCTTCAGACTGTAGTTCCTCTTCACATCATAGTCCTTCTGGGCCTAAGCGAAATATGTCACATCAAATGTCTCAACATCATTGAAGAGGACAACCCAACCACCCAAGAGGAGGATTCCAAAGATGGATATGTCATTACTATGGACGTTTTGGTCACATAAAGCCTTTCTGCTTTAGGCTATATGGATATCCTAAACTTGTTCCTCAAACTATACTCAATCACAACATTCCTTCTAATAGGAAACAATGGGTTCCTAGAGTCGTTGCTACCAGTTTGATAGCTCATATGTCTCTCAGAGTCTCAGCTAAAGAGGATTGGTATTTTGACAGTATGTGCTCCAGACACGTGACAAGAATTAAAAATCTCTTAGTAGACATCAAATCCCATTCTACTAGCTATGTGACTTTTGGTGATGGAGCCAAGGGTGAAATTAAGGGAAATTTAAGGGGGTTGGAAAGCTGAACTGCTCAGGAGTTCCAAACCTTGATAATGTGGTGTTGGTTAAAGGGTTGACTGCCAACTTGATTAGCATCAGTCAACTGTGTGATCAAGGATTCAATATCAACTTCACTAAATCTGAATGCTTGGTTACTAATGAAAAAAGTGAAGTGATTATGAAGGGAGTCAGATCTAAGGACAACTGATATTTATGGGTTACTCAAGATTCTAGTTACACCTCCATATGTGCTCTAGCCAAAGAAGATGAAGTGAAACTGTGGCACCAAAAACTTGGTCATTTGCATCTAAAAGGGATGAAGAAAATCATCTCTATGGAAGTTGTCAAAGGAATTCCTAAGCTAACGATTGAAGAAGGAAAGGTATGTGGTGAATGCCAAATTAGAAAGCAAACTAGGATGTCACACCAGAAGATTAAACATCTCACTACTTCAAAAGAGTTGGAACTCCTTCACATGGACTTGATGGGAACTATGCAAGTGGAGATTCTTGGTGGAAAGAAGTATCTTATATGGTGGTGGATGATTTTTCCAGATATACTTGGGTGAACTTTATAAGAGAAAAATCTGAAGTGTTTAATATGGATCAAAGTCTCTATAGAAGTATGATAGGGAGCTTATTATATCTTACAGCAAGCAGACTT